>JASKUP010000090.1:2500-652745 GCA_030448955.1 Trichopoda pennipes
TTACAAACTGCGTAGAAATTTTATACACACACAACAATTTGTATGCTGTTTACTAACTGCCTGGTATGCAAGACAAAAAAAATACATGTATACTGTTTACCATCTAAACGAGCAAGACAAACACTAATTTTACAACAACAAACATACATGTTGTTTACCATCTGCGTAGTTTTCTAAGAAACCCGTTTCTACAAAAGGCAACAAATATTTTGAAATGAATCCCATGCAGAAACCTTATCAGCATAAAAACATCGAATAAACAACATACAACAACAAAATGTGATACAAAGGGAGTAGAAGATTCTTAAATCTTCTAGACTTTAAATGGACAAATATAAATAGAAAGCGTCTGAGTGGATAGTCAATCAGTGTAAAATTAAATCTGATCGAGTAAAGACGTACATTTTAAGTAAATTGTTCTGAAGTGCAAACTTTGTGTAGTTAAAGAAAATAAAATTGTTATAAATTTAAATATTCTAAATACTGGTGTTATTTATTTTGCAATAAAGAACGCACAACCAAACGTTTATAAAAAGTATAAACGTAACAATATTGAAATGTCTCTTAAATTCATTTTGAATGTGGAATTATGAAGTATACTAATTTCCTAACAATAAGCAGTGCAGTGTTGCAACTTAACATAAAATGTGGTTTTGATTTCCTTTATTCTGGAAAATGTCTCTTAAATTCATGTTGAATGTGGAATTATGAAGTATACTAATTTCCTAACAATAAGCAGTGCATTGTTGCCACTTAACATAAAATGTGGTTTTGATTTCCTTTATTCTGGAAAATATATAAAAAAAAACTTATGCAAAATATTTTGAAAAATAATGCACGGGGCATTATGCAAATAGGAAATAACACTGTACTAAACCCTATGCATATTATATGGTAGTCTTAAAGGTCTTTTAAAACCATATTTGTGAAAATTAAATAAAACAAAGTGCTAAAATAAAATGCGTTAAATAAAATGTTGAAAAACCATACATCAATAAAAACAAGGGATATACCTAAATATCTTTAAAGCACTTATATTTACACATGTACAACGAAACAGCTATAATAGGTCAGCATTGCTGCTACTAAAAAGAACACCAATAAATAATAACATTGTTCTTAAAATGGGAATAAAAAGGAAAATTCGCTAATTTATGTATTAAATATTTTGCAAATATATTAATATTTTACAATGCCGAAATTAAATCTATAATTTTGGGTTTGTTATTAAAAGTAAAAAGTTAATATGGTTCTAATCACATCTTATTTTTTCTAAATGTGTATATAAGAAATTTGCTTCAAATACTACGGAAAATGTCTTTATGAAACGATATCAAATGCTATAAAAATTGATTTTGTTAATATGAAGTTACCTAGATGGTGTAAAGTTTTTTATAAAAGAAATGCCTCTATTTATAGCTATGTATCACGGCGAAAGAACGTATGTTTTGAAAACAAATATGCACAATTTGATAATGTTCTTAAATTGTCATGTGATGTATTTCATAGGTATACATACTATTTAAAATTTACATAAAAACACTTACGTATTTGCTGTGCTTGGATGTAGTTAACTAAAAACTTATTTTCAGGGCTTTTAAGGAATTCTTCCGTTAAAATCACAATTAAATGGTTGCATCGTTCATCAATTAGCTGAGTAAGTGCAATATGCTCAAATTGAACGCCGCCTAACAAATCACGATCCTTAATGCAAAGCTAAAAATAATAAAAATTAAAGAATTTTAAAAAATTTTAACAAAAATATAAAAATTTACAAATTTATTTTTTTTTTTTTTGCAAATTTGGTAAAACAAAAATGACACCAAAAATGTTTGAAGCTTCTATGACAAATCTATAATATAAAAATAAGTCGGGTTTTCCTTCCTGGCATTATAACTTCAGAACGCACGAACCGATTTCCAAGGCTTTGCATTCGTTGGAAAGGCTCCGTGAGGTTTATAGCAAAGAAAATTCAGGAAAAATTTCAAGAGAAAGGCAGGAAAACAGTGCAAATAATTTTTCACATACAGCGCCATCTCTGATACACAGCATGTACTACAACGGCACCAGTACGTGGTGTGTGAGTATCCCTCACGAAAATAAGTACTTTTCATTTTAAGTAGATGACGCCGTGCGCTAGGTCGCATGTATACTGTTCATCCTAGAAATTATGAATGTTTTTATTTGCGACTGCTGTTGGTAAATGCACGTCGGCCAAAATCATTTGCGCATTTGAAAACTGTGAATGGTATTCTTTTTTGTTTTTATATGCCTTATTATTATTATTTTTCATTGCCCTTGTTGTTACCAATAATTTACTTATAAAAATTTGTACTTCCGCAAGGCCGCGATGGCAATTAAAAAGCGACAGTATCTGATACCCAGGTAAGTGAGGAGTAGATCAGCATTTTCAGGCACCCGACTTTCACATAAGGCTTATATATCCGGCCGATGGAGGCAAGTGTGAGCATATACAAAGAAAAAATTTGCCCTGAACCCACGAATATCGCAGAAGTCAATTTTAAATTGTCTTGTCACAACAATAAAATAATTTCAAATCCGACCGTCTATTTTGCTATTAGGAAATTTAGACGAGATGGCGTAACGCAGTATCACAACTACCAACATTATGGACATGTTAGCATCAATGGACAGATGCGTCAAATATGGGGGTTTGCATAAACCTGGAAAGTGTGTAATTCCCCCAAACGGGGAAAATGTAGATGAGACTATCTTGACAAATTCTGCCACTGATCAGATCGTGATAAAGGTTGACTTGACCATGCGGCCAATAGGAAAGAGTGCCCTCACAGGAAGAAACTTCTTCGTCAATTGGAGAGGAAGGCAAATGCAAATGGATCGCGGTCTTTAGCGCAGTTTTAAAAAATCTGGTGTCTCTTCTGCACAAGCGGCGGCAAGTGGTGCTTCCCCTAAGGCACCTGCAACTCTCCGTAGAAATAACGGTTCCGGGCTGGTAAATATCACAGTTGGATAGGACAGACTGAGTGGTAAAGGGATGTCGTTGGAATCGGTTATGGGATAGTTTAACTATATTAACAGGGACTGTCGCAAATTCTTTGGCAGTGGCTTACTTAAAAGTTTGAACAGGATTTGTGGGTTTACGGTAAAATACCGTGAGCTTAGCAAGGCTGACGGCAGGTCAAGTGCTTCGCTTGGCATGCTATTGTCATTACGATATGATGACTAATTCTCTCAAGACAATATTTATTAACGTAAACTCCATTTTTTCGAGACACAAAAAGATATTACTTGCACCAATTTTTGCGAAGCCATCGGCCTGACGTACTTTTGATGGCTGAGCTCAGCCACAAACTAGATATTACTGGTTACAGGGTATTCCGACGCGACAGACAAGATAGGAGTGGGGTGGAACTGCTTTACTCGTAAGGGATGTTTTGCATCGTGAAGAAGTCATACTCGATACAGGTCGAATCGAAAGTACTGCTGTGCGCATACGAAGGTCAAACTCCATCGACTTAGTTGTAATCAGTATGTATCTAACGCCGACGGACACCTTTTCAGCTGCTGATTTTAATCCTGTTCAAAGACTTGCAAGAAATTGCAGTCTTTTGATAGGTGGTGATTTTATTGCAAGGCATCCCTAGTAGGAGATCATTACGCTAACACAAGTGGACGGAACCTGCAGATTAGACCAACGAACGGACCTACAAGACAGAATTCTTACCTGGATTTTATTAAGACACTAGAACACGAGGCGGACCATAAGGCAATAGAGATCGTTTTCTCCACGGTCGAATGTTTGACTAGGGAGAGATCTACTAGGGATGAATTTTCCCGAATGAATAGACGTATATTTGTGGGCAGGTTGTCTGCAAATCTTCCTCTGCTGGACTCCCAGTTGGCAGTAATGTAACGGTAACTGAGATTGACGACTATATCACTTCGTCGGATAGTGTAGTTCAGGATGCTATGGAGTGTTCAATACCTAAGATCTCTGTTGGGGGACGGGGATTAGTAAAACTTCCACGGCAAATCCTGAACATTTTTTAGTCAATAGAAACGAATTTAAAGAAGAATCTACAGGAGTGAAGACCCCGAGGCATGCTGACTTACGTAACTTGAATAGGATCATACAGGGTGCATAGCCTACTTCGAACGTGATCGCTAGTCTGGGTTTTTTCAGGGTATTCGTCTGAACGATTACAAATTTAGGAACGTCAAGCCAGCTGCAGCGTTGAACGTTCTCCCGTTTATTCGGGACTTGACAACTGCTGATGCAACAAGTGTTGTTGCCGAAATAACTGGTTTGTTATCAGACCGTTTCTTCTGGTTGCCGCCGGAGTGGTTGGAACAATCGGATGTGTTTGGTGAAAGCGTACGCAGGAATATTTTAATCCTGGATAACATGACACCATTGACTAACTTTGGAGAGTCGGTCCTCGCGGATGGCATAATGCTGACCGCAGATACTGAACCGATTGGATTTATTTATTTATCGGACGTCTGTTGATAGAACATTGAGCGCAAGGCCGAACAAGAGATCGAGTGGTGTTGATGATATACCGGACTTTGTTCTTAGGAACACTGACGAAACAACATGGCGGTTTCTGGCAGTTTTGTTTAACCATTGCTACAACATTGGTCATTGGAGCATGGTAGACGGCTCTAGTTGTGCCAATTCTTAAGCCAAGATCGAATCCTCGGAATAGTGGAAGTTACCGACCGATTACTTTACTGTCGGCCTTTGGAAAGTTGTTTGCACCAAGCGGGGAGTTGAGTAAACAATCATGCAGGTCCATTTAATTTTGGCCGCATCGATGTGTTCATGATCGATTAGGTTCTTGGAAGGTGCACGATCATCTGACAACGCATTGGTTCGCCTGTGTTTTACATGGGCGGTCGATTTGGAGATGGTTCAGGCCAGGAACTATTTCTCCCCTGTGGACTTATTGACCCTTAACAATGGTGGTCGTTATGGAGGAATAAAACCGTGGATATTGTGAATACAGTATATAAGACCGCGTAATAGTTTAAGTTCTGTCTCAAATTTTGTGAATTTGATTTTTTAAATTTTTGTTGTTTTTCCTTTTGTTTTTTTTTGTTTGTTTGTAAGTCTAAGCCTAATTCCTTCACCCTTTTATTCCTTTTTTTATGATATCTCTAAACATAGAACTATTTTAATTTCTCCTTTGATTTAATTTAGCAATCCTTGAGAAGTACTAGTAGGTAAGGAATTTGGAATTAATCATGTAGCTTAAGTTTAAACTTTTGGAAAATAAAAATCAAATCAAAACCAATAACTCTGGTTGAAGTGAAAACAAAGAAGAGTAAAGACATATAAAGATAATAAAGTTGTTTTAGCTTTAAGGCGTTAAAGTGGAAAAGTTACCATCTTATATTGTTGTTTGTATAATAGTAAATACTTTTACTGTAAACTCTAAAGTGTTGTGTATAATTATTTAGCGATAAAATAGCTTCTTTGCTTTTTTATGTTAGTTCCGGAAGGAATTTCGGCGTAGTTATTTTTTTTTTCTTTTAAATGCTATGTTTTGTATTTCCTCTTCCTCGATTAGCAGTGACTCACCTTCCACGCCGTTTCCGTTTTTTTAAGAGTTACTTAAATCCCAATACATTTACCATAGTACATTCTCCAGCAGCAACTATGGAATTTGTTTATAAGTATTTTCTGCAGTTTCTCTGATGTCTACTTTGTTGTTCACAAGCCACTTTTCTATCTTGAATTTCAAGTCTTTTCACACCTTTATGTTATATTTGCTCTTCAAATAAATTAGTAACGTTAATTTCAATGGGACCAAGCGTATTTACTTTTTCTACAATTTTCTTCCAAAAACGGTCAAAATTTAAGGTATCGTACATTTATTTCCTTCCGAAAACCCGAAGCATGTGTAAGATGATTTTCCATTTCAGAAACAAAAATTTTAAAATTAAAGTATATAGTTTATTATATAGTTTATTTTTGTTCAAGTTGTTTTAAAATTGATAAATTTTGTAACAACAGATAGTGTTTTTTCAAGTGCCCAGGTTTTTCGGTGGTTAACGGCACTTTCAGAAGGAAGAGAATTGATTGAAGATTAAGCACGAAGCGGAAAGCCTTCACCTTTAAGAACCCGTGAAAATGTCGATAGACTTCGGGATCTTGTGCATTCAAATCGTCGGTTTACAGTCAGAATGATCGGGGAAGAGTTAAACTTGATTCACACAACCGTTCACTAGATTTTAACCAATGAATTACGTATGACTTTTTGCATTCGATTGAATACGAACCAGAAACCAACCGCTAGAGTATGGAGTAGCACACTTTAACGTCTCCAATGCCCAAAAAAGAAGCAACGGCAGGATCAAAGATCAAGTGCATGCTGATATGTTTTTTCGATACCCACGAATTCGTTCAAAAAGAGTATGTACCTCAAGGCCAAACAGTCAATAAATACTTTTACAGGGAGGTCCTTAAAAACTGCGAAAAAAGGAGTCTCGTTTAAGAGCAAAGATCGAGAACAACTGGGTGTTGCATCACGATAATGCTCCTTGTGATTCAGCAACTTCAATAAACAAGGTTTTGGCCAGTAAAAACATCCCTGTGGCTCCTAAGCCTCTATATTCGATTGACGTATGATTTTTTCCTACTCCCGAAGTTAAAAAATCATCTCAAGGGAACTTATTTTGGAACAATCGAAAACATTCGAATGGCTGTAACTGACCAGCGGAACGCCATTTCAGTATCGGAGTTCCAGCACTGCTACGAGAGGTGGAAGAACCGTCGCCAGCATTATGTGTAATTTTATGGGAATAAAAAGAAAACCACCACATTGCGAATTTCGCGTAAGGATTTTACTTTGAAGCCTAACCAGGTTTAACTGGTGCAGGAATTGAAGCCGACCGATCATTCACATCGCCGGCTGATTTTTTTTCAGACAAAGCCCATATTTACTTGTCAGGGCATGACAGTTTTGCCGCATTTGGGCTTCTGAAAATTCTAGAGAGATTGTTGAGAAGCCTTTGCATGCTCAGCATGCCACTGTATGGTGCGCTATGTGGTTCCGGAACGGAAAATACGAATTTACTCGACTTCCTTTCGGACTAAAAAATGCCCCGAATTAGGTACGTGTGCATATTTTGCAAGTGAAGTTGAATTTTTGGGATTCGTTGTAACACCGGATGGAATAAAAACAAAGCAATAAAGAAGATTCCTATACCAAAGACTCTAAAAGAACTTTGATTTTTGTTGGTAATGTCTGGGTTTTACAGATGTTTTCGATAGCGATGCAGTCGATGCCTTCAATAAGATAAAACAAAACACTCTCGCATCAAACAAAGTAATGTTACAGTATTCTGATTTCAGCAAGGACTATAGTCTTACTGCAAATGCACCTAACTACGCTTTAAAAGTAGTGGTGCAACAAGACGAAAAACCAGTCATATTCCCATCCTAAAGTCTTTCAAAAGCTGCGGAAAGAGATGTTGGCTATAGTTTGGGCTCTAAAAGCTTTCCGAAGCTACCTGTACGGCCCCGTTGCGGTGAAAATACTCACTGATCATCAGCAGCTGGCTTACGCGCTAAGTAACAAGAATAATAACGATAAGCTAAAAAGATCGAAAATGGTTTTAGAGAAACATAACTGCAAACTCAAATGCAAACCAGGCAAATCCAGTTAAGTAGCGGACACATCTCGAATTCCGAACAATGCTCCAGTAAACTCCCTGACAGCAACACTGTTAATACCAGACTCGTTTGTCTGGTTTAACGGAGTGAGGTGAAGAAGGGTGGAGAATGTGGCTGTCCAAGTGATACACCAGGACAGCTCGGTTAATCCCAGACTCGTTTGTCGGGTTACCTCTGTATTAGGACTGGTGGTGGGATTTGTCCGAGTGGTACACAAGGACAAATTACCAGGGAAGACCAGGATCGCTGTGGGTGAATACCAGGATCGCTCCAAAAATCTAATTACCAGGTAAGACCAGGATCGCTTTGGGTGAATACCAGGATCGCTCCAAAAATCTAATTACCAGGGAAGACCAGGATCGCTTTGGGTGAATACCAGGATCGCTTCAAAATTCTAATTACCAGGGAAGACCAGGATCGCTTTGGGTGAATACCAGGATCGCTCCAAAAATCTTTTCTACCAGACTCGGGTTGCCTAAGGATTAATAACACTTTCTGCCCAGTTACAGTTGCACTAATAATATTTTATTGAATAACTGTGTATTTATACAAACCACTTAAAATTACGTTAATACACAAATCAATATAACAAAAAACATATACAAAATTAATACAAAAAAATAAACAGAATGCAAAAATTGATCCATCCAAAAACCTTATACGAAAAATAAATATAATAAAAGTAAAAAAAAAAAGCTGACTACAATAAAAAAAAACAATTATAAAAACAAAAACTGCCAGAAACTGCCCAGTGTTCTAGTGTGACCTTCATTCCCATTGCAAACAAATATTCAATTTCACTACTGTCTGGTAACTTGAACCACCCGTGGAAAATAAAATTTTATTTTTCATTTATGCTGACGGGGTGGTTCCCACACCTGGACAGTAGTGTTTACACAAACAAACAGACAAATAAAAATCATAATGTGGGAATGAAGATCAGGTTACTCGAGACTCGAACAAACAGGAAGTACGTGGTTTTTTTTTTGTTTTACAGTTTACTTTATTATGGGAAAATTAAATCAAGGCCAACCGAATTAAATGTAATGAGATTTATTTTGCTGTGACAACAAAAACTAAATCAAGGCCAAAAGAATCAAATGCCATGGAATTTATTTTGCTATGACAACAAAACTAAATCAAGGCCAAAAGAATCAAATGCCATGAATTTTATTTTGCTATGACAACAAAACTAAATCAAGGCCAAAAGCAAGTGTGGGAACAAAAGTACGTCTATCTGAGTCTCGAATAAACTTGAAGTTTGTGTTGTGCCTACCGGGTAATTCTCTTAGAGATTCCTTTTATCAAACTCAAAAGGAATCAAAAGAATTAACATGCTGCGGCCCCCGGGGGGTCGGTAGAGTGAGTAGGCACGGTTAACTGAGCAATTTCCAGCAATTGATGGCAAAGTAGCCTATGCACCAGGGTCCAACGAGATGTTCCAGTCGGACCTTGGTGCAGGTTGTGGTGCAGTGATACGCCTTGTGTGTCTTCGTTTGAGCAGGAATCTGATCATCAGGATGGTTGACAGTGTCAAAATTAGAGCCAAACCGCCATAGCTAACTGTCAGGCTGTGGACGGTGTCCCTGGGGAGCGTGGCAGGCAGGCAGGCTGCGCAGCTGTTCCCTGACATCTTCCTGTAGTCTGGTCAAATTCCCAAGGAACCCGACCTCCCTCGATGTCTCTGTCAAATTGAGGAATTTCTGCCGTAAATGGGGCAACGACATGCCCGAGCTTGTATACGAAGGATACAACGTTGAGGTGATCGTTTGGTGCCCATAGATGGTTATCAAGCCATCCTTAATGGTGCATCCCGCAGGCAATGTAAGCAATCCAGTCCCTTGTAGGACCTGTTAACTACTTCTGCCGCTGCACACCACACTCAACTTGAGGGGATGCCTGGTAGCCAGCAGCCATTGATTCTTTTTATGAAGCCGGTACCATACGTTGTCACTGGCCAGGACCTGGGTGTTGCAGCTGAGGTCTGACTCATTGCTGAACAGATGCATCTCACACCGGCACATTGGGGAAGGCCTGGAATACGTTGCTTGGAGATTTTGGCATAAGAACGTATCATGTTCCAGTTCGTCACAATCATGGAGGGTGGCGTCATCAACTGGGAAATATTCGTCTCGGTGGGCGTTGAGAGCCATCATGTTGGTTGTTGGAATGACCGTCACCAACGAACCATTGACCAATTGTGGAACAGATGTTAAATGAAACAAGTCGAACTCGGCATGGGCCAATGGAATTGTCACTGTGCAAATAATGTGTTGGGCTGACACGGCTGGATTAACTGTCACCAAACCGTATAAATGAATGATATCCGTGACCGGCAGCATTAAGTCTGATTGCAGATTTGCCTTTATCTTGTCCACTTCTGACTCAAATTGTTGTGGCGTCAGTAGCGTAGGACTGATTCTTCCATGATATGTGTCGGTTAGCAGGTCCATCATTTCCTCCAACATCGTCTGCACATTATCCGCAACAATCAGCAATTGAATGCTCAGCGACAAAATAAGTTGAGATTGATGGCCGTCATTAACGGTAAAATTCTCGAGTCTTTTCAATCTAAGATGCAATTCGTCGAGGCTCTGTTGAGTGTGAGTTTCCGTTTGCTTCATAATGTTCAGAGTGGAATCGAGGAACGATGTCTGATACCGCAGAAGTTGTGCCAGGTGGTCCTCATTGGCCTTTATGCTGTTGATGGTGTTGGCCATTTTTTCTGCATACTGAGAGTCGAGCACTCCAAACAAGGAATTTGCCACATTTCCAACGAAATCGATTGCCCCTCGTTTCCTTCGTTTGTAGAGGCTTTCGAAGCTGGCGTCCACTTTAAGTCTAACGCTGTTGAAATGAGTAACGAGCGCCAGACATTGCTGATTGAGATCTGAGTTGTGACAAGATTTCATTAACATGTTAGTCCCGATTGCCAGCAGTTGTACCTCGTCGAGATATGGGGACAGCTCAAAGTAGCAGCTTCCATTCCGAGATGATTGGCTTAACTTGTCCAATATGTTGAAAGTGCAATCCAGGCGAGCGAGTGATTTGAGTATAGGTGCCCTGCTGGCACGCCATCAATGTGAAGCTAACAAGACGCGTTTAGGGGGTGGTGAGCCTTTTTGTAGGTTCTTGCAAGGCTGGTTTCTCTTGAGGTCCGAGCCATTTCCATTGGTTTTGGTGGTTGCATTTGACGGTGTGTCAAAGGGAAGCATCTCAGTGTGGCTCCCAGTTTCTCCCGTGACTGTGGGTGTATCGACCGGAAGCGGAGCGAGCAAGTGATTCGCCCGCTTGATGATGCCTGTTGATGTTTTGATCGTTGCTGTCCTCACGATACCGTCGGGCCCGGGGTAAGTTTCAATTACCCTTCCGAGCCGCCACGTCATGACCGGAGTGTTGTCCTTAATTATAACCAACGTGCCAACCGGTAGATTTGGAGACCTTGATTGCCACTTGTTGCGCTGCTGGACGTCAGTGAGGTATTCGTGGGACCATCGTTTCCAAAAATGATGTTTTAATTTTGATACTAAGTCCCATCGTTTGACGAGCGATGGTGACATCGACTGGGCAGTTGCATCGACTTGCGCCGTGAGAGGCTCGCCCATCAAAAAATGGCCGGGAGTCAAGGCAGCTGCATCATTAGGGTCACTTGACAATGATGTAAGAGGTCTGGAATTTAGAATTGCCTCTACCTCTATGACCACCGTCTCCATTTCCTCATTCGTTAAGGATGCATTAGCCATCTCCTTTACTAGTAGTTTTTTGGCTGATTTAACTGCTGCTTCCCATAATCCTCCAAAATGTGGTGCTCGCGGAGGAATGAAATGAAACGTGATGTTCCTGTCTGCACACTCCCGCTGGATTGTTTCCTGAGCATTTTGGCTAAACAGAGCTGATGACAATTCCGCTAGCTGGTTTTTTGCCCCAACAAAGTTCGTTGCGTTGTCACAATAGAGGTGTTGGCAGTGACCTCTGCGACTGGTGAATCTTTTTAGTGCACCTAGGAAAGCGTCTGTACTGAGGTTGGTAACTAGCTCGAGGTGCACGGCCTTCGTAGCGAAGCAGCAGAAGACTGCGATATATGCCTGTTGAGGTCGTTTTCCTCTAGTTTTAAAGTGCACCCAGATTGGACCACAATAGTCGACCCCGGCATGTATAAATGGTCTGGCCGGAGTTACCTTTGGTGCCGGCAAGTTGCCCATGATCTGTTGCAGGAATTTCGGTTTTGATTTTGCGCAGGTTACACACTTGTGGATGGTTTCTCGTGCCAAGTATTTTCCCTTGATGGGCCAGAAACGTTGTCGGACATTTGCAAGGAGCGCTTGGGCTCCACAATGCTTGTTCTCTTTATGGATAGAGTCAAAGAGTAGCTTGCTGATGAGTTCATTGGATGGGAGGAGCATTGGGTGTCTTGTATCGAATGGTAGCGTGGACTCTTTCAATTGTCCTCCGACCCTCAGAACCCCATTTTCATCTAAAAATGGGGAGAGGGCCTTGAGTGGACTTGACGCCAAAAGTTCATTGTGTTTTTTCAGCCGTTTGATGTCTTCTGTAAATGTCATTCTTTGCGTTTCTCTAATAATGATGAGAAGAAAATCGTGAAGTTCAAACGGCGTGAGCGCCCTTTGAGTCTGTCGGTACGCTTTGCGACTGCCTGCATTCTTTACAAATCGAAAGATGTATCCAATCACACGTTGCAAAGTTTTAATGGAGTTTCTGTGGTTGACACCATGCAAAACGTTTTCATTCGGTCCTGAAACCAGCAAGGTGGCAGACTGTTTCTTCTGCTCCGGTATTGGTTGTTCAGGATTCAGACTGAATACCGACGGCCAATGCTTCTCCTCTCCATGAAGAAAGAATGGCCCATACATCCACTGTGGTGTATGCTGCAGCTGTTGTGGATCCAATCCTCCAGATATGATGTCCGCTGGGTTGTCCTTGGATCCGACATGGCGCCACTGAGCAGGTGTCGTGCTCTCTTGAATGACCGCTATTCGGTTGGCTACGAATGTATGCAACGACGATGATCGTGAATTTATCCATGACAACACGATTTTGGAATCGGACCAGTAGAATGTGGGCGTAGTATTCATGTCCAGGTCCTGTTTCACACGTGCAGCCAAGGTGGCACCCAACTGTGCGGCACATAATTCCAGTCTAGGCAGGGTTTGCTGCTTTAGCGGGGATATTCGGGATTTCGCACAAAGCAAGTATACCATCACTGGGCGATTTGGCGCGGCCGTTCTGAGATAGATTGCGGCACCGTACGCTTTCTCAGAGGCATCCGTAAACACATGAATTTGGGCATTGCGAGGAATTGACCCCTTATATATATGGCGATGAGCTCGAAAGGTTTCAAGCTCATTTAAATTACCTCGAAAACTTCGCCAGCGTGAGTCAAATTCTGACGGCACCGCCTCGTCCCATGACAGATTCAAAGTCCATAACTCTTGAATGAACATCTTTGCCTTGACGATCACTGGCGACAGGAGTCCGAGTGGATCAAATATGCGGGCCACATCTGAGGTGACCGTCCTTTTCGTTACAGCTTTGATAGGTTGGATGTCAACCCTAATCTTGAGCAGATCTTCCTTGGGTCGCCACACCAATCCCAGAGTTTTTGTATAGTCGGTGTCTTCTGTGGAGAAGTCAAGACTAACTTCCTGATCGTCATTGGGGATATTCCGGAGCAGTTGGGTATGGTTGGCGCACCATTTTCGCAAATGAAACCCGTATTTGGACATGACCTTTTGCAGTTGATGTTGAATTTCCAGGGCCGTATTCAAGCTGTCGGCTCCACCCAACCCGTCATCCAGATAGAAATTCTTTTCCAGGAAGCTGGCTGCCATTGGAAACTGCATCTTATTCTCCTGGCTGATTTCCTTCAGACACTTGATTGCCAAATAAGGTGCTGGTCTGGTGCCGTAGGTCACTGTGTTCAACGTAAAGTACCCTATTGGTTCAGTGACATTGTTCTTCTACAGGACTATTTGGAACTGTCTATCGTTCGGATGGACCAAGATCTGACGGTTCATTTTCTCTATATCGGTCGATGAGGTTGTTGCGGAGGCATCAAACACCACCCGAAGTTTAGTGGTGCTGCTGTCAGGGCGCAAAATGCTATGGTGAGGAATAAAGTAGTTAGACTCCGTTACCTGATCGATGTTAATGCGTGACATATGCCCCATTTTTTCATACTCCTCCATGAATTGAGTGTATTGATTCTTTAGGGAAACATCTTTTGCCAGTCGTCGTTCCAAGCTGAGGAAGCGGTTGAACGCGATCTGATGTGAGGCGCCTAGGGAAGATGGCTCCGTGCAAAATGGAAGTCGCACAATGAACCTTCCGTCTTGGTTACGCGTGGTGTATTGATTAAAGTGTGCCTCACATTGGGCGTCATACGAAGATAGTTGTTGCGTCGGGCTCTCAATCTCCTCAAGCTTCCAGAATCGTTCAGTTGCCGTATTCAGGGTCTCCTCTTCCGTCAAGGTTCCACATAGTGCTGACGAGAGTTGTTCGCCAGCTACCCTTCCAGCTACTATCCAGCCGAAGGTCGTATTCTGCAAGAGTGGAAGATCATTACCAAGCTTAATCTGTCCTATTGAAAGGATTTGATGATAGTGTTCAGCTCCCAACAAAATGTCGATTCTCTCAGGACGGTTGAAGTTCGGGTCCGCTAATGTCACATTGTTGGGAATCGCCCAATTGTCGATGGTAAGCAGTTGTGTTGGTTGAGGAGAAATGATCTGTGGCAACACGAATGCCTCAAGAGGAGTTGAAAACCTGTTAACTCTGGAGTGCAGGGTTATGTTGACGCGGTGTTGCACCTTGGTGCGATTATTCCCGATTCCATTGATTGAAATCGAGGTGGATCTTGCTGGGAGGCCCAGCGTTGTAACTAATCTCTCCGTTATGAGGTTAACCTGTGAGCCGGAGTCGAGAATCGCTCGGCATTGCGTCTCCACTCCATTTGCCTTAACATTGACCAATGCGGTCCCTAGTAGCACGTACGGTCGTTTGTCTGCGGAACCGGCTGGAATGCCCTCAGCGTTTCTCAGTGGCGTGCCAACGAGAGATGTCATGATTGGCGTGGAAGGGTTGGGACGAGTGGTTGCTTCTCCTGTTGAGTCACCTTCCCTTTTTGGCTTTGTAGCCCCTCCTGGGGATGACTTATTTTGTGACGGGAGCCCCAGATGTACCAGGGTATGGTGCTTGCTTCCACATTTTTGACATCGGCGCAGAATTGTGCACTGTTTAGCAATATGGTTGCGACTAAAACAGTTGACGCACAGTTTATGGGCCTGGATGATATTCAGTCTGGTTGTGGAGCTAGCATCGATGAATTTCTTGCATCGATATAGTGGATGATACTCGCGCCCACACAGTATGCACAACCGGTTGTCGGCTCGGGGTTGTGCAGCAAGCGCGCAGAGTTTGCTGGTGGAACCGGAAGGTTTTTCCTTGTGTCCCAGCGCTTCCAGAGTGTGGAAGTAGTTCTCCAGGAATGTCAGAAATTGGTCGATCGTCTGCAGTTCCCTTGGCTGAGAAATAGATTGCTCATATTGCGCATGCACTGGTTTATCCAGTTTCTTGACCAGAATGTGCAGTAGCAATGGATCCCAGGCGACTACCTGCAGCCCTAGGGTGGTCAGAGCTGCCAAGCACTCCCTCGTGGTGTCGTGCAATCTCTTAATAGCTCCCAAGGTGGAAGCACCGGATGGCTGGTCAAGAAGTCGCTGAACCGCTGTGGCCACCATTACTCGTTTATTGGCATACCGCTCTTGTAGCAATTGCCACGCCACCTGATAATTCCCGCCAATGACAGGAAGATGATTGAGGAGACTTGCCGCTTCACCAGTGACATTGCTCCTCAGATACCACATTTTGTGAGCGTCGGACATTTGTTGCTCATGGACTATCCGTGTAAAGAGATCGGAAAATGATGTCCACTTCATATAGTCCCCATCAACCCATAGCCGGGTTGCAGCTGCAGGCCTTCTAATTGTCGACTAAGAGCAGCCATTTTGCCGAAGGACCGGCTGATTAGTCCGTCATGGCCACCAGTTGCCTCGGCGTGCGGTTGACCGGTGCCTGCAGACTTGGGTACCTCCATTCTTCCGGATTCTTTCCCCTGGTCCTCGAGAGCATGTTCCATTATTGCGATGTATTTCGTGGCCATGGCTTGAATTCGAGTGTAGTAGTCGGATGTAAAATAGTCATCGGAAGTGTCCACTCCCGGCAACACTTGTAATTCCGTATCGGCCGTTTCAAACTCCGACCAAGCTGCCGTTAGCCGGGATAGTCTCTCCTGGTAGTAGCTTGACGTTTTCCGGCTGGCTGAGTCCTTGGAGAAATTTCGAATGATGGTGGCAATAATCTTTCCCGTTTCCCGTAGATGGCGGAGCAGCATTGCTGAAGCCGTTTCCATGGTGGATTAGGTGTTCGTAGGTAAAGCCTGTGGGCAGAAAAGGGGTCCTGTCACGGTCGCCAAAAAATGTTAATACCAGACTCGTTTGTCTGGTTTAACGGAGTGAGGTGAAGAAGGGTGGAGAATGTGGCTGTCCAAGTGATACACCAGGACAGCTCGGTTAATCCCAGACTCGTTTGTCGGGTTATCTCTGTATTAGGACTGGTGGTGGGATTTGTCCGAGTGGTACACAAGGACAAATTACCAGGGAAGACCAGGATCGCTTTGGGTGAATACCAGGATCGCTCCAAAAATCTAATTACCAGGGAAGACCAGGATCGCTTTGGGTGAATACCAGGATCGCTCCAAAAACCTAATTACCAGGGAAGACCAGGATCGCTTTGGGTGAATACCAGGATCGCTCCAAAATTCTAATTACCAGGGAAGACCAGGATCGCTTTGGGTGAATACCAGGATCGCTCCAAAAATCTTTTCTACCAGACTCGGGTTGCCTAAGGATTAGTAACACTTTCTGCACAGTTACAGTTGCACTAATAATATTTTATTGAATAACTGTGTATTTATACAAACCACTTAAAATTACGTTAATACACAAATCAATATAACAAAAAACATATACAAAATTAATACAAAAAAATGAACAGAATGCAAAAATTGATCCATCCAAAAACTTAATACGAAAAATAAATATAATAAAAGTCAAAAAAAAAGCTGACTACAATAAAAAAAAAACAATTATAAAAACAAAAACTGCCAGAAATTGCCCAGTGTTCTAGTGTGACCTTCATTCCCATTGCAAACAAATATTCAATTTCACTACTGTCTGGTAACTTGAACCACCCGTGGAAAATAAAATTTTATTTTTCATTTATGCTGACGGGGTGGTTCCCATACCTGGACAGTAGTGTTTACACAAACAAACAGACAAATAAAAATCATAATGTGGGAATGAAGATCAGGTTACTCGAGACTCGAACAAACAGGAAGCACGTGGTTTTTTTTTTGTTTTACAGTTTACTTTATTATGGGAAAATTAAATCAAGGCCAACCGAATTAAATGTAATGAGATTTATTTTGCTGTGACAACAAAAACTAAATCAAGGCCAAAAGAATCAAATGCCATGGAATTTATTTTGCTATGACAACAAAACTAAATCAAGGCCAAAAGAATCAAATGCCATGAATTTTATTTTGCTATGACAACAAAACTAAATCAAGGCCAAAAGCAAGTGTGGGAACAAATGTACGTCTATCTGAGTCTCGAATAAACTTGAAGTTTGTGTTGTGCCTACCGGGTAATTCTCTTAGAGATTCCTTTTATCAAACTCAAAAGGAATCAAAAGAATTAACAAACACAATACAGTGAAGGAAGGTCTAATCCGTATGTTATACCCAACACAAACTCTTGAATTAACGTATTTAACAACTAATTATTTCTTGACACAGCAGAGATACCTTCTTATCAATTTCAAATAATTTTCCCCATCTATAGGTGGCACATCATAGCGCACAAGATTTTTCTGAAGCTGATCCCATTAATATTTTGAAACGCTATTTAAATCCATCAGTAACAAATTGTATTATTACCAATGATTGCATTTTAGGCAAACTACAAACCATCTATCCACAACACTTTAGCAGATATAGAGTGAGATACATCCGGAAACACGTGCAGGACTTAACTAGAGAAGTAGAGCAAGAAGCAGAAATTATCATTAAACATAATAGAGTGCACAGAAACCCAGCTGAAAACAAAGCGCAACTACTAGAAAACTCTTGCTTTCCACATATGACTGCGATAATTGCAAAAATTGTGAAAACATACAATGAAAGCAAATACGAACGACACCCTTCTACACCCATTCTCAGGGCTACACCAATTGTTACTCATGCAGGACAAATTGTGTACATCGACATTTACCATAGTAAAAATAAGATCATTCTAACCGCCATAGATAGAGCGACAGAGGATATAAAATTACCTCTTCAAGAGCTAATAATATCCCTCAGTACGTCCAGGAATATTGTAATGGATAATGATAAATCCTTGAGTTCAGCCCCAATAGTTTTTAACCTTGAAACTCAATACGTATTAGAGGTTTACAGAACACCCCCATATAAAAGTGGAGTAAACGGACAAGTAGAACGATTCCACTCTACTCTTAGTGAGATTATGCGCTGCGTAAAAACTGAGAACACCCATAGCTATTTTGAAGATTTACTTTTTAGATCAATATACAAATACAACCGATCTATTCATTTAACAATCAGAAGGAAATGTAATTACTGACCCAGAATAAATCGAAAAAGTGCGATTAGACAATATCGACAGACACATAGATAAACAGAACAAAGATCTTGAATTCCACAACAACATAGAGACCACTTCGTACGTACAACCAAGGCGATACAATTGTTGTGAAAATTAATAATACTAGGCAACAAGCTAACACCAAGGTAAAAGAAAGAAAAGAGGACAAAAGAAATACAATATTGATGGAATCTGGACGAATAGTTCATAAAATACACATTAGGAATTATGCTTATTTAAATCGG
Source organism: Trichopoda pennipes (assembly GCA_030448955.1). NCBI lineage: Eukaryota > Metazoa > Arthropoda > Insecta > Diptera > Tachinidae > Trichopoda > Trichopoda pennipes. Next base: position 21,148 of record JASKUP010000090.1, read on the forward strand.
TAGAAGACACAGCAGATAAAATGGACGTAATGGTAACGATACAATAGAGGATCGTTTGGAAACATTGATTGAGTTATATGTAGTGAACGAGGAAGATAGAAAAGCTTTGAGGAAATTTTTGATACAAATAGCTATAATAAAGAAAATTTGAAAGAAAAATTGTAGGAGACGCAGCAAAAGGAAAACGTATATTAGCATATACGGAAAATGGAAAACATATGATGTAAGTTTGTAATTAATAAATAAGTTACAATATGCTTTACGCAACAAATTGTTATAAATATGTAAATATTTCGAACAATATGCCTTAGGCTTACGATTTAAAATAAAATAAGCAAAATTAAAAATGAAAGAATAGTGAAACGTAACAAAACAAATTTTGGAATTAAATGCAAACGCTAGGAATATAATAAAAAGGAATGTAATAGAAATAATTTAGTAGAACTAATTGAAAATAATTGCATAAATAGACTTTTAAAAAGTATGTTACCTGGCTGCGCTGATCACATATCGGACAGAAGAAATACAACCCGGCATACTATTTCTCAACAACTACAATGGCACAGATGAGCCAAATTTGCAGCTGACTGGAACAGTCATCATAAAACTTAATAATTTAACTAACAAGATCCAAGATGAAATTTACTATATGAAAATAAAACTAAAAACTTAAAATAGCTATATCTCCGTAAATAAGAGGAATTTCGCAAAAATAAGCCTAATTTGTGACCACCTACAAAAAATCGATTTTTATATGAAAATTAAACTAAAAACTCAAAATGGCTGTATCTCCGTAAATAAAAGGAATTTCGCAAAAATAAGCCTAATTTGTGATCACCTACAAAAAATCGATTTTTATATGAAAATTAAACTAATAACTTAAAATGGCTGTATCTCCGTAAATAAGAGGAATTTCGCAAAAATAAGCCTAATTTGTGATCACCTACAAAAAATCGCTAGTTTGCGTAATATGTAAACTCAGGCTTAAATCCTAGAAACTTGCAAGCAAAGGCGCTGTTCCTTCCGAAGAAAGTCCTATGTCATTATGGACGTTTCTACTTGAGAAGAAAGAAGTTAACATTGCATGTGCTGATAAAGTTTCTTCCTGGAATTTATCTTAAGATAGTTGTTGTTGTCTTGTGTACATACGTTTTCTTAGAAAACTAAGCAGTTAGTAAACAGCATACCCGATTGTTGCAATAAAACACTTGTTAACAATTCTTTTATTAATTTTATTTTAATACATGTCTTCGCTTCAAGTTAAAAATGGGCTGTGTCAAAAAGAAGAAAATCCAGTGATGCAAATAAATGTTTTACTGAATTCCACAATGTTATTAAAATGTAAAGTAAAGTAATATAAAAAATACCTAGAATACAGTTACAAACATTTCGCCGCCCTTTGAAAGCTTCTGACTTTCAAATTTCTAAAAACAAAGGACAAAGTTTAGCTATTGGCCTTTTATATATGTCCCTTACATGTTCTCAGTGTCACCACCCTCACCAAAGAGTCTGATCCACGATGAACCTGAACAATACGTCCGATTGAACACTGATTAGGAGGAATATTATCGTCCTTGATTTAAACAACGGCATTTACTTTTAAATTCTTCAACTTTTGCGACCATTTCGGCCTTTTTGCAATTGTCCTAAATATTTCAACGACCATTTTCTCCAGAATTCATACACCAATCGCTGAACGTAACGCCATCTGTCGTTATAATTCATTGTCGTGTCATTTAAACCTTTATATGGGACCGATGCAGTTGATTGTAGAATCAAAAAATGAGATGGTGTAAGAGGATCTAACTCACTCTGAGGCAGAAAGGACGTGAATTCAAACAACTTTCAATCTGAAAGGTAATTGTGTACAACTCCTGAAATGAAATTCTTGCTAAAAATGAGGGCAGATGGAGACGCAGATGCCACTGAAAGTTGTGGTCACCCATCTGCTTATTTATACTTTACTGACTATGCCCCTGATTTAAATATGTATACAGCTCCCTCAGTTCCTTGTTACACCCAACAAAGTTAGTGCTATTGCGAGAAAACATTTGCATTGGTTTTCCTCTACGAGCAACAAACCCACGAAAAGCTGCAATAAATGCTGCGGTTGATAATTTTGACACTAACTCGAGATGTACTGCCGTAGTTCCAAGATACACAAACACAGCGAGCCACGATTTGTACTCTTTAGAATCCTTTCCCTTCCAAAAACGTACGGAAAATGGTCCCGCATAATTCACGCCAGTATTAGTAAATGGTGCGCACTGTTGTAAATGGTAATATGGAAGTGGAACCATTTACTACCCGTATGGTTTCGCTCTGTGTCTCATACATTTCGTGCATTTGCATATTACACGCTTCACGATGTGTGTCGCGTTCGAAAGCCAAAATCTCAATCCCACCAAATACAGAGTTTGCCTGGGACTTGTATGCAAATATTTCTAATGATAGTAACGTACCACTAACTCCACCAAATGGTGAGTTTTGCACATATCCTACCTGTGCGTTTTCTAAACGTCCACCAATCTGTATCACATCTGCTCGTATGCGAATAAGTTTATTATAGTCCGTAAATCTGTCAGCAGGATTACTTTTTTTTGGAATGCAACGCTGCTGTTTATAAGGCATACATATATATGTTCAATACTGAATGATGTGCGGTTAGCCATATAATTTTTCCAACGTCTTGGATGATCAGATAACCATGTTAAAACAACCATTGAGTCGAACCAACCAAATAATTTGTTCGAATCTGTTTTGTAGGATTCCTGAAGCTTTATGATTACCTTCACCAGCAGATGGGATGCACTTAACTCAAATCGCGGAAGTGAATCCTGCTTTATCGGGGACGTTATCAAATTTATAACGGCGTAAGCAGATTCTGAGGATTCGGCAAACCCGTGAAACACTAAAGCGCCACCTTTATTAAACCCAACCACTCGTGGTATCCTAGATTCACTAATATTTTTCAAGTCGTCAAACATAGCTACGCACTTGGTTCGTAGGTTCCAAATCAACCCCATATAACCAAAAATCGTTGCATGAATATCTTCTTTGCTACAACAACCGGAGATATTCAGCCAATGGGATCGAAAATTCTGGCTATGATCGATAACACGACACGTTTAGTGATGCCATATTATTCCAGATTAAAAGAAAAAAATAAGGAATCTGTTGAAACATCCCATGAGAGACCAAGAAGTTTGACAGTGTCAGAAATATGTATCGCAGCCTTGTTTCCGAGTTGCCTATCATCAGGATCAATTGTAGAAATAAATTCATTCGAATTTTAAGCCCATTTACGCAGTCTAAATTCAGCATTACTAAGAACGGTACAAAGCCTATTTTAAAGCTCTACAGCAGATGAAAAAACGTTGGAGATTGGCATGAAATCATCAACATAAAAATTATGGTCTGTAGCCTCAGAAATGTCCTTTTGATGAGCGTTATCAATTGCGATTTGATGAAGAGTGCGAATGGCTAAGGTGCTGCAGATGTGCCATATGTAACTGTGTTCAGGTGATAAACCTTCATCTTTCTGCTTTCTATCGTCGGGATAAACCAGGATTTGTCGATACATCTTCTCTACATCCGCGCAGAATCCAATTTTATACTTCCGAAAATTTAAAATGATAGTAAAAATATCATTCTGTGTAGTTGGCCCAGTCAGAAGTTTATTATTAAGAGATTAACAATTAAATTAAAATTACTTTAATTTTTATATTTTATTGTTTATTTGATTCAAATGTTCCATTTGAATTTCAGTTTAAAACTAACTTAAAAACAATTGTCACAAAAATGTATTCAATTTCTTACGATACTATGATAAATAAAAAAAAAAGTTTAACAATCAAAATAGGGTTTTCATAAACAAGTAAACAAATTGGGTTTCTACAAGAGTGTTAATACATATAATACATTTGTAAAGACTAAATTATACATATAACTATTAACCCGTACCCGTCTTTGACGGGCCGTCAAAAACGACACGTAGCCTTGTTGTTGACCTATTTGGTTTTAGAACTGCATGGTGGGGTAAAAAATATTCACCGCAATCGATGGTATACTCTTCCATATTTAGGTGCCCCTGTAGGCTAGTAGGTAGTGTACTAGCTTGTCAGTATGGGGGTTGTGGGTTCGATTCCCAAGGAAGACCTTGGTTCTTTTTCACTAGAAAAGCAAAAATTGACTGTAGGTGGGGCTGCTCAGCAATGAAGGTATAATCACTGGTCGCTATGCTGTCTTATACGGCAGTTAATTTAAAACTATCCTTCTACTTTCACCACCTGTTTCATCTCTTCTCTATCTCTTTCCTAAAGAATGTAGCGCGGTACCTGAATAAATAGGCATTGTTGCCTGAAGTGCTACTTCTCTTTAAAAAAAAAAAATCTTCAAAAAAATGCTCGTTCACAAGCCGAATGTATTCGTCCCGCACTTCCGGTAATACATTAAATCTCTTCTCCATTGAAAGCACTCCTTTATTGTCCACATACCTGGATTCGCCTAAGTGGTAGTTGTACCATGTACCTGCCATTTTCCAATTTAGTAACATTCTGTTGATAATGCAGTTCCCGCTGCTGCTGTGTAGTTGGATAATTCCTCAATCTCCCAAAATTTTCGTAAAAGTGTACCCATGTCAGATGCTACATGCCCCGCAAAAATGTGCTTCGTTCCAGTCTAAGCTATACCTCCCTTAATCTCCCATCCAAATGCAGTGTTCATTGCGATAGGAGAACCTCTTGGCTGTGAAAATTTCCCTGCCAAATTGATTCGCTAACAATATCAGCCACTAAAATAATGTCGAGGATTTGTGTAATGAATTGTCCGCTAAAATCAAATTTCGAAAATATTCAAATTCCTCGCCGTAAATATCATAAGAATGTATATCTTCGGTTAGCTTTGATAATATGTATGCCTGGGTGACCTTCTTAAATGAACCTGATGATGACGTCATTTGCAGAAAAACCTTACCCTTGGTACAATTGCCCTGATTTGGACCCACTCCAAACAAAACAGTTTTGTCGTAGGCTCTTTTTAATCGTAAGCTTTGAATGCATAATTCTGAAATAAGAGTAGCTTGCGATCTAGCATCCAACAATGCGCGACATGGCTGCAGTTAGCCGTATCCATTACGAATTATAATTATTGCTGTTGGTAAGAGAATTACACGATTTGGCTTACGAGCCTTTTGATTTTTACTTCTAATGAAAAATATTGGCTTGACAAAACCTGTTAAGGCTCTTCATCTGTCTGACGTTCGGTGTTTTTAGAACTGTGTAATAGTGTGTTATGTCGTAAATTGCAAATCTTGCACGAGGACCCATTACAATTGTTTGCGAAATGAGATGACTTTAAACAGTTCAAAGAAAGCTTGTTATCATAAACAAACCGTATTTGTTGTGGAACTTTTAATTCCATAAACCATGGACACTGATACAAGTGATGAGCCCAGTTACAGCAAACGGACATTTGTACCGATGCCGCATAGGCATTTGTCTGTGCACGATAACAATTCTCTGGCTTGTTTGTATTAGTTTCAACACATTCCAACTCAAAACTGCTGTCCTCCAAAAACTTCAAAAAATTCTTAAACGAAATTCTACGTTCCCCACGCTTATCTCTACACCATAGCTGGTTTGTGTCAGGATCTAGTCTCCATTCCAAATAAAAGAGCATCCCAATACTTCACTGGCTCTTCCAGAACCGTTAACGCGCTGATGCTTTCATTTATGTTATTATAAAACCGTTTCATGTCTCCAAGGCAGATATGTAGATTTAATAGGTGGTTGATCAAATAGTAATTTGAAATATAACTTAACATGTTCGGATTCATTGAATTTGTTTTCTATAAATCACAGGCAAAAGTGTAATTATCATTAGTTGGTTTCAGATGTTTTGTTAATGTAAGGACCCCGCCTTTTAATTTTGTCTGCAAATATTCCAGCTTTTCGACATTGGATAGGTCCCTAAAACGGACCTATTCCGAATAAGCTCCACCAAAATTTGGTATACCTATGGTAGGCAACCTGGGCTCCTGTGATTCAGCTGTGAAGAATGCAAAAGCCGATCGTCCATTGTAGTTTTTCCATCTGCACTACTACTACTTTAAGGCTATTCCACTGAGCCCAGTACGATTTTGCCAGCGGGCTTTCTACCGATATTTCGTTAGGGTCCGGTCTTATGTTCTCTAGTTTGACCGATATAATTTTTGACAAAATATGATCCTCCTTTTGGACCTTACACCAGTCTTCTCGTGTGCCAAATTGAATACGCTTCACATCCATGATGGACTGCTTTTCCTCCACTTTTGTGCAGTGCCTGCATTCTACGTTGCATGGGCGTCTTGAAAGGGCATCTGCATTATTGTGTTTTCCGTCTCTCCTGTGCGCAATGCTGAAATCATAGCTGTACAGACGTTCAACCCAGCGTGCAAGCTGCTCTTCCGGTATTTAAACTATAGCAACCATCGTAATGCGGAGTGATCCGTCCTTATAGCAAAGTGTTGGCCACATAAGTATTGCTATTCCCCTCGTGTTACACAATAATTTTTTTCGGGCTTGGAAAATACTCTGCTATAGCAGCCAATAACTTTTTCCGTCCCATTAATCGTCTGAGAAAACACTCCTCCTATTCCGTAGCCGCTGGCATGTGTATCCAATACAGATGACAATCATTATCTAGTTATATCGAACAAAAAACAATCCCACTATCATTGCTTTGTTTGGTAGATTATCTAATTTTTTTTTAATTGCGTAAGAGAATAATTATTATTCATCTTTAATTGTTTTTAAGAGCAAATCAAAGAGTACTGAAGAAATACTTTCATTAGGTTTTTTAGAATTAAGCAAAAGTGGAGCGGCTAACCATTTAGTGGTCAATGGCAGATTTTGTACAATCGTACTTTACATTTGAAAATATCAGTTTGCGGAAATTTTGTCTTTAGTTGACCGACCAACGGAGGGATAGTACTACTACTTTATGGAGAAAATTATTTTTCATAGGACTAACTTACGTTTTTTCTTTTCTTCGGTTAGGATTTTATTATTATTATGATTTATGACATCACTGATCTAACTCTTGAACGACACTTATCGTTACGCAGTTATAATAAGGTGTATTTGTTTTTTAGTGTTTTGTTGACAGTGTCCTTTTTGTTTGTTTTTTTGATATTATGTACTAACGAAGAAGGGAAACATACTTCAAAATGGAAGATCTGAATTTGGTAAAGATTGTCTTCTATGTTGAACCGTAATAAAGAGATACTTTAAATTGTTAAGAACTTGTAGCCAAAATATGAAAATTTAAGGGAGGCTTTTAAGCAATACTGGAGCAGCAAAAAATTATCCGCATTCTTCAACTAAATGAACTAAACTACCGCATAAAAAAATTTACCTTAAAGTTATATTCTGGATTATCTTCCAACTTTGTCAACATTTCAGATGCATAGTTCAAATCTGCGTCAGCATAAAGAACAAAAGCATCATACATTTCAGGTGCTAATCCTTTTTGAGCACGAATTACATCAGATGTTGTCAAAATACTTGGATCAGCTCCATGGCCGAAGTCAGCACTAACATTTCGTGGATTCACATCATTATTCTCATTTGAATTTAAATGTAAGCGTATTTGAAGCTTTGTCTGATATATTTTAGAATCATCAACTGAAATGCACAAAAAAGTAATAGTTAAATAATGTCATCCACAATATATTTCCATTTGTAAACTTACAAACTAATATTCTGTCAATTTCTCCCCTATATGACAACTTTCCTGGCTGTTCGTAAGCAAATGGCGAGCGATTTCTATGTGAATACATCATAATCAAGTCCAGTTCTATCACGTACTGGTAGAACGTGATAGACGTGGTAGAACGTGTTAGACGTGTTAGAACGTGATAGAACATGGCTTGATAATGATGTATTCAAATCGAAAGCGTTCGCCATTTGCGAACAAACAGCCAGGAAGACGTCATATAGAGAGGAAATTAACAACAGTATTTCATTCACTGGGGAAACAAATGCAAACAATTTAGTTACAAACTAATATTATACGACGGTACAACTGAATTTACTACATATTTTTTTTAACCCAGACGAAAATAAATGAATTCGACTTCAGCATCACCTCTTTTATCAATTTATCTTTACAATTCACTACATATATAGAAACTAAAATATACATAATTGCCAGGTTAAAAATGATCCAAACATTTTTCACATTCAACTGAATAAACTACGTTTGTGATTTTGTAGCACATTTTTTCCAAGATTGAAAGGTTTCGCCGTAGTGAAATTTTCAACTGTAGAAGTTGTCGAAATATTTATCATCACACATATGCTACTTTTCATAAGACATAAGACTTAAAAATTTGATTTGTGTTGCACGTAACACTTTAGTTAGTAAATCAATCGATTTACATATTTTTATTTTAATATAATTCATTTTATCCAGTAAAGCAGTGACAAATATTCTTTGGGAAGAATTATAAATGGATTCCAGTTCAACCCGGCAATACTGATCACTCTCGACTTTGAATAAAGGAATTTTCAGCTTGTTAGCGAAATCCTTTCATATACAGCTAAGTTGACAACAAAACCAAAACCACGACGCAACGGTGTACGCGAACGTTCGTTTAAGAAATTAAACTCAATCGTCGGCAACAGTGAGACAGCCTGGCGCAGTAGAAAATAAACCACAGACGATTTGACACGATTTTTTCTCTTTGTGCCCGTGAATCAAATAACAATTATTTTGTTTGGAAGTTACCACACACTTGCAGCCCTTGCCAACATGACCACACGACAAACAACGAAAACAAATCTTACGTACAGCCACCATATGAAGTTTGCGTTCGAAACTCACTCCCTGGACTTTGATTTTTACACAAATTGGAAATTTAGATCCTCCTTGCCCTACAATAGGGTGTAGAATGGAAGACCTTGAATTTGCGTCATAAGCCTGATCCACATCCTTCAAAGTGAGAACTTTACTTGCGCCGATGGTTAGGTTATATTCAGACGCCACGTAGATAGCCACATTTATCTGTACAAATGATAACGTCACATCTCGGAAGCTGCAACCTCCTCATGGACATGGTGTTGATGGATAGGTCATTAGAATTAACTTTGGATACTTCCACTGGATGGTTGGTTTCTATTGCTTCCTCGTAATTCAATAAACCTCATCAAAGAAGCCAGCTTGCATGACTGGAGTAGTAGTGTTCATTATACTAGGAAAATGAATTGATAAATTATATAAAATTATGGTTCATTTAAAACAAGTTTGATTAAAGGACGACTAATTATACCGCTTTGAGTGTGAATATTTGTGTAATTGTCCGAAAACATGGTTAGAAGACATCTTCTAGAAATAAATTGATTCAAAGCCCTTAAAAGTATCTCAGTAGATAAGTCGGCAGAATCTTCCAGGTGTATTGCTTTCGTAGTAAAACATGCAAAGATACAAGCGTACTCTATCGTAATCACACACGACATACCACTATAAGTTTTCATATCAAATGGTCCCACCAAATAAACGCCCGTTGTCGTAAGTGGTCTATCAAAGTACTACATTTAGAGGCCAAAACAGCCATTATTTTACTCAATGATCTCTTCCTTTTGTTCAAATTCGTATGTCCCAATGTCGATATTACGCCGCTTGAATTCATCGATTAACCTCTTCTGCAATTCCGCCTTATTGCCCGCTGTCGGTAGATTCAGCTTATTCTGTTCCCTTTTTAGCTGCTGAACTTTTAGCTCGTCAGATTTCATTTAAATTTAATTAATTTTTAATTTTGCAATCCCACTTCTTGCACCATTTATTACATTTATTCCTTTAATAATCGTTTTATGTTGAGTTCTTTTATTTGAAAATAACACAGTATTTTAGAGTTTTAAAATTTAAACAATTTTTTTACTTATTACACACAAAATAAGCACGATGGTAACTTTGTTGTCCTTACACACGGATGACTCAACTTGAATTAATTGAGATGCCCTGCTTATGTGTACAGTTATTTTAAGCAGTTATTGCACATTCAAGCATATTCTACTTTAATGTCAACCCATATTATTGTTATTTTTCACTCAGTTTAGGCGCCTGTTTATCTATGTTTTGTTCTGTTAGTTGTTTTTGTTTTCGGTTGTTTACTTCTTTGGTAGAATTTTCCATAAGCATGTTGTGCTAGTTTAGTGCGGACAAGAATTCCTAGAAAACTACGCAGTTTGTAAAATGCACAATGGGTCATTTGCTTTTTTTTTTTACTGTTAATTATTTTCATTTTAAACATTATAAATCATCTTATAACGAACTGTTAGGCGCTAAAAAGGTATGTCAAATGTGTTTTTTGGCCATCTTTAGCTTATCACCAGCAACCCCGTTATCCTCATAATAAAATCGGCCCCTATTGAAAGAATGAGTAGAATGAAGAAACCTAAATATATATACAATAACACGAATTTCCCTATCAAAAGAGGCAAATCTTTCGAAAATATCCTGACTTTCTGAAAAGGAAGTATGAATTTTCACCTGTTGTCTTTCCATATCGCTGTCGAAATTTCCAAGGTTATAATTACATCAGTGGTCCCTTTTTTGATTTAGCCTCGAAGGGAAATGCCGCCAGAGTTCATTTTTTGATAAATTGACACGATCTAACTCCCGCTGCCCAAGTCGACATGGTTGTTCTCCACACTGCGACTCCCATTATTTTCCTGGATATGGCAGACCCAATTGGTCCCGAAGGTGGACCAAGAACAAGGCGCCCTTCGCGGCCAGGCCAATATAACGATCGAATTTATAGATGAAACTTGGGGCAGTTTAAGGTCTTTTAAAACTCAATTGTTTATATTTTCTAAATGTTTGGGAAAAAATGATTTGACTCATTTACCAAGACCTAATTCTCTGAGGCCTGTGAGTGAAGAGAAGTTAAAAGTCTATTCACAATCTTTATTAAAGCTGTATTCAGAATTTGAGGCCAGATTTGCTAACTTTAAAAAAATCCAACCATGTTTAGATATTTTTTCAATGCCTTTTAATGTTAATCCTGAGAATGTTCCATCTGATCTACAATTGGAAATTATAGAATTGCAATGTAATAATAATTTAAAACAGCTATTTGTAAATACAGATAAGCTTAATTTCTATAAATCCTTACCAAAAGATGAATTTCCAAAGCTAATTAATCATGCGCAGAAAATTATGGCAATGTTTGCTTCCTCATATTTATGTGAACAGGCCTTTTCAGTAATGAAATGCAGAAAAAATTCAATAAGAAACCGATTGTCAGACGAGGGTCTATTTAATTTATTAAAAGTCGCATCCTCCCAGCTGGAGCCAGATTTTGAGGAAATTTTGTCAAGTCAGAAACAGATCCATGCTTCCCATACATCTCGAAAATCTTAAAATCATAATAAACCGTATCTTATAAAATTTTTATGTTGTTTTAAAATATTAGGTAATATAACTAATAAATATATAGCTTAAACCGAACTTTTAATTGAACAGCAACCCCATAATTTTTTAATGAATGACCCTCTATGTTTTTTTTAATTTAATGGCCCGCCGCAAGATTTTTTTTAATTTATTGGCCCATCACCCAAAAAGTTCGCCCATCACTGCTCTAGTGCTATAAATTCCTTTTTCTTTGTTGTCCTTTTTTTCGCTTGGTTTTTTTTAGAGTTTTTTTTTCAAGTCCTATCTTAAATAATTAATTAATTTGTTCGCATTTTAATATTTCCTAATTATTATTATATATTAATTTTGTTCCTGCCATGCTAGGTTGTCCAATTTGGATAACACTTATAAATGAATAATAATAAATTTAACAGGATAATAAATTTTTTTATAAATAATTCCACTTTTGTTTATAGCTCCATATACATATATAGATATCGCACCCAAAATTTAAAGGGTCACAACTAAAAATGTTCCAAGAATAACTTTTTTTACATAAATTAATTCAGAGTATACATCTCCAACTACTGCAAAAATTTCTTTCGCATACAGTTATGTCTATTTTTGTTGCTTCTGCACGATGAACTAATCAGTTTTTTCTCCCCCAAAAATTTTACTATTTTGAGTTGTGACCCTTTTGTATTTAGAGTGCGATATATGTAGCTTTGATTTTATTCAAACCACAGAACGTACCTAATTTTTCTTTTATTGATAACAAACCTTTGTAAAAATATATGAATACTGTTGTATTTATTGCGGTGGATGAAATATAGATAATAAAGGTAAAAATAATATAAAGGGCTGAGATCCAAATATGAGGTCATCAGCAGACAGGGGGAGTATTGACCTACACCTTTTTCTTCACTGGTTTAACGTAAATTTTCCCTGCAATTCTTCTTTTCCTCGAGTGTACCCTATCTCTATCTTAAATTTTGGTAACGCCAACTCCCTTAATGGTATCACAGCCCACGGCCATCTCCGTAAGCTAACACCGAAGCATAGGTAGGTGTGCAAACCAGTGTTAATTCAAGGTTGAGTCAACGGTTCCTTCTGATAATTTATTGGCACCCAACGTGGAGCACACTTCTCCAAGAACATTTCAGTTAACTAACACCTTTAACTACCCAACAATGAAGGCTCCACTTTTTGTTTTTTCTTCTTATTTACTTTCAAACCAGTAATTTTTTTATATTATGGATTTTATGTATCTGGACATTACGATCGGATGCATACCTTTATTTAAAAGTACTTTAATTTCTTGACAGTGTTTAATTATCTTCTTACTTTTTGCATTTCTGCTAAATTATATGATTTCTTTTCTCAAATAAATATTGTTTATTAAAAATTTTGCTCAATAGAAAAACAAATTAGTGAAACAAGTTATTTTCTTCTTTTTTTTCGTGCGATATAAATTTCTACTTTTCTGCAACAGCTTCTTCAACGGGGTTTATTGTCTGTTAATAATAGCACGTTATTTTGTGTAATAATTGTTTGTTACCAAGCTGTACTTACTACTTAGTATTCAATCATATTCACTGTCTGAATTTTTATTTTTTTTTTCTTTTTCGTTACAAACTTTTTTACTATTGTATAGAATCAAGTACGATTTTTTTGAGTCACTTTGTATATTTTTTGTGTTTATCAAACATACAAGTCACTAGTAGCCCAGAGCCACTAGGTAGCGAAGCTTTAGAAACTCAGGAGCAGGATATATGTATTATTTGCAATGAGAGCTTAGAATGTAGTAATAAAACTGTTACTTCATGTAACCATTCTTTCCACGCTTCATGTTTAACAAAATGGATAGAAACCAGACAAACTTGTCCGGTTTGTCGTCTCCCTTGTAAACCACTAATAAGCAGGAACCCTTGCCTACCCGATCGGAATAATATATTCAAAGAAATAGAGGGACGGTCTTCGTCGGGATCGTCCTAACACAAGGTTACATTCAAAACTTCAATCAAAAGATTTCAGTTCCTCGGAACTGGTAATCGTCGTCGTGCGACAAATTCTTTTTATAATCAGATATCTGAACAACGAATTCAAAACATTATATCTGAGTCACCTGATGCATTTAGAGCTGAGTTTTCCTATACAGTTTCAAAAATGATACAGTCCATGATTCAAAACCTTAATATAGAAAGTAAGCGTAAAAACATTAACGTAAATTCTGATATTGCGAACAACCGGTCACCGGTACAGGATCCCATTAGTAAGAGATCAAATATTGTATCATTTTCAAATGCTGGTCCTAACAATCATGAATGGCCTTAAGAAAATCCTTTTTGGGCTGAGCAGCCTTCCGGACGCTTACCATTTTATACTCGTAGTGGAGGATTGCCCTTAACTGCAAACTCGGATAATGTTTCTCTAACTGTTCATCAAATTTATAATCTAATAACCAATTGGTACTTGAAATACACGGGTTTAAATAATATTTCTGTCGATGAATTCATTTACCGGGTGAATACCTTAACCTCCATTCATCTCAACGATAATTTCGAATTGCTCGTTTAACACGTAGATTTCCTTTTTGAGGGCAGATCTCTTAAGTGGTTTTAGAGATTTCACCTTCAATCTAACAGCACACTAGTAATGTTTGGTCTTTGTGATAACCTTAGACGGGAATTTAAGGATACCATTACTGACTATGATATTAAGGATGACATGCGTCGCAAGAAACAAAATGAAATCGAAAACCTTTGACACATTTTTGGACTCAATGATAACTTGGAGCGATAAACTAAGAATTCTTGAAGTGAATCCGTAATAGTTAAAATAGTTATTAGAAACTTATGAGCTATTACATTCAAATATAAATGATCTAGCAACGTTAAAAAAGAAAACAAGAAGACATTAAAAGTTTTTTGAGGATCTATTATCGCATTCCGCTCAAAGATTTAGATATTCTTGCATATACGTGTTAGCATTATTACACGAAAAACCTCCAGAAATAAATGAATTAGCTAATGAAAAATTTTCGGATGAAATAAACCTGTTAAATACGTCTGGTATGATTTAATGTTGAAATTGTGATACCACTGGTCAACATTATCAAGACTTCGTAGGTCCTCGGCGTATCTTTTGCTATGACTGTCGGAAAACTGGTTCCCGGATGTCTGTCGAACGACGAACGGGCATCCTCAGCAACGATTCAAGAATTAAGAGCTATTCAGATTTTAAAACACCCTAAAGGTTCCATTAAAAGTTCGGAACCCTCCAATGTTGATACTAGCATAACTACGGGCGATAAATTACTTACAAAACCGTTGACAAAATTTTACCTTACCATGAACGACTCGAACGATACCTGAAGATAAGCTCGCAAATATTTTCATGTCCTTATCCATCTAGGAAACAATTAAGATCCTCCTTACGGATTCGTCAATTTTTGAAGCGTAAAAACTACTCAAGAAATTTGTGATTGCTTATATGAGTTTAGATTCCAGACCATTTGTAACTCTTCTTGTGTTAATCAAACCAGTACTGACACTGCTGTGGGGTAAATAAGTTTTGTATTGGTGGTAATTTATGTTAGCAATTTTTAAGAGATTCAACCACAGTTCACGGGAAATGTGAAGACTGAAGATTGACAACTTCAGCAAGTCGTGGGTTCGATTTTGCTAGACGTTTCGTATGAAATTATGTCAAAGAATATAGAATTTTTTAGGAAAAATTTGGATTTAGAATTGCGGCTCCATCGGGTACAAACGTATCATCGTTAGTTCCCACGAATTCCTTGGTTAATGAGATCATCTCTGACGATACTGATTCGGATTTTTTAAAGTTGTGTCCATCGGTTCAAATAAAACTTGAATGCGCCATTGCTTTGTTTCCTTCTTTTGAAAAAGAGGAATTGAGCTCAACCGATCTTGTCGAACATGTCATAGATACGGGCTCAGCTGCTCCAGTTAAGCAGCGCTGCTAGCTTTCCAGCTAGGGAGAAATAATTGTGTGACGAGATAAACAGGATGTTGCAACTAAGGGTCATAGCGATTGCTGATAGCTCACCCTGGTCATCGCCGAGCGTTCTATTGGTTAAACCGGGGAACGTACGATTCTGCCTTTATTCTCGTAAATTAAATGAGGTCAATATTAATGATGCCTACCCTATTCTAAATATAAACGGTGTGATTTCCCGTTTACCTCTAGTGCATGTAATATCAAAGGTGGATCTGAAGGATGCATTTTGGTAAATCAGTCTATCAAATTCGTCTCGTCCTAAATACACCATTACTGTCCCTAATCGGCCACTGTATCAGTTTGTGAGAATGCCGTTCGGACTCTACAATGCTCCGCAGACTATGTGTCGATCAATGGACAGAGTTATAGCCATACGACCTGAGGGGACATGTTTTCGTATATTTGGACAACCTACTTGTGGTATACCATTCATTGAATGAGCAAATTATACACCTTCTTCAAGTAGCATCTCTATTGAAAAAAGCAGGTCTCACTATAAACATCAAGCACAGTCCCAAAAAACGAATTTTCCTTGTAATGCGTAGTGCGATTCACTGGCCAATCAATCCCAAATCGATGTGCTCTCAACGAAAATCGTGTTAAACGCGAAAACGTGTGAGTATCGGGAACAAGTTCCCTAATATCGTTAGAGCACTTTCCATTGTAGTAACGATAGAACAATGAAATACACCCCACATTGCGTCGATGCTCTAGAGAATCAATAGAGTTGGATACCCTACCGTCCCCAATTAACCTCTTGGCCCTCTCCTGTACGCACTCGAGTAACTCCAAAATTGACTTTGGATCGCCGGCCCATACATGAGAGTTGTATTCCATTTTCGGACGGATGGATATAGGTGGTATAGATAGTACGGAGATCAGATGGAGTGAAGTATCTCTTACGCCGTTTTAGAAAACCGAGGCACTTGAAAGCTTCTTTAGAAACCTGAAAAATGTGTTTAGTCCATCGAACATCGCAATGAATTTTCTGCCAAAAACATCAAGAGCTTCCGACTCCGTAATATATATATCACCCATAGTAACAGATGCAGCACCACTACCCAACGCAGATCTATGCGTTAGCATGCAACATTGCGTCTTAAGAGCATTACAATCTACTCTATTCACACGACCCCATTCCAAGATTGTCGCGAGGTCGTAATTAAGGGTATCATTAATGTTCTGTGTTTTGGAACTAACTTCCAAATGGCCTGGTCTGTTACGAAATGAATACTAGTGACAAATGGAGCTGTCATCAGCAAAAGAATATATAGGGTTGAAAGTTCGACAAAGAAGGTTGTTTAGAAAAATAAAAAATAGAGTAGGAGAAAGAACGGAGCCTTGCGGTACCCCTGAATTAATCATGGACTCGTCTGATGAAATCCCATCTATAACAACTCGTATAGTGCGATTTCTGAGATTTTAAGGTAATTGGCACATTTATATACCATCGAACTGATTTTGATAGGGGATTGGATAATGACATAATGAGCTGGAAACTGTTGATTCCTGAAAGACTAAGGAGAGATGTTTTAGTAGCTTCGCACGATCAACCATTAGCATTACACAGAGGCATCGCTAAAACCCTTGACAGAATACGAATATGGTTCTATTGGCCAGGGATGGTTGCTGATATGCGTAGATACATTGCTCGTTGTGAAGCATGTAATATCTCAAAAATTCCAAAAAGAATATTAAAACCTCACATGGGACAAATGCCAGAATCCGAGAGGCCATTTCAGCGTTTGTACGTCGACTTTATAGGACCTTTTCCCCGTAATCGTAGCTGCAATATAGGTGTATTTATTATTCTAGACCACCTACGTAAATTTACGTTTTTGAAACCCCTCAAAAAATTGAATTCTAAACTAATATTCAACTATATTAACGAATATATCATTGATTGCTTTTGTGTCCCGGAAACCATAGTTTCTGATAAGGGCAGCCAGTTTGAAAGTAAGGATTTCATGGAATTTTTAAGAAATTACGGTATTGAACACATTTTAACAGCTGTGTATTCGCCCCAGGCGAATGCCAGCGAACACCTTAACCGATGTGTAAATGAAGCTTTGCGTTTATATATTCGGGGCGACCAAAGAAAGTGGGATTTATTGTCAACTAAGATTAATAGTGCTTTCCGTAACAGCATACATCAGAGCTTGATTTATTCTCCATACTTCATAGTCTTTGGCCAAAATATGATCACGCATGGCAACGATAATCAAACTTTACGAAATTTAGGGCTTCAAACCGAGCAAACCTCCAATCTGATACGAGAAGATAACTTCCAATGTATTAGGGATAAGACTAAGGATCGCATAAAAGCCACCTATGAAAAAAATGCCTACCATTATAATCTTCGGACTAGAACCAAAAAGTTTGTGGTAGGTCAAATAGTTACGGGGAGAAATTTCGCTCAGAGTATCAAGGATATATGGTAAAGAATCACAGAGACCAATATATAAGTATGTAACTCATGGCGTCGACTTGTAGCCATATAACCAGGTATAACTAAACATTGCACCCTTTTTCAGCTGTTATTTTGTAGCTTCCCTTAACAAACTACTGTTTTGTGATGGGTGAAATCTTAAATATTAAAACATTTGTGTTGAGTTGTGTTGTTAAAATCTTAAGTATATTTGTGTTGTTAATGTTATGACATATGGGGGATGTTGCCAACAGTTCTGTATGACAATCATAAGCACCTAAGCTTGAGGGCAGCCCTATGGTCTTTTTCCCGAACCACGTCTGGTGGGAAAACTGAACCTTCAAGTTACGAAACGATCGTGTAAAAATTCTTTTGATTCTGACATCCGAAGTAGAAGCATTGCCCGAAGTAGCCAAAAGTGAGTAATAAAATATTACATTTTTTTTTCGGTATTGTCGAGTCCGCTTTTTGTTTGGATAAACATCCACAAAATTGTTTTGTCAAGGAAGGAGAAACATACTGGTGCATTGTAACTTATAAAAACGAAATATACAATACAAAGGATTTATTTAAAGTTTTATACGAATTAATTCTCATAACTAACCTCCCATAAAAACGAATAAAAATCAATTGATCTAATAGCTCTACATAATTGAGATAGTCAAAGAAAGAGGCTGGAAAAGGAAAAAGGGTGAGAAACTATAAAAATTAATAATAAACACCAATACTATAACACTGGAGACAGTGAGTAAAAAAAGTTTTCGGTAATTTAAAGTAAGCTCATACTAAGATTTAGGTACGGTTTTCAGTCGACCCTCGTCAAATTTGGTTTGTGAACAAACCGGTTTCGGCCGTTTGCCATCTTTAGTGTTCCTTTCGTACTAGTTGCGTTCTATTGTCAGCGGTGTTTATATAGTTCGTCTTGTTCGTGTTTCCCTTCGTGTTATTGCATTCGTCACTTTCCTTTTTGCCTGTATCTCTCTTTCTTTTTTCGTTGGTCTCTTTTTACCTAATTTGTCGCTCCCTTTTTCATTCGTCTTTCTTCCTAACTAAATCCTTTTACGATCATGCTTGTTGTCCGTTTGTGTTTATGTGTGAACCTATTGGATTTTTTTTTTCTTCTTTTTTTTATGTGACATAGTAATCTGATATTGTGCGTTTATGATGTTCTTTATGGCTTTGGTCTTATGCACCTGCGTAAGATGTTTGTGTTGGTGTAATGTTTGTTTTCTTGTAAAAATAGTTCAATGGTTCAAATATTGTGTCTGAAGCAGTGTTTATTTGTTCATTTATTACTCGTCCTTCAAATGTTTTTTGTTTGTATATTTCCATGTTTTCTAATACATTTAGTCTCCTTTCTTTGTGCTGTGTATGAAGCAGTTTAACTGTTGTTTTTATATGTCCTGGTGTACATTTGTTGTTGAATATATGGTTCGCAAAGTTTGATTCTGGAGTTGATTTTGGTTCTCGTAGTTTTTTGTTATAGTCTCTAATGTGTTCTCTAAATCTAGTCTTAATTTTTCCTCCTGTTTGCCCGATATAGCTATAATGGCATGTACAAGTTAATTTGTACACTCCTTGTTGTTTTTTTTTTTTTTATTTATTAAAATTTAACATTTATAGTTACATAACATAAGGATTAATTAATGGTCTCAGCGCCACTAGGGCTTTATTTGAGACAGGCTTGTCAACTTTGATCTTAATTAGAATTTTGTAATAATTAAGGCACACTAAAGCATATCAATATTATTTAACAAATAAACTTTTAAAAGGTTTTTAAAAGAAGATATTGACATATTTTCTTTTAAATACTGTGGCAAATTGTTGTTTTCCAAAGCACCGATATGTTCAATTCTCTGCTTGGTGGTCTCTGACCGACAAAGAGCAATTCTTAGATTTGAATTGTTTCGTGTGTTAAAAACGGTTTGGTTTGTGTTAAAACGCATTGTATGGTGACCTACTCCATGTAGAACTTTATAAACATATATTAAGAGTTTTTGTTTATAAATTCCATATATTGGTAATACATTTTTGGCAACTTCTTTATAGACTAACAAAGTGGAGCGCCGGTTGTGTAAATTAAATACAGCTTTGAGGGATTTGTTCTGGATAATTTGAAGAGATTTTAAATCACTGTTTTTCTTATAACCGTAGACAAGTGTAAGGTAATAAAGGTGACTTTGCACAAGAGCTTGAAAAATTAAAAGCTTATTATTTGCATTTAATCTATATCTTAGCTTATAGAGGATACCTTGAGCCGGTGATATTTTCGAACGAACATATTTAATTTGGTTTTGCCAACGCAAATTGTTCTGAAGATGAATTCCTAAATACTTGATCGACTCTACCTCAACAATTTTTTCTCCATTTACCAATATTTCGCAATTCGGAAAATTACGAGTTGGTTGAGGCCTAAATCTCATAAATTTTGTGTTATTTGGGTTCAACACTAATTTGTTTAATTTTGCAAGCTCTAAAATAAGAGCTGCATCCCTTTCCACATTCATTTTTAAAACTAAATACTCTTTGTAAGGGTAGAGCAAACATAAGTCATCTGCATAGATAAATATTTTGCCATTTAAACCTAGATTAGCAATATCATTAAGATATATATTGAACAACAAAGGTCCTAATACACTTCCCTGAGGAACTCCAAGTTCGACACTTACTAATGGGCTCTCTGAACTATTTATCTGGACATATTGCTTTCGGTTTGATAAATAACTTGTAAATAGTTGTAAATTACATCCTCTAACACCATAAAACTCCAACTTTTTAATTAATACTGAATTTGCTCATCGTTATTTCCTTCCAGTATAAATAAGATGTCGTCCACATATCTTGCATAGAATATTACTCCGACTCCCAACCGACGAACTCATGTATACATTAGACCAAATACGAGCAGAAAACGCGAAAACAATAAAAGAAAAAGCAACTTTAAACCTCGACAAACATGATTACATCGAAAAGGCAGAACAGTTAATAAAAGACTCTAAGTGCAAGAGAATTGGTAAAGATCCTACAGACGAATACCAAACGAAAATTAAGGAGATTATAAAAAAGGCAACAAGGATAATAAAGCCAGACATATTGCACACATTAACAATGATGAGTCCATCCGCGCCATCAATGATAGCACTACCAAAAATGCACAAACCAAACACTTTCAAAATATATAAAAACAATACTAAAAGACACCATAGACTTGGAATATAGGCATACAATAGCCAACAATACAGAACTGCTTGATAAACTATAGAATGTAAAAATAACGGAGAACACAAATCTGGTCTCTTTTGACGTAAAGGACTTGTATCTATCAATTCCAGTAATGGATACATTAAACATTGTTCATAAGACAGTAAAAAACAAAACTTAAAACAAGGAACTGGCAATACAACTTACAGGTACACTGAAAGCGACACTAGAACAGAATTACTTTAAATTTAACAATAATATTGTTACGTTTATACCTTTTATAAACGTTTTTGTTCTGAGTTCTTTATTGCAAAATAATTAACACCAGTTTTTAGAGTTTTTAAATTTATAACAATTTTATTTAATATAACTACACAAAGTTGACACAGAACAATTTACTTAAAAATGCACGTCTTCTCTCGCTGAGGTTTAATTTACTGATTGATTATCCACTCAGACGCTTCCCCTATTTATACTTGTCCAATTAGAATCTAGAAGATTTAAGAATCTTCTACTCCCTTTGTATCGCGTTTTGGTTTTGTAAGTTGTTTATTAGTTGTGTAGGCGCCTGTTTGCCTGTGTGTATAGTTGTTTTTGTTTTTATGCTGATAAGGTTTCTGCTTGGGATTTATTTCAATACATTTGTTGTTGCTTTTGTAAAAAAGGGTTTCTTAGAAAACTACGCAGATGGTAAACAACCTTGTATATTTGTTGTTGTAAAATTAGTTTTTGTCTTGCGCGTTTAAATGATAAGCAGCATGCCACGCAGTTAGTAAACAGCATATCAAATTGTAGTTGTGTGTGTGTGTGTGTATAAACTTCTACGCAGTTTGTAACCAGTAGTTTTCTTTATTGCTTAATTGTTTTATTTTAAATCTTAAGCAAGACATATTCGTAACACTGCCGCCCGCTTAAGCCTTTTCGTCCCGAATA
This sequence comes from Trichopoda pennipes, assembly GCA_030448955.1. Taxonomy (NCBI): domain Eukaryota; kingdom Metazoa; phylum Arthropoda; class Insecta; order Diptera; family Tachinidae; genus Trichopoda; species Trichopoda pennipes. The sequence continues at coordinate 43,127 of JASKUP010000090.1, forward strand.
GGCTCAATATTCCCTCGGCCATACTTGGCCAGTCGCTCCAGGTAGACCACCTTCATCTTAGACCTCGGACTTTAATATTTCTGTATCCGATAAACCACGTCGTTCAATTTCTTGATCCCCTTGTATGGTCCTTTCCAGTAGGTTTGCAGTTTGGGAGACAGTCCTTTTTTTCGTTGTGGGTTATATAGTAGAACCAGTTGCCCTTCTGTAAATCCTTCCGTATTTGCTGCTCGATCATATCTGGCTTTCATTTTGTCGCTGGATATTTTGATGCGATTGCGGACAAACTCATGGAGCTCGTGCAGTTCTTCTTGAAGCTGAGGAACATTTTCATCATCGTCGTGTGCAGGAATCGGTTTAACGCCAACTTCTAAGTCGGCTGGTAGTTTCAGCTATCTCCCAAACACGACTTTTGCTGGACTACATGATGTTGAATCGTGGATAGCTGATCGGTATGCCAGAAGAAACTTTGGTACATGCTCGTCCCAATCCTTTTGGTGTGTACTGACTACTTTTCTGAGATATTCTTCCAGGGTGCGGTTGAATCTTTCTACCATGCCATCTGACTGCGGATGCAGTGGTGTCGTTCTCGTCTTTTTGATCCCATAAATATCGCACATTTTCTTGAATATGGCCGACTCAAAATTTTGTCCCTGATCGGAGTGAGGTTCTGTTAGAACACCGTATCGACACACCCAATTGTTCACAAATTCATCTACAACCGTTTTGGACTCTTGGTTCGGAATGGGATACGCTTCGGGCCACTTGCTGAAATAATCCATTACTACTAGCAGATAACGATTTCCAGCATTACTGACAGGGAATGGGCCTGCGATATCCATTGCTATCCGCTCAAAAGGGGCGCCGGCGTTGTACTGTTGTAGCTTGCCACGACTTTTTCTTGTTGGACCCTTGGCCGCAATGCACTGCTCGCAATTAGCTATCCATTCGGCTACAGATTGTAGGCAGCCTACCCAGTAAAATCGCTGTTTTATCTTTTCCAGTGTTTTTGTTACACCCAGATGGCCGCCGCTGGGACCATTATGAAACTGCTGCATTACATCTTTTATCCGGGAACTTGGCACGACGATTAAATCCGTTGTAGTTTTACCATCTGCACTTTCCCAATTTCGATATAAGCAACCATTTACCACTTTAAGGCTATTTCACTGAGCCCAGTATGATTTTGTAAGCGGGCTTTCTGCCCAAAATTTCGTTACGGTCCGGTCTTATGTTCTCTAGCTTGGCCGATATAATTTTTGACAAAACGGGATCCTCCTTTTGGGCCTCAGACCAATCTTCTCCTGTGCCAATTTGGATTCGCCTCACATCAATGATGGAGTCCTTTTCCTCGACTTTTGTACAGTGCCTGCATTCTACGTTACATGGGCGTCTTGAAAGGGCATCTGCATTATTGTGTTTTCCGCCTTTCCTGTGCACAATGCTAAAGTCATAGCTCTGCAGACGTTCAATCCAGCGTGCAAGCTGTCCTTCGGAGTTTTTAAACTGCAGCAACCACCGTAATGCGGAGTGCTCCGTCCTTATGGTAAAGTGTTGGCCGTATAAGTATTTGTGGTAATGTTTAACACACTCCAGTAGGGCTAAAAGCTCCCGTCGTGTTACGCAATAATTTTTTTCGGGCTTGGACAATACTCTGCTATAGTAACTAATAACTTTTTCCGTCCCATTAATCGCCTGAGCAAGAACTACTCCTATTCCGTAGCCGCTTGCTTCCAATATAAATTCATGTCCAGCTATCCGACTATACACAAAAGCTGCTTTAGCCTTTGAAACGCCTCTTCAGCTGCCCCACTCCAGTGGTATGGTTGCCTGGTTGAATTTGTAAACAATTGGGTGTGTCGATACGGTGTTCAAACAGAACCTTACTCCGATCAGGGACGAAATTTTGAGTCGGCCATATTCAAGGAAATGTGCGATATTTATGGGATCAAAAAGACGAGAACGACACCACTGCATCCGCAGTGAGATGGCATGGTAGAAAGATTCAACCGCACCCTGGAAGAATATCTCAGAAAAGTAGTCAGTTCACACCAAAAGGATTGGGACGAGCATGTACCAAAGTTTCTTCTGGCATACCGATCAGCTATCCACGATTCAACATCATGTAGTCCAGCAAAAGTCGTGTTTGGGAGATAGCTGAAACTACCAGCCGACTTAGAAGTTGGCGTTAAACCGATTCCTGCACACGACGATGATGAAAATGTTCCTCAGATTCAAGAAGAACTGCACGAGCTCCATGAGTTTGTCCGCAATCGCATCAAAATGTCCAGCGACAAAATGAAAGCCAGATATGATCGAGCAGCAAATACGGAAGGATTTACAGAAGGGCAACTGGTTCTACTATATAACCCACAACGAAAAAAAGGAATGTCTCCCAAACTGCAAAACCACTGGGAAGGACCATACAAGGTGATCAAGAAATTGAACGACGTGGTTTATCGGATACAGAAATATCAAAGTCCGAGGTCTAAGATGAAGGTGGTCCACCTAAAGCGACTGGCCAAGTATGGCCGAGGGAATATTGAGCCTATTCGGGACGAAAAGGCTTAAGCGGGCGGCAGTGTTACGAATATGTCTTGCTTAAGATTTAAAATAAAACAATTAAGCAATAAAGAAAACTACTGGTTACAAACTGCGTAGAAGTTTATACACACACACACACACAACTACAATTTGATATGCTGTTTACTAACTGCGTGGCATGCTGCTTATCATTTAAACGCGCAAGACAAAAACTAATTTTACAACAACAAATATACAAGGTTGTTTACCATCTGCGTAGTTTTCTAAGAAACCCTTTTTTACAAAAGCAACAACAAATGTATTGAAATAAATCCCAAGCAGAAACCTTATCAGCATAAAAACAAAAACAACTATACACACAGGCAAACAGGCGCCTACACAACTAATAAACAACTTACAAAACCAAAACGCGATACAAAGGGAGTAGAAGATTCTTAAATCTTCTAGATTCTAATTGGACAAGTATAAATAGGGGAAGCGTCTGAGTGGATAATCAATCAGTAAATTAAACCTCAGCGAGAGAAGACGTGCATTTTTAAGTAAATTGTTCTGTGTCAACTTTGTGTAGTTATATTAAATAAAATTGTTATAAATTTAAAAACTCTAAAAACTGGTGTTAATTATTTTGCAATAAAGAACTCAGAACAAAAACGTTTATAAAAGGTATAAACGTAACAATATTATTGTTAAATTTAAAGTAATTCTGTTCTAGTGTCGCTTTCAGTGTACCTGTAAGTTGTATTGCCAGTTCCTTGTTTTAAGTTTTGTTTTTTACTGTCTTATGAACAATGTTTAATGTATCCATTACTGGAATTGATAGATACAAGTCCTTTACGTCAAAAGAGACCAGATTTGTGTTCTCCGTTATTTTTACATTCTATAGTTTATCAAACAGTTCTGTATTGTTGGCTATTGTATGCCTATATTCCAAGTCTATGGTGTCTTTTAGTATTGTTTTTATATATTTTGAAAGTGTTTGGTTTGTGCATTTTTGGTAGTGCTATCATTGATGGTGCGGATGGACTCATCATTGTTAATGTGTGCAATATGTCTGGCTTTATTATCCTTGTTGCCTTTTTTATAATCTCCTTAATTTTCGTTTGGTATTCGTCTGTAGGATCTTTACCAATTCTCTTGCACTTAGAGTCTTTTATTAACTGTTCTGCCTTTTCGATGTAATCATGTTTGTCGAGGTTTAAAGTTGCTTTTTCTTTTATTGTTTTCGCGTTTTCTGCTCGTATTTGGTCTAATGTATTCATGAGTTCGTCGGTTGGGAGTCGGAGTAATATTCTATGCAAGATATGTGGACGACATCTTATTTATACTGGAAGGAAATAACGATGAGCAAATTCAGTATTAATTAAAAAGTTGGAGTTTTATGGTGTTAGAGGATGTAATTTACAACTATTTACAAGTTATTTATCAAACCGAAAGCAATATGTCCAGATAAATAGTTCAGAGAGCCCATTAGTAAGTGTCGAACTTGGAGTTCCTCAGGGAAGTGTATTAGGACCTTTGTTGTTCAATATATATCTTAATGATATTGCTAATCTAGGTTTAAATGGCAAAATATTTATCTATGCAGATGACTTATGTTTGCTCTACCCTTACAAAGAGTATTTAGTTTTAAAAATGAATGTGGAAAGGGATGCAGCTCTTATTTTAGAGCTTGCAAAATTAAACAAATTAGTGTTGAACCCAAATAACACAAAATTTATGAGATTTAGGCCTCAACCAACTCGTAATTTTCCGAATTGCGAAATATTGGTAAATGGAGAAAAAATTGTTGAGGTAGAGTCGATCAAGTATTTAGGAATTCTTCTTCAGAACAATTTGCGTTGGCAAAACCAAATTAAATATGTTCGTTCGAAAATATCACCGGCTCAAGGTATCCTCTATAAGCTAAGATATAGATTAAATGCAAATAATAAGCTTTTAATTTTTCAAGCTCTTGTGCAAAGTCACCTTTATTACCTTACACTTGTCTACGGTTATAAGAAAAACAGTGATTTAAAATCTCTTCAAATTATCCAGAACAAATCCCTCAAAGCTGTATTTAATTTACACAACCGGCGCTCCACTTTGTTAGTCTATAAAGAAGTTGCCAAAAATGTATTACCAATATATGGAATTTATAAACAAAAACTCTTAATATATGTTTATAAAGTTCTACATGGAGTAGGTCACCATACAATTCGTTTTAACACAAACTCTTTGTCAGTCAGAGACCACCAAGCAGAGAATTGAACATATCGGTGCTTTGGAAAACAACAATTTGCCACAGTATTTAAAAGAAAATATGTCAATATCTTCTTTTAAAAACCTTTTAAAAGTTTATTTGTTAAATAATATTGATATGCTTTTAATGTAATTTCATAACTTTATAATGTATTGCTTTGTATTTACATACCTATATACATACAAATTTATTAAAAATTATTTTTAGTGTGCCTTAATTATTACAAAATTCTAATTAAGATCAAAGTTGACAAGTCTTAAATAAAGCCCTAGTGGCGCTGAGACCATTAAATAATCCTTATGTTATGTAACTATAAATGTTAAATTTTAATAAATAAAAAAAAAACAACAAGGAGTGTACAAATTAACTTGTACATGCCATTATAGCTATATCGGGCAAACAGGAGGAAAAATTAAGACTAGATTTAGAGAACACATTAGAGACTATAACAAAAAACTACGAGAACCAAAATCAACTCCAGAATCAAACTTTGCGAACCATATATTCAACAACAAATGTACACCAGGACATATAAAAACAACAGTTAAACTGCTTCATACACAGCACAAAGAAAGGAGACTAAATGTATTAGAAAACATGGAAATATACAAACAAAAAACATTTGAAGGACGAGTAATAAATGAACAAATAAACACTGCTTCAGACACAATATCTGAACCATTGAACTATTTTTACAAGAAAACAAACATTACACCAACACAAACACCTTACGCAGGTGCACAAGACCAAAGCCATAAAGAACATCATAAACGCACAATCACAGATTATTATGTCACATAAAAAAAACCCAATAGGTTCACACATAAACACAAACGGACAACAAGCATGATCGTAAAAGGATTTAGTTAGGAAGAAAGACGAATGAAAAAGGGAGCGACAAATTAGGTAAAAAGAGACCAACGAAAAAAGAAAGAGAGATACAGGTAAAAAGGAAAGTGACGAATGCAATAACACGAAGGGAAACACGAACAAGACGAACTATATAAACACAGCTGACAAAAGAACACTGAAGATGGCAAACGGCCGAAACCGATTTGTTCACAAACCAAATTTGACGAGGGTCGACGGAAAACCGTACCCAAAGAGTGAATCTAGCCCCGTCGGCAAATCTAAGCTCATACTAAGACGTCACAGCAGTCGACGTCAACCAACAAACACTACAATGAACTTCTGTTGCTGCCGATGTTAGTGTATTATCTACAACTACAACACCTGCTAGACATCTACAACAATCATATATAGCTCTAACTGCTGCCCACACTTATCCACAGCTTCAGCATCATTATCAGAAACATCAACAAAAAGGGCTCAATTTACAGCAGCAACAGCGGCGGTAACAGCAGCAGTCGCGGCAGTATCAGCATCAGAAGTGTCAATAACATCATCAGTTGATTAAATTCATAATACTTTTAGCTCAGTGTAGTCTGACTGAGAGCGTGAGTATTAAACATATGAGATGTGCAACCTACATTGCACTTTTATCTTCACATACTTGTAGCAAAACAAATAATCCAAGTTTATTGCACATTTAATTCAACCTCTCTAGGTATAATTGTTTTGCATGAAGAGACAGGAAAGGAAAAGAAAGCCAGAAAAGAAAGAAAAAAAGTAATCAACCCTCATTCAGCATACTACAGCAGCGGTTTATCAACGATCAACAAAATAAAAGAACCAGCATTTGACGAAGCCTCATCAAAAGCTGCAATCAGCATTTGCCGTATTTTGGTAAGTGCAGTTTTTATTATTAACTGTTATACTGAACACTAAAATATCTATTAGTCACCAACCTGTTACTGATAATGTTAAATGTATTTATAAACAAATACTTTAGTGCTATATATTCCACTTTCTTTGTTGTATTTTTTTTTATTGCCTGGTTTTTTTTGGAGTTTTTGTTTCAAGTCCTATCTAAAATAATTAATTAATTTGTTTATTAGTTTTTTTTCTAATTCGGATAACACTTCTAAATGAACAATAATAAATTTAACAGGATTATACATTTCTTTATAAGTAATTCCATATGTAGCTTTGATTTTATTCAATCCACAGAACGTGTCTAATTATTAAGTCTTTTTTTTCGATTATTGATAATTCTTTCTGAAAAGCGGAAAGCAACATTTAAAACCGTTAGTGGCTTACTCGTTAAAAATAAAATAGATTTCCAATAATTATAAAAATAAAATAGATTTCCAATAATTATAAATCACCATTAAACCAACCGATGTTTAAACACCAGTTGATGAAAACGGAAATACAAAATCAAGTTGCCTTTAGTAAGTTTTCTGGTGGACTTGCTTTATAAAACTGACTGACCGATAAAAACCTTCTAAGGTAAAAAATAATGAGTTTTTATAATTTTGTGAATTTATGTGCATACGCTTTCGATCGTTAGCAGTTCACTTCTGGCTTAAAAAGAACACGTATCAAAGCCATTTAGCATTGCTTCTTAAATATTTTAGTTACATTGAAGGAAGTTATTTCAGAGTTGAAAGCACGTCCAATCGTGAATACTATCATCCTCGGCTTCATCTTCGGTCTGACCAGCAAATTCGAGAGAAATACCTGAAGTTAATACAGAACAAGCGAAATATTTCCCCTGTTAAATAGCGGTCGGTACCGAGGACTATTGACGCCTGGTAAGAACCTAGGCTAAGGTTTGAACTTTTTTAACTTAAGGCTTTTTCCGGACAAAGATTAAATTTCCTTAAGTAGTAGTGCCTTAATAACCGCAAATAATTGATTTTGCATTATTGTGCTTATTAATTAAATTTTGTAGGTATACTCATACGGTATTTGTCCACTCACGATTTGACCTAATCTTCAATAGTTGTAGGTACAAGAGCGTCTGGTTTACTAGTTCAGCCCAGCCGGTGTTACTAGATGTCCGAACAGAAATTTGTATATCTTCCTTTTTCCACAGAAAAATCTTTAGAAGGGATTTATTATTGGTTTTTGTACTTTAACCACCGAATAAATCGGACATTACCTGAGACAATTAGGCTTTTAGCACATCTCCAACACATGAACATTCTTCACAATGCTGGACAGCTTACAATCTGTATAGTTTAACCAAAGATGTCCTTCGCTTATTATTAGTGATAATGTCGCTAGCGCCACCTTCCCTCGGTTTGCGCACAAATATACCTCTTAAAACCAGTAAACTCTCTTTTATCGCAATGATCATCTGTTCGTGTAAATATCAAACATGGTATTACAGACACATTACGTACACACACCGTAAATACTTACACAACACGGAAACGAGAAAACAGTAAAGAATATGCAAAATATAGTCGAAAAACAAACCCGTAATAAAATCACACTATGGTAACAAAGTTCAACCTTTGCATGGTGATCCTCTCTTCTTCCCATAGATAAAGGTTCGTAGTAGATTACGAGAGGGCCTTTTGTAAGGTGCAGTATGATAACTTGATGGTAATTTTTACATCTCTCGGTATAGACGAATAAGAAATTTAAAGCATTAAGAGCCTTTATTGGCATCAAACATCATTAGCCAAAATCAAGGAGAATCTGAAATAAATATCCAGAAGTATGATCTATTCTATGAGAATTTTTTAAGAATCTATCACCAATGTTCGAAATAGTATATATATTTAATGGTTTATTTCACAATATATATTTGTGATAGCACTATACTGGCCGATAGCATGTCCAGACTTTATTGTCTAACTAACGCACAATGCATTTAATCTCGAAAAACTAAATATATCACAGTAGCTGATACTGTCCCAAAGACCATTATTACGTTGGTGTTGAAATCATTTTAAAAAATTTTTGTGTTACCTTTAACTGATTTTTTAAGAAAGTTGTTGCAGCCATTGACCTAACTCGCTAAATTAACCAATTTTTTATATAAATAATCATTTACTTGCTATTAGAGTTTTTTTAGGAGTTTGTTAAATTACTGTTTCGGAGTTAATACTTACCGCGCCGTTTATACATAATTCCATTTTATTTGGTTACTAAGCTGGCGTGGTGGGTTTTCTTTAGCCTGCGCATATATTTAGTTATATAGGTTTTGTATATATTTATAAAAAGTTTTCATACCTACAAAATATCTTAAATAACTTGTTTAGTTAATAAACTAGAATTAAAATTAGCTCAAGTGTTTCTTTATTCAAAATTAAGTGGACGGCATTAATGAGGCAATTACCTCTTTCGACATTTTATAATTCTTTTAGTCATCATCATTATTCGGGCCACGAATGCTTTGCCCTCAACAAAACTTGTCAATTTATTACAAATGTCTTTGCACACCAAAAAAAGTCAACAGCAGACTGAAAAACATAACACCTACTGTTCAGTTTGCCTTAATTCGCATGAACCATAATAAAACGTCCTGCATTCAATTCTACAAAGAATTTATCATGTTTCTCTATACGGCCAGATTCACCTACACTAAGCAAATTTGTTTCGCCTGTCGCAGTCACAGCGGCTAGATGAGCGGAAGCTAAATCAACAGCTAAACAATGATTAAAATAAAAAATATCAACTTCTTGAAGAATCTGAATCTGTTTTAGAGAGACCACAATTGGGTTTGCTCTGTAATTTTAACATTAGAAATAACCTTAAACAAACTGCAAACATCGAGTTTACCAAACAAAACAGTATTACACAAGTTCAAACCACTTCGTCGTTTGCTAATCAACCAACTCTACGGGTATGGGCTCTTCGGTAGCACCACAAAATAACGACATGTTTTCCATCAAGATTCACTAATGCTGCAATAAAATCGTGTTTATTGGCGTCCGCAGAACAGAACTTTACATCCCCGTAGTGGTTTAAGGCAAATGAAGTACCACAGATCAACGATAACAACAAATTTATTTAACTATAATCCACCAGAATTTATTTCTCGGCAACCAATACATCCACAATTCAATTCTACTTCGCAAGCCATTTTTAATTTTACACAGCCGCAAAGTTTTTCACAAAGTTTACCTCATTTCAATCACTGCCGAAAGAACTGCCATTATTTTCCGAGCAATCAGAAGAATAGCCTAGATTTGTGACCATCTGCAAATGGTTCATCGCCTCCTGGTTATACATCAACGAAGAAAACCTTAAGTTAAAAGGGCTCGATCAACCTGAACAAATAATAAACTCAATAATATATATAATTAAATTATTACCAAAAATTATGCAAATAATTTAAAAACACGTCCATAGCTGTGTGCAAGTCTATCTTAATCACAATTTCTGATAGTAAGCTACATGGTGAGTTAAATAATTCACCACTTCTTTATGGTTTGGTACAAAAACTTCCAAGTATGAAATGCAATAGATAGCATCCAAAATTCATCAGCCGAATCAGAACAAAAAACTAAATCTGTACGAATTCTACAAATGGATTTTTAATATAGATGTAAAAGTTAGCAGTATAACAGTATAACAATAGAAGTAACAAAAGGGAAAGAGCAAAGAACAATAACAAAATAGGAGCACATATTGAAGATTTTAGGTATTTTGTAAAAAACTCTTAAGGCCGTGTCAGATAAAACTTTGTTGCTTTGCGTGACATTTGAAACTTTAAAGCAAAAGCGTAAATCAAGTGGTGTATGTCACAATAAACTTTGACAACACTCATGAATTTTTTGTTTACGCCCACACACAAATACAAATAATAAAAGCAAGGTGTTTGTCAAAGCGCGCAAAAAGTTGAATGTTGGTTAACTGCGCTGCGCCAAAAGTGCTTTATGTGGCAACTTTCATACATTTACGTACATTTTAACTCAAATGTCAAAGCGAAACTCTGACGCAACGCAAAGCAAAAGTTTTATCTGACACGGCCTTTAATCGTGGTGAAAAGTGGATTTTTATAAGGAAATATAAACTGTGTAAAGCATGTCTATGTAAAGCATGTAAATGTAGTTTCGAATACAAATGAAATTAAAGTGTGGTATAGATGGAGGAATGGAAGGATGGGAATATAATTCTCCTAAAGTAGAAAATAAAAGAAGGTCTGGTCCAATAAAACAAATGTAATGTAAATACAGTGGCAACACTGAAACTACCTATACAATCATTAAATTACAAAAGTTTGTCAAGATTATTTCCAAATTTGAACAACTTGCCAATTGAGAATTATGAAATTTAAAACCATGCTTTAAATAAACATCTAAATTTTCATGAATGCGCATGTAAAACCCATGTAAGTTAGGATGAAATAGAAAAAGTATTTATTCCTTAGATAAGGATATGTTGCAAAAATGGAACTACAGTCAGGACGGTTAAAAGCATCAGGTATTCGTCCCAATGTTAAATGCTAAAGTAACCATCGGGCATTTTTGAGGCTAAAATAATTAGCTCGCCTAAATAAATCGCGTAAATAAATTTAAAACTTTAAAAGTTGTGTGTAATTATTTTGCAATAAAGAACTCAATAAACTAAACGTTTATTAAAGGAATAAACGAAGCAAATGGTGTCAATTGCGAAAAAAATTAGTTAAATTATAATAAAGCTTGATGAGCTAAAAGATGAGGAATTAAAAAAGGAGCTGAGTAAGTTGAATCTGCCGACAGCGGCAGAATATCAAAAGAGTTTAATCGATGAATTTAAGAGGCGTGATATTGGCATTGGGGCGAACGAAGAGATTAAGCAACAAACAGCAATATGGACTTGAATTCACGGCTTGCCGTTATGGTAACAGAAATGGAAGAACAGCGGCAACAATGACAAAATTGATGCAATTCAAGAATGCCTAGAGCCAGTAGTTCTAAAATTTATGCAATTGAAAAAAGATCCAGAGCCAAAAGTGCTAAATTTTAAGCAAGTCGAGGAAGTCAAGGAAATAAAACGTTTAGTCACTATGCAGAACATCATCGATTCCTAAATCAGTTAAAGATTGAAAAATTTGTGAATAGCTTAGGGAATACAGGTATTAAATGCGCTTTCGCACTGCGAGGGTATAATTCTCATACGCAAAAACATCAAAAGTCACCTTGAATCCATCTTAAAGTCTACAAGGTGAGGCATCTTGAGACTAATTGGCAAAACTTCGGATACAAAAGAGCGAGATAAAAAGAGGTAATCGAGCACAGGAAATGAGTAAGTCTCGCGCCAAGTGATTCAACAAAAGCAAGATTGGCCACTTCCAGCGCAACTGAAGAACCACAAAAACGGTCAAGATCTGCTTCGCCGCTGAATGGCAACATACAGGCAAACAACACCACATCTCTTGAGTCGCCGTTAAACTAAACTGAACTAGTACTGTGGAGAAAAACCAGCATCCACAAATCATGCACTGTGGTGCCTTTTCCCAAAACCCGTTGTACAAATACAAAATTTGATGAAAAAAAATTTGGAAAATGAACAAGCTTCTTACTGATCCCAATTCAAAAACTTAACTTTAATTAGATATAAATTATAGCTGGTGGAGTTGGCTAAACCCAATAAAGAAAGAACTGCTTGAAATATTTCCGTTTGATTATTACTTTTCTGGTATTGTTTTAAATTTATGTTTATTTTTTATCAAAAAGAAGTAACAAAATGTTACAAGTAGTTACAATCTCATATCGAAAACGGGAATAATTTTTTCCAATTTGTTTAAAAATTCTTTTTTTCCTCCTTTTGTTATTTATTAAATCTTCAAAATATGAAATAACAATAAGTTGTCAAATCTTAAATCTAGAGCTAATCATTAAGCCCGACCAATGTCAGACATACACCTAGTGGCAGAAAATGAATGATGCTCAAGACGCTTCCTTAGTGTCCCTCTTTTTCAGGCGAATGTGACCACTAAAGTTTAATATATTGCGAGCAAGTAGATTAGGATGGGTTTCGAGTTTTGTTAGGTATTTTCCTGCGTATTTAGCTATTTTAGCAGTCACTAGTGGCATGTTTAAGTCCCGATGGATGTTAGAATTTTTGACGTACCATGGAGCTGATGTTACTATGCGCAAAATTGTGTTTTGTCTACGTTGGATCTTTTCCACATTAGAAGCTGATGCAGTGCCCCATAGCTGGATTCCATAGCACCATATTGGTTTCAAAAGAGACTTGTACAATAATAGTTTGCAATCCAGACTCAGGGTAGAATTTCTACCAATGAGCCAATGTATCTGAGCCAATTTTAGCTTCATCTGAGTTAGCTTTGCTTCAATGTGATGCTTCCACGTAAGTCGTCTATCAAGATGAATACCAAGTTATTTCACATGCGAATGTTCCGGAACAATTTCGTTATTAATTCGAATGAGGGAACAAGTATCCCTTCCCAGTGTGAACGTTATATGAACACACTTTTATTCTTTATTCTTTATCCTTTATTCTCCATAATTTCAACCATGTTTCTAGCTGGCTAATATGTTCCTGAAGATTTTGAGATGCTTCGCGCGGGTTTCCGTGCATACTAAGACAGGCTGTATCATCAGCAAATGTAGATGTGTGAATAATACTACTTACAGGCATATCACAAGTATAAATTAAATATAAAACTGGACCAAGTGTACTGCCCTGTGGCTCCCCTGCGGCAATGATTCGAGTGAACTCATGAAGTTTCCTTCTGTAACAGTAAACTTCCGGCCAATAATGTAACTTTCCAAAAGCTTCAGAATGTTGACTGGCAGATATGTTTTCAGTTTTAAAAGCAGTCCTTCATGCCACACTTTCTCAAAACCCTGAGATACATCTATGAAAAGAGCAGAACAATACTTCTTTTGTTCAAATGTCCTTCTAATGACTTGAACCAATCTGTGCGTTTGTTCAACGGTACTATAGTGACTTCTAAAACCAAATTGATGATCCGGAATGCACCCACTATTTGTTAGGATAGACGACAATTTACTAATGAGGAGCTTTTCAAAAAGCTTTGACATTGTTGACAACAAACTAATTGGCCTATATGACTCAGCCCTGGTAAGATCTTTTCCTGGTTTCGGAATCATTTTGACTTTGCAATCTTCTAATTTTGTGGATAATATTCAAGTCTTAAAATTGAATTGAATATAAATAGCAAAATTCTAACTGCAATAACAGGTAACTCAATCAGCATTCTGTTACTGATACCGTCGATACCCGGAGCCTTCTTCTCGTTAAGTTCACCGATGAGTTTTTGTACATCACGCAATTCCAACTTTAATGGTCGCGGAGGTAAGGCAACTACGTTCGGCAATTCAGGAACACCAGTACTTGTATTGGGGGTAAATACATTCTTTAAATGTTCAGCAAATATTCTACCTTTTTCAGCATCAGTTCTTGCCCAGCTTCCAGTCAAGGTGCGCAGAGGTGGTTTAAACTCAACGGGTCTTTTAAGATTTTTAGCAGCACGCCACAAAGAGTAATTAGAAGCTGGTGTGACATCAAGACTCTCCAGATATTTTTGAAAAGATGCAGTTTTTTCTCTTGCTAGCATATCTTTGAGTTGTTTTGCGCATTCTTAGTTTGAGGTGATCTGTGTTGTAACCATTCTCTTCTGACTCTTCTTTTTTCTCTAACTAAGCGCTCTATATCGGCACAATAAATTTTTTTAAATCCAGTCTGCGGGTGAGTGGTTGTAGCATGTTCAGCAGCCTGTTTAATCTTTTCTTTAAAATCATCTAAATTGGATTCAACATCCTCGTGTGTTCGTAATCTTATATTTTCCGTGCAATGACTACTTAGGTAACTTTTGAATTTCAGCCAGTTAACACGACTGATAATCCTCACATTTGAGTACGGTAAATCACTATTTTGTTTGTTACAGATTGTAACAATAGTGGGAGAGTGATCGGATGTTAAATCCAGAGAGGCCTCAATATGGACTAAGTCCCTAGAGATATTTTTCATGACACCAAAATCTATAACATCAGGAATTTTATGTACATCTGTTGGTTAGTATGTGGGCTCCCCACTAGCGATGACATCCAAGCCCATATTTGAAATTACGTTGAACAAAGCTCGACCCCTAGGCGTAATAAGGCGAGAACCCCAGTATGAATGTTTTGCGTTATAATCACCAGCTGCTAAAAAAACAAGGTCTAAGCGATCTGCAGAAATCTTCGTATTGATCGTCAGTGGTTGTGAATCTGGGAGGGGAGTAAACTGATGATATTACCAAGCCTCTATAAAAATTTTCAACGCAGATGTTGGTTGCCTGCAGGTAATCTTTACAAACGTTATCTAGAACATGGTGCTTGATCCTTGATTTAATTAAAATTGCTGACCCACCGCATGCTCTACCTCTCGGATCCTTTGAGTTATATAATGTGTAGCCATTAATTCTGAATAAGATTCTCGAGGTTAAATAAGTCTCAGAGACCAGCATTACATCAATATTCCTTTCCGGGAGGAAATGCTCGAGTTCATTTTTATGTTGGCGAATGCCGTTTGTGTTCCAGAAACATAATCGGAAAGAATTCATGGCTTACTAACTAATGCATGAAGGAGTGTATTCTGCATACCCAGCATTTCCTGCATCAAGCTAGCAATGTTCGTTGTAAAGCTATTTATGGTTTGCACCAAGTTGTCTATAGTAGCTTCCAGTCGACTGAAATTGGTGCTAGAGTTCATATTAGACGAATTCTCTGGTAGTGACAATTTTTGAGAGGGAGCAGAGTTAATCTTCAAAGCTTCAGCATACGAAAAGTGTGTGTTGACTCGTTGGCCCACGTGTGGGTGAATGGCAGGTTGGGAGTTTATTGTTTGTACAGGTATAATTTTTGATTTTTGTTTGATAGGCTGTTTAACAAACGAGTACACAGGACAGCCTCTATAGTTAGCAGTATGATTGCCTCCACAATTACTACATTTTTTTGGTTTTAGGTCTTGTTTCGGCTTATTACAGCTGGCAGTACCGTGTAATTCACCGCACACTACACAAACTGTAGGTAGTTTGCAATACGTTTTTGTATGGCCTTATTCTTGAAATTATGGCACTGTACCGGTCCTACACGCTTGTGTGGTTCTTCTACTGTGATTTTACGGTGTAGAATATATTTTAAATCGTAAATTGGGTGGGTCTCATTCTTTTTCAATTTAACGTCATTCGGCCCCAATTCAACTCAAAACAGTGGTTGGGGGATCTTTTCCCTATTTATTATATTTATAACATGTTTCACTTTGTAACCTTGTTTCAATAGTTCATCCTTCACTTGATTTGAATCAACGTAGGAATCAATGCCCTTCAAGACAACCTGCATTCCTTTTGCACTCTTCAGTTGGCAGGTATAGAACTTTGTTTTGGTTTTTTCAAATTCCGCTACCATTTTTCTAAAATCTTTTTCATCGTATATTTGAATTTTAGTTTCATCGATGTTACCGTGTTTTACAGGGACACTATGAAAGTTATTCTCACCAATAGACATGATTATTTTTGTAATCAAAGCATTCGTAAATTGGTGGAGGCTTAGAGGACTTTGACGAAGCTGTAGCTGGCTGGTCGGTTTTGTTTTGCAATATTGCAAAACGATGCTGGCGATTAATTGAGGTGCTGTCGTCTTCTCTAGACATTTTAGGGGCCGAGGTTACCCTAGCCGAATTTGGGCTTCGCTTGCGCTTTTCAATCATTAAATACCTGTCCATTCCGACCTGAGTCTTCGGTTTTAAGCTATTATCTATAGTGATTTGGTTTATAGAGGAATACGAACCTGACGCTGAAGATGGCAATGATTTATCAAATGAACTCACAGGAATAGTATTCGACAAAGCATCTCCAGTTGGCACCGGGGAAAACGACGTCGATCGAGTGCGAAGAAGAGGTTTTTCCGTTAAATAAAGGCTGTCATCAGATTTTTTTATTTTTATTAATTGCACTTATATTTTCTGCGCTCACTGTAAAATATGCATTCCTGCTGTCTGCACTCCCTTTTTTTTGTTATTGAGGTACTCATATAGAGTATTCCTCAGTATATTTGTTTTGTTATTTTGTTTTGTTATTTGTCTTTCAGATATTTTTTTCTTTATTATTTATAGAAAAGTATGCACTGATACAGCCCTTGTTTTGTTCTTATTGTTTTATTTATGACATTATTACATCCGACAATCACAATAGGATGGAGTTTCATTCACGCGTCAAAAACCTTACAGATATACGATTCAATGAAAACGAGACAAAACTAATGGAAAAAGGATTGAAACATAATTTACCTTTTGACAGAATACAGAAGACGATTGAAACACAGATTGTAGATGCTGAGGCAACTATCGCTCAATTACCAACCGACCGCCAAGAACACATGAGACACAGAGTGGCCGACATACTCGGGAAAACGATAAGAGAACACAATAAAGTAGGAACGAATCCAAACGAGCAAAAAATTGCTAAACAGATAAGGGCAAAATTACGGGACAACGACCTAATTACAAAGGCTGACAAAGGAAATACGACAGTAATAATGCACAAAGAAGATTATTTAGACAAAACACAACAATTTATACAGCAGACCAACCGCAGTAAATTTAGGAATGACCCAACTGAGTCCTTCCAAAAGGAAACACGCAGCCTATTAAAACGCTGCAAAACTTTTACTGACGGAAAAATATACATGAATCCAGGACCACCGACGCTCAAAGCACAACCAAAAATACACAAGGAAAACATACCAGTGAGACCCATTATAAACTACAGACCTGCACCGGCAAACTACCTAGCTAAACACCTCACCAGCGTACTTAAGGAAAGGATAAATTTACAGAACACATATACGTAATACACAAGACCTCATTGATAAACTTAAGGACATAAAAATAACCGAAAACACGCGACTCGTTTCCTTTGATATAAAGGATCTATATACTTCAATACCAACACATGAAACCTTAGACATTCTACGCAACACACTAAACAATTTGTACGAAAGCCAATACATCGCTGATATTATAGATATTGCAAAAACGATAATAAAACAGAACTACTTTAGATTCAATAACAACTTTTATAAATTACCTTACGGCCTCGGTATGGGAAACCCAACTTCCGCAATCTTGATGGAAATTTTCATGCAACATTTCGAATCACTACACGTAAAATCACTTATGAAAAAACACAAAATAACTCATTACTATAGATACGTATATGATATTATATGCATTCTCGAGCAAGATAACGGCGAACAAATTGTAGAAAACTTAAACACAATTCATGATAAGATTACATACACTATTGAAAAAGAACAAGACAGAAATTTACATTATCTTGACATCACCATAACACGAGGAACTGACTATTTAACATTCGACATCTATAGAATACCAACAACAACGGACACTACCATCCACAACACCTCAAACCACCCTACCTAACACAAACTAGCAGCGTTTAGACATATGATACACAGGCTTGGGATAATTCCACTTACTCCAGATAAATACAGGAGGGAACTCGACACAATCTACGCCATAGGTATGAATAACGGCTACAAAACCACTACCATCGATAAACTACTTAGACAATACAACACTAAGAACAGAAATAGAGAAGACAAGGAGACAGCCGATACAACACGACGGCACACCTTTACTTACACAGGACCAGAAATATACAGACTAACTAACCTTTTTCACAAAGAAGGAATACTCACAGCATTAAAAAGTGGAAACACCCTCAGACACTATCTCAGAACAACGACAGAAACAACTGACAAATTTAATTCCAGCGGGGTATACAGACTTACCTGTACCTACAAACGAACCTATATAGGGCAAACTGGACGAACACTAAAAAGAAAGTTTACAGAACACATACGCTCATACGAACGGAAAAGAGAAGATTCAAACTTTGCATTACACCTTGACACTCACGGACACACCAGATGAATGTATGACATTATTACATCCTAGCAAAAACGGACGAAGACTAGACATTCTTGAAAATATGGAAATCTACAAAACAAAAACATTCAACAACGACATTATAAACGAACAGGTAAACACGACCTCAGACACAATTTTCACACCATTGAAACTACTCATGCAAACGGGCAAACGAAAAACACCCTCAGACGGACACACGTACCTACATAATAGTAATAGACGGAGGTATCGTTAAATTCACGTTGCCTACAAATGCCAGGTGGCTGGTATTCTGCCTACCTAAATATATACGAACCTAATAACAGAACTGCCTGAACCCCAACACTGACTCACCAGTACAAACTAAACCACGGCTTGAAAATGATGCATTCGCATCGAAAGCGCTCGCCATCAAATACAAACCAGCCAGTTAAGACGGGAAATGGCAATATTATTTCATTTACTGGCGGAGAACAACCAAACAACATAATACCAATATGTAGGAAATATTTTCCCGTTAACTTTTTTTTTGTAGAGTAGTTTTGTTCTCATTTGTTTTTTGTTATTGTTTTGTTTTGTTCTTTTTAGCACAGCAAAATAAATCACGTCTTTCTCTTACGATGGTTCGTTAATATTGAAATTATGAAAACATATAAAATTCTACTCATTGCAGTAATTTTAGTGTTACATATTTAAATGCTTTCTCGTTAAATAATAAACATTATTTTGCTCTGCTAATAAGGTAGGCATAACTATTAGAATTTGTTTATTTATTTTAATTTAGAAACACTTATTATTAAAAACATAAGGTAGTTTTAGTTTTTTTTATACTACGTACGACAAAAATCTTTATGGAAAAAACTGATGGACAACAAAATGCTTTCTCGTTAAATAATAAACATTATTTTGCTCTGCTAATAAGGTAGGCATAACTATTAGAATTTGTTTATTTATTTTAATTTAGAAACACTTATTAAAAAAATCAGGTAGTTTTAGTTTTTTTTTTACTACATACGAGAAAAATCTTTATGGAAAAAACTGATTCGTGCCTAGCACTCAGGGGATGGCCCCCGCTTATGAAATGGAGTATACCAGAACTAGGAAATTAGGTTATGAGGAGGAGGAAAGAGGAAAAAGTGTTTGTGGACATTCGATATATTGAACGTGACAAGAAAAACCTCTGGCGGGAGTTTATTCCACATACGAACTATTTTATTTTTTTTTTAACTCTCAATAATTATTTGTTGTATCTTCACGAAAAGAACTAACAATAAGTATTAAAATCTTAAATTCTAAAAAAAGTTACATTAGTCCTGACCATGTCAGGCCTAACCTTTTGGGTAAAAAAGAAAATTGTCATACAAAAAAAAACAATGCAAATATTTCTAAGATGTATCGTCTGTAGCATTGAGGATTAAAGCTGCGGTATCCCTCTTTTTTAATCGTCTATGTTCACTATAATCCAAGATATTGCGAGCAAGGGGGTTAGGATGGTCTTCAAGCTTCATCAAGTATTTGCCTGCGTATTTGATGATTTCTGTAGGCACCAGCGGTATGACTAAATCACAATGTATGTTTGAATTTCTGATGTACCATGGGGCGGAAGTTATCAACCGTAAAATTTAATTCTGCATACGTTGGATTCTATACACGTTTGAAGCTGAGGCAGTGCCCCAAAGTTGGATTCCGTAAGACCATATCGGTTTTAAAATATTCTTGTAAATTAGAAGCTTACAATCTAGGCTAAGTTTTGAGTTCCTGCCAATGAGCCAATGTAGTTGTGTTAGCTTAAGTTTCATTTGTGTTAGCTTTGAGTCAATATGATGTTTCCATGTAAGGCGACGGTCAAGATGTATACCAAGATATCTCACATAAGTATGGTGAGGAACAATGTGATTATTGATTCGAACGGGTGAACAATTATCTCTTCGCAGGGTGAAGGTCACATGAATGCACTTTTGAACGTTCACTTTAATTCTCCATAATTTTAACCACAACTCTAACTGAGTTATATGTTGCTGAAGATTTATGGATGCTTGATGGGAGTTTTCATGCGAACTTAGACACACTGTATCATCAGCAAACGTAGAAGTGTGGACAGTTACATTTACAGGCATATCGCAGGTATATATCAAGTATAAAACTGGTCCAAGAATGCTACCTTGTGGTACGCCTGAGGAAATTGGTTTGGATACACTAACAAAGTCTCCTTCAACAACAGAAAATTTTCGTCCAATTATGTAGCTTTTTAATAGGTTGTTTATATTACAAGGCAAGTGAGCGGTCAGTTTCAGAAATAGACCTTCATGCCAAACTTTGTCAAAAGCCTGAGAAACATCAATAAAAATAGCTGAACAATACTTCTTCTCTTTAAAAGTCCTTCTTATCACCCGAATCAATCTACGGGTTTGTTCAATTGTGCTATGTCTACTTCTAAAACCAAATTGATGGTTTGGGATACACCCACTATCCCTTAGCATTGGAGACAATTTATCCATAAGCAACTTTTCAAAGACCTTTAAAATAGTTGGTAATAGACTTATGGGCCTATATGACTCGGTTTTGATTAGGTCTTTACCCGGTTTCCTATGTTTCTAGCAAAATATTCTCCGAACAATGGCTGCTGAGATATTTTTTAAAACTCAACCAGTTGGTGCGACTGATCATATTTGTATCAGGAAGAAACAAATGTCTTCTAATCGGGCTGCAAATAGTTACAATGGTTGGAGAATGATCCGAATATAAATCCATGGAAGATTCTACTGTGACTAAATTTCTTGAAATATTTTTTGTGACAGCAAAATCTATTACATCCGGAATTTTTTGTCTGTCAGTAGGTCAGTATGTAGGCTGACCACTCGAAGCAACATCTAAATCATTACTGCTAATAGCGTTGTACAATGCTTGGTCCCTAGGTGTAATTAAGCGCGAACCCCAGTAATTATGTTTCGCATTATAATCGCCAGCTGCCAGAAAACATGGTCCAAGACCTTTAAAAAATTGTTGATACTGCTCCTCGGTTATTGAAAACCTGGGAGGAGAGTAGACTGATGATATTACTAACACAAATAGTTGTGGCTTGCAAATAGTCTTCATGCTTGCTGTCCAAAAAATGGTGTTTCAGTCTTGACTTTATTAAAATTGCTGAGCCGCCGCATGCTCTTCCTCTCGGATCCTTTGTATCATAAAATGTGAATCCATTAATTTTAAAAATACCTTTTGTAGTCAAGTGCGTTTCAGAGACCAGCATGATGTCAATGTTATTTTCCGTGAGGAAGTGTTCGAGTTCGTTTTTATGTTGGTGAATGCCATTTGCATTCCAGAAACATACTTTCAACGAATTCATTTTTTATTTACGATTGCTTGAAGCAAAGTAGTCTGCATTTGCAGCATTTATTGCATCATGCTAGTCATACTAGTTGTAATATTGTTTATTGTTTGCACACGGTTGTCAATAGAATAGTATAGTAGCTTCAAGATTGGTATTCGGTGATGGAACATTTTTTGGTGGAACAGTATTGAATTTTACGGCGTCGGTATACGATACATGAGTGTTAATTGGTCGGATCATTTGGGGATACGAAGTAGATAAAATATGCTATTTTTGGGCTGATGTAACTTTAGGTGCCGGGGTTGCAACCTGTCTTACGAAAGAATAAACGAGGCAACCTCTGTAGTTTGCAGTGTGATTACCGCCATAATTACTGCATTTTTTAAGGTTTGTTTCCCCTTTAGGTGTATTGCAACTAGCAGTAGCATGCAATTTTCCGCATATAACGCAAACAGATGACAGTTTGAAGTATGTTTTTGTGTGCCCAAACTCTTAACAGTTGTGACACTGTACGGACCCTGAACGTTTGCGTGGTTCTTCTACCGTGATTTTTCTATGCAGAAGATATTGCAAATTGTAAATTGGGTGCGTTTCATTTTTCTTCAGTTTTACGTCGTTGGGCTCCAATTCTACTCGGAACAGAGGTTGTGGTATTTTCTCCCTATTAATTATGTTTACGACATTACATTAATTTTGTAACCTTCATCAATGAGGGCAGCTTTGATTTCGTCTGGTTCAACACTTGGATCTACACCCTTTACTACAACTTGCAAACCTTTTGCACTTTTAAGCTGATATGTGTAAAAGCTTAATTTGCTCTTTTCAAGTCCATTAACCACTTTACGGAAATTCGCCTCTTCGTGAACATGTATTTTGGTTTCATTAATTTTGCTACGTTTTTCGAAATTAATTTCTTAACAAGGGCGTTTGAATTTTTTTCCCTCAAATAGATCGGTGGAGGTTTAGAGGATTTGGTCGTGCAGACAGATTTCTCGTTGTTTTCTTGTAACAAAGAAAATCGATTTTGAGAAATTACTGAGGCGGCATCACTATTTCTCGATAACTTTCGAACTGATGCGACCTGGGACGATTTGGGACTTCGCCCACGTTTGGTAACCGTTAGATATCTGTCCATTCCCACTTGGATCTTAGGTTTTTCGATGTCGATAGCAGTTGTAGCAGCTTCGTTAACTGAAGAGTAGGAACCCGACGCGGATGAAGTTCCCGATTTGAGTGGCACTGGAACCGATAATAATTCACTAGTTTGCGCTAGTGAACTTGTACGAACGCGAAAGTGTTGCTTTGCTGTTAGATACAGACTGTCATCAATTTTTTTCGTTGTGGTGTTTTCGTTTACGTTTTCAGCGCTAAGGGTTAAATAAGCATTTCTGCCGTTAGTGCTTACTTGACAGTTTTTTGCTTTTGAGGTACTCATAAGAGTATCTCTCAACTTTCCTTGTTTATTTCAATTTTTTTGTTTAACAAGTTTTCTAGTACAAATTTTTTTGTATTCTTTTAAATTTCACATTAGCTATTTAAATTTTATTTTAAATTTCACATCATATGTTAACATAATGTCTTCACAAAATCTATATCAGCCGCACTCGTCTCAACACAATTGGTCCACTTTCACGAGTAAACACCAGCTTTATACTTTGGTCGCCCACAACACACCGCCGTCAACAAAAACCACGGCGCAGAAGTCAGCGATTATATATTACAAATTATCTTTATAATCTGCTGTTTTCTATGCGACGCGGACCGATCGCGACGGTATATATATCGATGTGAACGCTAGATCGTCTGCTTTCTTTTAATGCCAAAATTACTACGGCAAAAGTGTCATTAATCGCACTACAAAATCACTGTTAAAAAAACCGCACAACAGTGTGTATATCAATACGGCAATAAAAGAAAAAATTTAAAACACTGATAATTCAGTCAATACCGCACCATTTCAATAAATTGTATATTCACTTAATCGGCACAATTTGCCCGTCTGATTAAAAGTACTTTTAGAATTATTCACAAATAAAATTTGCACAAAATCAGATGTATTCTTTACCACCAATATTACCACAACGAGAACTGGACAGTGTTGCTGAGAAATTCAACTATTTTATTAAAAAACAAATTTTTCCTGTGGTGCGTAGTGCGATTCACTGGCCAATTGACTGCAAATGGATGCGCTCTCAACGAAAATCGAGTCAAACGCAAAAATGTGTTTCGGCAACAAGATCCCTAATTTCCTTAGAGCACTTACTATTGTAGTAACGAGAAAACAGTTATATACAACCAGCATTGCGTCGGTGCTCTAGGTAATCAATAGAGTTGGATACACTACTGTCCCCAATGAGCCTCTTGACCCTCTCCTGTACGCGGTCGAACAACTCCAAAATAAGCTTTTGGCGCCGGCCCATACATGAGAGTTGTATTCCATCTTTGGACGGATATAGTTGGTATAAATAGTACGGAGAGAAGTATCTCTTACACCGTTTTAGGAAACCGAAGCGCTTGAAAGCTTCTTTAGAAACTTAAAAAAGGTGTTTAGTCCATCGAACATCAGACTGATTTTTAATGTCAAGAACACCAAGAGTTTTCGTTTCCGTAATTCCTATATCGCCCATAGTAACAAATGCAGCACCATTTCCGTACATTTCCGTCTTATGGGCATTAAAATCTACTCTATTCAGACTGCCACATTCCAAGATTCCTGCGACAGCGCGATTGAACGTATCATTCATGTTCGGCCTTTTGGAACTCCAGCTGTTCCCGTATATTACTAAATGAATACGAACGACAAATGCTGCTGTTATCTGTTACGAAAGAGTATATAAGGTTGAAAGTTTGGCAAAGAAGGCATTTAGAAAAATAAGATATAGGGTAGAACGGTCCCTTTCGGTACCCCTGAAATAATCTTAAACTCGTCTGATGAAATCCCACTCGTTTAGTACCATTTGGCGAAATTATCACCGACACACACTGCAACAAGTTTTGACAGAAGTGCATCATGCCACCACCTTACTCTCTCCGATATGAGTTGCACCAATGTTCCGACAGGAAAGCGAGGAGAAAATCATACTGTCAATCGCTACGTAAGCTGTTGGACTCCGGGTATCTCACAAGTTGAAAATGAATCATACTTTCCATCATACTTCCATCCAGGGTTGAAAGCCTCAATCTTTTTGGGGATTGGCGTTACATTAGCCACCCTCCAACACTTTAAATATTCACGGGCATGATACAACATGCTGAAAAGAGGTGATAACGGACGCGCTAGCGTCGAAGAGCACTGTTTCAAGACCAGTGCTGATATCCCATCCGGCCCAGGAGACTTGTTGCTGTTGAGATCAACTAAAACCTTTTTAACCGCTCGAGCTCGAAAGAATATCTTCTGCATAGTAACGGGTACTCTGTCGAGCTTGAGAGGTTGTTGACTACTTTCCGGCAAATAGGAAGTTTGCTAAAATACCAGCCGAAAGCTTAGCTTAATCAACCGAGTCAGTGAATATTTGACCATTCTTTATAAGAGTCGAAATTGAAGAACAACCATTATCTCTTCTTCTTTTATCAAATGACCAAACATTCTTGCTACCCCTAGGAGTATCCAAAACCTGTAAGCGCTTGGGCGCTCCTCGTATAAATTTAGTACATTGGCACACGATCATCGAGATCTTTCTTCTGTGTAGGGAATCAGTTTCTGCATTTTTGTTACTACGCCAGATACTGAATGACCTGACTGCATTTTTGCACGTCTGATTAAACCAACACTTCGATCTGGTTTTAACAAAACTTTTTTGGATGGAGTAAAAGTTTTCATTCCAAACAAAATGACGTTTACAACTATTTCCCGCACTGCATCGACATTATTGTCTAAGAAACAAAGTTTCCAATTAAATTGCCTAAAAAATTCGTGGAGCTCAGCGCAACGAGCCTTTCCATAAATATATTTTAAAAGTTGGGTAGCTCGTTTCGAAACGTCGTGAAGCTCCGAATATGAAAAGGACGGAGAGATGGTACAGTGATCGGAGTTGCCGAGAGGTGCACAAACACTAACTTCATACTTTTGGGGATGTGAAGTTAGACCGTATTACTGTGGTACCTTTCAACACAAGGATTTTGTGTTGGCTCATTCACTAGTTGCACAAGGTGAATGACTGTAGAGGACTAAAGAGAGTATCTCCTACTAATACCTTACCCCAAAGTACAGAAAAAGTCTTAGCATTGTTTATATACTTGGGATTGTCAAAAGAAAAATATTCCATTTTACGACGATCTTTAAAGAATCACCATGCGAATATTTTTCCTGGATACAATTAGGTTAGATCAGCCAAAAAAAAGAACCAGTGCCATCTAATGCAAAGGTTGCTGAGGTATCGGTGGAGGTTATACCGCAAGATTTAATGGATCATACAGACAAATGCCTCTTCCACGGCTTGCTTGAAAAGGAAGTAGTATTAGTATATAGGAACTAAGAGTTCTGCTTCACTTTCTATAGAAAGGAATGGGATATACGCAAAAGCAATAACTGTCACGCGAAAGCCATTAAATAGGTAATTAATAGCCAGTAATAGGTAATTAATGGGTAATTAAAGTCATGCGAAAGCAATAAATGTCATGTAAAGGTCATAACATAGATTGACATGAGTCATTAATTATCATTAATAAGATGAGCAGGGTTGAGATATTGTTGAGTGCAGGTGTTAAGAGATAATTTATGCGTTGATATTGAGTATGTGATAAGAATTTGTGAGTGCAATGATCTTGGTTGGCATATTGGTTGTGTGGAAAGTAAAGGTCAGTGCAGGTGTCAATAGATAATATATGCGTTGATATTGAGTATGTGATTAGAATTTGTGAGTCCAATGATCTTGGTTGGCATATTGGTGAGTGCAGGTGTTAATAGATATTTAGTATGTGATTAGAATTTGTAAGTGCAATGATCTTTGTTGGCATATTGGTTGTGTGGAAAGAAAGGTGTCAATAGATAACTTGTGTTTAGAATTTGTGTTTGTGAGTGATTCTATTGAAAAGGTATATGGGATTTACGCAAAAGCGATAAATGTCATGAGACAGTCGTTGTTTTTTTTTCCTTTATTAACATATCTAACTCGTATTCACCATTACCACTATTTAATTGGTGATGATACCAAGCATATGATTTATATGATTAACCATAATTTTACGTTTGGTATCATTAAAACTTAAAGCTACTTTATTTATTTCATTAGGTAAAATGTTATGTAATTTTGATGTAAATGTATACATACACGCCATTACTGTTTCCTTAGAGAATAAAACATTTTTATAACCATCTATATCATAACTATCTACTATACACTTCTTAACTCCCTTAGCCCATCATAAGATCGATTCACACCAGGAGTAAAAATATGCTGCCTGTATCAGCATATGATCACCATATTTATTATATGTAAATCCCATTGTGTGAATCCCATATAATGTCTTAATAAGTAGTCCCTTACCAAATGCCTTGCTAAAATCTATATAAACAACGATAATATTGAAGATAACTTAATCCGTAATTAGTTTTTTAGATAGTTTAGGTGTTATACTCAGTTTAGCAATTCCTCTGTAATTTCTAACGTCATTTTTTTTTCTACCAGACTTAAACAACGGCATGATGATAGTATTCTCCCATACT
The DNA here is from genome assembly GCA_030448955.1 of Trichopoda pennipes. Taxonomy (NCBI): domain Eukaryota; kingdom Metazoa; phylum Arthropoda; class Insecta; order Diptera; family Tachinidae; genus Trichopoda; species Trichopoda pennipes. The sequence goes on from JASKUP010000090.1 coordinate 70,652, forward strand.
ACTGGAAATATACTAAATTTAATTGAGTAGTTGAACAATATTGTACTAGGAGCTACTAAGGCCTCTGCATAGCTTATAAGAACGTAACTTGGAACGTTGTCAGGCCCACTCATATAGGAATTCAATTTCAATTTTTTTTACACCGTGAAGTACAAAACGGCATTAAAATAGCCTGACTTCCAGAATTGTGCGTAAATTGTCTATTGAAGTTAATACTCTGATCATCCGCATAGGTAGATGAAAAGAATTTTGCAAATAGGTTACTTATTTCAATGTTATCATGTGATTCACATTCATTGAATGTCATAGAAGGCGGAAACGTAATAGATTTTCTTTTTATATTCACAAAATTGTAAAAATGGGTTCTTCTTAATTTTTGTTAGGTAACAGTTATAATATTCTTGATTTAAATTGTTGTATTCGGCACGGGTAACAAAGTATTTCGCAAAGTCTGCGACTGATCCAGAATTTTGATATTGTTTGTTTTACCATTTATTCTTGCAATTCGTAATTTTGGAGAGCAACTTACCATTCCATGGAGGTTCAGGTAAATGAGAAACGATTTGGTTTGAAATACACTGATTAAGTATCCAATAAAGGGCTGCACAAGTATATTCGTTTTCATATCTTCAGTGAATGACATGCTTCAGTGTACAATGCAATGTTGTTCAAATTGATCTTCTGCACTCAGCAGCAAATAAAAACTCAAGCAAAAACAAGTATTGTACTTGACAAGAACATAGCAAATGTGCGTAAATTTTGTGTTTACCAATACTTTCACATGTCCTATAGTTGATTTATATTTTGATGTTCAAGTGTTGTGTCAGCAATTGTAGTATCTGTTTCACTAATAACATGAATGACACTGATAACTCGTGCATTTTTAAATGAAAAGGTTGTTTTGTGTTATGATTGTTTTGATTATTTCTTGTTAATTTTTGGTGTTAGTTATTTGGAGATTTATTTTATTTTTAAGTTAAATAAAAGAAATATAATTTGTATTTCAATAAATAAAATCGATTAGAGTTCGTTTTTAGTATTTTATTAGATTAAATTAAATGTTTTAAAATATAAAATATAAAAAATATTTATTATAGCTTTTTGAAAAAATTTTTTTAATATGATAATAATTTTTTGTTTTCAAAAATAAAAATTTTTTTCTGAAGAAGCCTTCCAAAGGAAAGCGAAACATCGAGAAGAAAAAAAATATATAAAAAAATCGTTTAAAAGAAAAAAAGATATTTATTAAATATAAAATATATTTAAAATGTATTTCCTTATTCAGAATTTAATTTTAAATGGCACATTCTTTTATAGATGAAATTATTTCCAAATTTTTGCTAATATAATTTACCTATAATGCAAAGCGGACTGTATTTAGATAATTTTTAATATTGGGTAATTTTCGCAATTAATCGTTTAGGTTAATTACACTTTTCAAATAATGGGCTTAACAAAAGAATCAATTACAAAAAAGTAGAGCAAAAAACCAATAAATTAATAAAAAATTTTAAAAATAAACTTCCCAACCTGAAGATAAAAAAACCCTTTCGCGTGGAAAGAAGCTATGAAAAATTTTCTGCAGGTAATAAAATGTACATCATAAAGTTGACAAACATTATTTAAATAAGCATTTTTCTGCGGACTTATAAATAATAAAAATTTGTTTTTTAAGCTCTTGTCTTCTATTTTAGTATTTTTTGGTTAGGAAAATTATGTGTATGGACATATATAATATAATATAATATGTGTATGGACACATAATTTTATATACATGTACATACATATTTTTTAAAGGGAATTTCCAAGCAAATGGATTATTACCTAGATTATTATTACCAGATTGTTATTTTTCAACAATTTGCTAAATAAAAAAACTAGCAAATAAAATTTACTGCTAATGCAGTTAAGCATCAGTTCATTATGTTTCATAAAATATTTATTTAATATATTTGAACATAAGGAAATACGCATAATAATAACTAAATTACAGCGAGTACACTGCTGAACTGCACACTGAAATCATATATTTTAACTTAGTTGTATTTTGACCGTCAGTGTCATGTATTGTCAATCACTCACCATTTATTAGTTATGTTTTCTCTTTTTGTTTTATTGCTGTTGACACACACTCACTCATCTCGCAACGCAAAAAGTATATGACCTGAAGTAACTGCTTGGTCATAAAATGTTTTGTTTGTAATTTAAATGTTTTTGTGCAGCCCTTTAGTATCCAATAGATTTTACCATAAAATTTCATAATGATGTGATCAACCACATCGGACTTATTTTCAAAGTTACCATATGATAAAGAGTTTTTCCAGTCGGTTTCATAACGTAGTTCAGTAATTCTTTGATAATTTGCCTTTTTAAAACATAAACTGTGAGCTATTGGATTGCTATCAAAACAGGATATTAATTACATGCATTTACTGAAATGGGAGGATGATGTCTACCTACTGGTACAGTTAGTGGATCAGTTCAAATAACTGACGTGTCAGTACAATCATTTATAAAAAGCAAATTCAAAAGATTATGGTGGTCATTATAGATGCCATTTATCTGATTGAGATTTAAATCCAATATGCAATTAATAAATTCAGTATATTTCATGTATAAACCAGACCTATATGGTGTAAAGTATCCATCATCATAAGAAAACTTCCAAAAAATTTTACGCATGTTAAAGTCTCCATCTGCAATGATAGTATCATTCTGATGAGCCATATGCACGATGGCCGCTTTGGCTTCAGAATATTTTTTGGTATATTATATCATGAGAATTAGGAGCTATATATGAACAGGTAATAAATATTTTTTTGTGTTTAAGTTTTACCAAAACAGGGGTAAATTTAATATTCAGCAAGGAAGGAACTAACAAAGCTTCGGAAGTTAGTAAAATAGAAACTGCAATCAACACCCTACCACCTCCTCTCGTGTTGTTGCCACGAGTCTGTCTATATATTCTGTAATTATCAGCTTATAGTTCCATGTTTAACACGTGTTTAACAGTTGCGTTAAGCCTAGTTTCAGTTAACGCTGTAGCTTGAAAGTCAAATGAAAAACTTTGATTGATTAAAACAGATAATTTTGTATTAACTCTATGAACATTTTGATATACAAGAGTACAATTTACAACATAGTTATTTATTTTTTTGAAATATTTGTTATAGATGTAGGTAGTTAAACAGAATTTCTTGGCCTTGTTTTAAATATTAATTCACGAATGTATGTACCATTGGGCAAGGAGAAATATCTATGTTAAACTGATGTAACTATTCTTGCTTCAGTATATGCAAATTTGTACACTAAGATGTTTAAGTTGGTACCATATTTTAAATTAATATATGCTTGAACTTCTTCAACAGTAACAGACGCCAAACGAGAGACGAAAATTGTTTTACTTGGAAGTGTAACCCTAAGTTTGTTAAGACAATGTAAATGTATTTTCTAACTCATTATTTGTTTCTGCTTCCCCGCGTTTAATAGCTTAAAATTTAATTTTTTTAATTTTTTTCGATTTCACCAGCTTTTTTAACACATTTTCCTCCATATTTGTGTACGAGTATAATATACCAGATGTATTTATAGGTCTATAGTAACAGATAAACAGCTTCTTTAAACAGCTAAACACCTTCTTCAAACACTAAACATATTATATTAACATCAATTTGGTATTGATTTGGTGTTAAAAAGTATCTTCATTAATCTTCATTTTCTGAAAATGTATAAAAACCTATCTATATTCTCCACACTGCTGTTACTATTAAAACTTAATAGTGAGCTCAACGATACATAAATGTCCTCTGGCTCAACATCGAATAAAAAGGGGCTTATGTCGAGTTCTTGATCTACAACATTCAATGTGCTATAATTTTTTTTTTTTTTTTTTTGTTAACTACTATTTTAATCTTTGTGGTATACACAGCAGCGTATACAGTGTTGTAATGAATATATGTGGTCAACATGTGTTACAATAACATTAACTCAAATATTCCAATACTGCATTGCCACACATGACGAATCATTTGTTTGTTAATACACAAATGTAGAACCTTCTCATGTGTCAGCAATAAGTAACGTAACACAGTTAAGCGACCCAAATGTCGTAGTTAAGTGTGTCGCATATGCTAACAAATAACTGTACATTTGGGTGGCCTACATGGTGTTACGATATCATAGCGAGTATCCGATAACACTTTAAGTATGTCATAACCAAGGGTAGGTCAGCTCTTTGAAGAGCCGACACCCTTCTCTTTTTACAGTAAACAATGACACATATATTCATTGCATTAAATAAATAGTATATAAGACTTGTAATAATGTTTAATAAAGAATAATAATATTTTAACGGCCAATCGAACAACAACGTGTTTTTCTTCACATATATAAGCGAACATAACATGGCGACCGTGACAAAGTTAACAGTGACAAAGTTAACAGTGAAAAAGTTAGTAGTGACAAAATTAACCGTGACAAAGTTGAGCGTGGCAAAGTGAAGTGAGATAAAATGAATTAAGGAAAATTGTATTAAATATTGAAAATGCAATCTACATAAAAACAAAAATGAAAATTAGTAGATTTAGCGAAGAGATTATCGAGTTAATTTTTGCGTACATTAATTAATAATTGAGTGTTTACAACCAAGTGTTAACTAAGGCATTAACAAACTCCAAGAGGAAAAAACTAACACGTGAACTATACGCAATGCTATAAGAAGAAAAGAAAAGGAAAACATTTTTGCCACAGTTAAATTAAAATAAATTCTACCTAAGTTTTGTGATAAACATTTTTCAAAAAAAAAAATAAAGAGAATTAAAGTTGAAAAAAAAAAAACATCGCACCAATATTAAGTGATTTAAAATGGGATGGTGGACAAAGATAGTACAAACTATCCCCGTGTTGTTTGCGGGATATGAGGTAGGCAAAAATATAGATGAACTAAATAAAGATGAAGCCTCACCCAAAATCAATCAAATAGCCCATACGCAGAATAATAACATGGACTTGATAATAGAAATAGGGTTGGGCTTGGCTATAGTGTTGATATTAATAGCGTATATGTATAAACAATTAAAGAACAGTATGAAACAGCAAGGCCAAATCCACCCTATATAATAGAAAAATACAGAAGAAGTGAAACTACAAAATTAAAACTATCATCTACAACCACCTACAAAAGGGCCAACAACGGTAAAGGAATGGAACAAGAAGGAAGCAACAACGACTGCAAGCAGCATAATCGTCATCTCAACAGGTTTTAATGTATTGTTTATTATTGTTTATTGTTTCATTATTAAGTAGAAAATATAAAATAAAATTATAACGAAAATATAAATATTTATTATGTAACATTAAAAGTTTCATGGATTGAAGTTACGTTTGGGAATTATTTTTTTTACTTTTGGTCTTCTCTCCGCAAAAATATGTATTATTTAAGTAATTAATGAAAATTTTTTTTTTGTGTAATAAAGAATGAACAGAAAATAAAATTTATGAATAAATCACAAAAATAAATAAAAATAGCAAAGATTCATTCTTAATGGCACAGACCAAATGGTCTGCAATATTGAACGAACTAAATGAATACAAGGTAGAGTTTGACAAAAGTTTTAAATGCATCTACAAAACACAGAAACCAACTAACATCACATTAAACAAACATTTAGGACTTTTGCAACTATACTACAATAATACAGTAAAACTAATAAGTCACTTTAGAGAAAACTTTACAAACGAACACTTGAAAGACTGTGAAGTAATTTTGGACAACTTACGGGATAAACTGTTAAAAGTTACCGAGGAACTCGAATTACCTTTTCAGTTACCTCCTAAATCGCAAGTAGTTAATCTTCTCACGTTAGAAAGAACTCCATTAGAACCAAGAATGGCAGACCCCATAAAATTCCTTGAGACAGCCAGCAAAATTTTGCCTGACTTTGATGGTACTTTTATTAATTTACGCAAGTTTATTGATGCAATTAAATTACTGGTATCAATAAAAGGGGAACATCCAGAATCTATTATCATTAATATAGTACACACTAAAATAACAACTAATGTTCGCAATAAAATTGAGGGCCTTAACTCAATTGAATTAATAATAGCAAAATTAACAAAGGTAATAAAGGGAGACTCTGCTGATACGTTAACCACCAAACTCAACGGGATAAAACAGTATAATAGAAATAGAACGCAATTTGCAAAAGAGGTTGAGCAACTAGCAAATGAATTAGCAAATGTCTACATGTCAGAGGGCATGACTGAGATAGCTGCAAATAGAATGGCTACAAAAGCTGCCACTAAATCATTCATTCAATCCACTAACTCTAACCAAGTTAAAATAGTGATGCAAGCAGGTACATTTAACTCCATCGAGGAAGTCACATCAAAGTTTATTGAAATAGATACACCTACCGACGAATCCATTATGTTCATGCGCAACAGAAACGGACGACGCAATTTCAATCATAGGTGCAACACAGGGACCTATGGTAATAACAGATCTTGGAGTTATGGTAATCGTAATAAGCCTACTTATGGTAATGGGCGAGATAATAATACGTACACCCGAAACAGCAATGGAAGAGGTAATCGCACTACGCGCGGCAGCTACAGGAATACTAATGGTAGGAACAATATTCATTTCATTCACGGTAATGATTCGGGAAACGGCGAAGCCCCCCTGACCACCCATCTGGGGGAAAATTAAACAGCAAAAAGAAACACGTCAGCTCCGAACTAACTAATCATTCCATTTATAATTTTAACCTCAGTCTATCTTATTATTGCTCCATTGGGAATACAATTAGTGACAACAACAATACATTCCTAATAGATACAGGGGCAAGCGTATCGGTGTTTAAAAATAGTCATATAAAAACCCGGAAAAATCTCAACACCACTTACAAATGTAAACTCACAGGAATTGGTGATGATCCCGTTTTCACATTAGGAAAGATCACCGGGAATCTAATAAACAAAAATATTTTCATTGCACATGATTTCCTCATCGTCGATGATAATTTTCCTATACCCACAGATGGCATTCTAGGCCTTGATTTCATTACGAAATATAATTGTATTCTAGACTTTAACCAATATAATCCACTTTTAGTACTTAGGCCGGACGATTTTCCAAATGAAATTACTTACAAATTAAGAAAACAACCTTCAACACAAAATCTCCTGTCAATACCCGCTAGAAGTGAGAGTATTAGAAAGCTAAATGTCCAGACGACGAATAAATATGTACTTATACCTAATCAGGAAGTCGCTCCTGGAGTGTATATAGCTAATTCCATCACATCAAACATCACCCCATATGCAAAAATTATTAACACTACAGATGAAAATGTATTCATTTCAAATATAAAACTTATCACAGAAAATCTAGACGACTATCACGTCATTAGGCACCCACAAAACAAGAATACCAACGACGGAAGGAGAACAAAAAGGGTTTTGGAAAGTCTTCAGGCAAATTTCCCAAACTTTGTGTATGACAAATTAACCAATCTGTGTTCACAGTACACCGACGTATTCGGTTTGGAAAATGAAACAATTACATGTAACAACTTTTATACACAAAAACTGAGATTGAAAGACGATTCACCCTCCTATATTAAAAATTACAGGATACCCGAAACCCAAAAGTCTGAGATAAGAACACAGGTTGAAAAACTGATCAGCGATGGTATAGTGGAACCTTCCGCGTCTGAGTTCAATAGTCCAATACTGCTTGTACCCAAAAAATCGTTACCAAACGACAATGTCAAACGATGGAGACTAGTCGTTGATTATAGACAAGTCAATAAAAAACTACTAGCAGACAAATTCCCGTTACCCAGAATTGATGACATCTTAGATCAGCTAGGGAGAGCCAAATACTTTTCATGTTTGGATCTTATGTCAGGATTCCATCAAATCGAACTGGAAGAAAACTCCCGGGATGTTACATCATTTTCCACCAACATGGGATCATATCGATTTAAAAGACTCCCATACGGACTCAAAATAGCTCCGAATTCCTTCCAACGTATGATGTCAATCGCATTTTCAGGTTTGAAACCATCACAAGCATTCTTGTATATGGATGACCTCGTCGTACTAGGATGCTCAGAAAACCATATGCTTGCAAACCTTAAAGACATATTTGAAACATGTAGAAAATTTAATTTGAAACTTCATCCTAGTAAATGTGTATTCTTTAAACATCAGGTAACATTTTTAGGACACAAGTGCACAGACAAAGGCATTTACCCTGATGATGGAAAATTCGAGGTAATCAAACATTATCCTGTGCCTAAAAACGCTGATGAGGTGAGACGATTTGTCGCTTTTTGCAACTATTATCGTAGATTCATAAAGGACTTTGCAAAATATTCGATACATCTCACAAGACTGACAAGAAAAAATACGCCTTTCGTTTGGTCAAATGAATGTGAGGAAGCATTCAAACATCTAAAAAACTCACTACTATCCCCACAAGTACTGCAGTACCCGGATTTTGAAAAACAGTTCTGTATCACGACAGATGCAAGTAAAGATGCATGTGGAGCTATACTCAGCCAAGAATATAATGGTATTCACTTGCCCGTTGCTTTTGCCTCAAGAGCCTTCACGAAAGGCGAATCAAACAAATCTGTGATTGAACAAGAATTGACGGCAATACACTGGGCAATCAATTTCTTTCGTCCTTACGTATATGGAAGAAAGTTCCTTGTAAAAAGTGATCATAAGCCATTAGTATATTTATTTTCTATGAAAAATCCCTCGTCTAAACTCACGCGAATGAGATTAGATCTTGAGGAATATGATTTTACAATTGAATATATACAGGGAAAACAAAACAATGGAGCCGATGCCCTATCACGAATCAATTTTAGTGACATAAAAGATATCGGTGAACACGTTAGAATACTAAAAGTCACAACAAGATCACAAAACAAAGTCAAAAATTTGGACAATATTACCACAACACAAAATAACGCAGAAATACAACCTAACCCTCGGGCTTATGAAACTATTAATACAAAAGAAATAAGAAAACTAGTTCGCTTAAAGTTTACCCAAAATATTGATACACTTAGGTGTTCTCTAATAAAAGGGAAAAACGTGCTGAAAGAAATATTTATGAATGAATTTGTTGCTAATGGAAGAATTGATTTAGATCGATTTCTACCAAAGCTCGAAGAAGTAGCTGGCAATATAGGCATTCAAAAGTTACAACTTTCAATTAATGATATAATATTTAAGAATACTCGAGTAAATGAAATTAAAGAAATCGCGAACAATACATTGAAAAATTTACAAATTGCAATCACGCCAGAGGTTAAAACAATCACAGATGAGAACGAAAAGCTTTCAATAATAAAGAAAAATCATGATGATCCACTGCTCGGTGGCCACCCAGGGATCACAAGATTGTTAAATAAACTCAGGAAAAGCTATTATTGGAAAGATATGACTAAACAAGTCACCAGGTATGTCAAAAATTGCATAAAATGTCAGTTTAATAAAGTACGACCAAAACATAAAGAAGATTTATCAATTACCCCAACCCCATCCAAACCATTTGACGTAGTCATCGTAGATACGATAGGACCATTTATAAAATCAAACGCAGGTAATGAATACGCGGTTACGATAATATGTGATCTATCTAAATACCTAATAACTATCCCCATACCTGATAAAACGGCAAAATCAGTAGCAAAAGCCATTTTCATGAATTGCATATTGAAATTTGGCCCAATGAAAACATTACTCACAGACATGGGAACAGAGTACATTAACAAAGTACTTTCTGAACTATGCAAACTACTCAGTATAACACAATTACAGTCTACGGCTTACCACCATGAAACCTTAGGTACTATTGAGCGTTCACATAGAACTCTCAATGAATACCTTAGAACTTACCTATCACCCGACAAGACGGATTGGGACGAGTGGTTACCTTACTTTGAATTCTGCTATAATACAACACCATCATCTGTACATGGGTATTGCCCTTTCGAATTAGTTTTTGGGAAACCTCCTACACCACTTAATTTCATTCTAAAAGGAGAAGTAGACCCAATATACAATATAGAAGCATACGACAAAGAAATAAAATATAGGTTACAACTGGCACACCAGCGAGCCAAACTTTTAATTGAGAAATATAAAAATAGGCAAAAAGAAAGGTTTGACAATACGTCACAGCCACAAAATATACAAGTTAAAGACATGGTACTGGTAGAAAACACAGCCGGACACAAATTGAACGCACTATATTGCGGACCTTATGAGGTCATAGCCATAAAAGATAAAAATGTAGTCATAAGATTAGAAAATAATAAAGAAACCACTATCCATAAAAATAGAGTTAAGTTATTCAATAAAAACTACTTATAGGTAAAAATAAAAACACAAAGAGGATCCTCCAATACGAAGAAAAAAAAAAACAGAAGAGAAATAAAAGAAACTGTTTCTGTTATCAAAACATTTTTTTTTGCTCTACTTATGAAACAAGTTAACCAACTAAAAACCAATACCTTTTAAGCACATATTCTGTACTTGAATATTAAGTATATTTTATAAGTGTAATTTACAAAACAATAATAATCTTACAATTAGCTAAATAGCATTGTAAGATTATTCTCTTAAAAAGGGAGGTGTAATGAATATATGTGGTCAACATGTGTTACAATAACATTAACCCAAATATTCCAATACTGCATTGCCACACATGACGAATCATTTGTTTGTTAATACACAAATGTAGAACCTTCTCATGTGTCAGCAATAAGTAACGTAACACAGTTAAGCGACCCAAATGTCGTAGTTAAGTGTGTCGCATATGCTAACAAATAACTGTACATTTGGGTGGCCTACATGGTGTTACGATATCATAGCGAGTATCCGATAACACTTTAAGTATGTCATAACCAAGGGTAGGTCAGCTCTTTGAAGAGCCGACACCCTTCTCTTTTTACAGTAAACAATGACACATATATTCATTGCATTAAATAAATAGTATATAAGACTTGTAATAATGTTTAATAAAGAATAATAATATTTTAACGGCCAATCGAACAACAACGTGTTTTTCTTCACATATATAAGCGAACATAACAGTGTATCAATTATGTAATTTTGTTTTTTTTTTGGTTTGTAGTCCTCTTTATATCTAATATATATTTCAATTAACCTTCTATCTTATTACTTATTACTAGGATACTTGTATATGTGACGAATCAAAATGGTTGAGAGTTATGGGTGTCTGTGTGTGTACAGTGCATTTGAAATATAAATAATGTGTTTTTTTTTATTTTTCCCCCATTTTGTCCTTACACTTAAGATCTTTGCACTTATAAATTGCAATCACATACTCATATCCCATATTACTCCGTTTTACTAATAATATCAATTCAAAACACAAATAATCTCTATCTATTTATCTTCACACCTGCAGTGAGCCTCTTTCTTTACACTTAAGATCATTGCACTCACAAATTCAAATCACCAAATCCTCCACTCACCAATATGTCAACCCTTGTCATCTAATGATTTCATCACACACAAACTCTAAACACAAGTTATCTATTCACACCTGCAGTGACCTAAATTTTTTTTTTTGGCTTACACTTAAGATCATTGCACTCACTATTGAATGATCATTTATGATCCATGTCAATCTATTTAATGGCTTTTGCATGACATTTATCGCTTTTGCATGACATTAATTACCCATGTCAATCTATTTAATGGGTTTTGCATTACATTTATTGCTTTTGCATGAATTCCATACCTTTTAATAGAATCACTCACAAACACAAAGTCTAAAAACAAGTTATCTATTCACACCTGCAGTGACCTACATTTTTTTCCTTACATTTTACATTCACAAAGTCTAATCACATACTCTATATCCCAAACCCTCCACTCATCAATATATCAACAGTTGTCATATAATTATTAGCGATGTGAATGATTTCATTATACAAATAACATCATTGAACTCACATATTCTGATCGCATACGCAATATATCTGCAGTGACCTTCAATTTTTTGTTTCCTTACCTTAAGCGTAATCACTGTACTAACAAATTCTAAACACAAGTTATCTACTGACCTACATTTTATCCTTACACTTTACACTCACAAATTCTAATCACATACTCAATATCAAAGCATAAATTATCTCTTAAAACTTGCAGTGACCTTTTTTTCCACTTAACTAATATGTCAACCCTTCTCATCTAAATAATGATCATTAATGATCCATTTCAATCTATTTTATGACTTTCACATGACATTTATCGCTTTTGCGTAAATCCTATACATTTTTAATAGAATCACTTACAAACACAAATTCTAAACACAACTTGTCTATTCACACCTGCAGTGACCTTTACTTTCCACACAAGCAATATGCCAACCAAGATCATTGCACTCACATATTCTAATCACATACTCAATATCTCTTAACACCTGCACTCACCAATATGCCAACCAAGATCATTGCACTCACAAATCCTAATCACATACTCAATATCAATGCATATATTATCTATTGACACCTGCACTAACCTTTACTTTCCACACAACCAATATGCCAACCAAGATCATTGCACTCACAAATTCTAATCACACACTCTATATCAACGCATAAATTATCCCTTAACACCTGCACTCACCAATATCTCAACCCTTCTCATATTATTAATGATAATTAATGACCCATTTAAATCTATTTTATAACCTTCGCATGCATGACATTTATTGCTTTCGCATGACACTAATTACCCATTAATTACCTATTAATGGCTATTAATTACCTATTTAATGGCTTTCGCGTGACAGCTATTGCTTTTGCGTAAATCCCATACATTTTCTATAGAAAGTGAAGCAGAACTCTCTGTTTCTATATACTAGTATCTATCTAGATAGGCTTACCATGATAAATAAGTGGGGATGTACTGGATCAGCCGGTTAAAATTCTTACAAACAAACAATATCGACTATTAAAGATTCAAATATGTTTATGGCTTCTGTAGTTCCTTTACGACTTAAAAGTGAAAATTCGAAAAATCCTGGTCCATCATCAGTTTATTTTTGCAGTCCGATATTTTTTCAATATGCAAAGTAGCCTTCAGAAATAATCAAATCTGAACTAAAGCCGTCTGTTCAAATGAGGAATTTTTTCTTACAATGATTGATGCAAAGTCTTAAATGTAATAACAGATAATTCGTCAACTTTCAAGTGTGTGATTAGCAAAAAGTCATAGAAAGACTTTTAAAATGTTGATGATTGCATGAAGTTTATTTTAAAACTCACTTATAGAATTCCAAAAGAAAAACTATCTGCTCAAAAAAAATTATACAAAAGGAATTTCTTAAGAAGTTTGGAGTAGAGTAGACTATCCAAAGCAGGGATATGGAAATACTAACGATGGTTTGTGTCCAGAATATTTCTTGTAAGTGAGGTAAGAGCCCAATTTACAATCATATTATAAAAAGATTATAAGTTCCAGAGATATGGCAAATGCCCCATATGCATCTAAAATTGCCCAACTTTTGACTCAAATGTACCCTAAAAAGAAACTTACTTGTAAGGTACATAAGAGTTTAGCTCATGGTAAAAATTTAATTGAATATCTATGCTTACCAATTTTAGGATTACAGGAACAGAGGAATTCAAAAATAAAGACTACAAACACTTTAGATACATGATTACTTGCAAGATTTCATGGATTAGACAGAATGTTGTGGCGGACTCTGCAGACCCACTAATGTCATCACGAAGGCATTTAGGATCTTGAAAGGATTTGGAAGAAGATAATCATAGCTCCGATATGTTAAGTTTGTTAGTATCGCTCCCAATGTTAGTGACTATTTTAAAGAGAACTAGCTAAAAAAAAAATTATACCAGTTTGAAAAAAAATATTCTAAATAACTTAATAATGTTATTATATATTATATTGTATTATTAAAAATATTTAAAAAAGGTTACAGATAAACATATAAATAAAATATATTAGTTTATCATGTTTTATTTGACTGGTTTTTTTCTAGCCTTTCTTATAATAATATTATTTGAAGCACAGTCATTTGCGGTTTAAATGCTTTTTAAATTTTAAATATATATTACTTCAAAGGGTATGTTTTTTGTGACAAATAAGGTGAAAAGACGTCACCATTCACAGTGCCATCAAAATGCGGGAGCACTTATTTTGAAAATAAAGGATATAAAATTTAATCGATCTTAACCATTAGAAATATCTTGGTAACATCAAAAATTATGATTTTTGAAACGAAAAAACCACTGTGCATGGTGCCTCTGTGATGCTATGCCCAGGTTACATTTTTAAGCAGAATGAGTTATATTTCAAATATTCATTTTTAAACCTTCTTTATTAGTTATCTTTGTGGAGTCTTCCTACTTGTAAAACTTATGATTTTTGCAACGAAAATATTCAAGAGGCCCCACTATGCCGCACAATCTCTATTTTCATTAAACAACAGAAAAACAGTAACCTTACTGCTTACGCGCTGATCAACGGAGAGAAGGTCTCACCATATGCACAGGAAGTGCACACCGATATTCAGCCACCGTCTATGGAAAAGACAGGGTAAGACTGAACATCGCAAACACCAGTGCAGATCACGTATTTGTTGTCGCTAACATAATTAATGAAGTCGTTATCGGTACAGACCTCGTGATACCTCACGGTATTAATCTGCACAAGGTGCAAAAAATAATGATCTGGCGCAAAATCGAGATCCCTTTTGGATGTTTGATATTAGAGCTATTTGCTGTTGAACGCCATAAGTTGCCAGCTCAGGCGGAAATATCGCCAGAAAGTTCACTTGCAAAAGCACACTGGTCTTATTAGAAGAGCCTAAAAGTGAGAAGAGCCTTATATCAAACTTGGGAAAGATGGCAAAACTGTAATGGACTTAACTGTCGTGCCAGCTTCCAAAATAAATGAGGAAATGCAACAGTTTCATAATGGTATAATACATCTTGGTATAATACAAAAACCAAACCGTAACCTGAGCACGAAGATAATGAAAACACTCTGCAGGTGCAAGAAGACCTGTCCGGATTCGCATTCAAATTTTAAGCGATACAATGCAAGCCAGGTATGATCAAGCAGCAAACGCGGAGGGATTTATGGAAGAAAGTTTTTTCTAATTAACCCACAACGCAAGAAAGGATTATCCAATAAATTTCAAACCCACTGGGATGGACCATACACAGTGATAAAGAAACTGAACGAGTGTATTCTAAAGACAAGTTGGCGTCAGTGTTACGAAAATGCTTAGTTTAAGTTTAAAAAAAGTAATTATCACTAAAAAGTAAAGTGAAATGACCTATTGTATCCATTTACAAATCAAGAAGCTTCCAAAAATCTTACAAACACAAAACAATATGCTACAATAAATTAACGTACAGATCCATCGACAAGAAGCAGTGTTCCTGTCACAAATTTGTGATCTCCTGTCATCATTGGTATCTCAAAAACAAAAGGTTAGTGAGCTAAATATTGACGAAAGCGAATTACATCGTTTTTAAAATATCAAAAACGACACCAACTGCTGAATGAGTTTTTGTGAATACGGCAATTTCGGCAACGTTTTGGCTCGCATTACAGAAAGTCATCAATCGTTTAGAGAAACAACATAAGCAGTATCAAAAAACACTAGCAACTTATAGTTATTAATGGCTCTCAGTATTAATATACATGGAGCCAATACAATTCAATTAAAACGGTTTTGATGAAATTCAAATGGTAAGTCGATTTCTTTACGTTTGAAAACAAATTTCAAACCAATAAGACCTCATTACTAGAAAGTTTTATAGAAAACTAGATCTGACACAAGCATATAAGGGTGCGTTTTAAGAAAATCGACTTCATTTTGGTATCTCCTTAGCGCCTGGTGTTTTCCAAAATTTTTATTGAAAGGCTCTTAAATAACATTCCTGGCGTATTACCGTATTTTTATAATGTAATAGTGATGGATAAAACTGAAACAGAACTGACTGAACTGAGCGGTTAAAATGCAGCCGCGCCCAAAAATGGAAAAACAACTTCAGGCATTTTTACCACCCCTTTTTGGCAAACAAGACAAGAATAGCAGAACCTCTGCATCGTTTCTGAGAGCAAAATCAGCATTGGCGTTTGGAAAAAGAACATGATACAGTCTTTCATAGTTTGAAAAGATTACTGAAACCTTTAACTCGTTTGTCATGCATCTCCTTATAGCATCACAGTTGTGTTAGGTCACAAAATAGAGAAGCAAGTGCTAAAACGCAGGTATTAAAAAATTTCATGGCTACTTGCATGGTAGAAAATTTATCTTACTGACTGTACCATTCAGTAATTTCTCGTACGGCAAAACCAACTCCAGCTATTTTATCGACTGTCATACACCATCAATTTATTCTCTTAATAGATAAGGTAAAAATGGCTCAATCACCAGTTTAAATGTAAGAAAATACAAAACTGCGTAGTCACGACTTCACATAGATTCCACCATTTCAAGATAAAACATTTTTTTGCTGGTTGAAAGTGGCTGAAATTGTACATCGTCAAATTCACTTCTTCTCATCACTATGCAATTAGGTCTTTGCGGTCACATTTTGCAACATATGGGTCTCAGATAATGGAACGCGTTCACGTCATCTGCATTTAAAAACTTTGTTGACAGCAAATAAAAAATGCCCTTTTCATCCCTAAACAAATGGATAGGTTGAACGCATGGCACATGCAACCAAAAATTTTTTATAAGCTGCCTGCTTATTGAAATATCGAGCTGGATTTTATTAGTTATATACTTAGCACATAACATCACACGCTGCAAGAGGTCGGATGCCCGCCGAGCATTTATTTAATCGATAGCTAAAAGCTACTTCGACAAAATTCTTCCACATGAACTGTCAAGCACCGTTGAAAATTTGCCTGGCAAGGAATTGTTTCAGGAAGAAGCTTTTTAAAGCATCATTAGACCAAAATCGACATTTTGAATCTACCTGAGAGTTGTAATAAAGAAATGAAGCAATTAAATTAAATAAATGTCAAATTAATACTGCTGTCAAATTTCCTGCTTTTAACAAAAACAAACCCGAAAAATCGCAAATTGTTTGGGACGCAGCAGCAACAATAAATGGTTAATCTTTAAATTAATTTTTATTAAAAGGACCAGATATTCTAGCATCATGCCAGTGGTGCGAATCACTATTATGTTATAACGACAATTATTATTGCTATAAAATTTTAACCACAAAATTATCGATTTGGCTGTTCAGTAACTTTTAAAGTAACATTCGTTATTGTTAAGTCAGTGTTGTTGACGATACAAATTGTTGCTAACTCACATTAAATTTTGGTTGTTAAAGCAGTCGACAACACTAAAAAATAGATTAATTTTCAATTTAAAATAAAAGTAAACAAAAAAAGGTAATTCGAAACCAAATAAGAAAATTTGTAGTAATTGAACCAAAAAAAAAATTTTGTGTACATTTTTTACTTACCATGTACAAAAAACTAGAAAAATTGAAAATTTTTGATAAGGCGTCCTTTATTTCTTCGACAATTATGTTTTTTTTATGCATTCTTCTTTGTGCTTTTCGTATATATTTACAGAGATGCCACTTGTTTTCAATGTTTGTCGACTAGCAATAACAAGCAGTTGCTGAATCGCACTATCGTTGCTGCAAGCAATTAAATGTGTAGAAAGCATTAACATGGTATCGAAACGTTAAAAGTTACTGAATCGCACTACAGATGTATACATGTTGTGATATTGTGAAAAAGTTCCACCAAAGTTTTATATGTCTAGAAAACAGAAATTCCCGCTTTTTATAGCGTAATTGCCGTCGGCATATTTTCCGGAATGGTGATACCAACAAGATATACAAGATATACTTTGTTTGATAATCTCGATTTACGATTCACAGAGTTTAATAGGCAGCCTGTTTTTAGGTTCTTAATTTCTTTATAAACAGGAGTCCCTGATGTTACAAACCCGTGATTCTAAATAGAATCAAAAGTACTGCAAAACAAAAGTCGATGAAAAGGGCGATTTTATTCGAAAGAGTTATTTAAGTCCGCAAATTCAGAAAGAAAAAAGTTGTATAGAGATGACTTGCCTTGAATATAAACAATTTTACCCGAAAGTGGACTTTTGGACATCAGCCAATCGCAACTTTGTGGCAAAAAGAGGTAATCCACATGAATTTTGCGGTGAGAATTACACAACTATTATTTGAGCAGAACGTTAATTTCACGAAGCATTGATAGAAGTGAAGAACATTTAATTTATTAAAACTTTTACCAGTACAGCTTAGATTTTTAATCCGCCAGACTCGCCTCACATGGGAAGTGGTCGGGAACGCTTGAGCTGTTTAATAACAGTTTTATATAAAATAATGCTATCAAGAGCTCCAAGTTGTAAGGGCACTCGTATACGTTCCGTAACTCTTAAACATTTTCCTCAAAACGCAGGTTCAACGTCTGGTCAATTGAGTTGCCAACCTTACAGAAATTAAATATTTTCTTAAGAAAAATACTAAAATGAGCATCTGTCTTATTATATATTATAGTAAATTAATTGATTAATTAGTCAATCGTTAAACGTACGAATCAAAATTCAATGTTTTAATGTTTTTTTCAGATAATGATACAAGTATTAAAAAAAGGTTTTACACTTTTGTTTATGTAAAAGGAACATTAATTGATTTTTTTATAAAGCAACCAACTCTCTAGGGAAAACTCCTACCCATGCAACGCCTGTATTTGACAATCGGATCGCGAAAGGAGGGTATATGGAGTAGTATTTGTGGATATTCGATATAAAACTTTTCATATTTAAAGTAACAAGAATGACAATTTATTAGAAAGTAAGGAGATCAGGTGAATGAAGTATCCCTTGAGCCGTTCCGTTTTGACGAAAAACAAATTTAATATAATTAGCACCTTTAGCTTTTCTAAACATAGTTAAAGGTTCCTGTCCACTTAAGTTAAACAACTAACCAATGACCAATAATCAATTCAGTTATTTTTTTAAAATAAATTTGGCTTATTAGCACGCTGAAAAGTTTACTAATATAAAGTAATTTCTCCCAATAAAAAAATGTTAAACAAACAACACTGTTGGACGTCGCTAATATCAAGCTTCTGCGTTGCGTAGTCTTTACCCAAAAAAAGAAGATATCATCGCCAAACAGATTGTATTTGCAGGTGACAGTGGAGAGTTTGAACAAGTTATTTATATAAAACAATTGATATTGCACTGTTATGCACCCAAAGAAGCTATTTCAAAAATAAAACAAAAAGGTAGTGAAAACATTATAAACCGAAATATGCTGATCTTGAGACGCGGTAATGCATTAGTATTTAAACGGCTGTGTGACTTTGTAATGACAATTATCCTAAATTGTGGTGGATAATACCGAATTTAACAAAAAATAATTTCAGAAGTTGCGTGTATTAAACAAGAAATAATGAGTTTTTCAACTAATAGTCTATATTTCAATTGTGGCAACACCAACAACATGATAGTTTTGACATTTAGTTTTTTAACGTATTCGCAGTAGATATATGGCAATTGTTACAATGAATTCAATTTCGCACAAAAATCGCAATAAAATAGTTAAAATCCACTATGACAATGGTAGTTCTTTTAAAGTTACATTTCGTAAAATTTATTGACTTTAATTTTGACTTTCAATTCGTCCTTGTTTTTATTTGATTTGCGTTTAAAACAATTAGGTAATTTGTCAGAAGA
Organism: Trichopoda pennipes; assembly: GCA_030448955.1. Classification (NCBI taxonomy): domain Eukaryota; kingdom Metazoa; phylum Arthropoda; class Insecta; order Diptera; family Tachinidae; genus Trichopoda; species Trichopoda pennipes. The sequence goes on from JASKUP010000090.1 coordinate 90,435, forward strand.
AACGTACCTTGCAGTGTTTGCAAAATTTTTTATATCGTAGTGGATGTCTTACCCATTTATACTCGGATAAGCGCATATAAAATCGTCAAGACCGCTAACTGAAATCCCAGAAGAGCCCTTTGAGTTACATCTTGTTTGAGGAGTTTAAGGACATATCTTTTCTAATGTGATGTTCGGACATATTTTTAAAACAACTACCTTGTGCTATTTTTGTTAACTCTTTTTAGGTGGTAACTTAACGTGCTTCATCTTAGCCCTTCTTGTTCCAGTGTTTCAAGGTTCGGGATGTTTTCGCGCATTGTGTAAAGGTCTGATAGTTATTGTTCAGCCGACGTTTCATAATTCGTTAAGTTATTGACGCACAATTTTAAGTAGTTAATACCCGTTTAAGGACCTACTATAATATGCATAAGCTGGCTCAAGCTAATGTCAAAACTTGAACGAAAAGTCTGTCAAATGCTTAAGCAAATCATTGAAGACTTTTAGGTGGCTATAATGTACTTACACGAATACAGAAATTATTATACACAGTTGCACATTTGTTTTATTCACACTTTCCAAAAAACAAATGAAGTTTATTAACAAAAAGATGTTTAATAATCATATTTCGTCCACTGCCTGTTGAAGTTCTCATCCTCTACATTTCAATTCTCCAAGGTATTACTTACCACTTTTACTACATTTTTCTGCTCCTGTTTTCCATACTCATTGCTTTGAATTGCGGTTATAATAAAACATATCTCTTTTGTAACATAAGCAATTTTTTCTTTGTACGTTTTCTATTAAATTTGCTTTCGTCCTCCATTCAGTTTCGTGCTTTGCTTAAGAAAATGATATTTTACGAAACTTGCCGAAAATTTTTGTTAAGTACTTTATAGTTTGCCACATATGATTATTAGGTATTTGCACAGTTGTTTAAGTTGGCTTAAGCCAGGTTATGCATATTATAGTTGGGCCTTTAATTCTTTCACAAATTTTCGATTTTGACAATTGTTAAGAATAACCAAAAATGTTTTGCCGTGCTTTTTAATGTCTGTGAAGTTTACAAATATTTAAAAGCTTACTTTAATGGAAAATGACAGCAGTTGTTTTGCATTCTTATTCGCTTTTTTGCTGACGTGCTGACGTGAATACCTTGTTTCTAAGAATTGTTCTTTTCTGATTCCATTGTGTTTGTTTCGAACTTATGAGCAGATCGTCCTAAGTTTTAGAATTATGTTCTCGAGACGATTTTTTTCTTCATTTAACAATCTAAGCCAGCCGAGATTCAATGACGTCGGGAAAATGTGAATTAGGCTTGGTTTTTCATTTTCTTCGGTTGATGCCATGGATACCGGTTAAAACAGCCATACATTTTTCACAACTTGATTTATTTTATCACTTCTCAGTCGCGTTCATGTATAGAACCGTTAGCGACTTTCGTGGCTATGTTTCTTCCTTTAAGGATGGCATTTTTATTCTTCGTTCTAAGCTTTTTCTTCAAGTGGATATCAAAATTTTTTTGTTTTTTGCCGAGTAGCAGATAACATACGTGGTATTGAATTGGTGTCTTCTCAAATGAACTTGGCGCAAAGTTTCGTATTAATATACACTATTTCAAACTAAAATATTTGCGATTGCTTCATGTTATTCTCTTATTCTATCAGAATGCAATGTGTCTGGAATGCCACTTTTAAAAATTTTATTCGGTTAAAAAATAAATCCCGGGCGACTCAAGAAGGAATGTTTTTTAGCATATTTATAATGTCACAGCATCGTGTTAAAACTATTGTGCAATGTTACTTATCTTAAGATGAGGTTTGCATCCCTAAATAGGCGCGGATTTTTTTATATATGCGAGAACTGTTCAAAACAAACTATAAACATCGTCAAGTGAAGACATAAAGTTAATGAAGTATCTTTTAGCCGTTAAAGTGGAGAAGTTACAATCTTGTAATTTTACTCTAAAGTGTTGTGTTATTATTCTGCAAAACAAGAACTAAATACAACATACTTTATTAAAGAAAACAATTGGTGTCATAATTAAATTTGCAAAATAAAAACAATAAAAACTTAAATTATAATGCAGTTCTACGAACTAAAATTAAAGCATTTAAAAAAGGAGCTGAATTTGTTAAATCTGCTGACAACGGGCAATAAGGCAGAATTGTAAAAATTGGTCAATCGATGGATTCAAGCGGCGGTATATAGACATTAAGACATACGAATTTGAAGAAAAATAAAAGATTGAGTTATGTACCCCAGCAGTAAACATCAAATCTTAATTCAAACTTTCCGCTATGATGGCAAAAATAGAGAAAGCTCTATAGCCACAAACGCAAAACTTTTAGATGCAATTCAAGAAAGTTCTAGAGCCAACTGTATTAAAATGTATACCACAAATGCAAAAATTAATGCAATTCAAGATAGTTCTCGAGCCAACAGCGGTCATCTGAGTGTAACAGAAACTTTGAAAAAAAAAACAGTTTCTACTGGCATACGGCCAGCTGTCCACGATTCAGCTTTAAGTTGTCCATCAAACATTGTGTTTGAACAGAACTAAAACTGCCAGCGGAATTAGAATTTGTCGTTAAACCGAGTCCTGCGCACGACGGTAATAGAAACGCTCATCATACACAATGAGAGCTTCGGTGTTATTCATCAGGACAACAAATATAAAGAAACAGTAAGCTTTGTTTCTTTATATTCAACTAGCGTGCCCGTGACTGCTTTGCAAGTCATTTCTTCGACATTTTTTGATCGATTTTGGTTCGCGGTATTGAAAAACAAAGCACGTGAACGTGATACATATAACTGAAAGTGCAAAAAACAGGGATCATTGAAAAGCAAAAGGTATGGGAAACTGAAGCCATTTAAAATCAAACGGCAAATCTGGAGGAATCATAGGAATGCGTGGTTTCAACACATCGCCCTTATATTTTTCTTTTAAAATTTTTGCTTCAATCACATTTTTCATGACTTTTTTGACTACTAACATATGTCATTGCATCTACCAAGTGTGCATACAACGCCATCTACTGGCAATATAGCATTTACAATCATGTTTTTTTATGGGTTCTTGAGTTAAGATAGCGTTGTAAAAAAAATGTATGTGAAAATAAATTTTCTTCATAATTTTTTTTTTTGGGAAATTTTCCAAAATTTTCTTCAAAATATTGTATTAAATCAAATTTAATTTAAATAAATAAGGAACGCTGATAAAAGCTGAAGAAAATTCCAATATTTATGTTACTAAAACTTCAGTCACATATGTCATTGCATCTGCCAAGTGTGCATACAACGCCATCTACTGGCAATATAGCATTTACAATCATGTTTTTTTATGGGTTCTTGAGTTAAGATAGCGTTGTAAAAAAATGTATGTGAAAATGAATTTTCTTCATAATTTTTTTTTTTGGGAAATTTTCCAAAATTTTCTTGTGTATTCTTCTTATTTGGCCGGAGACCTGTCCGAATTGGTGCTAATCACCGAAATCGGTCCAGGCATTCTCGAGTTATAAGCGTAGTAACTAACATCACTTTCTTTTATATATATAGATAGTGACTTTATTTTTCTTACATTTCTTCATTTTATAATTCGTTTTAAATGTACTTTCGTTTTAACAGTGCAGTTAACAGTACGTGGAAGGTAAATTTGTACAGGTCTTATTTATCTTCACACTTATAAATGGCTTACAAAATAATAGTTTTTATAAGAAATTGATCTGCGACAAAATTTCGACTAAATTAGGAACTAGAAAAACAATTATGACAAAACTATTAGATTGTCAGTACATACTTTTTTCTCCTTACTTTGTCTCGAAATAATTTTTTTATAATCAAAATATCGATAATAAAATAACTTAATTTAATTACTTACCTAGATTTTCATATAAATCATCGGAAACATCCCATCTATCTATAACTCCAAGAAATTGTTCTAAATGAGCAAATGTTGCTGTTTTTGGGTTATTGGTGCACCATAGTTGTATAACTTTTGTTGTTGGATCGACCTCACTAGCTGCATTTTCATGGCATAAAAATTTTTGTTTCGCCAAAGAAGCCAACCCTCGCCAGTCGCGTTCATATCCTTCTTCTGAACGCAAAATCTTTTTGGAATTTAATAAATAGGAAAGCTTTCGTAATGTTTTTTTACTGAGTGCAGTCAAAGGTATTTCTTGAAATGCATTTACGTAATCTTCGATTGCTACCGTTGGAGAATCATTTATTCCATTACTACTGTTAATGCTCATGTTGCTGTAGTTTATACTTGTTGTTGACAATAAAAAACTTTGTACCATTTTAAGTATATAACATACGGAATGCGATAAGTAATTAACGTTGCTGTTCTTTTAAGTTGTTATATATAATTTATTCACTAAAAATAAAAAAGATATTTTTTTCTTTTCTTTTTTAAACTAAAAAAACAACAAGCTTTTTTATTTCTTTTTTGCAAAATAATAAAAATAATCTTCAGTTAAATTAAAATATTTTACCGTCAGTATTATAATTCACGTTTGTGAGCATATTCCAAGGCAGTTGAAGCATAGCCGAAAAGAAGAGAAGACGCGTGCGCATATTTTGTAATCATAACCATAATAAATAAATAAATTTTCCATGTTAAACAATAAATAAATGAATTTACCCTTTTTAGTTCAGAAGTGGTATGAAGAACTTGTGTGGATCAGTAAAAAGAAAAAAGCACAACCCTTAAAGTGTGTGTTTTTCCATTAAGCTAAACTAATTAGTTTTATCCTAAACGAGTGTAAAAATCCAACGTACAGTTAGTCCCAATTTACATTGGACGATTTTTGTCGCTGCAACTCGTAGCTTGTTGTTGTAAATAATATGTGTAAAAAGAATAGTGGTAGAGTTACTCTCTTCCCCTATTCTCTTTACTCAAATTATTTACAAAAACAAACTACGAGTTGCAGCGACAAAAGTCGTCCAATGTAAATTGGAACTTGCAAAAAACTAATAACGACCATCCTAACTTGATAATTAGCTTTGCTTGTGTACCAATACCTGCACATATATTTAAAAGTGATCATATACAATATAAAGCACGATTACAAAAAGTGTATATGAAAACACATGAGAAATTGTACAGTGAAAAAAAGAACAAGAACAAGTTACTTGCATATACATATAAACGTACATGATTGTACATGTTTATCGCACAGACGAACAGCGGCAAAAAAAATTGTTGTATTTTGAACAAGTGGTAAACGAATGAGTTTAATGCAAAGAATAACGAATAAACGGAACACAAAAACGATAAACGTAACGTAGTTGAACGGAAAAGTGAAACAAAGCTGGTGAAGTGAAGTGTATACTAAAGAGCAAATACGGAATTATAATAAAAACAAAATAAAGAAACAACAAACGCAATAAAACGAAAAGAAAACGATATTTTGTGCGTGGAAAAATAATTAATGTTTATTTAAAGAAGATTAGAAAGCAAAAATGCCTTTATTTTGGTCCTGAAAAGTTGTGACGTTAAAAGACCTTCATCGGGAAAGAAAACTGTCAACAGTCAGACGTCGGGTCAGATACAATCGAAGACGATGAAATTGACACAAATGAAAATTTGCAGTCGCAAATAAGTGAGTTGCGTGGTATGCTTGAGGACGTTATATCGGTAATGCAGCAACAAGCAAACAATAATTTAACGCAACAAAATCAAGTGCGTAACAATGTGGGAAATGAAGTACGCGATAACGTACAAAGTCCGACGCACGATAACGTAGGCGAACACAGAAGTGAACAGCTGCCATTAAGATACAGAGAACCGCGACCGCGTAACAAATATAGTGTTAAAGAAATTGCCGATACGTTACCCGATTACGATCCAACAAAAGATCAAATTTTTAGTGTTGATCAGTTTATTGAGTGAGTCGAAAAATCTATTGAAGCGTATGACTGGGACGAGAAATATATGATGCTTGCAGTTATTACCAAATTTAAGGGTCCGGCGAAATTATGGTTGGACGCATCCGCCGAGCTATATGTTAGGTGGAGTGATTTAGCAGCAGCATTATGGGAAGAATTTGGTGTTGAGCCAGACGAAGCCGACATTCATTTTAAAATTTCAAATGCAACTCGAAAACAAGGTGAGAGTTCTGCATCATATAAATGCAACGACTACGTCAACAAAAACGGAAGTAAACTTAACGACAAAAAGGCGAAACCTCAGCCCGAACGAAAGCCGATTATCTCTTTTAACTGTTCTGAAACTGGGCACATATCAAGCGCGTGTGCAGGGCCGCAGCGAAAGCCAAGGTGTAAAGACTGTCAGCGTGTTCATCCTAAGGATACTTCGGTGAAATGTAGACAACCGATTGCACGTAATATGAACAACGTTAAGAAAATTTCAGCTGACAAGGAAGTAGCCATAAACGGCGTCGTAATGTTTGCATTGATTGATACGGGCAGCGAATGCAGCCTTATTAAAAGATCAAAAGCAGCTCAAATTGTTGGAAATAGGGAAATATGTAGCATACGAATTAGTGGAGTTTGTGGTGGTACAACAAAGCTAAACGAAAAAATAACCGCTAAATTAAATATTGATAATATCGAACTTATAATAAACTTATACGTAGCGGATGATGATACATTTTCGACCGATGTTATTATAGGTATCGATATATTTTCGAACAAGGCATTCGGTTGATTTGTAACGACAACGGTCAGCATTTTGAATATCGTAACATTTTAGAGACAAAAGTTATTGATCGCGCGGGAGATATAATAAAAGATATTAAATGTGGCGAAATAGATCAAGAAACACGTCTCAATTTGAACAAACTAATAACTAATAGCAACGTGTTCGGCAACGAATTTAACGAAATTGGCTTAGTAGAGATGCAGATTAAACTTACTACAAGTGAACCAATAGTGTCAAAGCCATACTGCCTGAGACGAAAAAAAATCGTTAAGACAACTTATTAATGAACTTTTGTCAAACGATATAATAAAAAAATCTACTTCCGAATATACGAGCCCAATCGTTTATGTTAAAAAGAAAAACGGCAACGACCGAATGTGTGTAGACTACCGTCGAATCAACCATCACACGATGAAGGAAATTTTTCCAACTCCCAACATCGAAGAACGCTTGTAGGAAGTAATGAAATTTAAGATTTTTACGGTATTAGATCTTAACAATGGATAATACCAGGTCCCATTCGAAACGAACAGCCAGAAATACACTGCCTTCGTCACACCCGACGGAACTTACGAATTTAAACAAATGCCGTTCGGGCTCAAAAACGCACCGGCTGTATTTCAGCGTTTGATGGCGCGCATACGTGAAGATACCCAAAAAGATAACGTCTTTCATTATATGGACAATATTGTTGTTGTTGGAAGCAACACAATAGACGAAATGCTTTAAAAATCACGACGTGTTTTTCAGGCCCTACGTAATCTTAACTTGACCATTAGCGTCAACAAATACGAGTTTTTCAAGCAGACCGTCGAGTTTTTGGGACATAAAATTCATGGCGGCAGTATGAGTCCCGGAACAATCAAAACGAACGCAATTTTAGAATTTCCGACCCCAACGAACGTACGCGAGGTAAGACAATTTTTAGGTCTGAGCGGTTACTTCAGAAAATTTGTATCAGCATATGCACTACGTAATTTAATAAAAAAAGATGCAAAGTTCGAATGGGGTAACGAGCAAAACGAAACCTTTATGTCATTCAAAACGAGTCTGACAACAAGTCCAGTAATAGTAGACTATAAAACTACTGCGCAACATCAGATCCACACGGACGCAAGTACGATAGGCCTCGCCGGCGTCTTGTTGCAAAAAGAAGGTGAACAGTAGAAGCCTGTCGCATTCTACAGGAGATCGACATCTAGCGAAATTACCACAGCTATGAATTAGAAACGCTAGCGGTGGTCGAAACTCTCGAACGCTTCCGTTATTACGTTTATGGAAAAAAGTTACCGTCGTCACCGACTGTAATGCCATAAAGACTACAATAAGGAACTCATACCAAGAATCGCAAGATGGTGGTAACGCATCCTGAATGCGTAACCACCATCAGTTGAGCATCGATCGGGTCAACGCATGCAGCATGTCGATGCCTTAAGCCGCGCACCATATTAACAATCTCGAACACTCGAACCTGCATCGCTTAAAATTTTCAAAACAACGGTGAATGAAGACGACTTCATTTTCATATGAAATTTGTGATAATGATTCAGCAACCTTAAAGCCTTTTTATATGTTATAACAGGGGTAAATATAACTATTATGTGATTCTTTAGTTCCCTCATGTTAACATACTGTTGCTTTGTTAAATAAATTTTTTTTTTTTTTTTTTCTCAAAATTATTTATTGTATCTTCTATAAAAAGAACTAACAATAAGTTTTAAAATCTTAAATTCTAAAAAAAGTTACATTAGTCCCGACCATGTCAGAACTAACCTTTTGGGTAAAAAAAGAAAAAAATTGACATTAAAAAAAAACAAAACAAATGTTTCTAAGATGTGTCATCTGTAGCATTGAGGATTAAAGCTGCGGTATCCCTCTTTTTTAATCGGCTATGTCCACTATAATCCAAGATATTGCGAGCAAGGGGATTAGGATGGTCTTCGAGCTTCATCAAGTATTTGCCTGCGTATTTGATGATTTCTGTAGTCACCAGCGGTATGTCTAAGTCACAATGTATGTTTGAATTTCTGATGTACCATGGAGCGGAAGTTATCAACCGTAAAATTTTATTTTGCATACGTTGGATTCTATCCACGTTTGAAGCTGAGGCAGTGCCCCAAAGTTGGATTCCATAAGACCATATTGGTTTCAGAATACTCTTGTAAATTAGAAGTTTGCAATCTAGGCCAAGTCTCGAGTTCCTGCCAATGAGCCAGTGTAATTGTGTTAGCTTAAGTTTCATTTGTGTTAGCTTTGAGTCAATATGATGTTTCCATGTAAGGCGACGATCAAGATATATACCAAGATATCTCACATAATTATGGTGAGGAACAATGTGATTATTGATTCGAACGGGTGAACAATTATCTCTTCGCAGGGTGAAAGTCACATGAATGCACTTTTGAACGTTTACTTTAATTCTCCATAATTTTAACCACAACTCCAACTGAGTTATATGTTGCTGAAGATTTATTGAGGCTTGATAGGAGTTTTCGTGCGAACTTAGACACGCTGTATCATCAGCAAACGTAGAAGTGTGGACAGTTTCACTTACAGGCATATCGCAGGTATATATCAAATATAAAACTGGTCCAAGAATGCTACCTTGTGGTACACCTGAGGAAATTGGTTTGGATACACTTACGAAGTCTCCTTCAACGACAGCAAATTTTCGTCCAATTATGTAGCTTTTCAGTAGGTTGCTCATATTACAAGGCAAGTGAGCGGTAAGTTTTAGAAATAGACCTTCATGCCAAACTTTGTCAAAAGCCTGTGAAACATCAATAAAAATAGCTGAACAATACTTCTTCTCTTCAAAAGTCCTTCTTATCACCTGAACCAATCTATGGGTTTGCTCAATTGTGCTATGTCTACTTCTAAAACCAAATTGATGGTTTGGGATACACCCACTATCCCTTAGCATTGGAGACAATTTATCCATAAGCAACTTTTCGAAAACCTTTGAAATAGTTGGTAATAGACTTATGGGTCTATATGGCTCGGTTTTGGTTAGGTCTTTACCCGGTTTTGGAATCATTTTAACTTTAGAAATCTTCCAGTGGTCAGGATAGTATTTAAGCCGTAAAATGGCATTAAAAATGAATAGCATGATTCTGACTGCAATATTGGGGAGCTCCTTCAACATTTTGTTACTTATGCCGTCCATACCAGGAGCTTTTTTCGGATTTACTTCAGAAATTAGCTTTTGTACCTCACGCAACTTAAACTTTAAGGGTCGAGGGGGTAATCCAACTACGCTTGGCAAACTAACATCATCAGTACATATGTGTGGGGTGAATACATCTTTCAAGTAATCGGCAAATAAGTCACCTTTTTCAGCGTCCCTTCTTGCTGATGATATTACTATATTATTTAAAAGATTTTCAACACAAATAGTTGTGGCTTGCAAATAGTCTTCTTGCTTGCTGTCTAAAAAATGGTGTTTTAGTCTAGACTTTATTAAAATTGCTGAGCCGCCGCATGCTCTACCTCTCGGATCCTTTGTATCATAAAATGTGAATCCATTAATTTTAAAAATACCCCTTGTGGTCAAATGCGTTTCAGAGACCAGCATGATGTCAATGTTATTTTCCGTGAGGAAGTATTCGAGTTCGTTTTTATGTTGGCGAATGCCATTTGCATTCCAGAAACATATTTTCAACGAATTCATTTTCTATTTACGATTGCTTGAAGCAAAGTAGTCTGCATTTGCAGCATTTGTTGCATCATGCTAGTCATACTAGTTGTGAAATTGTTTATTGTCTGCACAAGGTTGTCAATAGTAACTGCAAGACGAGTAAAATTGAAGCTTGAGTTAGCGTCTGCATTGGTATTTGCTGATGGAACATTTTTTGGTGGAACAGTGTTGATTTTTACGGCGTCGGCATACGATACATGAGTATTGATTGGTCGGACCATTTGGGGATACGAAGTAGATAAAATATGCTGTTTTTGGGCCGATGTAACTTTAGGTGCCGGTGTTGCACCCTGTCTTATGAAAGAATAAACGGGGCAACCTCTGTAGTTTGCAGTGTGATTACCGCCACAATTACTGCATTTTTTAAGGTTTGTTTCCCCTTTAGGTTTATTGCAACTAGCAGTAGCATGCAATTCTCCGCATATAACGCAAACAGATGGAAGTTTGCAGTATGTTTTTGTGTGCCCAAACTCTTGACAGTTGTGACACTGTACGGGCCCTGAACGTTTGCGGGGTTCTTCTACCGTGATTTTTCTATGCAGAAGATATTGCAAATTGTAAATTGGGTGAGTTTCATTTTTCTTCAATTTTATGTCGTTGGGCTCCAATTCTACTCGGAACAGAGGTTGTGGTATTTTCTCCCTATTAATTATGTTTACGACATTTTTAATTTTGAAACCTTGATCAATGAGGGCACCTTTGATTTCGTTTGGTTCAACACTTGGATCTGCGCCCTTTACTACAACTTGCAAACCTTTTGCACTTTTAAGCTGATATGTATAAAAGCTTAATTTACTCTTTTCAAGTTCATTAACCACTTTACGGAAATTCGCCTCTTCGTGAACCTGTATTTTGGTTTCATCAATTTTGCCACGTTTTATTGGCATGACATAAAACGTTTTATCACCAATAGTCGAAATTAATTTCTTAACAAGGGCGTTTGAATTTTTTTCCCTCAAATAGATCGGTGGAGGTTTAGAGGATTTGGTTGTGCAGACAGATTTCTCGTTGTCGTCTTGTAACAAAGAAAATCGATTTTGAGAAATTACTGAGGCGGCGTCACTATTTCTCGATAACTTTCGAACTGATGCGACCTGGGACGATTTGGGACTTCGCCCACGTTTGGTAACCGTTAGGTATCTGTCCAATCCCACTTGGATCTTAGGTTTTTCGATGTCGATAGCAGTTGTAGCAGCTTCGTTAACTGAAGAGCAGGAACCCGACGCGGATGAAGTTGCCGATTTGAGTGGCACTGGAACCGATAATAATTCACTGGTTTGCGGTAGTGAACTTGTACGAACGCGAAAGTGTTGCTTTGCTGTTAGATACAGACTATCATCAATTTTTTTCGTTGCGTTGTTTTCGCTTACGTCTTCAGCGCTAAGGGTTAAATAAGCATTTCTGCCGTTAGTGCTTACTTGACAGTTTTTTGCTTTTGAGGTACTCATAAGAGTATCTCCCAGCTTTTCTTGCTTATTTTAATGTTTTTGTTTAATAATTTTTTAGTAAAAAAAAAATTTTTTTTTTCCTTTTTTTTTTTGACTGTTTTTATTTTAAATTTTACATCTGCTTTGGCCTTTACGGCCGGAAATACCGAAATTTTATGTTAACACAATGTCTTCGCAAAATCTATATCAGCCGCACTCGTCTCAACACAATTGGTCCACTTTCACGAGTAAACACCAGCTTTGGTCGCCCAGAACACAACGCCGTCAACAAAAAGCACGGCGCTGTTTTTTAAGTTCTGCTTTATGTTTATAGTTCTTTATTAATTTATGTTCTTTAAAGAAAATGACTTCAAATTAAATATTTTCTGTTCAACATCACACCACTGGTTTTTTTTTTATGATCGATTTCTTTTATTGAAACTTTGAATAAATAACTGTTTTCTTTTTTATTTTTCAATTCTTTCGACAAAAAATATTTTCCCTACTCGCGCACACAGAAGTTATACTCATAAACGACGGTACAAGACTCTTGTTAAATAAATAACAACAAAATTATTTGTACAGGGGACATAAATTTTTTTGCCACTAGAAGTTAGTTGCAACTCTTTTTTTAATAATCACAAATCCAGTTAACGACACCATTTAAATATCCGCATTTGTAATTTTAAGGTAATTTAAAATCGTATGTATTGTAGAAGGTTGCATTTACATATGAACATATATTTTAATATATAAACAATATAGAGAAGAATACAAAAATGATTTAAGAAGGCGTTTTAACCATGCATGTGTTTCGTCTTTGATGGTTGGATAAAAGTAATTTTTTATTATTTCAATTCAGGCTTAATAAATAGTTTGACAGGTCATCTTTAATAATATATTATAAGTGTTGTAACGTAATTCACACCTAGATGTCGCAATACCACAACTCCCATCTCAAGTTTAAAAAGTAATAATATTTATTAAATTTTAGGTTTATATACAAAAAATACATAAAATAAATTTTGTTACAACTAAATTCAACAATTTTAAAGCAAATACTTTTTCTAACTGAAATATAGTTATATGCAAAAGCTCTTCTTGTTTGCCAACACAAAAACGATAGGCATAACTTACACATATTTTTCTATACATTTAAATATAAAAAATAATTTTAAAATATACAAAATATAATATAGTTATTCTTTCTAATTAGGACTTTGCAAACACCCTTAATTACGAGGTCTAGTCTTTTTTTGACACGGAGTAACGTTCAGCTGTACACTGTCTTCCCCAAAAGCTGATTTATCAGAATCTGATGGATTTTTGTCAATGGAAGCACTTGGAACTGTCTGCTCGCTCATATCAGTACTCTCATTTTCGTTTTGTGTACAGCGAATCATTTGATTAACCTGACTTTTAATTATTTAGTTGTTTCCAGTTAAAATACAACGATACGATTGCGAACTTAAACGTTCTTTGACCGTTGCTTCTTGCCACGAAGCTTTATGCGGCTTAGAATAGTCACAAACAAAAACATTTTTACCGGTATAATTAGTGCCCTTTATGATTTTTGGTGTTTGACAACTGACTTCCAACCGTTTTGTCCCTCACTAAAGGTGGACTAAGCATACTAAAACGTGTCCTAATCTCTTCACCTAATAACAATTTAGCAGGTGTTTCACCTGCAGTCACGTAGATTGGCCAACAGACTTTTTACCAGTTTTTACAAAATTTTCGACTTGACCATTGGTCGCCGGGTGACCTAGAGCAGTTAAAAAATGCTTAATATTATTTGACTACATGAAAACTTGGAATTCTTCAGACGTATATTGTCGCCCGTTATCACTCACTAGAGTATCTATTAAACAAAACCTTCCAAAGACTTCACGCAATTTGCTGATAGTAAAAGTTGACGTTATTCTTTTTGCTTTAAATACTTCGACCCACTTTGAGTACGAATCGATGATTACAAGAAAATAAAATTCCTTAATAGGACCAGCGAAATCAATATGAAATTTGGACCATGCGGAATCCGTGGACCTACAGGGAATAAACGGGCCCTTTTTTAGGACTTGGTTGTTTACACGAAATACAATTAGAAACTAATTTTTCAATATCGTGGTCTGCACCACACATACGAACGAGCTAAAGATTTAGTTTTTACTATTCCAAAACCTGAATAACGCAATTACTGTAAAATTTTACTACGCAATTTTTGCGGAACTACCACTCTAAACCCCCATAATATATAATTGTATTCCACCGAAAGTTCATCTTTATGACTAACGAAAGGAACAAATTCACCACCCTTCAACAATCCACTTTTGCCAATCTGAATGGCTTCCTTCATTTTAGCCAAAATAGGATCACGTCTAGTTTCATTAGAAATATCTTTGATATTTAAATTTTATTATCTCCAAACTCTTCACTGAGTTCTATTACTTTTCGTTGAGGAAAACGAGAAAAATGATGAATAGTATAATTAAAACTAGATAAAATAAAAGCATATCTTTGAATACGGGCTGCTGCCACAACAGGCAACCGTTTATTTTCTCCAAAAATCGATAAAAGCGGTTCATAATGTGACTCTTAAAGCAAGACGCAAACCAAGCAAATATTACCTTAGTTTTATTACGCTGAAAACAATAGCCAACGCTTCTTTTTCTTTTCGGTTTGTGTAAATGCGGGAAAAACAAAAGCTATGGGCTTTGTCGACCTATCTGCGCACATATGTGATAAACTTCCCGCTACCGCGTAATTGGAAACATCCGTTGCAAGTCTAGGGTTCGGTTTCAATGACACAAAGCATTCTGACACAACTTAGACCATTTAAATTTCACATCTTTTCGCAAAAGTTCATAAAGCGGTGCCATTTTATGTGCATTTTTATTAATTCAGCATTCCCACAAACGCTCTAACCTCACACACATTTTTAGGAGCTGGTGCTTCCAGAACTGAGGATATACGATCCTTATTCAGACTCAAACCACCCCGATCAATGTTGAATCCTAAATAAGAAACTTTATCTTTGAAAAATTCACATTTAGTACTATTAAGACGCAAACAGACCCTAGCTTAGTTAATACCCAATCAATAGTTTTGACGTTATCCTCAAAATTACGACCTGCGACGATAATATCATCTAAATAGTTTACTACGTTTGGAATACCACGTAAAACTTTTTCAATAGTGTTTTTAAAAACTAGCTACTACAGGTTTGACTTCAAATGGTAAACGAGTCATTTTAAACATACCCATGTGGGTACTTTATGCACATAACCGTTTAGAACTTTCATCTAACAACCACTAATTATAAGCGTTAGACAGATCTAATTTCGTAAAAAGTTCTCCACGAAGAGAAGCAAATATTTCGTCAATTAACGCAAGAGGATAGTTAACGTCTTCTTTTATATTATAAAATATTACATGTATTTTCGATAAAATCTATATGTACATATATATAAAAATGAAATGGTCCACGAATGTAATGTAATGGCGTGAGAACAGCTGGAGCAATTTGACTGATTTTTTTTATTTGATCCCAAATTCTCAGGAGATGGTTTGTATGAAAAAAAAAATTATAAAATTTTCCGGAAACCTTAAAAAATTTATTTATTAATTTTCTTCTTGCTTTTGTTGTTGTAAACACAAATAAGTTCTTCACGACTCCTTCGTTCGAACTGGTTTGACGAAGCTATGTGGCTGTAAGATGTACATTTTTCCTTTTAATTTTACGAGTATATTAATGAGTTTGTATACGTTTAAATACACGTAGATCAAATAAAAAGAAACAAAACGAAAAGAGAAAATAAAATATCAAATAAAGACAGGCAACATCTTCTACTTTGGCCAAATCGAAAATTGTTCTAACATGTCAACAGTCATGCATGAATTTTTTGGTTTGAAGATTTGTGTTTAATTCATTACTATACATAGCTGCCAGATTTTTTTAAATATAATACCGTCACAATTTTGGGGAAAAAATCTTACTTCAATTACAATTCACAATAAATTCACATGTATATATGTATGTAAATAGATTGCATGTTTTCCAATACATTGAAATATGTATATTGTATGGAACAAATAAAAAGCTCAAATCCTTTGGTGAATTTGTTTTCAATTTAGTAAAATATGCATTTTAAGTTTAATTTTTCAAACTAGGTATATCTATCTATTCTTATATATATATATATATATATATATATATATATATATATATATATATATATATATATATATATATATATTAGCAAGTTTATTTACTTTAACTACACAAAGTTGACACTATAGAACAATTTACTTAAGATGCACGTCTTAATTTTTACACTGACTGACTATCCACTCAGACGCTGCCCTTTATATATTTCTCCTTTATATCACATTTTGTTGTGGTATGTTGTTTATTCGATGTATAGGCGCCTGTATGTATTTTTGTTTTTATACTGATAAAACATCTTCTTGGAATTTATTTTAAGATAGTTGTTGTTGTTTTGTATAGATAAGTTTTCTTAGAAAACTACGCAGATGGTAAACAGCATACATGTTTGTTGTTGTCTTGCGGGTGTAGTTAGTAAACAGAAATTTGTTGTTGTGTTGCAAGCCACGCAGTTAGTAAACAGAAATTTGTTGTTGTGCATAAGTTTTCTCAGCAAGCCATGCACTTCGTAAGCAACATACCCAGTAGTTTACTTTATTGCTTAATTATTTTCTTTTAAAACTTAATCAAGACACACCCGTAACACTGCCGCCCACTTAAGCCTTTTCATCCCGAACAGGCTCAATATTCCCCCGGCCGTACTTGGTCAGCCGCTCGAAGTGGACCACTTTCATCTTAGACCTCGGACTTTGATATTTCTGTATCCGATAAACCACGTCATTCAATTTCTTGATCACCTTATATAGTCCTTCCCAGCGGGTTTGCTGTTTGGGACAGACAATCCTTTTTTTCGTTGTGGGTTAAATAGTAAAACCAGTTGTCCTTCTGTAAAGCCTTCCGTATTTGTAGCTCGACCTAGCTTTCATTTTGTCGCTAAACATTTTAATGCGATTGCGGACAAACTCATGAAGCTCGTGCAAGTCTTCCTGTATCTGCGGAACATTTTCATTATCGTCGTATGCAGGAATCAGTTTAACGCCAAATTCTAAGTCGGCTGGTCGTTTTAGCTCTCTCCCAAACACGACTTTTGCTGGACTACATGATGTTAAATCGTGGATAGCTGATCGGTATGCCAAAAGAAACTTTGGTACATGCTAGTTAAGAATCGTTGTTCTTGGTTTTTAATAAAAAACATTTGCTTCAAAATACCACTGTATTTCGAGGCGTTCTTTATTTGATAGTTTTATTTATCTCCAGTTTACATATGAACTGTTTACTTATGAAATAATCGTTTTAAGAACTAACTTTACTTGTTTGATTTTACTTATGAACTCTTGAATGAAAGTATTTACACTTTTATTTATACTATCATTCTCTATATCTAAGGGATGATAATAATAGTTAAATCTATGTTTTACAAATATACACAACCATGTTAGCAGTGGAAAGTGTTTTCGTATTTTCGTGCTGATATCATGCTATGAGTTTGACCTTCGAGTGATCATGTTTTGACATTTATTAATTTGTTTACAAATATTTGTTTTCTTAGAATAAGTCTTTGTTTACAATGTATCTTATCTCTAATATTATTTTCTCTGTTACATGCTATGTGCTATATTTGTTAATATCCTGACTACCTAACTTGCTTGTCCCAATCCTTTTGGTGTGTACTGACCACTTTTCTGAGATATTCCTCCAGGGTGCGGTTGAATCTTTCTACCATGCCATCTGAATGCGGATGCAGTGGTGTCCTTCTCGTTTTTTTGATCCCATAAATGTCCCACATATCCTTGAATATGGCCGACTCAAAATTTCGTCCCTGATCGGAGTGAAGTTCTGTTGGAACACCGTATCGACACACCCAATTGTTCACAAATGCATCTAAAACCGTTTTGGACTCTTGGTTCGGAATGGGATACGCTTCGGGCCATTTGCTGAAGTAATCCATTACTACTAGCAGATACCGATTTCCAGCATTACTGACAGGGAATGGGCCTGCGATATCCATTGCTATCCGCTCAAAAGGGGCGCCGGCGTTGTACTGTTGTAGCTTGCCACGACTTTTTCTTGTTGGACCCTTGGCCGCAATGCGCTGCTCGTAATTAGCTATCCATTCGGCTACAGATTGTGGGCAGCCTACCCAGTAAAATCGCTGTTTTATCTTTTCCAGTGTTTTCGTTACACCCAGATGGCCGCTGGTTGGACCATCATAAAACTGCTTCATTACATCTTTTATCCGGGAATTTGGCACGACGATTATTTCCGTTGTAGTTTTTCCATCAGCACTGTTCAATTTCGATATAGGCAGCCACTTAGCACTTTAAGGCTATTCTACTGAGCCCACCGAGCTTTCTGCCAATATTTCGTTACGGTCCGGTCTTATTTCCGCCTTTCCTGTGCACCTTTATTGAAGTCATAGCACTGTAGGCATTCAATACAACGTGCAACTGCCCTTCGGGGTTTTTATACTGCAGCAACCACCGTAACGCGGAGTTATCCGTCCTTATGGTAAAGTGTTGGCCATATAGGTATTTGTGGTAATGTTTAACACACTCCAGTACTGCTAAAAGCTCCCGTCGTGTTACGCAATATTTTTTTTTGGATTGGACAATACTCTGCTATAGTAACCAATAACTTTTTCTGTCCCATTAATCGGCTGACAAAGCACTCCTCCTATTCCGTAGCGGCTTGCATCTGTATCCAATATAAATTTATGTCCAGCTATTGGATAGGCGAGGACTGGTGCTGTACACACCGCCTCTGAAATGCCTCTTCTGCTGCCCCACTCCAGGTATGGATGCGATTTTCTGTTCAACTCATGCAAGCTGGCAGTCACTTGAGAAGAGTTCGGCACGAATCGGCTATGGTATGTGTAAAGCCCTAGGAAACTACATAGCTCATAAAGATTTTGTGGACGAGGCCAATTCTTTATATTTTATCCTCGTTAGTTGATACGCCCTCTGCTGTTACCCAATGCCTTAAGTATTTGACCTATTTTTGAAGCAGCGCACATTTCTAAACACTTAATTAAGTTCTGCATCCGCTATACGCTTGAGGACTTCATCCAGGTTTTTGAGGTGTTCATCAAAAGTCATTCCCATCACAAATATGTCCTCCAGATACACTATACAAGTCTTGCAGTTAAGCCCCTTTAGCACACGCTAAAAGTAGAGCCCAAATGGCATCACTTTAAACTGCCACAACCATTGCTCGCGTTCAAGGCAGTTTTCTCCTTGTCTTTATCGGCTATCTCATGTTGCCACTAACCACTCTGCAAGTCCAAGGTAAATAACCATTTCAGACAACGTGTCTAAGGTGTCGTCAATTCTTGGTAGCGGATAACTGTCTTCCTCAGTGACATCATTGAGTTTTCTATAGTCGACGCAAAGTCTGGTGCTGCCATCTTTCTTCTTTCCTACCACTATCCAGTAATCAGTTTTTTGAACTCGTTTCGTTTTGCAAGAGGATCACTCCTGGGGCCTCGGTTCACCAGTATTTATTTCATGTTTCACTACTGCTGTTCTACCTTGGCTTTTATTATTTAGAGCGAAGACGGCAGTATGTTTTCTTAGCAACTGCTTCACTTTATTTCTGTCGAGTGGTTTTAGTTCTGCTACCCACTTATCCACCTGCTCTGCTAGCAAATCACGCTTTTTATCTGTTATTTTGGGGCATACTGAATGTGTCGCACAATTAATTACGGCTCCTGCTGACCAACATCGACCGATTTCAGCATTTTCGCCAATTGCCTTTTCGTTTCTGGACAGATTTTATACCCTTACAGCGGCATCTTGTCACGAGGGCTTTAGCTGTTATCACATCGTTCCTTACATCAGGTTATACCACCCGCAATCGGTTGTCCACACATTCCGCCTCCACACGTGCCCGCCAAGTACTTTCCTCGCAGCATCTCTGCTCTCATGTCCAAGATCTAAGGGGATTTTCACGTTGCGCTAGATCATTATGTGGTGCCCATATCCAGAATAATACCGTGAGCTATCATGAATTCTGCACCGATAATAACTTCATCCACTATATCAGCGACAACAAACAAAATTATTTTTCTGTTGCATGACGAAAATATAGATTGCGGGGCCGTCGGTTGTGGGAGCTAACTCTTGTCCCTAAGTCTATCTCGTTTTAGTTTAAAGGTGACCCGTGAGATTTGGTGTTGTTTGCCGTTTGTTGCCCGTGTTGTCCCTTGGAGGCGAAGCAGATCTTGACCTTTACTTAACTTACCGCAGCTGAAGCATTTTGCACGCGACTAACTTGTTTATTCCAGCATTTGCTCAATCATTTCTTTTATCTCGCTTTTCTTGCCCCCACAACTTTCCATATCAGCCTCAAGACGTCGTACCTTGTAGCGCGTACGGATTATTTCTACTCTGCGCAAACTGCATATTTTATATCTGGAACCCTTATGCCATTCACAAATGCTTTAATTTTAAACTGACCCAGGAATGGATCATGTTCACCTGGATAAGTAAGCTGCACCAAACGTTCAATCTCCTTGGCAAACTCTTGCAGCGTCTCATTTGCCTCCTGCACCCTGCCTCTCAACTCCATTCTGTATAGTTCTCTCTTATGCTCGCCGCCCTACTTGCGTTGTAAGGCCACCATTATGTCCTCGTAATTATTTCGGCAGACTCCTGGCAAGCTTTCGAGGATTTTGGCAGCTGCACCTTTTAAGGTCAGAATTTGCTCAATAGCTTTTTCTTCATTGTTCCAACTATTTTTGAATACATTAAACGGTGCGTTACCGTCTTAGCTTGGGGTGTTTATCTTGCAGCAATGCTCAGAGACGACTCTCACCGATTCTTCTCGAATATGAAGGTCATCCATTTTCGTTTTTAGTTCATGCAATTCGCCATTTTTCTCTCTAGGCCAGACAATTTTTCTTTAAATTCTAACTGGCTCTCTGTTCCAAGCTTCTATTCGTTTGCTGAATATTTTTGATATTTCTTGAAATTTGTTGTTTACTCACTAACCAGTTTTTCTCCGTTGGCTCTGAAGCTTTCTTGTATTGCATCAATTTTCGCGCTGTTGATTATCGAGCTATATTGAATTGCCGCAGGTATTGCATCCAAGCGTACATACCTCAACCTCTTCTTTGTCTTCAAATTCGTATGTCTCAATATCCATGTTACGCTGCTTGAAGCCATCAATCAACTTCCGCCGCAATTCCGCTTTACTTCCAGTTGTTGGCAGATTCAGCTTATTCAGCTTATTCAGCTTTTTCTTTGGTTGTTAAACTTTCAGTTTTTCCAGCTTCATTGTAGTTGAATTAATTTTTTTTTTTTTTTGCAATTTCACTTCTGACACCAGTTGTTACGTTTATACCTTTTATTAACGTTCTGTTGTGAACTCTTTATTGCAAAATAAATAACACCAGTTTTTAGAGTTTTTAAATTAATAACAAGTATATTTACTTTAAGTACACAAAGTTAACACTACAGAACAATTTACTTAAGATGCACGTCTTTACTTCACGAGTTTAATTTTTACACTGACTGACTATCCACTCAGACGCTGCCCTTTTGGTAAGTTTCGTTTCGATAGCAGGTTTCGTTAAAAAGTTATAACGCTCTGAATTCGGAAAATGTAAAAACACCCGTTTTTTATGATTTTACCCAAAAAAGAGGTATGATTTTTTTACTTATATAATTGAGACTTCCTTTGGTACTAGCAAATTTTTTTTAAACTATTTTAAAGATAACGAGGCAATTTTTCGCCTCAAAAGTTATAACGGTTCACCTTCCAGTCTTATTCAAACATAGCCAATTTTGAAACAAAATTTATGATTTACCCCAAAATTCATCGGAGTGCAAAACAATTATAAACAGATTATTAAAGCTCCATCTTTTGGCTACATACTCCAAAAAGGACTTGATAGCCCTACAGTTAGCAAAGTCAGGGCTACAGGTTTTATAAAGTAAAACAATTTTCCCCGTTTAAGAAATTTATATGCTAAAGTAAAAAATAAAATTTTATTTCACCGTGTCATCAAAGGCTCTTTTTTATAAAATACTTTAAAATTTCGTAAGAATATCTCGATCTGTTTACATGTTATAACAATTGAAATTCTGCATTTTGTTTTCCAGACAATCACTTTTAGGTGAAATTTACAGTTTTTATGGAATATTAATATTATAAATGCGACGGAAAAAAATGAAAAAAAAATTTGTTCTGGCCGAGGTACCCAACTTTGGCGGCGTATCCAGAAGCCCCCCTTTAGCCTACAGGCCCTATAGTCTTTAAGTTGACTCAAATATACCTCTGCCTGGGCTCTGTAAAATTTCATCATGAGCTACCGAATTATTTCCAACCACTGTGCGTCATGGTTCAATACTTCTACTGTTCAGACTTGTTGTGAAAATCGGCCGTGTCGTTAGTAAACAAATTTAATTAAACTCAAAAAACTAAAAATATACAAATTCAAGTTTTTTACATATCCAATAAAGTATACCGAGAAGTCCAAATTAATGCAATAATACAATGAAAGGTAAGTTTAAAAACCCTTATAACATAGAGCCCATCAGTTTGAAATAGATTCCATCGCAGTCAAATGATGATGGAATTTAGTTGAGACAGCAAAATTATTTTACAACTGCCATTTATCTAGGTTGTGGTCGATCTCATGATTACTTCAGCTGCTAACTAAGTAATAGATGGTCCACTTATACGCAAATGTTGTAATTGTATTAAAATAATATGGCCCGTATTGTCCATTAAGGAATAGTAATAAGAATAGTAATATTGAATGTTATCAAACAGATGAAGGCAATAATATCCTAGTACTTAGAAACATGCTCAGACATGTTATGTACTGGAATGTAAAACGCATAACAACGCCTGACGCTATTATTCAATTGAACTAGGACTTAAATAAAAAACAAATAGATATTTTCTTTCTAGGTGAAACTTCTTTTCACAAATTAAGAATTAAAAACTTAAAAATTTACTTATTGGCATCGCGCATATTTAACATGAACGTATCGCAAAACTGCCCAGTATTTATATTAACAACAGACCAATTAAATTTCCTTAAATTTATTCTCCAAAATACACTGATAAATTCATTAATGGCCTTAACATTATTACAAGAGCGACAACAGACTATTTTGTTTTTGGTGATTTCAATGCACAACATACCAGCAGGAATTACCAATACAATACATTTAGAAAATGCCAACTATTATATATTTTCTCTGCAAACTTTCACTCATTACGGTTAATCGACGGTTCCAACGCAGCTATCTGTGTTTAACAAAGTACTTACCAACTTCAATTCAAATATTTCACAAATTGAAAACTATCCCGCAAGCAGTTATTAAATTCGGACTTTTTTACGATGACTTTAATTTATGGATTTTAATTTATTTAAGTTAATCAACGAGACAACCAACAAAATATCAAAATGTGTTGATATTAGTATATGAAACTACAATTTTTCGAGTGAGTTTTCAAGAGAGGACATATACTATCCTGTTCAAATGTAATTGAACATGGTTTTATCAGGATAGAATTCGTTTCATATTTATTTAGGTTTCAGGAAGATAAAATTGGTTTTTATTTATGCCTACATATTTATACTTCGTATGTCTAGACTAATTACAGTTTAATGATAAAATTGGTTTTCATTTTATTTGTTTAGCTTAAGTATGGTTTAGAGATAAAATTTGTTTCTTATTTCATGTTTGTTTAGGCTAATTAATATGACCTTGGTAAATAATAATAATATTATCGCACGTATTATTATCACTAAGAGACAAGGAGAATAGTTGATAAGAAAGATACGCATGCGTACTAAATCAGTTTTAAGATGTTCATTGCTAGTATTGAAGATTAATTTTAAATAAAAATAAACTAATGTCTTACAAACATTCGAGAATGAAAACGTATTCATTCAAGCGGTTAAAATAACGAGTGAAAAGTGTATTTTTAACCATTTGGTCCTTCTACAAAAACAAAAAAAAGAACTATTAACTTTTAAATTTATTGAAAATTTGCTTTATATAAATATTAAAATGGCAAATAAAGAAAAACTTTTCGAAAAACAAAAATAATTGGGCGACGAAATTGTTGCTATTCGAGAAAAGCTGGCTTAAAAGGCAATCCGTAGTTCGAGACTCCCAGAAGTCAATATGAGGATAAGTAAAATTGAAGCCGAAGTTGCGGCAAATAACACAAAACTCTTGGCATATGGCATTACATCAGAAGATTATTATGAGAAAAAGTCCTACGAGGCGTTATCAAAAATTATAGCAGAAATTCAACTTCTAATAAAAGAAACCATGGAACAAGAAGAACTAATAAGCATTGCAGAAGCTACTCAAACATCAAACGTAAGTTAGAAAAAGTAATAACTACTGAATCATATGATGAATTATGGGAACAATTTGTTGAAATGGCAGATTGGTTAACTGACTGGTATGATGAAATATCAGGTAATGTTGCCGACATGTCCAACAAAAACCTTCAAATAAAAGAAAAATTTTTAGAATCTAGATATCACAATTTATGTGAATCCAAAAAACTAAAAAAAAACAAAAAATTATGCTAAATACCGATAGCACATATTTTAGTGCTCTCGAACTTATTTCAGATTGCATGAATGAGCCTATGCAACAACCGAGCAACATAAATGAAGGAAAATATTCAAACTCAGCACATTTAGGAAAAATTGAAATTCCGGAATTTAGTGGCGATATAAATGAATGGTCATCATTTCATGATTTGTTTAAAAGCCTGGTACATGACAATAAGCATCTTTCTAATGTAGAAAAAATGTACAGGTTAGTAACATCACTTAAAGGTGAAGCTAAAAAATTGGTGCAACATTTAAAAATCACCGACAACAACTATCAGGCAACTTTCGAGATTCTTAATCAAAGGTATACTTGATCAACCAATGGCCAATAGCGAATCATCAGCAAGCTTGAAACAGCTATTAGATACAACAAATAGCTGTATTTATGCCCTTAAAAGTATGGGCATTAAAATAGAAGATGCTGAACCATTTATAGCACGTATTGTTATCAGAAAATAAAGCCGGTTTGCGATATTACGAACAAAAAGTTAAAAAATCAAAAGAAATTCAAAATCTAAAGGACATACTAAGAAGATTGGAACAATTTTATTCTGGCGGACCCAGAATTCAACAAATCTGATCGAATAGATATTGTTATTGGAGGTGACATTATACCTCATATATTGCAAAAAGGATTACACAAAAAAGGTAGTATCTTGGCACAATCAACGATTTTTGGCTGGATATTATCCGGTGTAATTAGCAAAACCGCAAAGCCAACAAAATTTTTGGCAACTGTAACTAATTTGGAGAGGTTATGGGAGATGGAGGAAATTCCTGACATAGAGGAATGCCATGAAGATGAATTTTGCCAAGAACACTATGAGAAAACAACCGAAGTTGACACACAAGGTCATATAATAGTTAAATTGCCGCTTAAAGAGGACCATGAATTAGGAGATACCAGAAGCCAAGCAATGGCAAGGTTTTTCTCTCTTGAGAAAAAATTCGATCGAGCGTCGTATAGTAGTAAATATAAAATATATATAGTAGTAAATATAAATATAAATAGTAGTAAGTATAAGAATAGGAGTGAATATTAAATACCAATAAACAGTCGAGATTGAACAATCAAAGGGAAAGGTTGTGTTATTAATTATCCTCTTACATGGCAACCGTGACAGGACTCCAGAAGGAAGATGAAAAAAAAACAATTAATAACTGTTCGTGCCGTGCTACTGTGGGAAAAAATAAACTAAAAAAAAATCATATCTTGAATGTTACAAATAAAGTAAACGTTAGAAAATTTTTTTTTAATAAAAAGTTCATAACAAGAATAAATAACACAATAATATTTTAATTCTTTTATAAAGTAAAATTAAATAATAAAAACAACAACAAATAATACATATATGTGATATTATTATTACATAATTCCAGAACACATATAAACCAAAACAACAACTAAACAAGAAATTTGAATTTCTAAGTTTTTAATGCAAAAATTAATTAAAGTAATGGGTGATTTAAGAAAAAATAAATTAAATTTCTTAACACAATGTGCTAAAACAAAATTTACTTAAGTAGCTAATAAAAAAAAAGAAATTTCTGTCCTCATGAAAAACAAAAAGCCAGCAACTTGAAAAGAATAAATTGTTGTGTTATAAAAAGATTTTTTTTTATCACATACACACGATATTAACAAACATAAAATTAAATTTTTATATTAATCGTTGATCTCATTAATTATAAAATAAATTGAATTGAACTAAAACTATATAATAATTTTCTGAAAAAAAAACACATTTTTTGTTAATAATTTTAACATAGTATAAATAAAATAGTAGAAAAACAAATAACCTAAAAAAAAAACAGGTTGGAAAAAAAAGCTCAATTTGTATGTATCCATTAAAAATAATTTCAGTTTACATATACGTTGGGAAAAACTCCGTTACATTTCCAAAATCGAGAACGGTGAAACGAAATCATGTACAAAAAGAATTTTAAAAAATATGTAAAACAATAACTTGGAAAAACGGTACAAAAAGAATTTAAAAAAAAATGTGTATAACAAAAACTTGGAAAAACGGTAAAATAAACTCATGTTTTAATAAATAAATTTAAAAGAAAAATGAACGATTGAAAAGTACTTCTAACAATAAACAGGAAAAATAATACAGTCAAAAAAAAAAATTTTTTTTTAAAAAAAAAAGTCAACGTGAAATTATAAATAAAGCTTACCACTAATATATGTACATATATACATCAGTTTGAAAAAAAAACAAAAAAAAAAAAAAGAGAATCCAGTAAAGCAACAAATCACAACAGCAAAGGAAATCATCATCAACTGATCAACAATAGACACAGGCATATAATTTACTATATACTATTTATTATATACTATTTACTATTAATTATATTAAATTTACTTAACTACATTTGCAACAATTTATACTTAAAATCAAAAAAAAAAGAAACAAAATACTTTAACATTAATGGCAATTATGCTGATATTTAAGAGAAATATTTGCAAATTTTTTTTATCAAATTTAATCAGATTTATTTTCTTCTCTTTTTAATTTAAAGTAGTTGTTAAATATAACAAAAAATTGAAAAATTGTTTTTGCAACGTAAACAACATTTACGTTTCTCTTAACATACATGCAATACTAATTGCATAGTTACAAATTTTAAGAGTAATCAATTTGTTAACTTTAATTTAATTTAAATTTTCTCTTTATCTTAACATTTACATTTTGTTTTCGGTAAATGTAAATAATTGAATATCTACACTAAACAAAAAAAAACATTTTTTTTATGTGAGCAAAATTTTAAAATTTTTGTAGATGTCAGAAAGTCATACCGAGAATTTTAGAAAATTACTGGCAACATTTTATAAAAATAAGAAACGAGTGTTACAGAATCGACCCGTTTCAAATAATCAATCTAAAATTAATGAATATATTTGTTCTTTGGTAGAAAGTTACAACTCAATTTTAGTATATACAAAAACAACTTCAGAAAGCGTATCTGTTAGTATTCAAAAAACCAATTTAAATAAAATTAAACATTGTCGTGAACTTTTAATCAGATGTTTTGGGAAACTTAACTGTAAGATAAAAGTTCCAACGGATTTTAGTTCTTTAGCACTTGTTGATGCAAGTGTTATGACAGAAAGTGATTCAGATTCGGAAACTCAGTTAGAAAGTGCATCAGAAAGTGACTCGGTTGTTGGAAAAGGTAATAGGGAATCAGATACAGATAGAAAAATGGCAACAGCAACAGTAGAAGAGAAAAAATCTTTTATTGGCCTATGTGCGTCTATAATAAGGGACAATTATAATGGCAACCCACTTGGTTTAGATTCATTTATAGACAAAATTGTTTTAATTGAAGGACTTACTGAATTAAATTTAAACACAACTTTAATAAATTTCGTGAAATCAAAGCTTGAAGGTAAAGCTCGAGAAGCATTGCCTGAAAACATAACTTCAATAAATGAAATTAAAATAGCTTTAAAAAACAGAATAAAACCTGACAGTTCGAAAGTTGTAGCCGGAAAAATTGCCGCTCTTAATGTTAAAGATGATAATTTTTCGGAATTTGCAAAGCAAGCTGAAGAACTTGCTGATGCATTGGAAAGGTCTTTAGTGATTGAAGGTATTACTAAAGCGAAAGCCCATGAGATGGCAATAGAACAAACAGTTAGTGTTTGTCGTTTAAACGCAAAGTCAGATTTAGTCAAGGCTATACTAGCTTTATCCGTTTTTGCTGACCCTAAAGAAGTTGTTGCGAAATTGGTTGTCGAACAAACAACCGAAACTAAGGAAAAACACTTTTAAGCATTTCGCAGTAACAGTCAGGAAAGATTTAACAGTTGGCATCAAAGAAATAACGTAAATCAAAACAATAATTTTTATCGTGGGAATAATCGCGGAAGTTATCGTGGCAGCTTTCGTGGTGGCAATTATCCCAGAGGAAATTATAATTACAATTTTCAAAATCAAAATAGATTTCAAAATAATTTTCGTGGAAATAATCGAAATAGTTACCACCGCAGTAATAATGCTAATAACCAAAGAGTTTCTGTTCGTTCTTTAAACGCGACGGCCCCTCAACAAACAGCATTGTTGAGGCAAGAACAAGAAGATCAAGAAGAAGAGAGCCAGATTTAAATCTACCAAACATTCCCAAATCTGTTTATAGTTTAAATCTCAATTATGCAGATTTTATAAATTTAAAATGTATCGATACAGACAAGCCTTGCAGCTTTCTCGTCGATACGCAAGCAGATATTTCATTAATTAAAATTTCAACTTTGAAGTCAAATATATTTTTATACAAAAACGATATTATTAGCATTACTGGCATTACTACGACAGCTATTTCTTCATTAGGAACAGTTGATTCAAATCTCATTATTTCAAATAAATTAGTTCCACAAATGTTTCATGTTGTTAGTGACGATTTCAACATTCCTTCAGATGGCATTCTTAGAAAAGATTTTCTTAAAAACAATAAATGTAAACTTGATTATGAAAACATGACTATATCAGTCTTGCTTCAGAAATTAAGATTTAGAATACCAATACATCATTGAACAAGTTGTTTTTCTTGTATTATTCCACCTAGATGTGAAGTTTGTAGAGTATTTAAGTTAAGTGATATAAAAGAGCCAATGTTCATTGATTCGCAAGAAATTTGTGAGGGTGTTTTTATCGGAAAATCTATTATTGATTCAAACAACCCTATTTTACCAATGGTTAATACAACTGATGAAATAAAATGTATAAAGAATGTTCAATTAAAAACTGAAGAGCTCCAAAATTTTTACCTTTACTTAATCAATAAAACTGAAGTTAATTATGAACGTAATCAGAAGTTAAAATTAGTATTACAAAATCAAATGCCAAGCGATGTAGAAAGTTGTCTAATGCCTCTCTGTGAGCAATTTGCAGATATTTTTGCCTTAAAAGACGATCAACTGTCTATCAATAATTTTTATGAACAAAAATTAAGACTCATTGATTCCTCGCCTTGCACATACTCAACTCGAAGAAATAAACAAGCAGGTTAAAAATCTATTAAAAAATGATTTGATTGAACCTAGTACTTCAAATTTTAATAGTCCTTTAATCCTAGTTCCAAAAAAGAGCGTGGATAATCAAAAATCCTACCGACTGTGTGTCGATTATAGACTTGTAATAAAAAACTCATTGCGGACAAATTTCCACTACCGCGTATTGAGGACATTTTAGATAATTTGGGTCGCGCAAAACATTTTTCAATCATTGATTTATTTTCAGGGTTTCATCAGATACCTTTACACAAAAATTCTCGCGACATTACTGCTTTCAGCACTGATAGTGGATCCTTTCGATGGAAGGTATTACCTTTTTAAACGTGGCCCCAAATTCCTTCTCAAGAATGATGTCTATAGCATTTTCTGGCCTAAAACCAAACAAAGCTTTTTTATATGTCGATGATATTATTATTGTCGGTTGTAGTAGATTACACCATTTAAATAATATAAAGGACGTTTTTGAAATTCTTAGGAAAACTAACTTAAAAATTAATCCTTACAAATGTAATTTTTTTCGTCCTGAAGTAAAATTTCTAGGGCATAAATGTACGTCAAATGGACTTTTGCCAGATGATTCAAAAATTAATGCGATCAAAAACTATACAGTTCCGTCCGATAAAGACTCTGTTAGACGTTTCGTAGCTTTTGCAAACTACTATAGACGATTTATTCCAAATTTCGCTACTTTAGCAGCTCCTTTGAATAAGCTCACACGTAAAAATATCCAATTTAGTTGGGACGAATGCGCTCAAAATTCATTTAATAAATTAAAATCTGCTTTGCTATCGCCAAAAATTTTACAATATCCTGATTTTACAAAATCATTTTTAATAACTGTTGATGCATCGAAAACGGGCTGTGGTGCAATATTGAGTCAAAACTTTAATGGAAACGATCCACCAATTTACGTCGCATCAAAAGCTTTTAACAAAGCTGAACAAAAAAAAACAGTAATAGAGCTTGAACTTCTTGCAATACATTTCGCTATTACACAATTTCGACCATACGTTTATGGTACCTCATTCATTGTACGTTCTGATCATCGTCCACTAGTTTACCTTTTTAATATGAAAGATCCATCATCAAAATTAACCCGTATCAGACTAGAGCTCTCTGAATATAATTTTACAGTTGAGTACGTCAAAGGTAAAACAAATGTATGTGCCGATGCTCTGTCTAGACTTTCTATTAATGATTTGAAAGATAAAAACATTTTTGCTATTTCTACAAGGGCTATGTCAAAAACAGATAATCAACAATCATCGTCTTTAATT
The DNA here is from genome assembly GCA_030448955.1 of Trichopoda pennipes. Taxonomy (NCBI): domain Eukaryota; kingdom Metazoa; phylum Arthropoda; class Insecta; order Diptera; family Tachinidae; genus Trichopoda; species Trichopoda pennipes. The sequence continues at coordinate 121,194 of JASKUP010000090.1, forward strand.
ACACCCGGGGAGAATATTGAACGATTATTAATTTATGACAAGTTTTCTCATAATTTTAATACAAAGATTCCAAAAATTAAAACACAATTCTTTAATACAAATGGAAAATTAGATACAATTCGCGTGAAAATATATGGAAAATTTAAGTTGCTGCTATCCGTGCTTTCGAGGCTTCAAGCTGAAGCCAACAAACGGAGAATTCACAGTTTAGAATGGCCAAAAGGAGATGTGATTTTTACGAAAATTACAATTCAAAATTTTAAGGAATGTGGACATAAAATACTTAAGTCTTTAGAAATAATTCTAACAAATCCAATTGAAACAGTAAGCGAGGAAAAGCAGAGACAAAATATTTTAGAAATATACCACAATGATCCAATCCTAGGCGGACACTGCGGTCAAAAGAAGTTATATGCTAAAATTCGAACAGCAAAATTTGTCAAAAATTGTTCAAAATGTACTTTAAATAAAGTTAAGCCATCAAATACAGAAAACATTATGTTAACACCAACACCAACTAATGCATTTGATGTAGTAGTATTAGATACAATAGGACCATTACAGCAATCTGTGTACGGAAATAAATATGCTTTAACGCTAATATGCGATTTATCGAAGTATTTAGTTACTATAGCTATACCGGATAAATCGTCTAGAACTATTGCTCGAGCTATATTTGAAAATTTTATTTTGGTATATGGTAAAATGCACACAATTAAAACGGATCAAGGTACCGAATTTAAGAATGAATTATTTATTGAATTATGCAAACTGTTTAAAATAGACCTTCACTTTTCTACAGCATATCATCATGAAAGTATCGGAACAGTAGAGCGAAATCACCGCCTCTTTAATGAATATATTCGGGCGTATATCAGTGAAAATTTATCTGATTGGGATACGTATTTAAAATATTTTACTTTCTGCTATAACACTGCCTTAAGTACGGTATTCGACAACAAATTTACACCTTTTGAACTTGTTTTTGAGAAAAAAGTAACTTTACCAAACGAAATTAATAATTCTTAATTAGATCCACTGTACAATTTAGAAAACTATAGCAAGGAGATTAAATATAGACTGCAGAAAACAAATTTACTAGCAAAGGAATTAATTGAAAAACACAAAAAGAGAAACAAAGATTTTTATGATAAATTTGCAAAGCCTTTGACATTGCAAATTAATGATAAAGTGTTGTTACAAAAGGAACCATACGATAAACACAAAAGTATTTACGATGGTCCATTTATAGTAAAAAATATTGATAATGTAAATGTTACCATTTATAACAATTTAACAAATAAATCAAAAATAGTTCATAAAAATAGATTGAGAAAAGTCTAAAATATTGTATTTAAAAGTAGATATAAATCATTGAAACTTATATAAAATTTTAAATTTTATTGTATTAAATTAAATAGAGGAAAAAAAATTATTTTTTTTACAAAAATGTTTAATATTAAACTTTGGAAAATATAGATGAAATATGATAGACGAATGTTTAAATTATATTAATTAAAAAAAAAAAAAAAAGAAAGAAGTAGTAAATATAAATATAAATAGTAGTAAGTATAAGAATAGGAGTGAATATTAAATACCAATAAACAGTCAAGATTGAACAATCAAAGGGAAAGGTTGTGTTATTAATTATCCTCTTACAGTCGGAGCTTAAAAAAACTACGTAAAGTTTATGAACGAGTATTTAAATCTCGGCCATATGAAAAGGGCATAGAAGATGTGCAGCGGGAAGTACTATTTACCACACCAACCAATAATTAGAGAAAACAGCTTGACAACAAAATTGCGTGTGGTGTTCGACGCTTCTGCTAGAACAACAAATAGAAGAAGTTTAAACGATGTGATGTTTGCAGGTCCGAAGCTACAAAAAGACCTCTTCGATATCTTAATAAAATGGAGGCAATGGAGATATGTTATGATAGCGGATGTTGAAAAGATGTACCGTCAGGTAAGAATGGCAAACAGTGACCAATCATATCAACATACTGTTACGTTTATACCTTTTATAAACGTTTTTGTTGTGAGTTCTTTATTGCAAAAATAATTAACACCAGTTTTTAGAGTTTTTAAATTTATAACAATTTTATTTACTTTAAACTACACAAAGTTGACACAGAACAATTTACTTAAAATGCACGTCTTCACTGTAGAGGTTTAATTTACTGATTGATTATCCACTCAGACGCTTCCCTTATTTATACTTGTCCAATTAGATTCTAGAAGATGTAAGAATTTTCTACTCTCCTTGTGTGTATTTTGTTGTTGTAGGTTGTTTATTCATTTTATATGCGCCTGCTTGCCTGTGTGTATAGTTGTTTTTTTTGTTTTTATGCTGATAAGGTTTCTGCTTGGGATTTATTTCAATACATTTGTTGTTGCTTTTGTAAAAAAGGGTTTCTTAGAAAACTACGCCGATGATAAACAACCTTGTATATTTGTTGTTGTACAATTAGTTTTTTTTTGTCTTGCGCGTTTAAATGATAAGCAGCATGCAAGGCAAGGGTAAGGGGCATATCAAATTGTAGTTGTGTGTGTGTGTGTATAAAATTCTACGCAGTTTGTACCAGTAGTTTTCCATATTGCTTAATTGTTTTATTTTAAACTTAAGCAAGACATATTCGTAACACTGCCGCCCGCTTAAGCCTTTTCGTCCCGAATAGGCTCAATATTCCCTCGGCCATACTTGGCCAGTCGCTCCAGGTGGACCACCTTCATCTTAGACCTCGGACTTTGATATTTCTGTATCCGATAAACCACGTCGTTCAACTTCTTGAACACCTTGTATGGTCCTTCCCAGTGGGTTTGCAGTTTGGGAGACAGTCCTTTTTTCCGTTGTGGGTTATATAGTAGAACCAGTTGTCCTTCTGTAAATCCTTCCGTATTTGCTGCTCGATCATATCTGGCTTTCATTTTGTCGCTGGACATTTTTAAGCGACTGCGGACAAACTCATGAAGCTCGTGCAGTTCTTCTTGTATCTGAGGAACATTTTCATTATCGTCGTGTGCAGGAATCGGTTTAACGCCAAATTCTAAGTCGGCTGGTAGTTTTAGCTCTCTCCCAAACACGACTTTTGCTGGACTACATGATGTGGAATCGTGGATAGCTGATCGGTATGCCAGAAGAAGCTTTGGTACATGCTCGTCCCAATCCTTTTGGTGTGTACTGACTACTTTTCTGAGATATTCTTCCAGGGTGCGGTTGAATCTTTCTACCATGCCATCTGACTGTGGATGCAGTGGTGTCGTTCTCGTCTTTTTGATTCCATAAATATCGCACATTTTCTTGAATATGGCCGATTCAAAATTTCGTCCCTGATCGGAATGAAGTTCTGTTGGGACACCGTATCGACACACCCAATTGTTCACAAATTCATCAACAACCGTTTTGGACTCTTGGTTCGGAATGGGATACGCATCGGGCCATTTGCTGAAATAATCCATTACTACTAGCAGATACCGATTTCCAGCACTACTGACAGGGAATGGGCCTGCGATATCCATTGCTATCCGCTCGAAAGGGGCGCCTGCGTTGTACTGTTGTAGCTTGCCACGACTTTTCCTTGTTGGACCCTTGGCCGCAATGCACTGCTCGCAATTAGCTATCCATTCGGCTACAGATTGTGGGCAGCCTACCCAGTAAAAACGCTGTTTTATTTTTTCCAGTGTTTTTTTTACACCCAAATGGCCGCCGCTGGGACCATTATGAAACTGCTGCATTACATCTTTTATCCGGGAACTTGGCACGACGATTAAATCCGTTGTAGTTTTTCCATCTGCACTTTTCCAATTTCGATATAAGCAACCATTTACCACTTTAAGGCTATTCCACTGAGCCCAGTATGATTTTGCCAGCGGGCTTTCTGCCGATATTTCATTACGGTCCGGTCTTATGTTCTCTAGCTTGGCCGATATAAGTTTAGACAAAATGGGATCCTCTTTTTGGGCCTTAGACCAATCTTCTCCTGTACCAATTTGGATTCGCCTCACATCAATGATGGACTCCTTTTCCTCGGCTTTTGTACAATGCCTGCATTCTACGTTACATGGGCGTCTTGACAGGGCATCTGCATTATTGTGTTTTCCGCCTTTCCTGTGCACAATGCTGAAGTCATAGCTCTGCAGACGTTCAATCCAGCGTGCCAGCTGTCCTTCGGGGTTTTTAAACTGCAGCAACCATCGTAATGCGGAGTGATCCGTTCTTATGGTAAAGTGTTGGCCGTATAAGTATTTGTAATAATGTTTAACACACTCCAGTACGGCTAAAAGCTCCCGTCGTGTTACGCAATAATTCTTTTCGGGCTTGGACAATACTCTGCTATAGTAACCAATAACTTTTTCCGTCCCATTAATTGCCTGAGAAAGCACTCCTCCTATTCCGTAGCCGCTTGCGTCTGTATCCAATATAAATTCGTGTCCAGCTATCGGATAGGCGAGGACTGGTGCTGTACATAAAAGCTCCTTTAGCCTTTGAAACGCCTCTTCAGCAGCCCCACTCCAGTGGTATGGTTGCGATTTTCTGGTCAAATCATGCAAGCTGGCAGCCACTTGAGCAAAGTTCGGCACAAATCGCCTGTAGTATGTGCAAAGCCCCAGGAAACTACGTAGCTGATGAAGATTTTGTGGACGAGGCCAATTCTTTACTGCCAATATTTTATCCTCGTCAGTTGATACGCCCTCTGCTGTTACACGATGCCCCAAGTATTTAAACTCTTTTTGAAACAGCGCACATTTCTTAACACTTAATTTAAGTCCTGCAGCCGCTATACGCTTGAGAACTTCATCCAGGTTTTTGAGGTGTTCATCAAAAGTCTTTCCCATCACGATTATATCATCCAGATACACTAAACAGGTCTTCCAGTTAAGCCCCTTGAGTACGCGTTCCATTAAGCGCTCAAAAGTAGCTGGGGCATTGCAGAGCCCAAATGGCATTACTTTAAACTGCCACAATCCATTGCTCGCGCTGAAGGCAGTTTTCTCCTTGTCTTTATCGGCTATCTCAACTTGCCAGTATCCACTCTGCAAGTCTAAGGTAGAGAACCATTTCGTTTCGGACAACGTGTCTAAGGTGTCGTCAATTCTGGGTAGCGGATAACTGTCTTTCTTAGTAACATCATTGAGTTTTCTATAGTCCACGCAAAATCTAGTGCTGCCATCTTTCTTCTTTACTAGCACTATCGGCGAGCTCCATGGACTCGAAGATGGCTCAATCACTCCGTTCTGCTCCATTTCGCAAATCAGTTCTTTGACCTCGTTTCGTTTTGCAAGGGGAACACTTCTGGGTGCTTGTTTTATGGGCCTCGCTTCGCCGGTATTTATTTCATGTTTCACCACTGCTGTTCTACCTTGGCTTTTGTTATTTAGGGCAAAGACGGCGGTATGTTTTCTTAGCAACTGCTTCGCTTTATTTCTGTCGGGTGCTTTCAGTCCTGCTACCCATTTATTCACCTGCTCTGTTAGCAAATCCCGCTCTTTAGCTGTCGTTTTAGGGCATTCTGGATATGTCGCACAATTAATTACGGCTCCTGCCGGCTCACATCGACCAATTTCAGCATTTTCGCCAATTGTCTTCTCGCTGCTGGACAGATTTAGTAGTCTCACAGAAACTTTCCCATTGTTGCAGCTTTTCACGAGAGCTTTAGCTGTTATCACATTATTCTTTACGTCTTCTGGTTCTACCACCCACAACCGGTTGTCCACACAATCTGCCTCCACACGTGCCCAAACTATAGTTTCCGCCAGAGGTGGTAGTTTTCGGCGTTCGATCGCAAATAGTTTCCTTACTACGTCCCTGCTCTCATATCCAACATTTAAGGGGATCTCCACGTTGCGCCAGATCATTATCTGCTGCCCCAGGCCAGATTAATACCGTGAGCTATCATGAAGTCTGCACCGATAATAACTTCATCCACTATATCAGCGACAACAAACATGTGATCTGCGCTGATGTTTCCGATAGTCAAACGTACCCTGGCTCTTCCATAGACGATGGCTGAATCCCCAGTTGCGGTGCGCAGTTGTACATTCTTTAGCGGTTCCACTGCCCCCTTAACTAAATCGGGCCTTATTACGGACTGAGATGCTCCTGTGTCTATGGTGAGGACTTGCTTCTTTCCATTGATCAACCCGCAGACAGTAAGGTTATTATTTTTCTGTTGCATGATGGAAATGTAGATTGCGGGGCCATCGGTTGTGGGAGCTAGCTCTTGCCCCTCAGTGCTAGCTCGTTTTAGTTTAGCGGTGACTCGTGCGATTTGGTGTTGTTTGCCCGTTTGTTTTCCCTTGGAGGTGAAGCAGATCTTGACCTTTTCTTAACAGATCTGCAGTTGCGCTGAAAATGTCCGACCTTATTGCAGTTAAAGCATTTTGCACGCGACTTACTTCTTTCTTTAAGTATTTGCTTAATCATGTCTTTCATCTCGCTTCTCTTGTCTCCGTAACTTTCCGTATCAGCCTCAAGACGTCGTACCTTGTAGACTTGTGGCTTTGAGATAACTTTGGCGGTCTCCTGGGCCAGCGCGTACGAGATTGTTTCGGTGAAGGATGCTTTTTGCGCTGCACAAACTGCATATTTAATATCTGGATCTCTTATGCCATTCACAAATGCTTCTATTTTGAACTGATCCAGGAATGGATGATGTTCACCTAGATACGTGAGCTGCACCAAACGTTCAATCTCCATGGCAAAATCTTGCAGCGTCTCATTGGCCTTTTGCACCCTGCCTCGTAACTCCATTCTGTACAGTTCTCTCTTATGCTCGCCGCCATACTTGCGTTGTAAGGCCACCATTATGTCTTCATAATTATTCCTGCATGCTCCTGGTAGGCTTTCGAGGATTTCGGCAGCTGCACCTTTTAAGGCCAGAATTAGCTCTATAGCTTTTTCTTCATTGTTCCAACTATTTTTGCTGGCCACTGTTTCGAACTGAAACTTGAATACGTTAAACGGTGCGCTACCGTCATAGCTCGGGGTGTTTATCCTGTTGGAGTGCTCAGAGACGATTCTCACCCGTCCTTCTCGAATATGGAGGTCGTCCATTTTCGTCTTTAGTTCATGCAATTCTCCGTCCACTTTTCTCTCCAGGCCTGACAATTTTTGGTCAAATTCGCTGACTTTCTGTTCCACAGCTTCCACTCGTTTGCCGAATATTTCTGAAATTTCTTGAAATTTTTTATTTACCTCACACACGAGTTTTTCTCCGTTGGCCCTAGAGCTTTCTTGAATTGCGTCGATTTTCGCCATGTTGGCTCTAGAGGTTTCTTGGATGACGCCTAGAAGTTTGTCATTTGTGGCATCAATCTTCGCACTGTTGATTCTGGAGCTTTCCTTAATGACATCTAGAAGTTTGTCATTTGTGGCATCAATCTTCGCACTGTTGGCTCTAGTGCTTTCTTGAATAGCATCAATTTTCGCACTGTTGGCTCTAGTGCTTTCTTGAATAGCACTGCTGATTCTAGAGCTTTCTTGAATTGCCGCAAGTATTGCATCCAAGCTTACATTGGTGTTTGCTGATGGATTACATACCTCAACCGCTTCTTTGTCTTCGAATTCGTATGTACCAATATCGATGTTTCGCTGCTTGAATTCATCAATCAACCTCCGTTGTAATTCCGCTTTACTTCCCGTTGTTGGCAGATTCAACTTATTCAGCTCCTTCTTTAGCTGCTCAACTTTTAGCTCTTCCAACTTCATTGTAGTTGATTTTTTTTTGTTGTTTTTTTTTTTTGGCAATTTCACTTCTGACACCAGTTGTTACGTTTATACCTTTTATAAACGTTTTTGTTGTGAGTTCTTTATTGCAAAAATAATTAACACCAGTTTTTAGAGTTTTTAAATTTATAACAATTTTATTTACTTTTAACTACACAAAGTTGACACAGAACAATTTACTTAAAATGCACGTCTTCACTGTAGAGGTTTAATTTACTGATTGATTATCCACTCAGACGCTTCCCTTATTTATACTTGTCCAATTAGATTCTAGAAGATGTAAGAATTTTCTACTCTCCTTGTGTGTATTTTGTTGTTGTAGGTTGTTTATTCATTTTATATGCGCCTGCTTGCCTGTGTGTATAGTTGTTTTTTTTGTTTTTATGCTGATAAGGTTTCTGCTTGGGATTTATTTCAATACATTTGTTGTTGCTTTTGTAAAAAAGGGTTTCTTAGAAAACTACGCCGATGATAACAACCTTGTATATTTGTTGTTGTACAATTAGTTTTTTTTTGTCTTGCGCGTTTAAATGATAAGCAGCATGCAAGGCAAGGATAAGGGGCATATCAAATTGTAGTTGTGTGTGTGTGTGTATAAACTTCTACGCAGTTTGTACCAGTAGTTTTCCATATTGCTTAATTGTTTTATTTTAAACTTAAGCAAGACATATTCGTAACAATATATTATGGAGAGAAAAGAAATGCAGTCCCATAGAAGAGTATAAATTAACAACCGTAACATATGGCATGTCGTCGGCACCATTTTTAGCAGTAAGATCGCTGTTCTACATTGCTGACCACATGTCAATTGAAGATGAACTAATTAAGAAAATAATAAAAGAAAACTTCTATATGGATGATCTAATGACAGGAGCAGATAATGTAAGAACATTCGGCATCATATACAAGCACAGCTAAACAATTTTGGATTCAATTTACGCAAATGGGTCTCAAATCACAAAACAATTATAAATCATGAAGACGTCACCAAGGAACACACAGTCATTCAAATCAGAGATGACGAAACTGTTAAAACTTTAGGTCTACAATGGGATCCGACCAAAGACGAGTTTCATTTTAAGGTAAATTTTACACAGAACAATATAATAACGAAGAGGATCAAGCTCTTTCAGATGTGGCAAAAATCTTTGATCCTTTGGGCTGGATGTCTTCTGTTACAGTACTAGCAAAACTATTTATTCAAACACTATGGTTGCGGCATTCTTCCTGGGATGAAGTGTTATCAGATGAGTTTCAAGATAAATGGTATGAATTTTCAAAAGATGTAATCGCTCTTCAAAAAATCCGTATTCCGAGATGGGTAAAAACAACGTGCGAAATTAAATTGGAAATTCACGGGTTTTCAGATGCTTCTGAAAAAGCTTATGCCGCTGTAGTTTACATTAAAGAAAATACATCTGTTATGCTATTAACAGCTAAAAGTAAAGTAAACCCGATTAAAGGAAGACTCTGCCGAAATTAGAACTGTGTGCTGCTAATCTTCTAAGCAAACTTTTGCATAGAGTAATTCGTATTTTCAATCGACAATGTAAAGTTTATGCATGGAGTGATTCAACTATAACGTTAGGTTGGAATCACAACAATAAAAACAAAGACAAATTTGTAAGGAACAAAGTTAACGACATAAATACGAATTTGCCTGAGGCGTCATGGCATCATGTAAGCAGTAAGGACAATCCTGCAGATGAAGCTTCCAGAGGTATTAGTGCTGAAAAATTGATGTATCACTCCTTGTGGTGGAATGGTCCTAAGTGGTTATTAAAGTCTTCTGAATTCTGGCCGAAATATGAGGAACCAAAATCAACAAATACATTGAGGACTGCTGAGAAGTTGACGAGCCGTAACATTATTAACAAGTTAGTATGCAAATACTCTAAACTAGTTAAGTTACGAAGAATTATTGCTTAAGTACTTCGGTTTGTAAATAAATTAAGGAAAAAAGAAAAATATCCGCAGCATCTGACCGTTCCAGAACTTGAAGCGGCCGAAAAGATTATAATTTTTAATCATCAGCAAACTAAGCAAACTTTTGCATAGAGTAATTCGTATTTTCAATCGACAATGTAAAGTTTATGCATGGAGTGATTCAACTATAACGTTAGGTTGGAATCACAACAATAAAAACAAAGACAAATTTTTAAGGAACAAAGTTAACGACATAAATACGAATTTGCCTGAGGCGTCATGGCATCATGTAAGCAGTAAGGACAATCCTGCAGATGAAGCTTCCAGAGGTATTAGTGCTGAAAAATTGATGTATCACTCCTTGTGGTGGAATGGTCCTAAGTGGTTATTAAAGTCTTCTGAATTCTGGCCGAAATATGAGGAACCAAAATCAACAAATACATTGAGGACTGCTGAGAAGTTGACGAGCCGTAACATTATTAACAAGTTAGTATGCAAATACTCTAAACTAGTTAAGTTACGAAGAATTATTGCTTAAGTACTTCGGTTTGTAAATAAATTAAGGAAAAAAGAAAAATATCCGCAGCATCTGACCGTTCCAGAACTTGAAGCGGTCGAAAAGATTATAATTTTTAATCATCAGCAGGTTGAATTTCATGATGAGATTATGAGACTGAAAAAGGGACTTGCGGTGAGACAAAGATGGCATTCTTCGAGTTGGTGGCAGATTTCATAATTCTGGTTTGCAATATAATCACAAACATCCCATAATTTTACAAAAGTCTGAACTTTCACAGACACACATGTCCACGCTCCATGGTAGGAATCGACTTATGGAGTCAACCATAAAACGCAAATATTGGATAATGGGATTAAAAAATGCAGTGAAGAAGTGTATTGGAAGCTGTACAACATGCATTCGCTATCAACAAAAGGTGTCTAAGCAACTGATGGGTAGTCTACCAGATTATAGAGTGAATGTTTCACATCCTTTTACTCATACGGAAGTGGACTATGCTGGACCGATACATTTAAGGTGTTCAAAAGGAAGAGGTCAGAAAAGCTACAAGGGCTTCATTGCCGTGTTCGTCTGTATGGCAACAAAAGCAATTCACTTGGAGGTCGTGAGTGATTTGACCACACAGGCATTTCAGGCGGCTTTGAGAAGATTCTTTTCAAGAAGAGGCGTTAGTTCCCACTTGTATTCTGATAATGGAATTGATTTTGTGGGTGCTAGTAAAAAGTTAGGTGCTGATTTTAAAGCCGCAGTTAAAAACAATAGTGCACTTATTCCTGAACTTGTGCTGAACAAAAAATAAATTGGCATTTTATTCCTCCGGCTGCCCCTCACTTTGGAGGGATTTGGAAGTCTGGGGTAAAATCGATGAAGTATCATCTCAAAAGAATAATTGGCGAAACAAAATTGACGTTTGAAGAATTAAGTACTTTGCTGGCACAAATATAAGCTGTTTTAAACTCCAGGCCTTTGGTTGAAGTGAATGCTGAGGATATTGATGCAGTGGATGTGTTGTCTCCGGGTCACTTTCTCATTGGAATACCAGTAATAGAACCCGCGGAGCATATTGAAGGCGCAGTTATATCATCATTAAATAAATGGAAACTTATTCAGCGGCTAAAAAAAGATTTTTGGAATCGTTGGAAGGAAGAGTACCTTGTGACGCTCCAACAACGAAATAAGTGGAAGCATTCAGTAAAAAATTTGAAAGAGGGAGCAGCAGTTCTGGTCAGAGATGAAAATACTCATCCAGGAAGATGGCCTCTTGGAAGAATAACGGAAGTGAGCGAAGAAAAGGATTGGAAAGTTCGAGTGGTAAAGATAAGGTATGAAAATAATATTCTAAAACGACCAATCCATAAGATAATCCAGCTACCGGACGCAGAAGATTCAAACGAGAACAGTCAGGATGGAGCCAAAAATCTCCATACAAAAATTAAACAAACAAACGGAAATAACTTTCTGAAATCCTTTTTATTATGGTGTATGTTCTTGATGTTAACAGTAGGAGTAGTAAATTCTGCATCACTAAATCATGGTATGGGTGCCGAAGTAAAGGAAATACCTCTGAATACAGCATTGCATCTTGATAATATTGGAACGATGAACGTTGTAAACTCCAAATGGAACTTAATAATACATTACGATTTAAATCAATATTTTGAGGAGATAAAACGAATAAAAAAACTGAAGGAAAAACTTGAAGATCAATGTCCCAAATTAAGAAATTACAAAGAGGCCTCCGAAATGGTTGTATGGTCAGTCAAAATAATAGTCTTTTGTTGAAGAAGAAAAGAGAAAAAAGATCGCCATTTGAATTTGTTGGCTCGATCTATCATTTACTTTTCGGAATGATGGACGCCGAGGACCGGAAATTGATGGAAGAGAATATCAGAAGTATTTTCCAGAATGAGGACAAATTAAAACAGCTATCAAAGCAGCAGACAATCCAATTCTTCAAACTCTACAATAAATGTGCTAAAGAAAACAACTGAAGAGGTAAACGATAATTTTAGTAAAATGTACGGGCAGTTTAAACTGTTCTATGAGGAAGTTCAAAATAACAGCAATATTGAGCAATTGATTGTTATGTTTCAAGTAATGACTACTTAGCTACATCTGATGAAATTCAGTCATCTATCATGAATTTAGTGATTGATGTTAACCACGGCCATATCAACCCAGATCTTCTAACTGCTGCACAACTGCAGCAGGAGCTACTAAACATTAGAAAACTATTACCGAATGATCTGATCTTGCCCGAAGCAAAAACTGGTACAGAGCTGAAAGAAGTTTACAGTTCTATGGTGGCTAGGGGTATTGTTGTGGACAACCGTTTGGTAATACAAGCAGAAATACCCTTATAAAAGGTGTTTTTTTAAGCTAGATAGAACTTTAAATTGTAAAAAGTAACACAAAAAATTAAATTTTGATGAAACATTTTTTTTATTTGTTTCAGTATACTCTGACAAATCATCATGAATAGACTCTCGCTTGAACAACGCTACGAAATTATCCAAATTTACTTTGAAAATCAGTCGTCGATTCGTGCAACTTATAGACGACTTCGTCATTTTTATGGCGTACATAATCGTGCATCTGAACAAGCCATTCGTCGAACTGTCGATAGATTTCGTACCACATACTCTCTAGAGGATGCAATAACACCAACACGTCGAAGGAATGTGCGTACTGAAGAGAATATCGCCGCTGTAAACGAAAGTGTGGAAGAAGATCCAAATTTATCAATTCGTCGTCGGTCGCAGGAATTGGGGCTCTGTCCGTCCACTACCTGGAAAATTTTGCGCAAAGATCTCGGCCTACACCCGTATAAGATCCAGCTGGTGCAGGAATTGAAGCCACGAGACCATTATAGGCGTCGTTCTTTCGCCGATTGGGCTCTAGAGCAGTTGGCAACTGACCCGTTGTTTTATCGCAAAATTGTGTTCAGCGATGAGGCGCATTTTTGGCTTAACGGGTTTGTTAATAAGCAAAATTGCCGCATATGGAGTGAGACCAATCCACAACAGACCCTACAGACTCCATTACATCCAGAAAAATGCACCGTTTGGTGCGGTTTTCACGCTGGTGGCATCATCGGACCTTATTTCTTCAAAAATGAGGCCAGAGCTCGCGTTACGGTCAATGGAGATCGTTACCGCACCATGATCAATGATTTTTTGTTTGAAAATATGGATGACATTGATCCGGACGAGATGTGGTTTCAATAGGATGGCGCTATGTGCCATACAGCGAACGCAACCATCGACTTATTGAAATCAAAATTTGGCGATAAGTTGATTTCGAGAAATGGACCTGTCAATTGGCCTCCAAGGTCGTGCGATTTGACACCACTCGACTATTTCCTGTGGGGCTACGTGAAGTCACTGGTTTATGCTGATAAACCAGCAACAATTGACGCCTTGGAGGACAGCATTGTTCGTGTTATTCGTGACATACGCCCAGCAGTGCTCGAAAAAGTGGCCCAAAATTGGACGTCCAGAATGCGCTTCGTCAAGAACAGCCGCGGTGCCCATATGCCCGAAATCATTTTCAAAATGTCACGTATTGATCCTTCGAATAAAAAAAAAATTTTGATTACAATTTAATTTTTTGTGTTATTTTTTACACTTTCAAGTTCTATCGGGCTTAAAAAACACCCTTTATAATATACATACTTCAGAAATTTACGAAATCATTCGACTACCAGTTGATGGAAATGGCACTGCAATGATACCTATAGTCGACGGTGATTACATCATATATAATTTTGCAACATATCTATATTTTTTGATGTGGCAGTCTCAGCTTAACGTGTGTACAAAAAACCATCAAGGGCAATATAATTGTAAAGGGGAATTTTCTTGGAAACCTGCGGTAGAACGATCATGCGAAGTTTCAGCTTTAAAACAATCCAGGCATGCTAAGTGTTATTTTCAAGAAACTCCAAGAAAATGTATTTGGAAAAAATTGTCAACAGAGAATCAATGGCTTTTCACGGTTTTCGATCAGCTTACATTAAGCATAAACTGCAGAAATAATGCACGTGACTGGTTAACATTACCTTCAAAAGGAATACTGAATTTGCCAGTTGGTTGCACAGCAGTGTATGAAGGAATAACTTTGTCCTCTTCTCAACATTTTACAACCAAGAAGAAAACTTCAATTCAGACATCATCATGGGGCGTAGAATTTCAGCAAGCAAACAATAAGCTGGTAAAGCCATCTGATGTAACGATAATCAACAACTCCAAAGATATATAAAATATACACCAAAATATACAGAAGATGCAGGCCGACAACACTGAACTGATGAAAATGAAATATCACCATGTATCCGGACACATATCATTTATTTGAATTATTATGATAATTACAATCTTAATTTTTATCTATTTAAAGTATAAATGTAACAACAGTACAAAGACTATAGTTAAGTTAGATTTTTCACCGCCAATACCTTTAAATGCCCGGCAGAATGGTCAAATGTAATTGAACATGCTTTTATCAGGATAGAATTCGTTTCATATTTATTTAGGTTTCAGGAAGATAAAATTGGTTTTCATTTATGCCTACATATTTAGCTTAAGTATAGCTTAGAAATAAAATTTGTTTCTTATTTCATGTTTGTTTAGGCTTATTAATATGACCTTGGTAAATAACCCTTATTATCGCACGTATTATTATCACTAAAAGAGAAGGAGAATAGTTGATAAGAAAGATACGCATGCGTACTAAATGAGTTTTAAGATGTTCATTGCTAGTATTTAAGATTAATTTTAAATAAAAATAAACTAGTGTCTTACAAACATTCGAGAATGAAAGCGTATTCATTCAAGCGGTTAAAATAACGAGTGAAAAGTGTATTTTTAACCAATCCAATATAACTTACGAATACAGGAAGCTACAAAGCAAATTTCAGCAAGAAAGATGCACTTTTTGCAAAGATGGCAGCAATTCTATTGCTTATTCAGCAAAGAAACCGGTACAGGCGAAAACTTCAGAGCTCTAACTGACATCTGACAACATTAATAAACAACGCATTAACCATAATAGAAATAGGTTGCGAACTGGTAGTAAACATTTTGGTAACTGACAAAACCAATACAAGGAAAAATAGAAGATTTGATGTTTCGGCAAAAGACCGCGCTAGAGTAAATAACTATAAAGCAAAATTCTGATGCTATTGCCGAAGTATTTGAAAATAATCATAAAACTACACTCAGTTTGACTACAACTATAGAAGTTAAGTCACTATTAGCCACGCGCCAATTGCTGATCATGCTAATTGCATATAATATAATTTGAGTTAACTAATCGATCATAATAACATTTTGATTAAGACCAAATATTGTAAACAAGTGGATTAAGGTAGAATAAGTAAACAAGTGGATTAAGATTGAATATTGTAAACAAGTGGATTAAGGTAGAATAAGTAAACAAGTGGATTAAGAGCAAATATTGTAAACAAGTGGAATAATATCAAATATTGTAAACAAGTAGATTAATACCAAATATGTAAACAACTAAGATAAGTATTTAAATGGAGAGAATAAGGTTATAGTTTTTAGTTTAAGTTGGTGCGAGGGAACAATCACTGTTTTATTTTCATAAGCAAATGCTTATTAATATTGATAATAAATAAAATTTAATTTGAAACAAATCAACATATAGTATTATTTGTTAAGTTGGTACGAGAGAACCATAACTGGCGCCCGAGCAAGTGTTAAGAAAAAAATAAATTATTAAAATTTAAAAATTATTTGAAACTTTAATAAAAAAGTAAATAATTAAAACTTAAAACTTTAATGCCCGAGCAAGTGTTAAGAAAAAAATAAATTATTAAAATTTAAAAATTATTTGAAACTTTAATAAAAAAGTAAATAATTAAAACTTAAAACTTTAATGCCCGAGCAAGTGTTAAGAAAAAAATAAATTATTAAAATTTAAAAATTATTTGAAACTTTAATAAAAAAGTAAATAATTAAAACTTAAAACTTTAATGCCCGAGCACGTGTTAAGAAAAAAATAAATTATTAAAATTTAAAAATTATTTGAAACTTTAATAAAAAAGTAAATAATTAAAACTTAAAACTTTAATGCCCGAGCAAGTGTTAAGAAAAAAATAAATTATTAAAATTTAAAAATTATTTGAAACTTTAATAAAAAAGTAAATAATTAAAACTTAAAACTTTAATGCCCGAGCAAGTGTTAAGAAAAAAATAAATTATTAAAATTTAAAAATTATTTGAAACTTTAATAAAAAAGTAAATAATTAAAACTTAAAACTTTAATGCCCGAGCAAGTGTTAAGAAAAAAATAAATTATTAAAATTTAAAAATTATTTGAAACTTTAATAAAAAAGTAAATAATTAAAACTTAAAACTTTAATGCCCGAGCAAGTGTTAAGAAAAAATAAATAATTAAAATTTAAAAATTATTTGAAACTTTAATAAAAAAGTAAATAATTAAAACTTAAAACCTTAATGCCCGAGCAAGTGTTAATAGGACAGTGAATAAAATAAGTAATCAAAACTTAAAAGTTATTTATTTGATACTTTAGTGCCCGAGCAAGTGTTAATAAAATAGGAAAATCTATTTGTGCAAGTCCGCAAAGACTCTAAAAATAGTGCCGCACAAGAAGAGAATTTGTCTATGCAACACCGTCATCCAGCTTAACTCAACTCAACTCAACTGTGATACAACCCGTACCGGAGTAGGCGTTAACTCTGCTAAAAGGGAGAAAACGGACTATCCAATCGAGATGAAGCTCATCATTATAATAATGTAAGCTATTTTTTACTTTTATTTATAAATTGTTAAATAAACAACAAAATATTACACATAAAATTAGTGTAATTATTTGAAAAATTATAAAATACACATAAAATTAGTGTAATTATTTGAAAAATTATAAAAAATTAAAAACGGAACAAGTAATAAGATAAACATAGGAAATAGTATAGTTATAAGAAAGAAGAAATATATATATTTATATATAAGAAAAATAAAATAAATATAAAAAATACAATTACACATAAATAAAATTTTTTTTAAGAAGCTATTTTGAAAAAATTATTTGTCCTTTTAAAGTTACAAGTTATTTTGTAAAGCAATATGGCACCTGGCAATAATGAAACGGTTGAATGGTTACAGGAAAGTGTTTTGCAATTAACGGGAGCACTTAATGCCCAGATAGAACAAGTAAAAACATTAGCTAGCAGAATTCAAGAATTGGAGGGAAGTATTCCACCACCCCTAGGAGGAGAAGCATCTAGGCTTCAATCAGAACAGATAAGAATATTGACTGATAGAATCCAACAGTTAGAAGGTGGAATTGTTCGTCCCGTAGCTCCAATTAATGAATTGCCAGTCCCAAAGAACGAACAGGAATTAAATGAAATAAAAAGATTACCGGACAGCGTTAGGGACCTTCAAGTATTTGAGGGAAATCCAGCTCAGTATATCTCTTGGATTCATAGCGTAGAATCAATTTTAAAAGACTACGAGATAGTGAGACAGAAACCAATCTATAGATCTATACTTCAACACATTAGGCAAAAGATAAGAGGAGCGGCAGATAGCGCTCTCATATCTTATAATATATTTGATGACAATTGGCCTAATATAAAAAAATGTTTGTCCTTGCACTATGCCGACAAACGTGATTTGCGGACACTTGAGCACGAACTAAATTTGATGAGACAGGCTAACAATTCCATGGACGAATTCTACGCAAGGATCAATCACCAATTGTCCCTGATTATTAACAAAATAAAAACGGAGGACTACACCCAGGAAACGATGAATGCTTTAGTTGGGAATTACCGAAACAGAGCTCTTGACATTTTTATTAGAGGCTTAAAAGGTGACGTTTCAAGAATGCTTCTCATTCAAAGGCCTCAAGCTCTTCCAGAGGCCTATGGCTTATGCCTCGAAATACAAAATTACAACTTCAGGAATTTCTCTCTTCACCCAAATAACTTTAAAAATTCAATTTCCGCTCCAGTAAATCGGATGAATTCACCTCAATTTGGACCTAGAGTCGTGCCAAGACAAATAGCTACACAAGACCAGAATCAAATTTTTAACTATAGACGTACCAACCAAACACCGTTTGCGGTCCAGAAACCACCCCCAAGACCTTACCAGCCTAAGCCCCCCATTCCAATGGAAATAGATAGTTCACTTAGATCGCAGAGAGTAAATTACATGAACAAACCTATTCCAAAAATTAGGCATTCGAACGAATCCGCAAATCTACCTCGGAAACAACAAAGATTGTTTAATTTGGAGACAGCCGAAAGCGAGGAAGTGGGAAAAGAAACAGAAGAAGAATATCTCGAACAGTTCGAAGATGAAGTTGAAGAAGCAGATACATGGAACTCAAACGAGGTAAATTTTACGACAGGAGCCTCACTAGCGTACCATACCTAGAATATTTTTCCAAGAACGGACAACTACACAAATTTCTTATTGACACAGGAGCTAATAAAAACTTTATAAGTAAAAAACTAGGCTTCAATTCCAAACCGATTAAGACCCCATTTGAAATTCAATCAGCGGCGGGACAGATAATAATAACACGAAAAGTAACAGGACAATTCTTTAAAAGCGTTGGGGTCAATAACAATCTGAATTTTTTTATATTACCTGGACTATCATCTTTTGATGGTATAATCGGCGACGACAGTCTTCGGGAACTAGAAGCAGTCATAGACAGGAAGAATCAAACACTGCAGCTATTATCGGGAGTAAAGTTAAAACTAAAGGCTAGATGTTCTAAACAAGTAAACAATTTGGATCAAATACCTAAAGACCATGATCTTCATAGTATTATTCGGAAATATAATTTTCTTTTTGGACCAGTCTGTGACAGCGGAACTATAGACACAAAAATTAGAGCAGAAATTAGAACCACAACGAACGAACCTGTGTACACGAAATCATATGCTTATCCAATGCATTTAAGACCGGAAGTGGAAAGACAAGTATCGCAAATGTTGCAGGACGGAATAATAAGGCCTTCCAGGAGCCCTTATAATTCTCCGCTTTGGATTGTTCCAAAGAAAGCAAATGCGGAAAATGAAAAACAATACAGACTGGTTGTGGATTTCAAGAGGTTAAACGCCGTAACAATATCAGACGCTTATCCAATTCCAGATATTAACAACACTCTTGCGAGCTTAGGTAATTCGGAATTTTTCACCACGTTGGATCTCACGTCCGGTTTCCATCAAATCAGGATGAAGGATCGCGATATCGAAAAAACTGCATTTTCCACTGCTAACGGGAAATATGAGTTTTTAAGGCTACCTTTTGGGCTTAAAAACGCCCCAGCCATTTTTCAAAGAATGATTAACGATGTGTTGAAGCCTCTAATAGGCAGATGTTGCTATGTGTACATTGACGATATCATTATATTCGGAAGCAATAAAGACGAGCATCTTGAAAATATAGATAAGGTACTTTCTTTACTGAGCGATGCGAATTTGAAGGTGAACATGAGTAAATCTAAATTTTTGCAAAAAAAAGTAGAATTTTTGGGGTACATTGTCACAAGAGAAGGTATTAGACCCGATCCAAGAAAAATAGAGGCAATAGAGAATATGCCTTATCCCAGGAATCTGAAGGAACTCAAGAGCTTTTTAGGACTTGCGTCATACTATAGGAAATTTGTGAGAGATTTTGCAAAAATCGCGAAACCTCTTACAAACTTAACGCGGGGTGAAAACGCACAAATTACAGCAGGCCGATCGCGTAAAGTACAAGTCGAGCTCGACGAGAACGCTTTGAAAGCATTCCAAAATTTAAAGCAAATGCTAATGTCATCGGATATTTTAATATTTCCCGATTTCGAAAAGACATTCATCCTGACAACAGATGCTTCTAAATATGCAATCGGAGCAGTCCTCTCACAGGGTGAGATAGGGAAGGATAGACCGATTTCGTTTATTTCAAGGTCTCTTAATCAAACGGAAGAAAACTATTCTACTATTGAAAAGGAAATGTTGGCTATTGTATGGAGTCTGGACAAACTTAGGACGTACCTTTATGGAGCTAAAGAGATAAAAATTTTGACAGACCACCAGCCTTTAACGTTTGCTCTTAGCAACAGAAACAACAATTCCAAACTTAAACGATGGAAAGCGAGGATTGAGGAATTTAACTACCAATTAATCTACAAACCAGGGAAAACGAACTTGGTGGCTGATGCACTTTCTAGACTACCAGCTGAAATAAATACTCTGACGTCATCTTGTTCACAACATAGTGCCGATGAAGATAGTACTGAACTCATACCACATGTCGAAGCACCAATTAATGTCTTCAAAAATCAGCTCCTACTGTCGGAAGGAGACGAAATGAGCTGCTACGAGACCCACACCAAGGTCTTCACAGACATTTCGTCCAGGTACCTGAGTTAAACAAGAACGTTTTAACATGTATATTGAAGGAAAAATTAGACCCTAATATAATAAATGGAATTAAAATACAGGAAAAACATCTTCCCTTACTACAAGAGATTTTTAAGGAAAATTTTTTTAAGTTTAAAGCAAGAATAACGCAAAGAGTTGTTACCGATGTCACTAATGAAGAAACCAAATGGAAAATAATCCAAGATGAACACAAACGTGCCCACAGAAATCCAAGAGAAAATAGACAACAGATTTTAGAGAACTATTATTTTCCGAAAATGGCCAAACTCATTAAAAATTATACAAAAACCTGCGAAATCTGTTCTTCAAACAAGTATGATCGACACCCGCCAAAACCAGAACTTCAGCCAACGCCTGTACCATCCTACCCATCGGAAATTCTCCACATCGACATTATTGAAAATAAAGGGATAAAATTCATTTCAGCCATTGATAAATTTTCAAAATTCACAAAATTTTTTCGGATAAAAAACAAATCCGTACTGCACGTAAGAGACAAGCTAATTAAGCTGCTCCACTATTTCACAGTTCCGAAATTACTCGTCATGGATAATGAAGGAATTTTTATAAGCCCCATTGTGCTTAATTATCTGGAAGGACTTGGCATAACGATTTATCTATCCCCTCCACAAAAAAGTGAGGTAAACGGCGCAGTCGAACGGGTTCATTCTACGATTCTTGAAATTGTACGGTGCCTTATACAAGAATATCCCGATTTATCTCTAAAAGAAATTGTAGCTATCGCCGTAGACAGATATAATAACACCGTTCATTCAGTAACAAAAAATAAGCCCGCAGACATATTTTTTAACAGAACGCAAAGAACTAATTATCAAGACTTAGTAAACTTTAAAGACATAGTAAATTTAAACCTTAAAAACGAAATAGCCAGGAATCAACAAAAAAATCTTTATAGGCGTAACCGTACTAGATCCAAACCTAAGGACTTTAAGTCAAGCGAAATTATTTATAGAAGAAATAACCAAATAAAAGGGAAAAACAAGCCACTATATGAAAAGGAAACTATAGCAAGAAATAATACAGTAACCGTAACTACTACTCCCGGGAAAAAAGTCCACAAGTCACACATTAAAACTTAGGAAATCTTTCTTCCCAGACTGTCTCCTCATTGGACGCAAGCGTCAGTTAACACATACCAATATAGCAATCCCCTTTTAACGATTAAGCCAGAATCTTCAAGGGAACCTTTAGGATGATTCATATTAACAATTAGGCAGAATTTCACTTCAGAACATTATTTCTATTGGTTCAGGAGTTGCGATATTCTTAGCAGTCTGCAGTCTTAGCAGTATACATTTTCCAATAATAGAATGTAGTAAGATAAATTATTAAATCCGCGAGACGCAGATTCTTAAAAAGGGGGAAGTTAAGTCACTATTAGCCACGCGCCAATTGCTGATCATGCTAATTGCATATAATATAATTTGAGTTAACTAATCGATCATAATAACATTTTGATTAAGACCAAATATTGTAAACAAGTGGATTAAGGTAGAATAAGTAAACAAGTGGATTAAGGTAGAATAAGTAAACAAGTGGATTAAGATTGAATATTGTAAACAAGTGGATTAAGGTAGAATAAGTAAACAAGTGGATTAAGAGCAAATATTGTAAACAAGTGGATTAATATCAAATATTGTAAACAAGTAGATTAATACCAAATATGTAAACAACTAAGATAAGTATTTAAATGGAGAGAATAAGGTTATAGTTTTTAGTTTAAGTTGGTGCGAGGGAACAATCACTGTTTTATTTTCATAAGCAAATGCTTATTAATATTGATAATAAATAAAATTTAATTTGAAACAAATCAACATATAGTATTATTTGTTAAGTTGGTACGAGAGAACCATAACTTAGATACTAGCATTAAATAATACTCCTAATGGCTAACAGTGCATACAATTTATAATATTTTAACGCAATATTTTTTAATAGCAATTGATGAAGTAACTGTAAGAAATCTATTTGCTTATTGAAATGAGCAGTCCTTTTTTACAGATATAGCAGACGTATTTAATTATTTAACTGGTGCTTAAAAATATTTTCCAAAACTTTTTAAAACTGCGAAGGCTATACATTACTTAAGCTAAACTAAATAGCAGTTCTCGCTCTATTAGTATGCTAAACTGTGTCGATAAGGCATTTGAAAAAAAAATATACAAAAAGACAAAATGCGTTTACTGGAAGTAGCAACATTCTGCCCAAAGAACAGTTTGGTTTTAGAACATTTCACAGTCCATCAAGTAAAAATAATTATCAATTCCACAACTGGTGTCAGAAATGACATAAAAAAGGTATTTGACTCTTTTTGCAATGATGGTCTAATTTATAATCTCAAGAGTTTTGCTATCATATTCACCTACAGATAGCTGTTCAAGTTTTTTGCACGACAGATCATTTATGGTAAATATTGAAGGTTCACACAAAATGAAGGTAATTCCTTCCCGCTGAATCAAATCAAAGTGCGTTGTAGTATTTCCATCTGTACTTTCCCAACTTGATATAGGCAGCAATTTTCCACTTTAAAACTATTCCACTGAGCCCAGTACGATTTTGCCAGCGAGCTTTCTGCCGATATTATGTTAAGATCCGGCCTTATGTTTTCCAGCTTAGCCGATATAATTTTTGACAAAATGGGATCCTCCTTTTGGACCTTACACCAGTCTTCTCGTGTGCCAATTTGGATACGCCTCACCTCAATGACGGACTCCTTTTCGTGGACTTTTGTGCAGTGCCTGCATTCTGCGTTCTATGGCCGTCTTGAAAGGGCATCTGCATTATTGTGTTTTCCGCCTTTCCTGTAAACAATGCTGAAGTCATAGCTCTGCAGACGTTCAATCCACCGTGGAAGCTGTCCTTTGGAGTTTTTAAGCTGCAGCAACCAACGTAATGCGGAGTAATTCTTATGGTAAAATGTTTGTCATATAAGTATTTGTGGTAATGTTTAACACACTCCAGTGTTTGCTTTTTGTTGTCCATTGGAGGTGAAGCAGATCTTGACCTTTTCTCAACAGATCTGCAGTTGCGCTGAAAATGTGCGACCTTACCACAGCTGAAGCATTTTAGGAGCGACTTACTTATTTCTAGCTGCTCAAGCATTTCTTTTATCTCGCTTCTATTGTCACCGCAACTTTCCGTATAAGCCTCAAGACGTCGCACCTTGTAAACTTGTGGCTTTAAGATAAATTTGGCGGTCTCCTGAGCCCGCGCGTATGAGGTAGTTTCGGTGAAGGATGCTTTCTGCGCTGCACAAACTGCATCTCTAATATCTGGATCCCTTATGCCATTCACAAATGCTTCAACTTTAAACTGATCCAGAAATGGATGATGTTCACCTGGATAAGTAAGCTCTACCAAACGTACATTACGTGATAAGATTTACATCTGCACCTGGCAGTGAGCCTTAATCAGGTGGTGGTCATACCACTGTGAGTGAAAAGCAGCGACACTCACGCCCTAGGAGGCCGAAGTCTAAATCTAGCAACAGGTCCTTCCTAGTAGCAATTTCAATGATTCCAGAGCAGGGCTGCAAACCACCACTCCTTGCTGAAGAGTTGGAGACTATCCAACTCCTGTTTAGAACACATGTCTAGCATGCTCACTGGATCTAGGATCATTCCACCAGGTAGGTGTTACTAAAAGTGAAATGATCCTGGACACCATATAAAACTGACCTGTTATAGGGCCGCGAAACCAGAACCACCACTATACTCCCAAATGGGCCAGCCTCAATAATCAGCCAGAGAACAGCTAAATGCCTAAAGAGACAAATAGCGGAACTCTGCGAGCTCAGCGATTTTCGTGGAAATACCAAATACCACCAAACGTACAACTACGTGACAAGATTTACATCTGCGCCTGGCTATGGAGTCTTAATCAGATGGTGGTCGAACCACTATGCATAAATAGAAACGTCATGCTTGTCCTATGAAGCCGAAGGCTAATTCTAGCAGCAGGTTTTTCCTAGTTGCAACTTTAATGATTCCAGAGCAGGGCTGCAAAACGTCACTCCTTGCTGAAGAGTTGGAGACTATCCAACTCCTGTCCAGAACACATGTCTAGCATGCTCACTGGATCTGGGAACATTTCACCAGGTAGGTGTTATTAAAGGTGAAATGAACCCGGCCACCATATAAAAACTGACCTGTCTGTTATGGGGCCACGAAACCACAACCACCACGATACTCCCATATAGGAACCAACCTCAGTAATCAGCCAGAGAACAGTTAAATGTCTAAAGAGACAAAGAATGGAACTCAGGGGCTTACTGATTCCCGTGGAAATAACGTGGAGTTTCCAGTTGTACCCCTGCTGACTTCAAACGACTGGGCTCCCTTTTTCCCCAGTTGCACAGGTTTAAATAGTTACTCTCCACAAAGACCGATAATGTGCCCCCGGGGGGTACCACCAAACGTACAATGCGTGATTTGATTTACATCTGTACCTGGCAGTTAGCCCTTACCACTGTGAATAGTATGTAGCGCCATTCTCGCCCTAGGAGGCCTTCGAGTCCGTGCCTCTCCGGTCACTCCTAGTTGCAACTTCGAAAGCTCGAAGTAGTTCGCAGCCTTTACTCCTTGCTAAAGAGTTGGAGACTATCCAACTGCTGGTCCAGAACGCATGAAGCTTAATATAATTAAGAACACGACGGTATTCGTACTCACTGAACCTGAACCATTCATTGTGTTCATTTTGAATGACCCGACCCACAAACTCTCACGAGGGCCCCGAAACCACAACCACCTCGATACTCCCATATAGGCGTCAACCTCCAAAATCAGCCAGAGAACAGCTAAATGTCTAAAGAGACAAATAGTGAACTCTGGGGCCTGATTCCCGTGGAAATATGTGGATTGTCCAGATGGCTCCTACTAGCCTTTAAGGGGCCTGGGCTCCCTTTTACCACGCAAGACATCAGTCTAGATGGACAGATGGACTATCATGTGCCCCCGGGGGGAACCACCAAACATACAACTGTGTGATTAGATTTACATCTGCGCCTGGCCATGAAGCCTTAATCAGATGGTGGATCAAAACACTGCATAATTTGGAACGTCATGCTCGTCCTAGGAAGCCGAAGCTATAATTCTATGCAACAGAACTTTCTAGTTGATACTTCGATGATTCCAGAGCAGGGCTGCAAATCATCACTGCTTGCTTTAGAGTTGGAGACTTTCCAACTCCTGTCCAGAACACATGTCTAGCATGCTCACTGGATCTGGGAACATTTCACCAGGTAGGTATTATTAAAGGCAAAATGAACCCGGCCACCATAGAACCATAGACTGATATGGCGCCGCGAAACCACAACCACCACGATACTCCCATAAAGGGCCAACCTAATAGATTCCAACGGTATGTAATCTATGTCTGGATTCAGCCCAATATCGGACATATAATTTTTTGAAAAGTTTGCGTTTTGGGAAAAATAATATGCAAAACTAGGATATTTTGAAGTGGATAAAACCGATATTTAGAGAATACATGAATTTGGTCACTGAAATAGTGGGAGTAGCTCGGTACCTGTAGATTCTAACTGTTTAAGCACACACATACACATATGCAAACAAACATACCAAACATATAAAAAAAAACATATAAAACACTACCAATAGCATTTTTAATTTCTTAAGATCATTAACCATTAAAATAAATATTATTTTGCTAACAATTAACTTTGTTAATTCATTAACCGTTCACCTTCTGCTTAATAATCATTTAAATAATTTTTGAATATGAATTATACTAGCAGTTGCATTTTTTTGGTTCGCATATCAAATTGCCTAATTTCTTATTAAATAATTTTTGCTTATGAATTATAGTAGCAGTTGCATCTTTTTTTTTTTTGTTGACATATCAAATTCACAAAATTTAGCTAATTGTTCTGTTAACATAGTATATCAGAAATTGAAACAAAAATTTGTTCAGTCGATAAACAAGATTATTATTAATTATTGTGCTCATCACCCTTTAGGTTTCAAGTGCTTAAAGGGACAAATAAAAAGATTAATACAGACCAAATTTATGTGTTTGGTCTGAGTCATATTAATCGAGATCCTACATTTTTTGGTGCCCCTAGTTTTTGAACACGACATCAACAAGAAAAACAGTCCTTTGAAGCCATCAATTACATTTTGCGTCCTTTTAAGTCATCTCTATACATTTACAGCAAGGACAACAGTCATTTTAAGTTATCAATACAAATTTTGGTGACCACGCACCAGTAAGGACAATAATCCTTTTATACCCCGACAATCAACAAGGACAACAGTCCTAATAATTACATACCTTTTTGGTGACAACAGTTTAGAGATTTCCCCACCAGCAAGCGGTAATGATCACGCAACAGTTCAACTTGGATTCAATGCAAAATCTACTAGAGCTCCAAAAAAAGACGGAAGATATAATCCAGAACATAAGAAACTTCAAAAAAGATTCAGCAGCCAGAAAAGTATCATCTAAATATTTTGTAGAAAGATTACGACGTCTTCAAAAATCCTTGGAAGAATTTCAAGCAACAGATGCAAAAATACGAGATGCTTGCGATGATGACCCAATGAAATTGGACTACTTTGCCAAAAGTTATTACGACAAAATCAGAAGTGTAGTCGTCGATTATGTTAAGTTGTTCACTGAGGAAGCGAACACAACCAGAAGAAAAGTCCAAAGCAGCCGCCGATAATTCTGAAATTTTGATATTCCACAGCATAATTCAGCACAAAATGTTGAAAGCTCAAGCAGTACCATAAGAAGGTTAGACGCCCGTTTATCAGCTCTACGACAGCCCTTAGGAGGATTAACTAGCTCAGACGATCATCCTCTACAATATTATGTGTTCAATATTAGTACAATCAAAAAGCTCAGATTCAGACACTACACGATGAGGCTCATGAGCAGTTAGCCAATCCAGTTGCACTCGGCCTAAAACAGGAAGAATATGAAAAAGTACATGACTTGACGCAGATAAGTCTAGTCAATCTTTCCGTTGAAGCTGGCAAACTAAAACAATACATTGTCCATAACCAACATAGAGAGATGATGCCTGTGACAATAAATACTTGTACAGTACATTTACCAAAATTGACTATACCCAAAATTGATGGCAACTACCTCAAATGGCGACAGTTTTATAGCTTGTTTTCTGAAACGTTGGATAAGCAAAACCAATTTACTTGAAGAACAATTTGTTGGGAGAAGCTGAACATCTAATTAGGCAATTCTCGCTATCTGAAACAAATATAATGCAATCTGGGATTTTCCATACTGCTTCGTTTTCGTTACAACCGACAACAAGAAAATGTACAGACAGATATTAGTGGACTCTGATGATCATCAATACTAATTATTTGGAGAGATGACCCAAAACTTGCCGTATTTATTAAATACGGTAACAAATGGGACAAGAGCAGCATCATACCACGCAACAAAGTGCTTGCAAAGAATTGCAGATGAAAACATGGTCAACTGTATGGATAGAGCACAATTTCTAAAAGAAAATTTTTATGTTGACGATTAAAATTCAGGATGAGCTCATAACAATACTCACGGTCTTCAGTTAAAAAAATGGTGTACAAACCGTCTACTATTTTTAAAGAAAATTCCATTAGGTGATCAGGAGGTAAACCTTGATTCCACCAACATTAACTGTGCAATAATAAAGACGTTGGGACTCTCATGGCATCCGCAATCCGAAAAACAGCCAGTTACAAAACGCACTGCGACTTCGGACCTCGCAAGGGTCTTCGATGCTATTGGACTATTGGCACCAGTTGTCAGAGCAAAAATCTTTATTCAACATTTATGGCAACAAAAGATGGAATGGGACGATCCTCTTCCAGAAAATCTCAAAGATGTTTGGAATACATTCAGAACTGACATTGACATTGAAATTCCACGCCACATTTACAAGGGAAAACTCTCAACCTCCTCTTAACTTCATGTATTTGCGGATGCTTCCGAAATGTTATTTGGCGCAGCGGCCACGCTGAAGAGCGGACAAATTATCATACAGTTGCTGTGTGCAAAAAGCAGCGTCGTCTTGAGTTGTGAGCAGCAGTCATAGCTGCCCAACTATCACAAAGAATTAAGACAGATTTGCAGATTACAAATTTACTTATGAACCGACTCCGAAATTGTATTGTCTTGGATAAACACGCAATCAACTCTCTACAACAACTTTGTAGCCAACCGTGTAGTCACAATTCAGTCACTCACGACAACCCATCAATGGCGGCACGTTACATCACAGAATAATCCAGCCGACATAATTTCCAGAGGTATTTCAGCCAAAAAACTTCGGAAATAGTTCCATGGGCCACTATTTCTTCATGGAAAAGATGAAACGTGGCCAGTTAAACTTACTCGACCTATAATATGCGACATCGAACAGAAGAAAAATAAGACGCTTGTAATTAATACCGTGCCTTGTGAGGATTTTATATATAAAATTCAACATGGAAATTCCTTCAGGAGATTGCATACAATTCTGGGTTACATCCTTAGATTCGTAAAAAACGCAAAACTAAAGAAAAATTAACGTCCAACACAGAGAACATTGACTCCAGTCGAGGTGGATGACTCATTATTTATAATCATCAAATTTATTCAAAGAATTGATTTTTCCTCAGAAATTAAACAACTTAAGAAGTATGCTGAAATTGATAAAAAGAATGCCATTATAAGTCTTACACCGTTTCTCGGCAAGGAAGACATCCTTAGAGTTGGCGGACTATTAGATCCGACTTTGCTACTGTGATCCCTTCATTAAGCTGCTCTTTGCAATGAATCATATAGAAAATAATCATTGTAGGCCACAAGCATTATTAAATTTAATACGACAAAGATTTTGGCCTATCAAAGGAACAATTTTGGCACGATCCGATGCTACGCATACAGCTAATGGGAAATTTGCCTCATGCTCGTGTCACACCAGTCCGTCCCTTCATCAATACTGGACTTGATTATTGCGAGCCATTTTCAATCCATTACAAGCTCCATGGTAAAAAACCAACAAAGGCCTATATAGCCATATTTTGTTACTTTTCCACAAAGGCAGTACATTTGGAATTACTTTCCGATCTTACCACTGAAGGGTTTATTGGTGCATTAAAGCGTTTCGTCAGTCGCCGCGGTTACTGCCAAAATATTTATTCGGAAAATGCAACCAATTTTATAGGAGCTAAAAATCAGTTATCAGAACTATAAGATACCCTATCTTCAAAAAAAGGACAAGAATTAATTGCCTCTACTGCTAGCATTTTCATTTCATCCCACCGAGAGCACCTCATTTTTGTGGACTTTGGGAAGCTGCAGTAAAATCTGCAAAACACTTACTACTTCCTACCATTTCTACAGCATGTGTAACGCACGAAGAATTGAATACGATAATAATTAAAATAGAGGCAATACTTAACTCTCGGCCACTCACTCCAATGTCTGAAAACCTGAACGGCCTTAAACATTGACTTCTGGCCACTTCCTTGTAGGCGAAGCTCTTACTCCCAAATAGATAGTAAGGCAACAACCAGCAACGTTTCAAATCTGGCACATTGGAAGCTATTGTCTCACCTGAAGCAGCAATTTTTTGTGAATTCGATTCCCAACAAAGACCTTAGTTTTTTTTTTCACTACAAAAATAAAAATTGACTGTCGGTGGAGCTGTTCAATAATGATGGCTTGGTCGCTGTGCTGTCTTATACGACGGTTAATTTCCGTAGCTATCCTTCTACTTTCACCACCTGTCTCATCTCGTCTCTATCTTGACTAAATAGGCATTGTTGCCTGAAGTGCAACTTCTCTTTTCACAAAAGAAAAAAACTGAAAAAGACGTTTCGGAGGCCGATGACGATGCTTATGTTTCAATTGGTTTGGAGTTCCTATTACAAATGAGAGATTTAAAACAGAACTATATATATATATGTAGTTGAGTCCACATATATATATACACAGCCGTAGTCAAATGTTATTACACATTACGACAATTTTTTCTGTTTTGGTAAGAATGCTTCGATTCGTGTTGTTATTGTTTTCAATATAAAACAATTTTGTTGTTGTTGGATGAAATGGACTGTGTAGAAGAAAAGATCAAAAATTCAAAGAAAATAACGGAATATTTCTCAGAAATATAACATATTTGTTTGGTGCATATTAGCGTCAAAAGTTATTACACATATTTTATTGGTGTGAAAGCGAATTACACAATGTCATATTATATGGTTTATATTAAGAATTATAAATTTGTGTTTTTTTTTAATTTTAAAGAGTCAATATTTTGTTACTGCTCCTTTGGCATCAATAACTGCTTGCAACCTGGCCGGGATAGACTCAATCAAGGTGTAGATAAAAGAAAGAGGTATTTTAGCCCAAATATTTTTTATTTCTTTAATAGTGTCATTCAGGTTTCGATTTTTATCAATTGTTCGTTGCTGTTTCATGAAGCCCAAAACATTTTCAATGATGTTAAGGTCCGGGCTTTGTGGGGGCCATGCAAGAACACCTTGATCTACCTCATTTAGAAACTTCGTTACCAACCATCCTTTGTGGCAAGGAGCATTATCTTGTTGAAGAATCCAGTCGGTACTTGGAAATAGGGTACTTGCTGAAGGAAATGCGTGGTCATTCAACACATCGATGTACCCAGATTGATTTAAGGTACCTTCAATTGCTACGAGCTCTCCCAATCCATAAAATGATATGCAACCCCAAAACATTACAGATCCTCCACCGAATCTGTTTAGGGGCTGCCGTGCTTTGCTTTTGAGAGTTGCCGGTAGATGCATGTACTTTCTGCCAAAAGACCCCTGGAACTTAAAAGAAGACTCGTCAGTCCACAGAATGTTGTGCCAGAACTCTATGGGCTTATTAATGTGATCTCGAGCAAAGGCAAGACGTTTGGATTCGTTGTTCGGAGTTATGTCGATCACTTTGCGGACTACATAGGTCTTGAATTCCATGCTCTTCAGCTTGCGACGTAAACTATCTTCACTAACTTTCTTCCCAATTACTTCATACGAATTTTCTGCAATTCGAATAGGGCTTATTGTTGGATTTAGCATCACGACTCTCCTAATTCTTCTTGTTTCGTGTTCGCCTATAGGGGCTTTTCGTCCACTTTTCTTTTTATCTTCTAAATTCCCACAAGTGTCCTTCTTTTTTACCAAATTGTAAACAGTTTTCCGCGAAATTCCATAAAGTTTCGAAAGTTCCAAAGCCGAAGTTCCCATTTTAAATTTGGTCACAATCTCGGACAGTGTTTCAATATTCAAATGCTTCCTTTGAACCATTTTCGTGGATTAAATTAATAATATTATTATTTATTGCAATGTTCTCCAACAATCATGTAAAATGCGCCTACTTAGCAGACAAGATAGCTACAAAGTAATGACATTTACTCAAATAAAATGTGTGTAATAACTTTTGACGCCAATATGCACCAAACAAATATGTTATTTTACTGAGAAATATTCCGTTACTTTCTTTGAATTTTTGTTCTTTTCTTCTACACAGTCCATTTCATCCAACAACAACAAAATTGTTTTATATTGAAATATATATATATATATATATATATATATATATATATATATATATATATATATACATATAACTAGTATCAATTAAACCAGACACCAACATTCTAGGAATCAACACTGATCGAAAACAATTCATAGTTCTGTCGGCTCTTAAATTGAGCACATGTGAGGTAAGGACTTCCTTTCTTCCTTTGCACAAACATTCAAATTCGTTATGCCTACGAATCAGAGATGTGTTCATACGACATTCAATTATTTAACAACAAAACTGCATTCACATGCAACATTGAAAAGGTTAAGGCTTTCACTTACCAAAAAGAATTAATGGATCTATGCAACTATATCTTGTTCACAGGCCACCGCAGGATGTAATAAGGAAATAATTCCAATCGATCTTCATATGCAAGCTTTGATACAGATACTAACTAAGATACATGATACAACCTCTTATTTCCCTGCCGTGCACTACCCAATCAAATTCCATCAATTTTGAAGCATTATATGAAACGTATTTGCAGCAATTAACAGTCCTTACAGAAAACCCTACAAAAGAATAAGATCATGAAGCTTCCTAACAAATTTAGTAGTCATCAAACACACTCTTACACAATCGTGTATCTTGCATTCGTCCTGAGTATCATCACGTTGATAATAGCGACAATAAAACTTCGAGTAATGAAAACATACACGTTGGAAAATTCAGGTGAAGCAAGCATAAAGCTTCATACAAATCCTACACCTGTACCAACGCCTAGGAAAAGGCCAGAATTCAATGCTGATGTTTAGGACACTCTTGTTGAACGGAGAATGTTTAGACACACACATACACATAAACAAACAAAAATACCAAACATACAAAAAAACAGATTAATCGAAAGCCACACCATCGTTGTATAATCTATGTCTAAATTAAACCCGATATCGGACATATGATTTTTGCAAATTTTGCGTTTTGGGAAAAATAATATACAAAAATAGGACATCTTGAAGTGGATAAAACCGATATTTAGAAAAGACATGAATCGGGTTCCCGGCATAGCGAGAGTAGCTCACGACTAGTAGATTCCAACGGTATATAATCTCTGTCTGCATTCAGCCCGATATCCGAGATATGAAAAATTTGCTTTTTGGGAAACATAATATGGCAAAAATAGGATATTTTTAAGTTGATAAAGCCGATATTTAAAAAAAGCATGAATCGGGTCACCGGCAATGTGGAAGTAGCTCAGGACTAGTATATTCCAAAGAATTATATTCTCTGTCTGGATTCAGTCCGATTTCGGACATATGGTTTTTTGAAAATATTGCGTTTTGGGAAAAATAATATGCAAAAATAGGATATCTTGAACTGGATAAATCCGATATTTAAAGAAGACATGAATCGGGTTACCGTCATAGTGGGAGTAGTTCAGAACTACTAGATTCCAGCGATATATAATCCATGTCTAGACTCAGCCCGATATCGGTGATTTGAAAATTTTGCTTTTTTGGAAAAATAATATGCCAAAAATAGGATATTTTGAAGTGAATACAGCCGAGAAGAGAAGACATGAATCGGGCCACCGGCATAGTGGAAGTAGCTCAGGACTTGTATATTCCAACGGTATGTAATCTGTGTCTGGATTCAACCCGATATTGGTAATATGATTTTTTGATCATTTTGCTATTTGGGACAAATAATATGCAAAAATAGGATATTTTTAAGTGGATTAAAAGCGATATTTAGAAAAGACATGAATCGGGTTACCGGCATAGTGGGAGTAGCTCAGGACTAGTAGTTTCCAACGGTATGTAATCTATATCTGGATTCAGCTCGATATCGGAGATATGATTTTTTTTAAATTATGAGTTTTGGGAAAAATAATATGCAAAAATAGGATATTTTGAAGTGTATAAATGCGATATTTAGAGAAAACATGAATCGGGCCACCGGCATAATAGGAGGAGCTCGGGACTAGTAGATTTCAACGGTATAAAATCTATGTCTGGATTCAGCCCGATATCGGACTTATGATTTTTTAGAAAATTTGGCGTTTTGGAAAAATAATATGTAAAAAATAGGATACTTTAAAGTGGATAACACCGATATTTAGAGAAGACATGAATCGGGTCCCTGGCATAGTAGCAGTAGCTCAGGACAAGTAGATTCCGACAGTATACAATTTATGTCTGGATTCAGCCCAATATCGGAGATATTATTTTATGAAACTTTTTTGTTTTGATAAAAATAATATGCAAAAATAGGATATTTTGTTGTAGATAAATCCGATATTTAGAGATAACATGAATCGGATCTCCGGCATAGCGGGAGTAGCTCAGAATTAGTAGATTCCAACTGTATGTAATCTTTGTCTAGATTCAGCCCGATATCGGAGATATGTTTTTTTTTAAGTTTTGCTTTGTGAGACAAATAACATGCAAATTAGGATATTTTAAAGTGAATACAGTCGATATTTAGAAAAGGCGTAGCTCAGGCCTAGTAACGGTAAATAATTTATGTCTGTATTCAGCTCGATATCGGATATATTTCTTGAAAATGTTTGGTTTTGGGAAAAATAATATGCAAAAATAGGATATTTTGAAGTGGATAAAGCCAATATTTAGAGAAGACATAAATTGGGTCACCGGCTCAGGACTAGTAGCTTCCAACGGTATATAACCTATGTCTTGATTCAGCGCAATATCGGAGATATGATTTTTTGAAAATTTTTCTTAATACAAAAAACAAAACTTAAAGGTCTAACCCAATGTATAAATTACGAAGTCTAAACTAAAATAAAGAATTGAGCAATCATGATGAAAATGTAACTAAAACTCCCAAAACTACCCGTATACCAATAATCAAATCACCCTTTAAATTAGATACAATGTTGGACAGCCGATTTGAAAAACTCTTTGGCCAACTACATATAATGCTAGAAAATAGAAAAAGAAGAACTTTAAAACGAAATTGATAGAAGACTTAATATGTTGCAGTCTGACCTAAACATATTGAACGAAAGAGTAGAAAATACGAAAATATGTGATATCAAAGAGAGTGTTCAGAGGTTGAAAACGGAAACGTCCGAAATGAGAGCCCTTAAAAACAAAGTAACAGAATTAAGCGTTATAATTCAGTTGTGGCTGGCAGCGTGCGATTTCGCGGTATACCCTACCACGATAATGAATTTATTAATTGAAATGCCTCAAGTTGAAAACATATATAGGTTAAAAAAAATCTTACAAAGACAATAAAACATATGTGCCTAATGATGAAGAAGTCATTGTAAAAATGTATTCGCCATATGGCAGAAACTTTTTACAAAAAACCATAAGCAAATATAATCGACAAAATAAACCCAAGTTATGTCTGACATATGCCGGCTTTGGCAGTGATGTACTGATTTATATTAATAAAGATTTAACGCCACATAACCACAAAATTTTCTGTGAAGCTCTGAAGATGAAAAAGCAGGTATCATAAACTCGGTTTATACATACCGTGCCCTGGTTTATATAAAGCAACATAATTCTGAAGAATCAATACACATTGAATTCATGGATGAGACGCAACAGCTTTTTTACGATTAAAATATTTCTTACAATCTCTCACCACTTCCACCATATCCACTTGATTATTAATTTTACAAATCACTTGTTTATCACTATTAAACTAAAAACCATTTATCGTATGTGTGATAACCTTCATTAGGAATTCTTTCCAAAAAATTTCTAAAACTCTTAAAATTATGTCTATTTTGAAAGAAAAATAAACAACAATTGTTGACACTTCCGTTAACATAGTTATTAAGACTCATTAATTTTCCACACTTTTAAATTTTGTTATACTTTGCCTATTACACATAATTGTTTATTAAATTCTTTTCTCATAGTTATTAATTTGCTTACTAAACATAATTGTTAATTTTAGTTAAATACTTTTCTCACACTTATTAATTTGCTTACTAAACATAAGTAGGTATTAAGGTATGATAATTTTTCCACAATTATTGTTAATATTAATTCATGTCATTTTTCCCACACTTATTTTGTCCATTATTGCTTATTAATCATAATTTATATTATATTTTTTGTTGCTTTATTGGTATAATATTTTAAGGTATTTAAGGAAAGAAAATTGTATTGAGATTGTTAGAATAAAATTGGCTATCAATCAATATTCACGTTCAATTTGATTTTATTACAAGGAGTCACGGTTCAAGTACCGGCGGCTCAACTCATCGTTAAGAAATCAAGCTTTACAAGAGTCACGGTTTAAGTGCCGGCGGCTCAAAGTTGTGCTAATACGATTCAGTATTAACAACAATAATGTTTCTAGTAATTCTAAATTATGTTACGAATTATAATTTAAATAATCTCAATCTAACCACAGCTCCCTTTTACTTAAAAATTTTAGGATTTGTAACACTTTTAACTATTTTTTAATTGCCTGCGTTACCATAGTATCTATTATATATTTTACGGATGTGTCTTGCTTAAGTTTTAAAAGAAAACAATTAAGCAATAAAGTAAACTACTGGGTATATTGTTTTTTAACTGCGTGGCTTGCTGAGAACTTATGCAACAACTTGATATGTTGTTTACTAACTGCGTGGCATTCAAGACAACAACAACTTTCTGTTTACTAACTGCGCAGAAATTTTATACGCGCAAGACAACCACAAATCTGTATGCTGTTCACCATCTGCGTAGTTTTCTAAGAATCCTCACCTACACAAGACAACAACAAATATCTTAAAGTAAATTCCAAAAAGAAACTTTATCAGTATAAAAAACAAAAACAATAATACACACAGCAATACAGGCGCCTATACATTGAATAAACAACATACAACAACAAAATGTGATACAAATGTGATAAATTTTCTAGACTTTTAATGGACAAATATAAAAGGGCAGCGTCTGAGTGGATAGTGAGTTAGTGTAAAAATAAACCTCGTGATGTAAAGACGTGCATCTAAGTAAACTGTTCTATAGTGTCAACTTTGTTTCTAGTTAAAGTAAATAAATTTCTAATTAATTTAAAAACTCTAAAATTTGGTGTTATTTATTTTGCAATAAAGAACTCACAACAAAACGTTTATAAAAGGTATAAACGTAAAAATAAGTTCACTTCTAGTGGGAATAGTTCCGAAGACTGCGTGTATCATATGCTTCGAGTTCTCTCCAGACTAAAAACTGGTCTTAATATCGTTTATGTGAATGCCCAAAGTTTGGCGAATAAAATGGATGAATTTAAACATATTTTTGTTTCGTCAGGTGTAGCAATCATCTGTGTTTGTAAAACTTGGTTTTCATGTGATATTCCAGACTCTGTGTTCGACATTTCTAGCGTCACTCTCTTTCGTTCTGATAGAAGGAAATTGGTGAATGGCTTTCAGACTGCAGCTAGAGGGGTGGCGTCGCTCTGTATGTTCGTGACGGTATAACAAGTAGGGTTTTGGTGAGAAGTGGCATTGATAGTGAAATTGAGTATCTGTTCCTTGAGACTTCGGGTCTGGATGGTAGAAAATCACTGATAGGCTGTGTGTACAGGGCTAATAGCAGTATTGATCGCACCTCCTTCTTAATAATTCTATTCGGTACAACGATATTTTCATAGCTGGATATTTGAATAACAACCTATTGACCAACAACCCTTTAATCGCTCCTCTGTTAGCTCCAGATTTTCATCCAGTTAATATACGTACACCCATACATTTTTGCGATACATCTTCCACTCTAATTGACTTAATGTTTACTAACCAGAGATCTAAAGTTTCTTTTACGATCAACTCTTGACATCGGTATTTTCTATCGATATCCTTTTTTTAACTTATGGCCTACCTATGACACTGGGCCAGACCCATTTTACATATCGGGATCTGCACAATATTGACAACGCCGCACTGACCAGATACACGGATAGTATACATTGGGATTTATAAACTCAATTGACAATGTCGACGACCAACTCTCATTTATTCAAGGAAATATGGATTTCTTATTCGAGCAATGCGTTTAAATTAGATCGAAACGGATCAATAATGATCAGTCCCCATGGTTAAGCGCGGAAATTAAATCACTAATAAGAACATGTGACGAGGACATGACGAGGGTGGAGGAGATTTAGAACAGATGAACTTGAGGCGATATATTAGTCCCATCGAAGGGAGATAATAAAAAGTTTTCAGTCTGCTAAATGTGCTTTTTATCGGCATAGATTCTCGTCGGCTATTAATAGTAGAGCTAAGTGGACGGAAATTCGAAAAATAGGCTTAGGTCGTTGTAAAATGTCACAGCGTAATCGTGAACCTTCTTAATGATAATTTTATTAATATTAATGTTCCCATGCCGACAGGTAGCGTTTATGACGATCTTGAGATCCTTGACAGTTTTTCCGTTGTTAGATCTAACGCGGTTGGTAAGACGGAATGAACCCAAGATTCGTTAGAGTTCGAGACTTTTTTTTTTTTTTTTTTTTTTAAATAGCACTTCAGGCAACAATGCCTATTTAGTCAAGTACCGTGCTACGTTCTTTAAAAAG
This sequence comes from Trichopoda pennipes, assembly GCA_030448955.1. Classification (NCBI taxonomy): domain Eukaryota; kingdom Metazoa; phylum Arthropoda; class Insecta; order Diptera; family Tachinidae; genus Trichopoda; species Trichopoda pennipes. The sequence continues at coordinate 159,883 of JASKUP010000090.1, forward strand.
TAGAAGGATAGTCAGAAATTAACTGCCGTATAATAAGACAGGACAGCGACCATTGACTATGCCTTAATCGCTGAGCAGCCCCACCGACAGTCAATTTTTATTTTTGTATTGAAAAAAAACCAAGGTCTTCGTTGGAAATCGAACCCCCAACCCCCATACTCACAAGCTAGTACACTACCTACTAGCCTACAGGGGCACCTTACCGATCTTACCGATCATTACGCATTTCTCCAACTCTTTTCTCACAAAATCCATTCTTTTCTACGGAATTGAAATCCTCTAGGATTATCCCTATCCCCAAGACTAATGGTGAACTCCAAGATAGCTATTCTACTGTTTTTATCCTCAGCAATTAAATGAATGACCATCTCACACAGAATAATTTTTACCCGTGGCTCAATCTGGTTTTATTAGGGGCAGAAGTTGTATAACGGCTTTGGTGGATGTATTCGAGAGCCTCAGATATGAACTCGACATCGGCAAAGTAGGTTTCTTGATTCTACTGGATCACAGTGGGGCCTTCGATGATAAAACTGCGTAAATTATTTTATTTCTCATGCTCGACCGGCGGTCTAATATCCTGCTATCTGATTAACCGATGTCAAATAGTGAGTGTTGATGATAGGAGATCTAAACGGCTTGTAGTTAATAGAGAAATGGGATAAATGCCGATTTGCACATGATCAATCGCTGAGCCATGTCTAATGGATTGTATATCAATACTTCAAAGTCGAAATGTATTATCCTCTCGAAAGCTAGGAGAACTCTGGTTAACATTAATGTGAGAATGAACGGGAATGTAACCGAATTGGTGGAATCGGCATCTAATTTGGGCGTAATTTTTAACAATAGAATGACCTGGACTAATCACATTACCATTGTCGTTGGCAGAGTCTACAGTAAAATTCGCACCCTATGGTTGTTAAAGGATTCTGCGCCGTTTGCTATTCGCATGCTTTTGGCAAAGATTTATCTAATCCCTTCACTTCTTTACGGCTGTGAAATCTGTGTCAATTGTGACAGTACAGATCAGCGCAGACTGAAAGTCGCATATAACAATATTGCCAGTTATATATTTCAGAAAGACTGACGTGATCATATCTCATCATATTCTAATTTGAGTTTTTGAATGACATTTGATGATCTTCTGAAATATAGGTGTATAATTTTGTTGCACAAGATCATCATCTCGGAACGAGCATCATATCTATTTGGTAAGATAGTTTTTAGAAGATCTCATTGTGGTAGGAATATTGTACAGCAGAAATACAGGAGTCTGTTATCTCAACGCCAGTTTTTTATAAATGCAACCAGTTTTTGGGACTCTACCAAATTCTATATAGAAAATAAGCAACGAAAATTTATTTAAAAAGGAGCTTCATAAATCATTTAGTTCTACCCAACCTTTACTTAATTTTTATGTAAACACATTTTACATTTCTCTCGATGTAATTAGTTATTACTTTATTATTTATTGACATTTATTTCATCGTATACCTGTGTATTGTTAATGCTTTGTTTCTAGAATTATGTTTTATAACAATTCAATTTGTACACGTTAAGGATCAATAGCACCGTCACTTATAAGATGTTATCAACTTGTTGTGCTAGTTGTCTAAAGAATAAAAAAGAATAAAGATAAAGGTGGATAGAGCCAATATATTTAGAGAAGACATGAATCGAGTCATCAGCATAGTAGAAATAGCTCAGGACTAGTGGTTTCCAACGGTATATTATCTATGTCTCGATTCAGCCCGATATCGGATATGATCTTTTGAAAATTTTCCACTTTGGGAAAAATTAAATGCAAAAATAGGATATTTTGATGTGGATAAAGTTGATATTTAGAGAAGACATAAATCAGATTACCGGCATAGTAGGAGTAGAAAGTACTAGATGGTTCCAACGGTATGTAATCTATTCTGGATTCAACTCGATATCGGAGGTATGATTTTTTGAAAATGAGGCGTTTTGGGAAAAATAATATGCAAAAATAGGATATTTTGAAATGGATAAAAGCGATATTTAGAAAAGACATGAATCGGGTTACCGGCATAGTGGGTTTCCTCAGGACTATTAGATGCCAACGGTATGTCTTCTTTGTCTGGATTCATCCCGATATTGGAGATATGATTTTTTTAACATGTTGCTTTTCGGGAAAATTAATATGCAAAAATATGATATTTTGAAGTAGATAAAGCCGATATTTCGAGAAGGCATGAATCGGGCCACCGGCATAGTGGGAGTAGCTCAGGACTAGTATATTCCAACGGTATATAATCTATGTTTGGATTCAGCCCGATTTCGGACATATGGTTTTTTGAAAATTTTGCGTTTTGGGAAAAATAATATGCAAAAATAGGATATTTTGAAGTGTATAAACGCGATATTTAGAGAAAACATGAATCGGGTCGCCGGCATAGTGGGAGGAGCACGGAACTAGTAGATTCCAACGGTATATAATTTATGTCTGGATTCAACCCGATATCGGAGATATGATTTTTTTTAAATTACGCATTTTGAGAAAAATCAGATGTAAAAATAGTATTTATATTTTGAAGTCGATTAACGCGATATTTAGAGAAGACATGAATCAGGTTGCCGGCATAGTAAAAGTACCTCAGGATTAGTAGATTCTAACGGTGTGTAATCTTTGTCTGGATTCAGTCCGATATCGGAGATATGATTTTTTGAAAACTAGCGGTTTTAGGAAATATAATATGCAAAACTAGTATAGTTTCAAGTGGATAAATCTGATATTTAAAAAAGACATAAATCGGCTCAACGGTATGGCGGGAGTAGCTTGGGACTAGTGTATTCCAACGGTATATAATTTATGTCTGAATTTATCCCGATATTGGAGATATAATTTTATGAAAATTGTGCTTTTTGAGAAAAATAATAGGCAAACATACGATACTTTGGAGTGGATAAAGTCGATATTTCGATAAGACATGAATCGGGTCAGCGGCATAGTGCGAGGACTATTAGATTCCGACGGTATATAATTTATGCTTAGATTAAGCCCAATATTGGAGATATTGTTTTTTGATAATCTTGGGTTTTGGGAAAAATAATATGCAAAACTAGGATTTTTAAAGTGGATAACTCTGATATTTACGGAAAAGATAAATCCGGTCACCCGCATAGTGGGACTAGCGCAGTACTAGTAGATTCCAACGGTATATTATCCATATCTAGATGCAGCAAAAATAGGATATCTTGAAGTGGATAAAGCCTTTGTTTAATTTAAATTTTCCATTATTTTCCTTGAATTTGAACCTACTATTTGTTTGATTAATACCTTGTCATAATTTATAAAAATGCCTTTTTATACACCCTTGGGTGGGAGGTTTTACATAAATTATGACGAGTAAAACCGCTTACGGTTTTTTGTTAAACTTTGCTCGTCGCCTTTTGTAAGTTGAGTTATGGTAACTAATTAGTTTTTGAACGCCATTGAGTGAACACTTACATTTATTCTTATATTCTAAGAACAAAAAAGGTAATATCGAAATAAATTGAGAAATTTCTCTAGTTTTAAAAATTAACAAAAAGGTCTTTTATTTCTTTATTTCACGGAACCATTTGGTCCTTCGAGCCGGATCTTTGGAAAAGAATTCAAAAGTGCCTTTTCGAGAATAACTTTGTTTTTTTTTCAACGGATCCGCCATATTATCACCACCATTTACCATCCACCATTTGCCATCGCCATTTGGAAGATGTAAATATAATTTATTTAGAAGGTGCGTAATTGAATTTTTAATTATAGTGCGTGAATTTAAGATTAAAAGAAATTAATTGATTGTGTCATTTAATTTACCACTTGTGTATTAACTAAGGGACATAAATGTGTACATACATACATATGTCCACACATTTATCATTTTTATTGATCGCTTGCAATTTCTTTTTGAACATTTGTTTTCATTTTTATTCTATTGCTACGAAATAAAACGCCTGCGCGTTTGTTTGGTAAAAATCGTGAGAATTAAAATTATTTTTACTTGTTACTGTTTTACATACTTTTACATATTGAAGATAATATTTTATTTGTTTGTGTCCATTAAGGGGAAAATATCAAGTGCGATAAATAGTGGTGTGTTTTTGTAAATTGAGTGATTTTGTAAGTACTAGTATAGATTACATACACACGTACACTTCGGCCAAATTTTGTATTTGTGCTTTTTCGTCAATTTGCAAATTTCACCCTACTGTCGGTCGGTTTGACTTTAATTTATTTTATTTTAAATTAATGATATTGTTTTGAGTTTAATTTAAATTGTATTTAAATTAAAATTATTTTTGTTGGTTTAAATATCATTTGATTGAATTTTAGAAATAAATTCATTGATTTTTTTCATTAAGTGAAAATAAAATTTTTTATTCATTTGATTTGCTGAAATCATTCGGAAATAATGTCCGTTACCGCACTTGATAGATTTATTAGAGCTTCGGATGCTCTTATAGAATTTGAGGCTTTCTTTAATGACATAAGAGACGAAGAACATACAGTCGACACATTAGAGCTTCATGGCGAAGAGTTGAAACTATTGTGGGGTAAAGTTAAGTCAACACAGGAGGAATGTTGATTTTTTAAAGACGTTTAAGGAAAGTTAAGTAGATCAGGGTAATGTTGTAACGGCAAAGTAGCGCGCTACATATACGGCATATTTTACGTGTTTGGAAAGGGTAAATGGAAAAAAGCGTGAGTTTGAATTTGAGATGATACGTAGTAGTTCCCAGATGCCGAATCCGTGCAGTTCTAATATTTCAGGTCACACTTTACCGTTACCGCCTCGCGACGTTGACACATTTGAAGGGGATTATCTTTCTTGGCCCACCTTTAGAGATTTATTTACGGTGTCTTTTATTTCTTTATTTCACGCAAACAGCCTTCATTCAGCCCGACAACGATAGTTTGCTTTAATTTAAAATTGTCCAGTGAACAAATTTAGTTGTAACCGACCACTTCTAAATCAAGGCGCATCAATTCAAAACTTTAATTCATGAAAATTCTTTTAGAAAATCTGCATTATTTGTTTCAAAAATATCGTGTCAATACTTGAATCCTGAGGTATAAAAAAATTCAGTGCTATGAAACAAACACACAAACAAACAAGAGTAAATAAAATAAGAAACAGCATGACTTTGGATACGGTTAATAATATAGATCATATTAAATCTGGTTTACACAAGTGTCAATCAAAATATTATATAGAAATAAATCCATGACCACAAGAAAAAACTGTTATCTATAGTATTGGTAGTTTATTTATTATTTTTCTTATTCAGTTGTAAAATATTTTAATAAAAATTATTTTAAATTATATACTTTGGAATCATTTTTTAATTTAATCTACGTTAATTTGTGCTTGCTTCCTTTGATAATATATTATTAAAAAAATATATTTGAATGTTGTACTGCGGGGGAAAGCATAACCGTATGATCATTTCACTACTGCTCATATATGTAGATAATCACTGGATTTAATACTAAAGTTTATATAGAAAATTCACAAGTCTTATAAGTATACATTTTTTTAATAAATATTTTATGATATTCTCATAGGAATCAATCACAAATTAACGTAGATTTAATTAAAATTATTTTCTTTTTTATTTATCTAGTTTTTTTATTAATCTAAAGAAAATCTTAATGTTGAAAATGAATAAATAATTCATTCATAGAACCGACAAATTTAAATTTATTAAATTTTTAAATTTATCACTTTTTAGCTTTTAACCATTTTGTCTCTAAATTGTTGGCGTCACTAAGCTACTAATACTCTTACTGCTAATTTTATTTAGCTTTAGCGTTTAAACAGTGGCAAAAACATTTGAATTATTCACTATAATGCTTAATATCGTTACGAAAAATTATTTACATGAATAAAAAAAAAAGATAAGACCTAAATGGATTATTTCACTATAACCACAAATATATTTATTTTGAAAAATAAAACAATATCCTCATACTGAGTACAACGAACATATGTACATACGTATGAGAAATTTGCACGTAGTAAATTTTCCACGCTTTATACAAAATTTCTGAAATTTGACAGTGAACAGTTTAATGTCATCTCGATTTTCTAAGTTTAATTCTACGAAATTGAATGATTATGCAAGTGTGACAAAGTCCCCACCAACTTTCCGCATATGAAAATTTACACAAATTCATTTGAAATTAACTATAATATCAATTACCCAATAAAAATCCCTTCTAAAACTGGAATATACAAGTTTACAGTTTTCTGCGTTTGGAGTAAATTTGTCGAATTCAATTTGTGTACTACAATAGAACAATATGTTGCCATGATTTCCCAATTCTTTTTGTTTTGCAAATTGGAAAGGGACGGCCGCGGGAATTCTATTTTTTATAACAGAACGAAACTTACCGTATAAATTGTATTGCATGCATAGGAAAGAAAATTTATCGTATGCTATATTTATATTCATACGGATATACTGTAGCATAAATGTTTCCTATGGTATCTATTAACTTATGTTATTTTCCTTTTACCTTTAGAAACTCCAGTGACTTCCCAAATATTTATGATAGCATTTAGCTGTTTTATTGGTATTTTATTTTTTATTTGTTTGGTTTTTTAGAATAATATCGCAATATGAATGGATCAGTTGATTTTCTCATTAACAGTTTTTATATTTCAGTAAGATTATACCTCGAAGTATAAATGTTTTTCATTTTTACAGCTCTTTAAATTAAAACATTTCAGAAATTAACATGGCAAAAAGAGTTCTGCGTCTTATTTACCAAAAGCCGGCTTAGCCGAGTCGTCAGGGATTTTTTAGAAGCAGCCGCCGATTAAAATTTTTGGCATTGCATTTATTTAATAAATACTTCACTACCGCTCATATAGCTCATCTGTGAATTTCACCGCAAAGTTTTGTATAGAAAATTCAAAAGTATTATATTAGCCTATAGTCTCAGTAACTAGTGCTTTAGGTCTTAAGATTTATAATAATTTTAATTATGATAGATGGAAAAATAAATAAAGTATGCCGTAATCCATATCAAACAACAAAACTCAAAAGCACCCTTATACAAAAAGACAGCAAACATTTCGAAAACAAAAGCCTTTTTTCTTTTCAATCTTTCTTTAAATAATTTTAAAAAATCTGTGTTATTTATTTGCATTACACAATTTAATAATTTTATTCCTATATATTTTGATAATTTTTTTTTTGTTAAATATAGAAACTTATAGGTATTAGAATTTTCTGCCAACAGTTTTTTTTTTAATATGTAATATTTGTTAGGATTGGTCGCAAACTATAGCCACAGACTACACACAGACGCGACACGACGCACTATATATACCACAAACTACTATCTCTTTTTCGCAAAACTCTAAGTCGCGAGTTTTGTTTTGATTATGTGTTTCTAGCGCAAAAAGGAATTAAACAATTTTTACGTGAACAAATAAGGGTATGTTTTTTGTAAACTTTACAAAATTTTTGAAAAATAATTGAATATTTATTAATTTATTTATAGGCACAGTCAAGTTATATTCTATAGTTCGTGTTTATAGGATAAGGCTGTTAATTGTATAGTTTGTGGTTTGTGCTGTTAATAAATTATTGGCAAATAACATGTAAGTATGCAACCTGCAAAAATGTTAATTAATGAGGTTATTAATGTTAACACTTTCTTTTAAATTTTAGGAATCACCGATGCATTAAAGAATGTCCGCCTGGAGAGAAGGTCCATAAATTTCCAATGGATTCTAAAAGGTAAGCTAATTATTTAAATTACGTGAGTGTGTGTCTTAAGAGATTAATATTCTTTGGGATGGTGACTGAATTATTGAATAATTATAAAACGTGGAATAAAAAATAAATGGGTGGTTATAAAAATGAATAATTTTTATAATCCCATTGTTTAATTAATAATTGTTTAATATGAATGAATAATTTTTATAATCCCATTGTTTAATTAATAATTGTTTAATATTCCACGTTGTGTTTGTACGTTTCGTAAAAAAATTTTAACATGCAGATAATGTTTTGTTAAAATTTTTATTATTAAATATATTTTTGTAGACGTGCGCAGTGGTTAGAGCTCTTAGGAGTCAAATCGACAACAAGATCTTTATTTAAGTATTAAATCATGTTTCATGTTATTTTTAAATTTATGAAAAAAAAACTTTAACAACGGCCTGGCCCACGATGTCGATTAATAACTAAAGCGAGTGACAACAAGTCACTCGTTATTGTTCTCATACGAGCCCCACTAACTATCGACTTGTCGGTCGCCAGTTTTTACGTTTTTAACGTTAAAAATTTTAGTTTGTTTCCACGGCACCTGCTTCGCTCTCTAATCTTGCTTCACACCCCAATCATAAGCAAATCAACCTGCTTCGCCATACAAAATTTTGAGAACGCAGCTAGTAGATTCATATTGAATTTATACCTTGTTTCCAAGGCACCTGCTTCGCTCTCTATTCTTGCTTCACACGCCAATCATAAGCGAATCAACCTGCTTCGCCATACAAAATTTTGAGAGCGAAGCTGGTAGATTCATATTGAAGCTAGTTGCGAAGCAAGTAAAAATCCTCTCTTCTCTAATTTTTATCGTAAGTTTATCTGCACTAGTTATCAAAATGAAACGTTTTTGTAAACAAAGAAAATTTACAAACAAAACAAAGTTAAAAGTGAAAACTTAAAAAATATAATTGTTTTGTGGGTGTGTCAATTAATTTTAATTTTATAAAATTAAAAAAAAATGGATAGGAAAAAAATTATACATAATGCTATCGCGGCAAGAAGGATATATCTGTCGTGGAAACAGGCTATTAGCTGCGAATCAAGGAAAAATCCTCTCTTCTCAAATTTTTATCGTAAGTTTATCTGCACTAGTTATCAAAATTAAACATTTTTGTAAACAAAGAAAAATTACAAAATAAACAAAAGTTTTCACTTTTAACAAAACTTAAAAAATATAATTGTTTTGAGGGTGTGGTAATTAATTTTAATTTTATAAAATTAAAAAAAAATAGGTAGGATAAAAATTATACGGCAAGAAGGATATCTTCTGTTGTTTTTCAACTGTTGTTGTTTTTCAACTTATGTTTTAAATGAGTCGTGTAAACAGCATGATTCATAAACTTGCTTCAGAGAGCGAAATACGAGATTCAAATTGTCGTGGAAACAGGCTTTTACTCATTGGCAGTTGATAATATGCTACATCAACTATTTCACACGTTAAACGCGTGTTCGAAAAGAAAAATCGTTAAAACAAGAAAAATAGGCAATAAAATGCAGCAGGATATCTGCAAAAACTAATATGGACAATAAGATAGCTGATCACGAAACTATAGACATATATATCGAAAATGAACATATATTGAACGATCAAGAAGAAGAAATAGAACTGTTTAAATATAATAAAACCCGTTTCAATAAGGAGTTGAGTGCGATAATGGAACGTGATGAAGTAAACGACTTACACAGCTACGTCCATCATTTTGATAAATGTATAGAAAATACAATAAGAAAATTTACTGTTAAGAAAAGAATAAATGAAAAACAAAGTAATAAATGGTTTAGTAAGGATCTTAAGTACATGAAAAGAGAATAAATTATTAAATACCAAAGAGCAATAATTGAAAATACAAATCAAGCATGGGACGTATATAGGATAATAAGGAATACATATAAAGTGAAAATTGAGAAGGAAAAGAATGGTTATATAAATAATAAAATAAACGGTGCAAATAATCAAAAAGAAATGTGGAGGAAAATAAAGGAATTAGTCTTAGGAAAACCCAAATCTGTGATAAAAACAGTAATATTCAACAATGTAGAATATAATGACAAGTTGCAAATAGCTGAAAACTTTAATAAGTATTTTATAAACAGTATAAAAGAAATAAATAACTCCATTGATCATGTGCAATATAGGGACAATATAACAATAATAAACAGTACATTTAAATTTCAATTAACAAAATTAACCCAGTTAAAGAGTATATGTAAGGATATGAATAACAAGCCAGACTACAATAAAATAAGTAATAAATTAATTTTAGATAATTGGGAAATAGTTGGCAATAAATTACTTAATATTGTAAATACATCTTGCGATAGTGGAATTTTTCCCAAAAATTGGAAGGAATCAATCCAATAGAAAAAATTAAGAATACAGTGAAATGTGAGGAATATAGGCCTATTAACAGCCTGAAAACATGCGAAAAAATTCTGGAAAAAGTTGTAAAAAATCAACTTGAAGAATATATAGAGGAGAATGGGATACTCTCAAAATATCAGTCAGGTTTTAGAAGAAAACATTCATGTGAGACAGCGGTAATTATAGGACAAGGAATTACAGTGGTTTCAATCATACTTAAATAATAGAAGACAAATGACTAAAGTAAATAATATAAAATCAGTGGAGAAAGAAAATGAATTTGGTGTACCACAGGGATAAATTTTAGGTGCTCTGTTATTTATAATATATATTAATGACATGGTTAAAGTTGTACAAAATTGTGAAATAATTCTATACGCTGACGATACCCTAATTTTCGCAGAAGCACAAACAGAAGACATATGTTATGAAAAACTAAAAAAAGATGTTGATAAAATTAACAATTGGCTGAAAATGAATAAACTAAAATTAAATGAAAACAAAACAAAGATAATGGAAATAAATATGAAGAGCAATAAAAAACTCAAAATTAATGATGTAGATATTGAAAAAGTGGATAAAATAAAATATCTGGGTTTTTCTATAGACAAAGAACTAAATTTTAAGGAACACTTAGAATATATGTGCAAAAAGATTGGAAAGAAGATAGGATTTTTAAAGCGGATAAGGAACAAAGTGTCAATTATTACGGCGATAAACATTTATAATACGACTATAAAACAGCATTTCGAATACGGGTCGACTATAAAATACACATGTTGCACAGACGGTCAAATAAATAGGTTACAAAAACTGCAAAATAAGGCAATGCGGTCCATTCTGAAATTGAATCGATTTGCATCAATAAGGGGCATGTTGGAGACATTGAGATGGATGAGTATAAGCCAAAGATTGGAATTCAACACGATAATTTTTATAAAGAAGATGAACATGGGAGAAGCCCCAGAGTATTTGATGGAGCAAATAAGATATGTAAAGGATGTTCAACCATATAATCTGCGAAATAATCGAAACTTTAGAATGAAGCGAGCGGATAATAATGATACACAACGAACACCATTTTACAATGGACTGAGAGCATACAACACGATGCCGGATAGTATAAAAAATGAGACAAACTATAATATTTGTAGGAGAAAAGTTGTTGATTTCATAAAAAAATGTTAATACAAAGTAGAGCTTGGGAAAATGTAATTAAATGTAAATTAAATGAAATGTAATAGGAAAAGTATTTAAAATACTACTATTAATAAATAAAAATAAAAAAAAAACATGTTAATATAATTGCATTTGTGCAAACATTAGTGTACACAAATTTAGAATATTTGCATCAAAGGACATTTTTATCCTGCTTTTGGAAATGTTAAAGGAGAAATGGCCACAAACATTTCGTAGCAGCCAAATTCGGACGAATATCAAGATAGCGATTTTTTGCGGTTCTTGGCCTCCGGGAGCTACCAACGAACAATTGGAAACGAGAAAATTTCTTCAACAGTGCCCAGAATCATCAAAGAATGCCTACAGCTGTTCGAGGATTGGATTTGCCCGCAATGGATAATAATGCATCGGCCAGAAGAAGAATCAATTATTGAACATTTCTTTGACCGCACAGGATTTCCGGGCATAATAGGTTGTGTTGATGGGACGTATAAAGTCCCTGGGTGATGAAGTTAAACCTTTATATTATAACAGAAAGGGAACTGTAGTATAAATGCAATGATGGTTAGTATAATCGTAGCATATATAATCATATTATGATGAATTTTATTTTAGATTTGTGACTACAAAACGACCATCATGTTTGTCGACGCAAGATATTCCGGCTCCAATCATGATGCGTTCATGTCTGGAAAACCAAAAGCTGCAAGAAAACTTTGAAGGTGGCAGACGTAATGCTGGGATACTAGGTAATGTGTATTGTTATATAAAGATAAACGTATGCATTAAAAAAACTAAAAAATTAATTTTCGTTGTTAAAGGGGTTGGTGGTTATAAGCTGAAACCTTATTTATTGACGCCCTTTAGGCATCTAAAAGATATTTACGAAAGACGCTTCAACGCAAAGTACATCAGTCCACGTAATGTAGTTGAACGATGCTTTGGAGTCCTCAAAAATAGATTTCGCTGTGTCCTCGGTTTAAAAGGGTTTCACTATTCCCCAGACCAATCTTCAAAAATTATAAATGCGTGTTGTGCAGTCCGCAATATGTGCATAAAATATAGATGCGTACAAGAAATTTTAGATGAAATGGAAGTAGGAGTCGAGATTGTCGCAATTGATGATAAGGGCGAAGAAGAAGAGGCTACTGCGGCAGCAATTGGAAGAAACGTTGCGATAAATTTATAAATGGATATTTTCAAAATTTTAAAATATTTGTATTGGAATTACCACGCCTACTTATCCAATCCTGTCAATATTTATTAAAATAAAAAAGCGATTTTTCTTTTAACCAAACAAATAAAAATTTCAATTTTATTTATTAAAAATTATTTCAAAAAAAGTAACAAAAAAATGCTTGGTGGCTTTATATATTTTTTATTTTAATGCTACTGCATTGTTTACAAATTTTCTTTATTTTTTTCCGCCAGCAAACTAGTGACTGTGTTCAGGGACGATAAAATTTTGGCTGGGAGTTTTGCGTTTGTTTTAGCAGTTGCAGCTTGAATTTCTGCAGCATCGGCTATTATTTTAGCCGCATCCGCAAGAACTTTTGTGGCTTCAGCCAGCATAACTGCAGCATTTGAATGTTGTTTTGCTATAGCAACTGACTGTTCTCCAACCCTTAATTGTCGGCGAATGAGGCCGATTTGGTCTTCAGCTACTACTTTTTTTTGCGGAGGAGCAGATGGGCAAATCAGTTGTCGTTTTTGTCGTGTCTTATGCTGCAAAGGAGGGGAAAGGTCAGCTGATTGCTGAGTAGGCTGCTGTTGACTAGAAGGTGAGACAACGACTACTGATTTGATACTCCTGGTTGGTGTATCCGCTAATAGTGTGAAGCAACTTGGATGGAATCTGTTTTTTTCGGACTTGTTATACCCAAACCAAATAATAAAAATAAAGTCCGATCCACAATTTTTTCTAACTCCTAAAGAGAGTTCATTCGATAGACTTAAATGTTGGTGATCCCATAAATGTCGCACATTTCGTTGAATATGGCCGACTCAAAATTTCGTGCCAGTGGGCTTTCTGAATTCAATGCTGAATTTATAGCTCTGCAGAAGTTTAACCCATCGTGTAAGCTACCCTTCGGGGTTTCTAAACTGCAGCAACCACCGTCATGCGAAGTGATCCGTCCTTATGGTAAAGTGTTGGCCATATAAGTATTTGTGTAATGTTTAACACACTCCAGTACGGCTAAAAGCTCCCGTCGTGTTACGCAAAAATTTTTTTTGCTTGGACAATACTCTGCTATAGTAACCAATAACTTCTTCCGTCTCATTAATCGCCTGAGAAAACTCTCCATCTATTCCGTAACCGCTCGCACACAAAAGCTCCTTTAGCTTCTGAAACGCCTGTTCTGCTGCCCCACTCCAGTGGTATGGTTGGGATTTTGAAGTCAACTCACTTGAGCAATCGCCTGAGTTACGTCAGAGACACCTCCGACTCCACATAAAATAAATGTAGATTGAGAAAAATAGCAAAGAGGTCAATTGACCAACCAAAGTTGTGCAACTGACACACTTTGCAAAGTCAGCACTTCTGGCAAGAAAACAAAGCCACTGAACCTTTTGTCAATAACCTAATTACGCTTCTTTAGTTTAAGCAAATATAAATAATTAGCAATAAGCATTTTGAATTAAATAAAACAAAAACAGATTAATAAGAAAGTAAAATCACTGAACTATTTGTCAATAACCTAATTACACTTCCTTAGTGTAAGCAAATATAAATAATTAGTAATAAGCATTTTTAACTAAATAAAACAAAAACAAATTAATCAATAGAATAAGCACTTTTAAGTTTGAAAAGTTAATTTTAAACCTAAATTAAAATTGTAACATTTAGTCTAAACTCAAACTTAAAAAAATAAAGTTTAAAAAATCGCAAAGTTGAAGCTTTGGATTTTTTTTATTAATAATTTGTATAGTGACTTCAACTCCTGTGGTATGTGCGAAGCCCCAGGACATGCATGAAGATTTTGTGGACGAGGCCAATTCTTTACTGCTAATATTTTATCCTCGTCAGTTGATACGCCGCCTGCTGTTACACGATGCCCCAAGTATTTGACCTCTTTTTTAAACAGCGCGCATTTGTTAACACTTAATTTAAGTCCTGCAGCCGGTATACGCTTGAAAACATCATCCAGGTTTTTGAGGTGTTCATCAAAAGTCTTTCCCATCACGATTATGTCATCCAGATATACTAAACAAGTCTTCCAGTTAAGCCCCTTAAGCACACGTTCCATTAGGCGCTCAAAAGTAGCTGGAGCATTTCAGAGCCCAAATGGCATCACTTTAAACTGCCACAAACCATTGCTCGCGCTAAAGGCAGTTTTCTCCTTGTTTTTATCGGATATCTTCACTTGCCAATAACCATTCTGCAAAGTAGAGAACCATTTCGTTTCGGACAAAGTGTCTAAGGTATCGTTGTTTCTTGGTAGCGGATAACTGTCTCTCTTGGTGACATCATTGACTTTTCTACAGTCGACGAAAAATCTGGTGCTGCCATCTTTTTTTTTTACTACCACTATCGGCGAGCTCCATGGTCTCGAAGATGGCTCGATCTCTCCATTCCATGATTTTACTTTAATTTACAATTACCAATAAAAAAAGTTATTAATTGGAATCATAACTTAATCTACGTTAATTGTGGTACATACTCGTATGCTCTCCCCACGGTAACATGTTACAATTTTTGAATAATAAATATTTTTGAAAATATCACAAAATATTAATCTTAAAGGTATTAAGCACAATTAACGTAGATCAATTCTAAAATAAAGATAAAATGAAAAGGCAGAATCTTAACATACACAGACAACCATATAATTAAAACAATTAGATTACCATGCAGAATGTCCAGGCAAACATCCTTTAATGCATCTGTGATTGCTTGTAATGGTATGTGTGTCCATGGAGATTTAAAATCATATACGCACATATGTATATGCATATCAACAAAAAAAGGTATATCCATTTATTATTGAGTCTAGCGCCTAATATCTCTATGTTTATACGGCGGAGATACGCCAATTTACCTTTTTATTCTAATTTAGCGAAAGGTGCGGAAATTAACGATTTTAGCGAAGCAACTTCTTTGCCTGTCAATTAAAATCTGTCCCGGCCTTGGCACAGAATTCTTTATTTATACTTAAATTATTCTTATTCACTAATATTGCTTTAAGACTAATTTAAACTAAATTGTGTGGATTGCTGAATAAGCATTCTCCCACGATATGAATTTTCATTAACTTAAATTACAGGTTGGTTGAACTTATAGTATAAATTTCTGAATTTAATGCAACTTAAAATAATTGCGTAATTTAAAACCTTTTTATTTCTACGGGTGATGGGTACGTGAAAACGCGTGAGGCGGCACACATTACAACCTACTTCTGTTACTTAATACCTAGTTTTAGCGCGCTAGTTACATATGTACTTCCACAAACACCCCTCGTAGACATAAACTCAATTATTACCAAATACAAAGTGGCAAACTCATAACTAAGTTTAATGACACTTTGCTTACTTTGTTTTATTTGGTTTGTTTTATAAAAACAATTGTCGTCAAACATAAAGTAGCAAACTCATAACTAAGTTTAATAACATTTTGCTTACTTTGTTTTATGTAAACTTCAATTGCCCAATTTCCTTGAAACTTGATTCTTTCATTTGACCACAACAATTTTTATTATTCAAATCAATGACCAAACAGAATCGATAGAACGAAATACTGCAATCGATTTTGCTTGCTCAACATATTGTCAAATAGAAATAAGTTTTTATACTAAGAAATTAGTATATAAGAAAAAGAAATTTAAAAATAAAAAAGTTTTACTGTGACAACTCTAAAGAGAACATCATTTTAAAATATAACTGGCGCAGTCGAAGAGGATTATTATTCCAAAGAATAAGTTAAAAGAACATATTTATTCCGAAGAATAAATAAACGCTCAAAAGAAGCAGTGATGTTATTGTGTCCCAGAGATAATTTACAACTAATGAACCTAGCAATGACTATAGTAGCAAACGAAAAAATTCTTGGCGAAGCAGGGAGATACATCCAGGAATTAGGCGACAACCTTAAATGGAGTGAAATAAAAGCTAAATTAATAAAACACTACAAGCCTAGGACAACATATGGAGACGTTTTCAACAAATGCAGGAATATAAAAGTATGCAATTTAAGAGAACTTTTTAAATATTTTGAAAAAAGTAAACATGAATTAAATGAAATATATTTATTCGACAATAATAAGCCATTAATTTATACCTGATAGAGTAGATAAAGACCTAGTAAATATATTAATAAAGAAAATATATATACAATTGCGATCACATTTAGATAAAGCAAGGTCACTAAATGACATTATAACAAGATATTCAGAAATTAAAGCTTTAAATGATCCTAGAGCCGTACACATAAAATATAGGAAAAACACAAATAATCATAAGAATGCATACATAAATACACCAACTACATTAAATACCCAAAGACATAACTACAAACACAAATACACAGAACAACGACAAAACATAAACACACACCAAAATCCACAAAATAGCCAAAACTATAATAACAGGGCCTTCAACAACTACCAATACCGTAGAGACAATAACACTAACCAAACAAGAAACACAAATAGAAGTGCAGAGTCTCGAAATTCAAGACAACTACCTGACCCTATGGAATCAGGTACTTTACAAGAAGAACAATTAATAGATAATGAAATAAATTTTATAATACCGCCTCAAAAACAACATTACCTATAGTAAAAATTTCTATAGGCTAACAAACAATTAGGTGTCTTATCGATACTGGATCCACCACAAGTGTCTTAAAAGAGGGAATATTGACTGAACTATATCCAAAAATTATTCTTAAGAATCCTTTAACGTATAAAACCCTTAATAGCACAAATAAAATTAATTGTATAGTTACATCACCAATCCCAAAGGAATTCGGTTGTCAGACAACAATCCAATGGAAAATAATTTCTCAAATGAAAATTTGTCAGACATAATTGGACAAAATTTTTTGCAACCGTTAAAAGCGAAAATCAACTGTGAACAAAAATATGTAGAAATACTAGGTAATAAAATTTATTTTGAAGAATATAATTATCCAGAATACATCCAAAATATATATAGTATACAACAAATTAAAAACAAGAATATAAAAGAAAACATTGACTTTTCTCATATGAACACAGAAGAATATCAGGCAACCCTAAGGCTGCTTACTGATTTCGAAAATCTATTTTTTAAAGAAGGGGACTATTTATCATGTACAAATGAAGTATACCACGAAATAGTTACCACAAATAAAAGGCCTTTGAATTCAAAAATATATAGATATCCTCAAATACATGAGGAAGAAATTAAGCGTCAAATCGAAGAAATGATTAAACAAAAAATAATAAGAGAAAGCAATTCTCCATACGTGCAAGTAATGGAAGCAAATTTCCTAATTTCGTTAGAGCACGTTCCATTGCAGTAACGATTAAACAGTGAAATACAACCTGCATTGCGTTGATGCTCTAGAGAATCAATAGAGTTAGCTACTCTACCGTCTACAATGAGCCTCTTGGCCCTATCCTGTATGCGGTAGAGCAACTTCTTAATTGACTTTGGAGCACCGGCCCATACATGAGAGTTGTATTGCAATTATTATTTTCAAATTATTTCGAAAAAAAAACGTTTTCCAACCACTGTGCGATTAAAAGAGTTTAAATAAAAATAATTCTTCACATTAATCGAACAACAGCCACAACGTTTCATGAATATTCTAGAAAAATAGGTCCAAAAAGTATTGCTGTATTACAAATGACTGATAATATTCCAATAGAAACCGTTTTAACTTTTTTTATTCAATATTATGCTCTCTAGCAATTTCGTTAATTTGTTTCCGTTGGCTCGTGTGAGTCTCCCAACATCTCGCATATTACACGACTTTACCCACCCAAAATACACGCATTTTTGTTTTAAAACACGTGATAGAATTAAATTCCTTTTGAAATTATTTATTTATAAACAACAAAAATTTAATTAAAAAAAGACCGAAATTGATGTCACTGAAAACAATTAAATCAAATCGATCAAAGTTCTAAATTTATATCAATAATAGCGGTAAATAAGCACGCTCTTTTAATTTGAAGAGTAAAAGAGACAAAGAATTATTATTCCACTTATCTGGAGTTGGAAAATTTTCCACGGCATGAGAGCATCGTCATACTGTAAATTCATTGAAGACGCAAAATAAAACAATTCGTATAACACCCAATTTACATTGTACGATTTTTGTCGCTGCAATTCTTATTTTGTTGGTAAATAATGTGTACTTTTTTTTTATTCCTCTCTTCTTCCTTCCACCCTTATTTACAACAACAAATTAAGAATTGCAGCGACAAAAATCGTACAATGTAAATTGGGACTAAAACGTTTGTAAAAGAACAACAAAAAAATAACAGTAAATTAAGAATTTAAAACTCACTCATCAATATGTGGACGACAGAAAACCGTTCTCTATTTTTATTTTTATTGTTTTAATCAATTTTAACTTTTTTAAATTAACAACAATAAAAACACATTTGCGTGATTATTGCAGCACGTTTTCTTTATCAGTGTTATTCTGTTCTTTATTTAGATTGTCAACAATAAATTATTTAAATTGTTTGTAAATTAACAAAAATTTAAGAATTTTTGTATAAAATGTTTCCTTTTTTCAAAGTAAATGGTCCAGATTTTAAAATAGAAAAAATTACAAAAATAACGTAACCTTTGTTAGGCACTGTACACCGTTGCTAGGTGGCTTAATAAAATCTTTATTTATTTATTTATTTATTAATTAATAAAACTGCCTAATCTATTGTTATTAAAATTCATAAATTGTTTATGAAAAGATAAACGATTCTTACACTTGAAATTATTAAAAACAAAGATATTTTTCGGTTTTATATTTAAGAAATATTTTATGGTCCGACCACAAAAGAACTTGTTATTATTATACTCAGATCTTTATATAGACCAGTTTCTGCTTAACAATTTTATTTATACCCCCAATTGTTATTCTTAATTCAAATATATATTCGAATATTATCGCCATCAAGAACTTTTTTGCATTTTATGTTCTGTTTATCATTTAGAGGTAAAAATAATTTTTATTCGAGTATTGATTGTTCTGTAAATACTAACATCAAATTTGTTTACTTTCTACAAAAATTTTTAAATCATACTAAAATATTTTTTTTTAATTCGAATAACCAAACAATTTTTTTATTAAATATTAATCGATAAATAATAAACTAAAAACTTAATAATAAACTAAAAAACCAAATATACGCACATATCAATTAAAAACTTGTTTATTCGAATAATCACACTCGAATATTTTTTTATTCGGATAACCGAATAATATTTAATTTAAATATTATTAAATTATTCATTTAAGAATAAATTAAAAATTCAGTAGTTTCACTGGAGCTTTTAAATCATATTCGAATAATTTTTTATTCGAATAAACAAATAATTTTCGATTTGAAATTATTAAATTATTTCTTGAATAATAATACAAAAATTTCTTTACTTTCTGTTGAAGTTTTTAAATCATACTCGAACAGTTTTTTCTTAATTCAAATAACCGAATAATTTATTATTTGAATATTATAATGATTATTCGATGAATAATTAACTAAAAACTTGTTTACTTTACTGAGCGTTTTTTATCATGCATACTTGAAACGAAGTAAATTTTATCTGATTCGCCGTATAGTTCCAACATTTCTTAAATTTGTTTAATCGTTGTAGAATTGACTGCAACAAGTTGGTATACTACTTTGTTTTGCCACGTGAAGTACCACGTGACAAATTTATTATAGAACAATCTTCGATAAACCAACGTGTTTTATTTGTTAAAAGATTTTATCAAAATCAATTATCGCTTATGTGAAATTTTTGGAAGAAACAACGTGCCAACAGAACGCACTATTTATTGGGTAGTGAATGATTTCGAAGAAAGGTAGGTGATAGGTCCAAGCATGGTTCCACAATGTACTGCAAGATCGACTGAAAACATTACTGTTGTTCCAGGAAGTATTCAAAATAATCCATCTACCTCAATTCGACGCCGTATTCAGAAGTTTGGTCTTCAAAGAACTACTTTGGCCACAATTTTTCACATGGATTAGCATTTTTTCGTTCGGACCAGCACTCACGGGATGACCCCTACTCATGCAATGCATTCTACCCGAACCAGGAAATTTGGTTATGGGGAGGAGGAAAGAGGAAGTAGTGTTTGTGGATATTCGATTTGAATTTCGCTACGATGAAAGTTAAAAAAAAAACCTCTTGGAGGGAGTTTATTCCACATACGAACTGTTCTGCTAAAAAATGAATTTTCCCTGTAATGCGTAGTGCAACTCACTGGCCAATCAACCATAAATGGCTGCGCTCCTAACGAAAATCGGGTCAACAGCAAAAACATACGAGTTGCGGGAACAAGTACCCTAATTTCATTATAGCACTTACTATTGTAGTAACAATAAAACAGTGAAATACAACCTACATCGCGTCGATGCTCTAGCGAGTCAATAGAGTTGGATACCGTACCACCTCCAATGAGCCTCCTGGCCCTCTCCTGTACGTGGTCGAGCAACTGCAAAATATACTTTGGGCCGCCGGTCTATGCATGAGAGTTGTATTCCATCTTTGGAAGATTGGATGTAGTGAAGTATTTCTCTTCCTTTGAAATCGGAAAAATGTGTTTAGTTCATCGAACATCACATTGAATTTTCATGCCAAAAACATCGCGAGCTTCAGATTCCGTAATACCTATATCACCCATAGTGACAGGTCTTACGGGCTTTAAAATCGACACTATTCCCACGACCCCATTCGCAGATTATTGCGAGATCGTAATTGAGTGTATTCTTCATGTTCCGCCTTTTAGAGTTCACCTCCAACTGGTTCGATCTATTACCAAATGTATGCGAATGACAAATGGTGCTGTCGTCTGCGAAAAAAAAGCATAGTCGGTTCTGGGGAATGGAATTCCCTCAAATTATTTAGCAGTCACCTATGCATCCATTAAAATTGACAGTCTGGTGTGCAATTTGGTCAGGAGTAATGATTGGACCTTACTTCCTTGAAAATAAAAACCACGCAACAGTAACTGTGGATGGGTAGCGATATCGTAACATGATTTAAAACTTTTTATCGCCACAAATGCATGCTTTGGGCTTGATTAACATGTGGTAACAAAAAGACGGTGCCAAATGGCACATAGCCAGGATTACAATGGAATTACTGCAAGGCCTCTTGCCACACAAGTTATTTTAAGAAATGGTGATGTTTATTTGTGGGGTGTCTGAAAAGCCAGGTTTATGCAAACAAGCCAGAAGCGCTTGAGCAACTCAAACAAAACATTCGTGATGAAATTAATGAAATACCGCGAGAAATGTGAGAGAATGTTATTAAAAAATGTGCTCAAAAGGGCTCGCATTTGTGCTTAGAGGCAGACATTTACCCGATATTGTATTCCATCCATGCTCTCCCTAAGCAGAGCATTCTATTTTAATGTAGTTATCGTTTTTGCTAACCTAAATATACCTCCCTCCATATCTAAATTATTCAAACACGTAGATATACACACGCATACACTCGTTACTCCCTATTAAAGTAATTAAACTGTCGTTTTGTTTTTGTGCATTGAAATTGTAATTTTAGATTGAGAGCTTTTTAATTTGTGAGAGTTCAGTTTATAATGACTGAGCAACTTACGCTTAATCTGCTCTAAACTACGGCAAATTCATTTATTAAACTTTAGTTAATTTTTACTTCTCAATAGTTGAATATATTAAAAACTGAGTAAAGTCTGAATAATATGCAATAAGACAACTTCTACTCCGTTGCCATTTATTTGTTCTGATTATTTACTGCCTTAATGTGCTTTTAAAACTATTCTCACTACTTAAGTACTACAAAAAATTTGTTAGCAGCAGCGTTTTTTTTAAACACGTGTATTTCATTACTCTCTGAGTATTTGTGAGCGCCATTAATGTTATTTATATCTGTATAACAGCAGTAATGCCTCCATGACTGTAATTAGATTGAGAGATTTTTTTAATGTGTGAGCGTAGAGCTTACAATAGTTTCAAATATTAAAGTTATTTTTATTTTTACTTCCTACAAATGAATATTGAAAATACTGACGAAAGGCACTAATTGCCTGGACGTAGTAAATTCAAGACCGATTAAGTAAAATTGGACTGTAATTTTTCGTTTTGCTTATTTGGTGCTTTAATGTGCCTTTTAAACTGTTTTCACTACTTAAGTGCTACAAAAAATTAGGTGCGAATTGATTTTATTTCAATAAAATTTCATTATTCATCAGTTTCTCCTGTCGCCTTGATTCATATTCAATCACATTCATCTTGCTTTATATTCATCAACTTTAATTTCTTCTCAACTTTTCGCCACAATATTTCCACCAGCATTAGAATCAACACTAAAATATAGACAGTGACCAACATAATAAACAAAGGAGCCGTATATTCCAAGCCGACTTCAACCAAAACAATACCAGACAAATCACATTTTAAACTTTTTAACCAAAAACGTTCCAGACGGCGATGAATATCAGATTCTAAAGTTCGTATTTGTCTAAAAAATATAAATATTTTTAAAAAAGGAAAAAGTTATAAAATTAAAAAATTATACTTTAATTTAATGATCTCTCGATACGAGGAGTTCTTGGGCAAATGTTGATACATAGCTTGTTCGGGTCGGAAAGGTACCTCATTCAAATCAATATTAATGATTGTCGAGAAAAAATTAGATAATTCTGGAGAAAAAAAATATAGAATCGTTATTGACTATAGAAAACTAAATGAATTTACAATCGACAATAAATACCCTATTCTAAACCTTAATTCATTGTTAGATAAAATCGGTAGAGCACAATACTTTACAACATTAGATTTGGCTAAAGGATTCCACCAAATTCCTGTTAGAGAGGAGGATAGGGCAAAAACAGCGTTTTCAACACCATTCGGACATTATGAGTTTATTCGTATGCCATTTGGTTTGAAAAATGCTCCATCAACCTTCCAAAGGCTGATGAACAAAATCTTACATAAATACATTAACAGAATATGTGTCGTCTATATGGATGACATATTAGTGTTTGGAACGTCGTTAGAAGAACATATAACCAATTTACGTGTAATATTTAATGCACTCAAAAAGGCAAATCTCAAAATACAAATGCGATTTCCTTAAAAAGGAAGCCCAATTTTTGGGACATATTCTTACAACTAATGGCTTACGTCCAAACCCCGCTAAAATAGAAAAAATAAAAAACTTAAAAATACCAAATAATATGAAACAAATAAAACCATTTTTAGGTATAACCGGGTTTTACAGGAAAATTGTCAAAGATTATGCAAAAATTGCATACCCAATGATACGACTCTTGAAAAAGGATCAACCAATCAATGTATACGATCCTAGCTATATTACATCTTTTGAAAAACTTAAAGACCTGATAACAAATTCACCCATATTACGTTATCCCAATTTTTTAAAAAGTTTAAAATCACAACAGATGCAAGCAACTTTGCTCTTGGAGCCGTTCTATCTCAAGATGGACACCCCATAGCATATGCATCAAGAACTTTTAACAAACATGAAACGAATTATGCGACCATAGAGAAAGAATTGCTGGCCATAGTATGGGCAGATAAATACTTCCGACCGTACGTTTTTGGAAGAGTTGTCGAAAGTAAGGAGGTAAGGATATTAGTCCTCGACTACAAAGATGGCTCATAACTTTAGGAGAATATAATTTTCCAATTGAGTACATAAAAGGAAACACAAATAATATTGCGGATTTCCTTAGTAGAATAAAAAACGACGAAATTAAAGCAGAAATAGAAACTAGCATAGCTGATGATGACAACATCAGTACATCAGTCGCAGTAGATACAGTTCACTCACAGGAGGAGAAATTAGGCTTTGAAATTCCAATCTTAGATACGGTTGTTAATAGGTTTAAAATACAAATAATTATAAATCAAACTAAAACTAAAAAATTTTTAAATTCAAACGTATTCACATAGATCAAAATGATGTCAATGAGAATAAAGTTTTAGATATTCTAAGAAGAGAAATAAAAAAAGGAAGAGTAGGAATATGCTGCAATCTTAATGGTCATGAGTACTATAAGGTACAAAAGATTGAAGAAGAGGAATTTTCCACAGACGGAAATGCTAAATTTGTCAAATGTTCTCGAATGGCAAAAGACATTGAGAATACAGAAGAACTGAGGAAACAAATAGCTCTCTTTCATAGAAATGAAGGTGGACATTGTGGAATAACAGCAACATATGAAAAATTAAAAACTATAATATATAATCCTCAACTTATAGTGTAGATAAACAAAGTCATGAATAATTGCGATATTTGCTCAGGAGGAAAATATGATAGAAACCCTATTAAAAATCAATTCAAAATAACTGAAACTCCTCATACTACGAATGAAATTATTCATGTTGATACTTACGTCAACAGCAAACACTCCTTCATTGTTTTTATTGATAAATTTTCAAATTATGCTACATGTTTACCATTTACAGATAGAAATAGCATTACACTTGTTGAAAAATTACGAATGTTTTTAGCGATTAAAGGGAATGTAAAAAAATGGTATTTGACAATGAATTCAATAATGAAAACGTTAAAACATTTATGCAAACTGAAAGAATAGAATATCACATTACCAAGCCAAATAGCCACACTGGGAAAAGTGATATCGAAAGGTTAAACAACACAATCGCAGAGAAAATAAGAACTTTAAATCTTGAAAATCATTTACCGATTACACAACAAATATCCAAAGCCATAATGTTATACAATGACACATACCATAGCACAATTAAATGCACACCAATACAAGTCCAAAATCACACAATCGATCACACAATAATACATAAAAGACTTTGTGACATAAAAGAACAACTAATATCAAAAGCAAACAGAAATAGAGAAATTTACACCGAAACAAAAAAAGAAGAATTTATAAAGAATTATAAAAATGTACGACATAAAGAACAACCAAAATTTAGAAAAAAATCATTACAAGGAATACATACAAACAACATCAAAAGACCTCATAAATACAACAATCTCATTATAAACGAAAATTAATATCCACTCTAAATTAAAGTTACAGGTGATATTAAGTATAATGATAACCATACTTATGGTAACGCAAACTCAAGCCAACATAATACTACATTCAATTACTGAAACAAATGGATTCGTACATATAAACAACTGTAATAGCAGTATCTTTATAGAATCAGATCTCATCTTACACCACATAGAGATAAAAGAAATAACAAATATACTTATGCAAATGTAAAGCGAGTCCCATAATTTCAAAAATAATGAAAAAATATTTATATGTAATGAGATAGACACACTTTTAAGCAAGATAAAAACAATTACACCTAACAACAGGCAAAAACGAGGACTTTTGAACTTACTAGGACCTTTTCGGTACAATGGACAGTACTGACCAAGAAAATATCACTAAACACTTTAATACAGTTGATGACAACATACATAACTCAATAGAAAATTTAACTCAAAAATTCGAGTTAACGACCATTTCAATAATACTAATAAGACTACTTACTGTAACTACTAATAATAAACACTGTAACACAGAACAATAAGAATTTAGCATATTATATGGAGGGACTCCATAAATCAGTAAAAGAAATATTGACAAAGAACATATACTTTGAAAACTTACTTATTTTAACATCAATATTCGTATTTTGTTCTATTATCTGCCATTTTTCCTCTATAATACTTAAAGCTAAACCTACAGGAATACTTGGAAAAAGTGAAACTACATCAAATGAAAACAATCTATCATTATCTTGTATATTTATTCTCTTGGTTTTATCCTTAAATTCCAACGAATTTTTAATATTATATATTGATTGTCCTGTTATCACCTTAAGAATATTCGTTATATACTTGCACAGTCCATAGGCCGAAGGAATTATTTTTACGTATTCTTAAGTTTTGCATTGAAGACAATAGGTATTTTCAATTTGATAATAGGATATATCAACAGAAGGAGAGCCTCCCTATGGGCTCTCCAGCATCTCCAATTATAGCTGATATTGTGATGGAGAAATTACTAAATTCATGTATTAGTAAAATGCATAATAAACCTAAGATAATCACAAAATATGTGGATGATTTATTTTGTGTAACTTCAGAAGATGCAGTGGATGATATTTTGTCAGAATTGAATAGTTTCCATCCGGATATTAATTTTACGATTGAAAGAGAATTCGAATCTAGACTTCCATATTTAGATGTATTGATAATAAGGAAGAAAAATAAGTTAGTATTTGATTGGTAAAAGAAACCAACATCTTCTGGAAGAATTATTAATTTTTATTCAAAACGTCCAAGGAAAATGATAATAAACACAGCGAAAAATATGATAGACAGAATATTGACTATAAGTGATAGAGAATTTCATTTGAAGAATAGGGATACAATAAGAGATATACTTAATGACAATGATTTTCCAGTAGAATTAACTAACAGATTAATTAGACAATATGGTAGTTATAGGCATAATTTAGGAAATTCTACGGCAGAGCCAAGAAATTATAAATCATTAACTTATGTTCCTGGAATATCAGAAAGATTAAGAAAGTGTAAAATATATGACACAGATAAATATATAATTGCACACAAAACACATAACACATTAAATAAATTATTTAGCAGTATGAAGGATAAAATAGGAAAAATGGAAATATCTGATGTAGTATACAGAATACCATGTAGAGGAAATGACCAGGTGAACTGTGACAAAGTTTATATTGGGACAACAAAAAATAAACTTAAAACAAGATTAGCTGGTCATAGATGTGACCAAAAACATAGGAATATTTCAACACAGAAGACATCCTTATCTTCACATTGTAAGAAATATAATCATTATCCAAAGTTTGATGAAACATTAGTATTAGACATAGAAAAAAACTACAAGAGACGTTATATGTTGGAAATGTTAGAAATTGTTAATTTACCAAATGTAAGGAGAATAAATTTCAAGACAGACACAGACAATTTAGCTCAGAATTATAGGTACTTAATTAAAAAGACACATAATTTGTTATAATCATTTCATAAGAGAGAATTTGTTATTTATTTGTTATTTCCGTTTCCTTGTTTTTGTATGTTTGAATATATGAAAATTTAAAATTTTTGTATGTATGTATGAAAAAATATTTTATATGTTTTTGTCAAATGTTTTGAAACATTTTTTTCAATTTGTTAATAATTTTTTGTTTTCAAAAATATAAAATTTTTTCCTGAAGAAGCTTTCCAAAAGAAAGCTAGCCATCTTATTCATACCTTTCCAGACATAGTGCTGCTTTAGCTTTGATATTGCCCTCCAAGAAGAGATTCGCGATTCTCTTTAATAATGCGTAACTGTTCAAGTTCGCCATGTATTGCTTCGGGAGGTTCGAATATTATAATTTCTACGGGATCGCACAGCCCACATTTTTATTGCTTGCCAAGTGTTGCTTCAAACAATTTTTTATTTTAATCAGACCATTGTATTGAATAGAAAGAAGTCTTTCTTTGAAAGACATAATTTCGAATGTTGTTTTTATGTAAAAGTGATAACAGTTTTTCCCAGACTTGACCTGCACAGAATTGTTTGCTATTTGTTTCAACTAAAACATATTTTTTTAATAATGTTAAAATTATATCGAGTGTGATGATTTATTCATGAACGATCTTCTTCTCTTTGCATAAATTTTAGTATTGGCAAATTTCTTACGTCCAATATAGATATGCATTCCTACATGTATAGTCGGTCAATCCTTTCTGTGGGGGTAGGTTTTCTATTTATAAATTTTTTAGTTGCACATCTAGTTATTGGTGCTATGCTAGGTATATAGCTTTTTAATTTACTTAAAGTTAGTTAAATTCGAGATAGAGGATTGTATCTGTGATTATTTAAAACTTGTTCCCATATAAATAGATTCTAAAATAATTCACTGTATAGTGAATTGCCAATAGTTTCTTTTCAATTGTAGGCTTATTAAGTTCGTGCTTCGATAATGAGCGACTCGCATATGCAATAGGAAGATCAGAGCCTACTGAGAGTATCGCACCGATTGCATAGTCTGAGGCATTTGTTGTTACTATAGATTCTTCCTGCAGACTTGGATATTATAGAATTGGAGGATAAGTTAGAGCCTTTTTCAGAGTATGAAAAGATTTTTCGCATTTGTCGTTCCAATCGAATTTTATATTTTTCTTTAAAAGGTTTTTAGTGGTTTGGCTATGTCGGCAAAATTTTGTATGAATTTTCTGTAATAGTTACACAACGCTACAAATCGTCTTACTTTGTCTCTTACTTCTCTAGATCGGTTGTAATACCGTGGTCTGTGATTTTATGACCCAAGTAGATTACTTCATTCTTTAGGAAGTTGCATTTTTATGGATTTAATTTTAGATTGTACTTTCTAAGTCTTTCAATCACGCGACAAAGATTTTAATTATGGTCTGCGATGTTTTTTCCAAAAACTATGATTTCATCTATGTATACAAAGCAAATGTCGTCTAAACCTGAAATCGTTAAAAATCTTTGAAAACTGTTTGAGGCAATTTTTAAGCCAAATGGGACTGTCTTAAAATGGAAGTTTCCTTTGTCTGAGAAAAAGGCTGGTAGAGGTCTTGATTTTTTACTTAGAGGAATTTGGTGGAATGAGTTAGTCATATCTAGCGTTGAGAAATATTTGGCAAATCCTATTTTACAAATGACGTCTTCTAGTCGTGAGATTGGAAATTTGTCATCCATTATTTTTTTTGTTTAGCTGCCTGAAGTCAACGACGAGTCACCATTGTTTGTCGTTGCTTGTGCTCTTTTTTTGTACTATTAATAATGAAGAATTGAATGGACTAGTGGAATGTTCAATTTAAACCTTTGTCTAATAGTTCTTGGACTTGTCTATTGATTTTATTAATCTGACTATGCGGAAGACGATAATTTTAAATATATACTACGCCATTATCTGTTAAGGTAAGTTTTGGTTCATAAAAATTGTTGATTGTAAATTTTTCATTTTCAAGTTGGAATATATCTTGGAAACTATTGCAAAGTGTAGAGATTGTATTCCTTGCCATGGGATATAAATTTTCGATATTAAGTTGTTTCTTAAGCTCTAGTCATCGTTTTTCTAATTTATTATAAAATATCCGTTCTAGTGGTTTTATACCTAAATTAAGAATTTCCTTTGAAATCTAATCAAATATATAGTAAATTTTATTATATGTAAAGCTGAAGGTAAAAAAAAAGTTGATTTTAGCTCTATATTTGGCACAAAATTTTCTTCCTATGATTTCACTTGAAGTTATACGAAATAAGTTATCCACAACATTGAATTTGAAATTCAAGATACATCCTCCAAATCTATAGGTAGAGTACGATTTAGTGTCATCGATTTGAGTAAATTCTCTAGTTTAATTATAGAAATATTTGCACCCGTGTCTATCAGAAATGAAAAATGTTATTGTTGCATTTTATGTATGCATATTTATTACGTTCTATGTTAACATTGATTTTAAACATTTTTAATTTTTTTTTATTCCCCGATTGACCTAATTTTCTACATGCTGGGCATCGGGGTACATTAAGTTTCCCTGTTGCTCATTACCAGTTATGAAAAGAGTGTTGCGCCTTGCATTATTCTGATTTCTGGGGTTGCTACTGCTATTCCGGTAGTTGTTGAAATATCTAGTGTTGTTCTGCGGAATGTTTTGTCTGTTATTGTAGAATTGCATGGGCGTCTGCTGACTATAGCGGCCGTCGTTGTTGTAGTGGCTGTTATTGCGATTTCGTCGTTGCCTGGGTTGATGTTGCCGTTGTCTGTTGAGATTTCTATTTCTCTTATTAGAATTGTTGTTGTATCTGGAGTGTTCATTTCTATTGATGTGATTGCGTTTGTTATACATCATGATGTGGGATTCTTCTTATTTGAAGGGCTTCCTTGAAAGTTTTTACTCAACTAGCTGTAATTGTCTGAAAAATGTTTGCATCCGTCAAGCCTCGTTTTAAAACATTGAATGCTATGGTGTCGTTTGATATAATTATAGCTGATTTATCTGTTTCCGACTCAAGTGATTGTATTTGTATGGTATTAAGTTGTGCTATGAGAGTTTCTATATTCTCTGCAAATTTGGAAATCGGCCTTCTGTCTTGTGCGAGGCTTGTTATTTCATCTAGAATTATATTTGCAGTCTTTTGAGGTCTAAATATGTCTTTTAAATTATTTATGAGGCTTTTAACATTAGTTGTTGTACGTAACTCAAGTTTTACTTTAATATTATTTGGCATCTTAGTGTTGTATACTATCAAAAAGAAATTTTGCTTTTTTTATTATCCGGAATTTCGTTATTAAATAGTTCTACTAGGTAAATAAACTTTTGAGCATCTTCTGGTCTTCCAGAGATCTCTATTGCCTTATGTATTCTAAAACATTGAAAGTTGGCTCAATCATTTTCAGGTTTCTTTTATTTCGTTTGAAAAGTCCTAAAAATTTTGATATACATTTTGCTATAATTTTAAATGATATTCAAATTTTTTGATGTTCTAGCTTGTCGTTTAAAATTGAAATAATATTGGAGTAAATATTTCTTGCTTGTTTTACTATCTCTTTTTGGAAAGTCGCGTCCTCATCCTTAATAGTCCCAATTAATGTTTGGTAAAGGCTTGCATTTTCTTCCTTCTTTCTCAGTATAGTTTTCTTTAAGTATCTTCGATTAGATGTTTTCTTTAGGTTGGTGAGGTTCTGTTTGAGACGAGCAAGTATGTCGAGCGCTAAATCAGTCATTTGTTGCATTTAAACAGTTCTTACGTCATTAAGGAATACTAATGATCTAGCTGCTTTGAGCTTCTTGACGTTTGTTTTTCCTGCGCATTCTGTATAAGTTAAGGCCTAAATTAGTAATTGTAATAGCAAAGATTACCCATAAGAGTGTTTCATGATATTCAAAGGTCTCTGAATGGTAACTTGTTGATAATCTGGATTTTAGCGTCATCGGACTGGGCCGTTGACTTTGATTTTTTGTCCCCATTAGAATAAAATATTAATTGTTTTTTTTTTTTATGTTTTTATTTACGAAAATTTCTTTGTTGTTTCCTTATCTCTTTTATTTGGAGGCTTGCGGTGCGCCTTTCTTCTGCGCAATTCGATAAGTTCTTTAATTTGTAAAGGTTTTGTAGCTCCAAATGCAGCTTGAAGCTCTTTCCTCCACGCCTATTAGTTTTTACCTTTTCTTTATGTATTTCGGGCAGTATTGGGCGGCTAGCGTGTCTTCTTATTACTTCTTCGATCATTATTGGCCTTGGGCCAACCTTCCTTTACGTTTTTATTTCAGTTGGAACATACAACTGACTTGGTGGGGCTCCTTCAGGAACATATTCTTCTGTTGGTTCGCTAAGTTCTTCTTTTCTTTCTTTCAGGTATTTCTCCTAGAAGCTGATAATGTTGCTAACGTCGTCCGCTTCTAGAATCTCTTCCTTCCTCTGTGGTAATAAGCATTAGGGGTTTTATTTCTTTATTTTCTTTTTAACAAAATTTTTTTATTAATTTATGAGAATTTCAACCATAAAAAAAATTTTATTCGATTAAGAGGGATCAGAGGATCGCAAGTACATATTGGGCAGGATCGCCATGTAATGATATGTGTGGTCATAGAAATTTAAAATCATATACACACATATGTATACGCATATCAACAAAAAAAGTATATCCATTTTTTATTGAGCGAATGGATACGCTAATCAATTTGGCGTCTAGGGCCTAATATCTCTACGTTTATACGGCGGAGAAACGCCAATTTACCTTGTTATTCTTATTTAGCGAAAGGTGCTCAAATTAAAGATTTTAACGAAGCAAGTTCTTTGCCTATCAATTAAAATCTGTTCCTGCCTTAAATCTCCCCCTGCCTTGGCACAGAATTTTTTATTTTACTTAA
The DNA here is from genome assembly GCA_030448955.1 of Trichopoda pennipes. NCBI lineage: Eukaryota > Metazoa > Arthropoda > Insecta > Diptera > Tachinidae > Trichopoda > Trichopoda pennipes. Next base: position 192,305 of record JASKUP010000090.1, read on the forward strand.
ATTATTATTATTATTTAATAATATATTGCTTTAAGACTAAATTGTGTGGATTGCTGAATAAGCATTCTCCCACGATATGAATTTTCACTAACTTAAATTACAGGTTGGTTGAACTTATAGTATAAATTTCTGCATTTATGCAACTTAAAATAATTGTGTAATTTTAAACCTTTTTATTTCTACGTGTGATGGGTACGTGACAACGCGTGAGCCCGCACACACTGCATGAATTTGTTAATCAAAAAATTCTTTCAATTTAATAATTATTTATACTTTCTTTTTGTTTATCCAATGGTTTGGAGAAATATTGAATAATAATAAGAAATAATTTTTTTTTTAAATCTTTTAGTAAATAATGACCTAGTGCTTAATAACAAGCTGCTAAAAAATATTAAAAAGGTCAAATAACTATAATTATTATATATAGTATATTTATGTTATAATTTGTTTACATTTTTTATTAGTAAAACGGAAGCACGTTTTAAAGAACTCCTTTAAAATAAAAAAGAAATGTATTTATACATGTACAAAAATTAGCTTCTGTGTAACTCTGAAAGCAGAACATTTGGAAATTATTTGTGTGACTGGTGAGAAATTATCACAATAGTATTCAGAAGAAAACTATTTTTTGCATGTTTTTGTGACTGGCAAAATTGCAATCAAAATGGTAAGTTTCCTAAAAATATAAATATTTAATAAAAGCAAATCGTTTTTTTTTTCTTATAGGCACAATAGAAATAAATTGTTTGACCAAATATTGATCGAATAGGGCACGAGTTTTTAAATTTTGGCAGGAAATGAAATGTGCAATATTAAGCGGCATTTACTTACAGAAGGAAATGTAACATTTGTATACATAAAGTTTTTTTTCATATATAATAATATTTCAATTTACAGCTAATACTTGGAACTTCGGGTTCTGCAAATTTTCTAACAGCTAAACAAAAACAAGATAAGTTATTTTGTGGTCCTTAAAATGGGTTTTGTACGTTTTAGTTTAAATTCTTTTAATTCACGAAAACAAATTAATTTTTTTTCGATCATATCCAATATAGATTTATTATGTGGCTCTTCACCATGCGTAGGCATATGTTCGCTAGGTGGTAAAAAAGTTAAAACTGCTTAAAAACCCTGGATGCCATTCCACCAAACAAGTTATATATACATTTTTATTAAATCATAAGTTTTAATATTATGACGTGATTATGAACCGTAAAGCAACACTACTTGTTTGAATTCATTTAATATACACACAGATTTAATATACACACATATTGATATGCTGTTTACTAAGTGACGCCTGAGTGGATAATCAGTCAGTGTAAAATTAAACCTCATTAAGTAAAGACGTGCATTTTAAATAAATTGATCTGAAGTGCACACATGTTGCACAAAATTCAAAAATAAAACAATTCTTAATGTGTGCAATGCAATTTAATCCATTGTGGAGTGTTGTGGTCTTAAGGTAGGATCACCGATTGCCGCAATGCAATGGTATATTTTATGTGCCAATTGTTTGATTTCACAATTTATTATCCCATACGTCAATTGAGAACAATTTCGAACTGATTTTCCACAATCAAATGCAACTCTGGTGCGGCAAACGTGTGAACGATTGATAGGTAACCATACCTCAATAAAAATGTCAAAAACGCACCGAATTTACGTAGGAGAAGATAACAAACTCTGAGAAAATGGCAAACTTTTTCGCAGAGTTGCGCAGAACGGACTCTTTCCAAGAAAAATGGAAACAAACGCCATGTCAAGAAGAAATATGTAAACAAACTATGTAAAAAATATGCCATTTTTGAATTCGATTTTTAATAGTTAATTTTAATTGTATTTTAACTAAAAGATATAAAATAAAAAGCTTGTAGACCACAGAATCAGATTTTACAGTTGTCACTTTTTGTAGTGAATAAACAAAAGCACTGGAGTTTAAATTATTTGGAGTTATTTTAAAAATTTTTGATTTCAGTTTTCCATTAATAACTCCACAACCATTCCGCGTGCACAAATAGCGCTATATACGATCGATAGAGGATAAAAATACTAATCGATAGTGATATAACTTGTTTCTAAAAAGACTTTACGGAAAAAGTTATAAGGCAGCAAACTTCTAAAATTGTTAAAAAATCAAAAACTATTCCGCGTGCACATATACGACTATATACGTTCGATAGAGAATAAAAATACAAATCGATAGTAATATGGTTTGTTTCCGCAAAGACTGTACGGAAAAAGTTATAAAGCGGCAAACTTTTTAAATTTTTAAAAAATCGCCAATTTTTTTTGTTTTTCAGTAATAACTAAAAAACGATAGCGCTTGCACATATATGGCTATATCCGATCGATAGAGAACAGAAATATGACTCGATCACGGTATAGCTTGTTTCTGGAAAGACTTTACGAAAAAAGTTATAAAGCAGCAAACTTTTAAAATTAATTACTCAAAAACTATTCTGCGTGCATATATACGGCTATATACGTTCGATAGAGGATAAAAATACGAAACGATAGTGATATAGCTTGTTTGTGCAAAGACTGTACGAAAAAAGTTATAAAGCAGCAAACTTTTAAAATTTAAAAAATTTAAACAATATTTTTTAGCTGGTCGGTAATGAAGTTTATTTGTAGATTTTTTGCAGTAAACAAAAAGTAAACAAACTATGTCAAAAATATACCATTTTTGCATTCGATTTTTAATAGTTAATTTAACTTGTATTTTAAACAAAAGATATAAAATATAAAGCTTGTAGACCACAGAATCAGATTTTTCAGTTGTCACTTTTTTTAGTGAAAAAACGAAAGCACTGGAGCATAAATTATTTGGAGTTATTTTAAAAATTTTTGATTTCAGTTTTCCATTAATAACTCCACAACCATTCCGCGTGCATAAATGGCGCTATATACGATCGATAGAGGATAAAAATACGAATCGATAGTGATATATCTTGTTACTAAAAAGACTTTACGGAAAAAGTTATAAGGCAGCAAACTTCTAAAATTGGTAAAAAATCATCAAACTTTAATGGTTTTTCATTTATAACACAAAAACTATTCCGCGTGCACATATAAGGCTATATACGTTCGATAGAGGATACAAATACGAATCGATAGTGATATGGTTTTTTTCTGCAAAGACTGTATGGAAAAAGTTATAAAGCAGCAAACTTTTGAAATTTTTAAAAAATCGTCAAACTTTTTTTGTTTTTCAGTGATAACTCGAAAACTATTCCGCGTGCATATATACGGCTATATACGATCGATAGAGGACAGAAATGTGAATCGATCGTGATATTGCTTGTTTCTGGAAAGACTTTACGAAAAAAGTTATAAGGCAGCAAACTTTTGAAATTTTAAAAAAATATCAACAATATTTTTTAGTTAGTCGGTGATGAAGTTTCTATGTAGATGATTTGCAGTAAAAAAAAGTAAACAAAGAATGTCAAAAATATATTATTTTTTAATTCAATTTTTAATAGTTAATTTAACTTGTATTTTAATTAAAAGATATAAAATATAAAGCTTGTAGACCACAGAATCAGATTTTTCAGTTGTCACTTTTTTTAGTGAAAAAACTGGAGCATAAATTATTTGGAGTTATTTTAAAAATTTTTGATTTCAGTTTTCCATTAATAACTCCACAACCATTCCGCGTGCACAAATAGCGCTATATACGATCGATAGAGGATAAAAATACTAATCGATAGTGATATAACTTGTTTCTAAAAAGACTTTACGGAAAAAGTTATAAGGCAGCAAACTTCTAAAATTCTTAAAAAATCGTCAATTTTTTTTTGTTTTTCATTAATAACTCAAAAACTATTCCGCGTGCACATATAACGCTATATACGATCGATAGAGGATAAAAATACGAATCCACAGTGATATGTCTTGTTTCCGCAAAGACTGTATGAAGTTATAAAGCAGCAAACTTTTAAAAATTTTAAAAAATCGTCAAAAAACCAAAAAGGTTTTTCAATAATAACTCAAAAACTATTCTGCGTGCACGACTATAAACGTAGAGAATAAAAATACAAATCGATTGTGATATGGTTTGTTTCCGCAAAGACTGTACGGAAAAAGTTATAAAGCAGCAAACTTTTAAAATTTTTAAAAAATCGCCAATTTTTTTTTTTGTTTTTCAGTAATAACTTAAAAACGATAGCGCGTGCACATATGAGACTAGATACGATCGATAGAGGATACAAATACAAATCGATAGTGATATGGTTTTTTTCTGCAAAGACTGTACGGAAAAAGTTTGCTGCTTTATAACTTTTTCCGTACAGTCTTTGCAGAAAAAAACCATATCACTATCGATTATATAGTCTTATATGTGCACGCGAGTTAAGTCAACGAACCATTCCAAAAACACCTTAACCCATTCCCTGCCTATTAATTGGCAACAATAAATCATTTCATTAATAACCTAAAAAAAGTTCAATTTCGCAATCCAATTTTAAAATTCAATTATTTTGCATTGAAACTCTTCGTAAGCATTTTATTTCAAAAAGTTCAACAAACTAATTTTAAAAGAGTTCAAGAAATTATTTTTCACTTCCTCTTCGTAAGCATTTTAACTGGGTTACTAAACTTCCTCATTGAAATAGTCATTAATTTTACTTTTATTAAATACACTTCTAATAATATGGTAACTATTTAAGTATTTAATATTTTTAACATTTAAGTCAGTCATTAGAATGATTTACAAATAAAAGTACAAAAAAGGAAAAAGAAAATTGTTTTTATATTTTAATATGAACTCGGTCTCGTAAGTGGCGCAGTCGGAAAAAAAACCTAATAAAGAAAAATAGTGATTATCCTAAAGGACACTATTAAAACAAAAGTGAAAAGACAAAAGACTTCATTTAAACGAAAAAAAAACCTAATAAAGAAAAATAGTCAGAAGACTTCACGTGAAAGAACCTAATAAAGAAAAATAGCGATTATCCTAAAGGACACTATTAAAACAAAAGTGAAAAGTCAAAAGACTTCATTTAAATTTCACATTGTGAAGTGTCATAAAAATAAAAACAAAAATAACTAAAGACAATATTTCTTATAAAAAAAAAACTAAAATAAAAATGTCTACACCACAAAGCACCAATAACTCACCAGCACCAACCACACTATCTGGATCCGACTTGATAAAGGAAGCTGCCCGGATCAAAGAATTCCATGGTACGAAAGACTACGATCTATCATCTTTTATAAGAGAAGTGGAGCTGATAATGCCATTATTCCAAGAAAATGTCATCCTACAGCAGTTTGTATTCGAGAGGTACATTAGAAACAAGATCCAAGGATCGGCTCTACAAGTAATAAGGGCCATAGGACCAGAATCAACATGGGCTAAAATAAAAGAAGAACTGATAAAAAACTTTGGCATCAAGGAAAGCTATCACAACCTTTGCCACCAGGCGAGTAATATAAAAAACTACAACAATGTAAGAATATTTAAGTATCTTAAGAATATACTAGACAAATCAAATACTAAGTATGAATTCGATATAAATAAACCCTTAGAGTTTTCACCTAAGATAAACGAATCAATTATACTAAAAACATTCTTGAACGGTATACACCCAAATTTGGCTAGCATTATTTATAGTAGGAATATATCCACCCTTAGGGAAGCCTACTACGTCTTGGAAGGGACAGGGATACTAGGACAACACAACAATAGGTTTCAGAAATACACAAATACACATCAGCGATACCAACAACAAGGAAACCATAACGAAAACGGACAGAACAGGACATACCAACAGAAACAAACTTTTACACATCAATCACCCCAAAATTCATATAATCACCCTTCTCAAGTTCGTCAAAATAACAATCCTGCTCAATTCCGACAAACTTTCATTAACACAAATAATTCTCAGCAATCAAGACGGACCCAACACTCGAACAGAACTTTTGGACACAATAATAATGGGCCTACCCCAATGAAAGTAAACCATATCGAGAATAATAATACAGGAGAAGTAAATTTTCAGTGTCAAGCCCAAAAATTCATTTACCGATAGTAGAATTAAGTATAGAAAACACGACCATTAAATGCCTACTCGACATAGGATCAACGACCTCATTACTTAACAAAAAGTTATTGACAAATTATAAAAGGACAAAACTAGAAAAACCTATATTCTTTAATACAATAAATGGTAAATTTTGTATCGACGAAGATATCATTACACCCCTTCCTAGGGAATTTAAAGAAGACAATCTTATGTGCTGGAAATTAACCAACTTTAATGGGAAAAATTTCGATGCTTTAATAGGACAAAATATATTGAAAGCTTTCTCAGCAATCATAAACCTCGAGGAAGATTTCTTGCAGATAAACGGCAATAAAATTAAATTTATAGACTCTTGCCCATACAATTTAGATGAAATTCAAACCTTAGAAATACAATCAGATAATATTTTAGATAAATTAAAACGTAATGATATGAATAAAGAAGAAGAAACATTCCTAACGGAACTTATTCAGAAAAATTCCGATCTATTTTTTCAAGAAGGTGACTTACTTACTCATACTCACGACGTACAACATGAGATCAAAACGACGATTAACAAACCGGTATATTCGAAAATATATAGGTACCCTCAGATTCATGAAGAAGAAATCAATAAGCAAATGCGGGAAATGTTAGAACAAGGGATAATTAGGGAAAGTATATCTCCATACAATTCTCCTTTATGGATTGTACCCAAGAAGTCGAAAAATTCAATGAGAAAAAAATGGAGAATAGTAATAGACTATAGGGCTTTGAATGAAATAACTGTCAGTGACAAATTTCCCATCCCAAATATTGACACAATTTTGGAAAAGCTTGGTCGAGCACAGTACTTCACAACTCTCGACTTAGCCAAAGGTTTTCATCAGATCCTTATCAAAGAGGAAGATAGAAAGAAAACAGCATTTTCTACTCCATTAGGACATTACGAATTCGTTCGTATGCCTTTTGGACTAAAGAACGCCCCTGCTACATTTCAAAGGTTAATAAATTCAGTGCTAAGGGAATACATCAATAAAATATGCGTCGTATATCTTGACGATATTTTAATTTTTAGTAGCACAATACAGGAACATAAAGATAGTATACAGAAAATTTTTAATGCCCTTAGAAAACATAATCTTAAGATCCAAGTTGATAAGTGCAGTTTTTTCGCAAAATCTACCGAATATTTAGGACACATTCTCACCACTGAGGGAATCAAACCTAACCCGAACAAAATCGAGGCTATTCAGAAACTAAAACTTCCAGAAACCAGAAACAGATAAAATCATTCCTAGGTATAACAGGATACTATAGGAAATTCATAAAAGATTACGCAAAAATTGCTCATGGTTTGACAAAATATTTAAAAAAAGACACCAAGATAAATAAAAACGACCCTCAGTATACAGATGCATTCTACAAACTTAAGAGACTACTGATTGATACACCCATTCTTAAATACCCAGACTTTAAACGGAAATTTAAATTAGCAACAGATGCCAGCGAATTCGCAATAGGAGCAGTAATAACACAGGATAATCATCCTATCAGTTACGCAAGTAGAACTCTAAATGAACACAAAAGAGATACTCGACAACAGAAAAAGAGCTGTTGGCTATCGTTTGGGGAGTAAATTACTTCAGGCCATACATATATGGAAGAAACTTTGACCTTATGACGGATCACCAACCACTAAAATGGCTACAAACAAAATATAAAGGAAAAGACATAAATCCTAGGCTTCAACGTTGGTTACTCAAACTTGGCGAATACGATATTAACATCGGGTATATCAAAGGCAAAGAGAATACTCTAGCCGATTTTCTCAGTAGAATTAATGCAGACACTGGCGAAATTTGCGCAATAGATGAAAATACAAGAGAAATTGACTTAGACAATATAAGTACAACCGCTACTATTCACTCTCAAGAAGAGGAACTCAACGATCATTTTCCCATATTAGAGTCAGTCGTTAACCGTTTTTACATCCAAATAATATTGACAGAAAGCAAGACGGAAGAAATTAAAATAGTTGACAATAAAAGAAAAATTTTTGTAAGTCTAGACGACATTAGGAGTGGATTCATGTCGGACATCTTCAGAAGATTTATAAAAACGGGGAAAGTAGGTATTTATTCTGGCATTTTAGACTCAGATTTAATGGTAGTGTAAAATTCTACAGATGCTCATATCACGCTAAGGATATGAGAACGGAGGAAGAGGCTTACAGATATATTCAAAAATATCACAAAGAAGAAACTGGACATGCAGGAATAAACGAAAATTATCAGGGTTTAAAAAATACAATATACTTCAAAAACTTGAACTACTTATCCAAAAATATATTAATAATTGTGACATTTGTTGTAGAGGTAAATATGACAGAACCATATAAACCGAAATTCTTTATAACAGAAACACCCACAGATACGAACGAGATAATACATATGGACACTTACGTAATTAAGAAACATAGTTTCCTGACCATCATTGACAAATTTTCGAAACAGGCTTCCACTATTTACTTAGAAGACAGAAACAGTATAACACTTATAGAAAAACTTCGCTTATATTTCTCTCTCACCTCAAAACCGAAACGCATAGTAGCCGACAACGAATTCAACTCAACAAACGTTAAAGATTTTCTTAGGCAAGAACAAGTGGAAATTCATTTTACGAAACCAAATTCCCATACCGGAAATGCGGATATCGAAAGGTTTCATAGCACCTTAGCAGAAAGATTCCGAACATTAGAAATAGAAAATTCAGGTTTAAAAGTCCAAGAAAAAATATATAAATGTACTGAATGGTACAACAGATCCATCCATTCCGTAACCAAGACAAGACCAATAGATATAGCAAATGGAAATGTAGAAAAGAACAAGATTTACAATTTACTACGGACCCAAAAAGAGAAGAAAATTACAAAGTTGAATATTAACAGGGAAGAATACCAAAACACAAATCAGGAAGGGTACGTGAAGAACTACAAAGCTGTTAGACATAAACAAGAACCTAGATATAAAAAAATGAATTTATCAAATATCCATCCAACTAACATAAAAAGGACTGCTAAATTTTCAGGTACATATGACGCTGTTAATAACCATAATAATGACACTCTTCACTGTAATTAACACCACATTGATTGTTGAAAATATCAACAGTACCAAAGGGTTCGCCGAAATAGCACTAGAAGACGTAGACATAACTTACAATTACAACACTATTTTACACATCATTGACCCTAAGGAAATTCAATATGTCATAGAAGCACTCGAGGAAAATATAAAAGTAATATCAAATATCAACGACTAACACTTCCTTCATACAGAACTGGAAAAGGCAAAATCAAAACTCAAGACAATCATTCCTAATAGGCATCCGAGAGGACTAGTAAACTTTATTGGAACAGGCATGAAATGGCTATATGGCACAATGGACGATTTTGATAGGACAGAAATAGAAAGACATTTATTAGCGATTGACAACAACAATCATGTAATAATATGAAACCTCAACAGGAACATAGGGATAAATCATGTATTTAACAAAACAATTTCAAAACTAAAAGACGCAATAGAAAGTGACAGAACACGGATTGCATAAAAATTAAACCAAATATCCAAAAATGACGAAGAATTAGAAAATAAGCTCCTATATCTGGATATATTGCTGAAAATAAAAATTCTGCTAGACAATATTGAACACATACAAAATAATCTTTTAGCCACAAAAACAAATACTATGAATAATAATGTATTAACAAGCGAAGAAATAATTCATTACAACATAGATCTCTACAAAATGCAAAATACAAGATTAAGTGCAGGACAGTATAAAGAAGATAAAATAATTTTTATAATGCAAATACCTAAAGATATAAGAAAAGAAAAAAGATCAATTTTTGTACCTATACCTAATGAAAACAAAGAAGAACTTGTCTTCGAGAAAAGAGAAATCTTAAAAATAAATAATTCAACTTATGATTTTAATAATGAAGTAAAAAGAAGTAATCTAAGAAAATCAAATTTATGTATTTTTTTCAATTCAATTCAACTTGTGTGTTTATTATAATATTAAGGAAATTTTTACATTTGTCTTTTTAAGGCAAAGAGTTTAGGAACTGCGTTCCTCTTCTACTTAATTATTATTTTAGATATTTATATTTGTACATTTGGTGTTGTTTTATTTAAGGAAGGAAAAATTTTATAAAAACCTTTTTGAAAGAGGGTATATGATAAAAACTTAAAACTAGAAATGTGAAAAAATAAATATTTATGTGATCATACCGGGAAAGTTGACATCTTGTATGGAAATTTGTTGTTAGCCTCTCAATTTTATCGTAGGTGAGTTCAAAGTTTGCTAGGGTATGAAGACGTTGGGTGGAAAAGTGTCAAGGCAGTTTAAAAATCAATTTTAAAAGTTTATTCTGGGCAACTTGAAGTTTTTTCAGATGCCATTTTGCGGAAGTGGACCAAGCTGGAGCGCCGTAAAACATTATTGGGTGAAAAATTGCTTTGATATTTAACTTTTTGTTATTTATATTGAGTTCTGATTTTCTATTTATAATAGGGTACATCAGAATTGTCATTATTTTGATTTTGTGAAGCAGATAAGATATGTGCCCGTTGTAACAAAGTTTGGTATCAAGGATAATACCAAGATATATGACTTTATTCTCCCAATTAATGTTTTTATTTAAAAACTGCTTGTGTTTTCTCAGGGTTAACCAGGATATTCCATTTATTAAAATAGTTGTGTAGTTCAGCTAGTGCTAATTGTGACTTAGTTACAATATTAGTGGCAGAAATATCGGAGCAGAGTATGGAGGTATCGTCTGCAAATATTGAAGTGACGCAACTTGAGAAACACGGTATATCTGCAGCAAATAAGTTATACAAAACGGGTGACAAGCAGGAACCTTGAGGACAACCAGCTGGAATATATGTTTGCTGAGAGCGCGTTGTGCCTACATATACGTGAAATGATCTATTACTTAGAAAACTGCGTATAATTTTTAATAAATATGTTGGGAAATTAAATTGTTTTAGTTTGTAAATGAGCCCATTATGCCAAACAGAATCAAAGGCAGCCCTTATATCCAAAAGGACCATTCCTGTGGATTTGCCAGCTTGAAAATTTCTTTTAACTAGATTTCTGATTTTAAGTAGGGGTTGCGTTGTATTGTGTTCTTTTCTAAAACCAAATTGCTGCGAAGGAAGTATATTATTTGTATCAACAAAATTAATAATTCTTTCCTTTGTAATTTTTTCAAGAATTTTGCTTATTGAAGAAAGTAAACTAATTGGTCTGTATGATGTTGGAGAATCTGCACTCTTATTTGGCTTGAGTATTGGTATGGTTTTAGATATTTTCCACGACGCAGGAAAATAGCAGAATTTTAAACAAGCGTTAAACATGGTGGTAAGATACTTTATAGGTTTGTCTGGAAGCATTTTTATGCATTTGTTGTTGATTTGATCTGTTCCTGGAGTTTTTTTGTTTTTAAGTTTTTTAATTATGTCACAAACTTCTCTTCGGCTGGTGAAAAGCGTATGTAATGGGGTCGTGACTTCAGAACAGCAACGGCGTACCACGTTATTAACTTCCATTACTGTGTTCGCGTCGCTTAGTTCGGCTGAAACTTTGAGCCAAGAGTTCACACTTTTCTTCATCGGTAAAGCATACTACACTATTGTGTTTAAGTATTGGAATAAATTTTGATTTCTTTTTGAACATTTTCGTTACGTTCCAAAAAGGGGATTTTGCCTTGTCCAGTGAAGATAGCATATTGTTCCATGTTTGATTTCTGAACTGTTGAACTTCCCTTGTGATCTTCTTGTTGAGTCGGGACATTTGTCTATGATCTTCAATATCTCGGTATCTTTTCCAGTTTCGTCGATAGATATTCCTAAATTGGATCATTACTTTAATATTATGAGGAAATGGTTTGTTGGGACACGAAATTTGTCGTTTTGGCACAGAGTCGTCTATAGCGATTTTTAAATTTCTGTTAAACTGGTTAATCATTGTGTCTATATGTATGGTGCTAGTTATTTTGTTGAAATCAGGCAGAATGGTATTACTATTTACACTGTTTTTAAAACGATTCCAATTTGCTTTATTAAAAATATAATATTGCTTTGTTATTTCTCTATATTCGAGATTTATGATGCTGCTTATTGGAAGGTGATCTGAACTTAAGTCGTTTATTACTCTTACCGCTGCCATATGCTGCGGAATATTTGTTAAATAGAAATCTAAGGCGGAGGGTTGCTTATTTATATCTGCAGGTATATGTGTATGTTCATGTGGGAAAAGAATTTGTGTAGCATTTAATTGAATTTTATCGTATAAGATGTTACCCCAACAGTTACTTCGCTGGCACCCCCAATATCTGTGTCTACAATTAAAATCTCCACCTAAAACATATTTGTTGCTTGTGTTTGTTAACTTGTGAAGATCCGATTTAAATGACTGAACTTTGTTTTGGTCTGGGCCTGATGAACCACCAGGGAAGTAACATGAGTAGATATAAATTTGGTCGCCACTGCAGTAAATTTTAATTCCAACGCTTTCTATTAAGGTTGTGTTAATAATTGGCAATAATTTATGGGGTATACTTCTCTTCACCAGTATCGCTACGCCCCCACCTCTAGCCTGCTGACGATCATACCGGTAACAATAGTAGTCCTTGAGTTTTAATGATAAAGTTTCATTTAACCATGTTTCACATAATAGACAAATGTCAACATTGCGATTTTCTAAAAATTTTAAAAGTTCTTCTTTTTTAAGTCGAATACCTTGAGCATTCCATGATGTTATATTAATTATATTATTCATGAATATAAGAATTTACAAGCGAGGTTTGTAACTACCTCGAACTGCTCTTCGCGAGACTTACAACCTTTTAGACCGGAAACTAGTTCAAACGTGAGTTTTTTAATTTCTTCAAAAGTAAATAAGTTATTATTGTTGTTGTTTTTATTCCATGAAACGTTGCTTCTAAAATTGTGAAAGCTATTGTCTGCATTCTGGTTTTGGTTTAATGAGTTGGGAAAGTTGGTATTATAATTAGCAGTATTGTTGTGCAAATAACTTCCCTTACCAGAATTTCTTGGTATAGCACGTTGTTTTATTTTAACATAAGTTTCTCTACTTGGGCAGTTCGGCGATATAGATTTATGGTCTCCATTGCAATTTGCACACTTTTCAAATGAAGCATTGCAATCTCTAGTATGGTGGTCCCCAGCACATTTGCCACAAAAAGTCTTAACCTTACATCTGCTGGATTCATGACCGAACATTTGGCAATTGTAGCACTGTGTGATTTTGTTATTACTTGGTCTTTGGTATTCCCATCTTACTTTGATGTATTCAATGGTTGAATAATTCTGTCTCAACTTCTTTAACGTAACTGATTTACGCTCGAAATAAACCACAAATATGGTTTGTTCATTGTTGTTCTCTCTAGCTTTGGTAACTATTTTTACATCTAAGCATTTTCGGCCTAATTCTTCTAGGCAGCTTTTGATTATTTTAGGGTCGGTTTTTTCAAGACCTAGAAGTATAGCCTTATAAGGTTCTAAGTATAGCCTTAAACAGTTCTCAGAGAACTGAATATCAAAACTTTTTTGCTCCTCTCCAAACTATTGATGATCAGGATGAAGAAGACGTTACCAATAAAACTGGAAAAATAAAAGTACTACCTATAACGGTACTTAAATGTAAAGTTGAACAAATACATGAAGTATGTAGAATTCTAAAGATCAGAGAATATTCTATCAGAAAAATTTCAATTGGCCTAAAAGTATTTTGTGCAAACAGAGAGGACTTTGATGCGATCAGTGATGCTCTGACAAATAAATTTCAACATGAGCACTTTACATATGCATCTAAGCTATCGTTTTTTAGTTATTACTGAAAAACAAAAAAAAATTGGCGATTTTTTAAAAATTTTAAAAGTTTGCCGCTTTATAACTTTTTCCCTACAGTCTTTGAAAAACCAAAAAAATTTGACGATTTTTTAAAATTTTTAAAAGTTTGCTGCTTTATAACTTTTTTCGTACAGCAGCAAAATACGAATCGATAGTGATATAGCTTGTTTGCGCAAAGACTGTACTAAAAAAGTTATAAAGCAGCAAACTTTTTTAGTTTGTCGGTAATGAAGTTTCGTTGTAGATGTTTTGCAGTAAAAACAAGTAAACAAACTATGTCAAAAATATACCATTTTTGCATTCGATTTTTAATAGTTAATTTAACTTGTATTTTAATTAAAAGATATAAAATATAAAGCTTGTAGACCACAGAATCAGATTTTTCAGTTGTCACTTTTTTTAGTGAAAAAACGAAAGCACTGGAGCTTAAATTATTTGGAGTTATTTTAAAAATTTTTGATTTCAATTTTTCATTAATAACTCCACAACCATTCCGCGTGCACAAATAGCGCTATATACGATCAATAGAAAATAAAAATACGAATCGATAGTGATATATCTTGTTTCTAAAAAAAATTTACGGAAAAAGTTATAAGGCAGCAAACTTCTAAAATTGGTAAAAAATCGTCAAACTTTTATGGTTTTTCATTTATAACTCAAAAACTATTCCGCGTGCATATATAAGGCTATATACGTTCGATAGAGAATACAAATACGAATCGATAGTGATATGCTCTTTTTCTGCAAAGACTGTTCGGAAAAAGTTATAAAGCAGCAAACTTTTGAAATTTTTAAAAAATCGGCAAACTTTTTTTGTTTTTCAGTAATAACTCAAAAACCATTCCGCGTGCATATATACGGCTATATACGATCGATAGAGGACAGAAATGTGAATCGATCGTGATATTGCTTATTTCTGGAAAGACTTTACGAAAAAAGTTATAAGGCAGCAAACTTTTGAAATTTTAAAAAAATATCAACAATATTTTTTAGTTGGTCGGTAACGAAGTTTCTATGTAGTTGTTTTGCAGTAAAAAAAAAGTAAAAAAAGATTGTCAAAAATATATCATTTTTGAATTCAATTTTTAATAGTTAATTTAACTTGTATTTTAATTAAAAGATATAATATATAAAGCTTGTAGACCACAGAATCAGATTTTTCAGTTGTCACTTTTTTAGTGAAAAAACGAAAGCACTGGAGCTTAAATTATTTGGAGTTATTTTGAACATTTTTTATTTCAGTTTTCCATCGATAACCATTCCGCGTTCACAAATAGCACTATATACAATCGATAGAGGATAAAAATACTAATCGGTAGTGATATATCTTGTTTCTAAAAAGACTTTACGGAAAAAGTTAAAAGGCAGAAAACTTCTAAAATTGTTAAAAAATCGTCAATTTTTTTGGTTTTTCATTAATAACTCAAAAACTATTCCGCGTGCACATATAACGCTACATATGATCGATAGGGGATCAAAATACGAATCGATAGTGATATGGCTTGTTTCCGCAAAGGCTGTACGAAAAAAGTTATAAAGCAGCAAACTTTTAAAAATTTTAAAAAATCGTCAAATTTGTTTGGTTTTTCAATAATAATTCAAAAACTATTCCGCGTGCACATATACGACTATATACGCTCGATAGAGAATAAAAATACAAATCTATAGTAAAATGGTTTCTTTCCGCAAAGACTGTACGGAAAAAGTTATAAAGCAGCAAACTTTTAAAATTTTTAAAAAATCGTAAAATTTTTTTGGGTTTTTCTTTAATAACTCAAAAACTATTCCGCGTGCACATACAGCGCTATATACGTTCGATAGAGGATTAAAATACGAATCGATAGTGATATAGAGTTTTTTCTGCAAAGACTGTACGGAAAAAGTTATAAAGCGGCAAACTTTTAAAATTTTAAAAATTTCAACAATATTTTTTAGTTGGTCGGTAATGAAGTTTCTTTGTAGATGTTATGCTGTAAAAAAAAAGTAAACAAACTATGTCAAAAATATACCATTTTTGCATTCGATTTTCAATAGTATATTTAACTTGTATTTTAATAAAAAGATATAAAATATAAAGCTTATAACCTCAGAATCAGATTTTTCAGTTATCACTTTTTTCAGTGAAAAAACGAAAGCACTGCAGCTTAAATTATTTGGAGTTATTTTAAAAAAGTTTGATTTCAGTTTTCCACTAATAAATGCACAATCATTCTGCGTGCATAAATAGCGCTATATACGATCGATAGCGGATAAAAATACGAATCGATAGTGATATGGTTTTTTTCTGCAAAGACTGTACGGAAAAAGTTATAAAGCAGCAAACTTCTAAAATTGTTAAAAAATCGTCAATTTTTTTGGTTTTTCATTAATAACTCAAAAACTATTCCGCGTGCACATATAACGCTACATATGATCGATAGGGGATCAAAATACGAATCGATAGTGATATGGCTTATTTCCGCAAAGGCTGTACAAAAAAAGTTATAAAGCAGCAAACTTTTAAAAATTTTAAAAAATCGTCAAATTTTTTTGGTTTTTCAATAATAATTCAAAAACTGTTCCGCGTGCACATATAAAGCAATATACGTTCGATAGAGGATACAAATACGAATCGATAGTGATATGGTTTTTTTCTGCAAAGACTGTACGGAAAAAGTTATAAAGCAGCAAACTTTTGAAATTTTTAAAAAACCGTCAAACTTTTTTTGTTTTTCAGTAATAACTCAAAAACTATTCCGCGTGCATATATAGGGCTATATATGATCGATAGTGGACAGAAATGTGAATCGATCGTGATATTGCTTGTTTCTAAAAAGACATTACGAAAAAAGTTATAAGCAGCAAACTCTTGATATTTAAAAAAAATCGTCAAATTTTTTTAGTTTTTATTTAACTTTCGGAAAGGCCCAATGCAATCACCAAGAATGGGAAAAAGTAAACAAAATACAAGCATTTTTTAGCAGTTTGTTATCAATTTTAGTTAATTTTTTTAGTTTTCATAACAAATGGAAATTATTATTATTTATTTTTATTCTATTATATTATTTAAAATAATATGTAAACTACTGTATTAAATTAATATTCATCAAAAAAAATAAAAATTCTACAATATTTACATCGTATATACAACTTTTTTATGTATTTAAGATGGAAAAGTAAAAAATTTTAATTATTAAACGAATAAGTAAAAAGAAGCTTAAAAAGCATAAACTTTTTGCGTAAAATCTTTGCAGAAACAATCCATAATTTGATCTATTCGTATTTTCATCCTCTATTGATCGCATATATGTATATATATGTGGAAGGGATATAGTTTTTGAGTTATTAATGAAAAACCAAAAAAAATTTGACGATTTTTTTTAAATTTTAAAAATTTGCTGCTTTATAACTTTTTTCGTAAAGACTTTCCAGAAACAAGCAATATCACGATCGATTCACATTTCTGTCCTCTATCGATCGTATTTAGCCGTATATATGCATGCGGAATAGTTTTTGAGTTATAAATGAAAAACCATAAAAGTTTGACGATTTTTTACCAATTTTAGGAGTTTGCTGCCTTATAACTTTTTCCGTAAAGTCTTTTTAGAAACAGGATATATCACTATCGATTCGTATTTTTATTCTCTATCGATCGTATATAGCGCTATTTGTGCACGCGGAATGGTTGTGGAGTTATTGATGGAAAACTGAAATCAAAAATTTTTAAAATAACTCCAAATCATTTAAGCTCCAGTGCTTTCGTTTTTCACTAACAAAAGTGACAACTGATAAATCTGGTTCTGTGTGCCACAAGCTTTATATTTTATATCTTTTAACTAAAATACAAGTTAAATTAACTATTAAAAATTGAATATATATTTTTGACATTCTTTGTTTACTTTTTTTTTACTGCAAAACATCTACATAGAAACTTCATTACCGACCAACAAAAAAATATTGTTGATATTTTTTTAAAATTTCAAAAGTTTGCTGCCTTATAACTTTTTTCGTACTTCTATCGATCGGATATAGCCATATATGTATATAGCCATATATGTGCACGCGCTATCGTTTTTTAGTTTTTATTGAAAAACCAAAAAAATTTGACGATTTTTTAAAATTTTTAAAAGTTTGCCGCTTTATAACTTTTTCTGTACATTCTTTGGAGAAAAAAACTATATCACTACCGTCGTATTTTTATCCTCTATCGAACGTATATAACCGCATGTGGGCACGCGGAATAGTTTTTGAGTTATTAATGAAAAGCAAAAATAAAAATAACGATTTTTTAACAACTTTAGAAGTTTGCTGCCTTATAAATTTTTCCGTAAAGTCTTTTTTAGAAACAAGATATATCACTATCGATTTGTATTTTTATCCTCTATCGATCGTATATAGTGCTATTTGTGCACACGGAATGGTTATCGAGTTATTGATGGAAAACTGAAATCATAAATGTTCAAATTAACTCCAAATAATTTAACCTCCAGTGCTTTCGTTTATTCACTGAAAAAAGTGACAACTGTAAAATCTGATTCTGTTGTCTACAAGCTTTATATTTCATATCTTTGAATTAAAATACAATTAAAATTAACTATAAAAAATAGAAATCAAAAATGGTATATTATTTACATAGTTTGCTTACATATTTCTTCTTGGACATGGCGTTTGTTTCCATTTTTCTTGGAAATAGTCCGTTCTGTGCAATTTTGCGAAAACGTTTGACGTTTTCTCAGAGTTTGTTATCTTCTCCTACGTACATTTTAAAAACCTAAATTGAAAATTAAAATGTAGCACAAATTAGATACTATAGTACAATTATAGAAGCCTGGAAGTACCATCTCTGAAATTTTTCGTTTCTGTTGGTTTATATTCTGCACACCAGGTTAAAGAACAATCTGTGCTGCCAGACTAATAATTTAATGATTGGAACGGAACAAATGTAATCACTAAGAATGGGAAAAAGTAAACCAATAACAAGAATTATAGTTTTAGCAGTTTGTTTGGTTTTAATCATAGATAATTAATTAGATAGTACACGAGGAAAAAAATCTCGGCAAGTGGCCCGCCACGTTAACCGCTTTGTTTTTACAAGACAGCATGCTATTCAATTTGTATGCATCTGTCTCTTTTATATAAAGGAGTTAATGAATTTTATTTGTTTACATTTTTATTTTACAATTTTATGCAAGTTGAAGCAAATTTTTAGAAAATGATGGTTTTTAGCCATAATTTTCTAATTTTTGCGCTAATTTGCTGGTCAAAAAAACAGCAAGTGAATCCGCATGCAGAGGTGTTATAAAATAGCAAAAGATATAGGAAGAACGCTATAAATGTGAGTATTTTTTTCCTAAGGAAAGATTTTTCTTTCTAAGGAACAAGTTTAAAGTACTCAATAAAACATTTTATCTTATTTATAGGAGCCGCAAATGTATAATGAACTGTCCAGACGTAAGGAAACTCCACCGGTTCCCGAAGAATCTAACACGGTAAGGTTTTTTTGAAGTATTTTTATGTATTATGTGTTGACGAACGTTGTTTATAAAAAAACAATTGTTTTCCGTGTGTGGTTCTATTTGGCATTTAAATAATGTCCAATTGGTTTGTGATCATTGTGAGAAACAGAAAACAATTGTGAAGATTTTAAAATTTGCTTTTTTTAAATTGCTTAATAAAACATTTTATCTAATTTTTTAGGAGCCGCAAGTGTAGTGAACTGCACAGACGTAAGGAATTCCCACCAGTTCCCGAAGAATCCGACAAGGTAAGTGTTTTTATGTATTTTGTGTTGATGATAAACTTTCGCATATAAAAAAGCAAGTGTATTATCGTGTGCAGTTCCATTTGTCATTTAAACAATGTACAATTGGAATCGTGATCGCTATGCAGAATGTGCTTTTTTTTCCTAAGCAGCAAACTTAAATTGTTTACATTTTATCTTGTTTTTTTAGGAGTCGCCAGTATAATCAATTATTTAAAATATTTGACTGTTTTGTTTTGGTCAATAATTTTTTGGCTCATCTTTTATTCTCCAAGCGCAGAAGTCAAACGCAAAGAAGCGTTCAATAAGCTAACTAAAGCTTTAGACGTTTTAAATTTGTGGTATGTATTATTTTTTCATAAAATTTTCTTATTTTAATTTGACCTATTGTCGTGTGCACCCGGTGCATAAGCAACACTGCGTTGATAGGGCAGCACGATCCGGTAATACTGGCAGTAGAGAAAATGACAGGTGGCAAGCTGAAAAGAAAGAACTTCCTTTTTCCTGTTTGATCGTTGACTGAGGAGGCTGAAAGAAAAATTTTTGCGCAAGGAAACAAATGAAAGAAATTAAATTAAAGATATAAAAAAAAGGACAATGAAATAAATGAGAGAAGTTAAATTAAAGAAATTAAAAATTAAAAAAAAAGACAATGAAATGAATGAAAGAAGTTAAAAATAAAAAAAGACAATGAAATGAATGAAAGAAGTTAAATTAAATAAATTATAAAAAAGACAATGAAATAAATGGAAGAAGTTAAATAAAAGCACTTAAAAAGTGAAAAGTCAATGAAATAAATGAAAGACAAAGGAGAACGTAATCAAATTTAGAGGTCACACAAGAAGCATCCGAGAAACATCCGTGAGAGCGAGTGCAAGAGGAAGGATAGCATCAACGCGGGATCCGTGGTTCATCCACGTTTAGCATCGCCATCCGGCGGTGCCAGGTATTTTGCCACTAACGACCCGAACAATTACGCACTAACCGATAGACATGAAAGTGACGGACTGCGTTATATGTATGTGTATGTATATTCATCTTTGATCTATAGGGAAAACGGTATTGATAGGGATTCGTCCATTCCTCGGTAGGATTTGGTCTCGAGTGCGCGTCCCCAAGAACTGAGCTCAGGTCTAAGGTTCGATTCATCGCGGTGGGTCTAGTTGCCCAATCCTGAAAGCGTCTTCCCTAAAAGAAAAAATTTTGATTTTGCAATTGATGAAAAGAAAAATATATATATAAACATAGGATCTCTGTTTGTGGTACTGTGACCAGAAAAAAAAACCTGTACCGACTTGTAGACGGACGGACGGGCAAAGCTGCAGGGCTCCCGAAGTGGCGGTCAGTCCCCGTCGTTCCCTTATCCTCAAAGTCATTTAAGGCCCCGAAATGTTCGAAGCGTACCAATAGACGTATTTTTTTTGTGCGCTTATATTTTTCCTTTATTATAAATGGACCGACCGGTTAACAACAACTTTCAATTGAGGTCCAAAGGGACAAAATATTTATTCCTGAATTTGGTGTACTTTCTGAAACTTAACTATATGTGATTGAACTTGTAAACGTTAATAGAAGTAACAAACTTAACATTTGATAACTCGTTTTTTTGTATTTAAAATATTTTGTATGCTTAAGATGGTAAATGTTAATAGAAGTAACGAGCAAAACTATGTTAACCTTCACAACGCGCCTTTTTATTTAAAATATTTAGTATGTTTAAATAATAGTGACTAAGTACTAAAAATTCATTTAATTTAAAACAGGAAAATTTAAGATTTGTATAAACCCTTACAGAAAAATAAGAAATGAAATGAATTGATTTTTTGTAATCATATACCGAGGATTTTGTTTAGTTAAAACTATGTATGATTTTTTTTATGAATTTTGGTGTTGTTTCTCTTATTTGAAATGAGGGCTTAATTTAGCGGATGGTAAGTTGGGTGAAGGGTTGCAGGGCGGAGATTGGGGCATCTAAGGTCGAAGGATTAATTACGATGCCATGGTGAGGTTATCCGGTAGCCTCAAGAGGGAGGGAAACCATCTGGCGGACCATCTGCCAGGATGATGCGATGTGGGATGTGCGAGGGAAGAACTAGTTGACTTGCTTCGGGTCTCATTAATTTTCTTTTTACAGTTTTTGTCTGGCATGATTAATTTTTGTGTGTGGCTGTATAATAGCCGGATGAGTTGGCAAAGGATACCACCCAAGACGGCGAGCCCTAGCCGGTGCTAAACGCCAGCATGCCAGCACGGCCGACTATCTGGTAAATCATTTTTTTATTATAATTAAACGTTTTTCATATCTATCATAAACAACAGCAATATCACAACAAAATGGCGCCCAACGTGGGGCCCGAAGTAAGTCCAATGAGACACAATTTCGTTTTTATTTTCTCCTTTCCTAGCGTTAGGCGCGCATGTCGGTAAGGTAATGCAAGAGTCCCTTACTATGCGACGCTTCCTAACAGGGGAAATTTTAGCTTTTCATATTAAAATTTTTTGCTCTTAGCGAATCTCTCAAAGCTTTATGGATGTATCTCTTACTCATATGTAAGTCCCGATGCCCAAGGCTTTGTGCTTAGGATCGCGTAGCGACGTATGGTGTGTGTGATACTTTCATTGAGATTTGTGGATTTAGCAGTCTAAATCATTTTTTTTTCAACCTGAGGCTTAGAAAATTGAACATTATGCAAGATGTGAGAATGAGTTTTAATTGCTCAGGCTGAAGTTGAATGATTTAGACCACCTTTTGTAACTTTCAGAAAAAAAAATTAGAACAAGCCCCAAGAATAGTGGTAGAATGATATTACTCACGGTTACTTACCGATTCTACATTCAGGTTGAACTCCAGCTTTAGAAATAGAAGGTGCTAGTCCATTAAGTGGAACAATGTCTCAACTTTATAGTAGCAGCACTAGCTCTCTCTAAGGATTGCCAATACCACGAGTTCTCCCAAACATTTCTTTTTATTGTCGTCTTATGAGGTTTTTCCCAAAAAATTTAGTTGAGGAAGAGGAAAATTTTAGTTAATTTAGAAACCACACACATACAAAAGCTTCATATATATATATATATATATATATACTTACCTTGCAACTCTACTTACCCGCCGTACCGCGGCCTATTGGGAAGGACATCTTATATTTTTTTATTTAGTTTTCTCATTTTGGGAAAGCATTGCTTTACTTACATTTGTTCAGTATTTATTTTCTTCAGACATTCCTTTTTGTTTTCCAGTTAATTTAGTTATTTTGAATTTTTGCCTTAGATTTTTGTTTGCTTAGACCTTTAATTTTTTATTTTTTTTTTTGAAAGAAAACAATATCTTTTGAATGGTACCGCGATTACTGCGTTTACTCTTATTTTGATTTTAATTTATTTGTATTCATTTGGTTTTGATGGTATTGACTCGTCGAACCAGCAAAATGTTGTCCGACGACAATACTACGCCAACGACCAACGCTGGTATTGCTTGTAGCGCGAGCACGACTACCACAACAACAGTGTCGACAGTAGCAAATACGTCGTCTAGCACAGCCACCACAACAACGTTTACAACTATGAGTAACCCGGCTTTTGCAACACCGGACTCACCGAATTTCTCTATTAGCAGTGATAGCGCTGAACAGACAATAGTTTCACCATCATATGTAAGCGTTACCGCTCAAAACATTCACCGAGAAGCACGGGAAGGCAATATGAATCCTCCTAATTCTGAAGGACCTTTCGACATGAGATGCATACAGCAGTTTGTAGAGGCATCTGTGGGCTTATGGCAAGCACGACTCATGAGAGATGTCAACGACAAAATCCAACAAGCCTTGCTGGAAATAAAACAGGTCATGACACCGCAAGTTGCCGCGAATCAACTTCCGCCTTCAGGGACGGAGCAACGCCAAGTACCGGTTGCCGAATCACCAGAGAACAGAAGCTCGGTACTGCGTCAGCCATCGGTTGGAATACAACCCCCTCCACCAAATTTGTGTCTGCAAAGGCAACAACAATATGCACAACCACCACCATTAGTACCAGCGCTACAGTATGAGCGGGTGGCTCAAAATTTTCAACGAGTACCATCTGATTTAAAGCAACAAGACACTGGGCACAGTAGCCAACGGCCACAGCAATTACCGGCCGAGTACCAAAAACTGCAACAGCGACAACAACCAGCGTTACAACCAAACCCCTTAATGGGTAATCAGCAAACGCAGCAGAATCAAATACCTTATCAGCAACATCAACCGGGATTGCAACAGCCTTTTAACCAGCCACCAATGCACAATCGGCCATCACCATCACAAGTAGTGCCGTTGCCTCAGCAAAATATGCCACACATATTCAATGTTAACCAACCAGGGTCGCAACCTAGCTATCCACACGATGCTTGGTCTGTACCGACATTCCAGCCTCAACAACCAACTTATATTGCCATGGCGGTGCCAAATCAACCAGAACTTCTGAATAGGTTTAAACTCGCCAAATGGGGGGTAAAGTTTGATGGCACAAATAGGACCATGAACGTGCAAAAGTTTATTTTTCGTGTAGGAGCGCTGAGGAAGGACTACAACTGCTCGGATAACGAGATTTTGCGCAGTTTCCATCTTTTATTGGACGGTCCGGCTCTCGATTGGTACTGGGACTACCGAAAAATAGTCCATATAAATACCTGGGAAGAATTGGAAAAAGCCCTACTAACTCAATACCGCCGCATTGAAAAAGAATACCAGGTACAGATGAAAATATTAAATCGCCGGCAGTTGCCGCAAGAGCTTTTCGAAGAGTTTTACAATGCGGTGATAAAACTGCGCAACCAGCAGGAGAATCCCTACGAGGAAGAGCAGTTAGTAGAAATTATGAGAGGTAATCTGAAACCCGCATTGGCTCAAATGCTGTTTTCCGTTTGGTTAAAGACTTTGTCTAAGTTTTGTCGAGAGGTGAGACGTGCTGAGAACCTGTTAGCCAGCCAAAGACAGCTGTACCAGCAGCGCCGAAATTTCCCCCAAAGGGTAAATGAAATATCGTGCACTGAAGATGATTCAGAGTTTGTGAATTTTGAGGTGGATGCAGTATAACCTACAAGCAACTACATCTGCTGGAATTGCAAAGTCGCTGGACATGGTTTCGTTGATTGTCCTGAACCATTACCTAGACAATTTTGTTTTAGATGCGGTAGGGAAAACGTAGTGACCCCAAAATGTCCTAAATGCCAGGGAAACAGGTTACGAAACCCGTCTCGGACTGGGGAGGCGCGGTCGACCAAGGTCTAAACCCAGTAGTGAATCAGCGAATGGATATAGGTTTAAATAAAATGAAGATATTGAAGAATGATAATTTAGCGGTAGGAGAATTTAACGAGCACAAGCTAAGAGAACTCAAGCCTCTGCATATTCGTATTAATGAATATAAAGCGGCCAAGCAGAGAATTTTCGGTAAGGTTTCGGATCGGATTCGTAAAGCACGGGAACGGTATAGGACTCGAAAACGTTTGAGACGCGAAATCTCGTTAGCTTCCCTGTATGAGGGTAGAGACTCACGCCTCTACACCCGAATAGAACTAGGCGGCTGCGAGGTCGAGGGCCTGCTCTATAGCGGAGCTACGGTGTCGTGTCTTGGTCGTAACTGTCTTGAGTTTGTGGAAAAAGCTGGACTTAGAGTCCATGAATTCTCTACAATCATTAAGACTGCGGACGGTACTGGACACCATATCGGAGGTCGTGTTCGAGCCGAGGTAAAGTTTGGTCAAACAACGCAGGTCATAACTTTCTATCTAGTTCCTACTTTGAATCGTGAGTTATTCTTGGGTATCGACTTCATGAAGGTTTTTAAATTATTCGCCTAAGTTGAAAGTCTTACGACAAATGGTATAAGTCTCTGCACGGAGGCAGATAGCACCCCAGATGTCATAACTCATTCTTTGAGTGCTGAACAGCAAAAGGAATTAGATTTGGTTATATCGATGTTCCCCTGCCACACAAAAAGAGGTCTAGGAAAAACACATCTAGAGGTACACTCAATAGACACTCGTGATGCAACTCCGGTGAAAGATCGTCACTATCCTGTTTCTCCGGCAGTTCAAAAACTTATGTTTGCAGAGCTTGATAGGATGCTTGAACTTGGCGTAATTGAGGTTAGCGGAAGTCCATGGAGTCATCCGGTTACTTTGGTCCGCAAGGGCGAAAAGAATCGTTTGTGTCTGGATGCTCGAAAACTTAATGCGCTAACGGTCAAGGATGCCTATCCTCTGCCACACATAGAGGGTTTGTTAAGCCGCTTGGGAGACACGATTTTTATTTCTAGCGTTGATCTCAAAGATGCATTTTGGCAGATTCCACTAGATTCGTCCAGTAGGGAAAAACTGCTTTCACGGTAGCAGGGCGGCCGCTTTACCATTTTACGGTCATGCCATTTGGGTTGTGTAACGCAGCCCAGAGGTTATGTCGTTTAATGGATAAAGTGATCCCCGCGGCGCTTCGTGAGAGAGTTTTTTGTCTATTTAGATGATCTTTTGATAGTTTCTCCAGATTTTGCAACACATTTGGAGTTGTTAGCACGGGTAGCTAGAAGCCTAACAGCAGCAAGTCTGACCATCAATGTAGCGAAATCTAAATTCTGTTTCAAGGAGTTAAGATATCTAGGATACATAGTAGGCGGAGGCAAATTAAAACCTGATCCGGCTAAGGTGGAAACGATTACTCGATTTGCTTATCCTAAAACAGCGAAACAAGTGCGGTGCTTCATGGGGGCAACAGGCTGGTATAGAAAGTTTATACCAGATTATGCCACCTTAGCGGCACCAATATTTGACACGCTAAAGAAGGGTAAGCAATTCAAGTTTTCGGAAGAAGCTAAAGTCGCGTTTGATCGACTCAAGAAGGCTCTAATTTCGAGCCCACTGCTTAATCACCCGGACTTCTCAAGACATTTTTTTGTCCAGTGTGATGCGTCAGACACGGGCATTGGAGCTGTTCTTTTTCAGAAAGATGAATTTGGAGAAGAGCACCCAATTGCCTACTTCTCACATAAGCTGACACCGGCGCAGAGAAATTTTTCAGTCACTGAGCGTGAATGCCTTGCCGTGGTTTTGGCGATTAAGAAGTTTAGACCCTATATAGAGCTTATGCCCTTCTCTGTGATAACCGACCACAGCAGTGTTAAGTGGCTTATGTCCCACAAGGACTTAAGTGGCCGTTTAGCTCGGTGGAGCCTACATCTCCAATCTTATGATTTTTTGATAGAGCATAGGCAGGGGAAACAAAATGTAGTACCCGATACCCTATCGCGCTATGACATGGAAGAAGTCTCGGCAGATGTAGAAGGGCTGGTCGATCTTGACTCAAGTGCTTTTAAGTCCAGCGACTATTTGGAATTAATTTTTACAATAGAAGCTAATTCGGAACAGTTGCCTGATTTAAAGGTAATTGATGGCTTTGTCTATAATGATGGTTTGGTCTTGACTAAGGATTTCGCATGGAAATTATGGGTTCCTCATGAATTGACCAAAACTATCATCGAAGAGTCACACAACTCACCTCAAGCTTCTCATGGAGGCGTTGGTAAGACCCTTCGTAGAATCAAGGAATTTTTCTATTGGGCAAACCAGAATACCCAGGTCCGCGATTGTGTAGTCAGCTGCCAGATTTGCAAGGAGACAAAACCCGCCAACATGACTTTGAGACCACCCATGGGCGCAGAATCTATCAGCGAACGGCCATTTCAGCGCATTTTTATAGATTTTCTCGGTCCATACCCGCGCTCGAAAAACGGAAATTGATTTATTTTTATTGTCCTTGACCATTTGACAAAGTTTGTACTGCTTAAAGCTCTGCCAAAGGCCAGCACTAAGAGCGTAATAAAGTTCTTAACTGCTGAAGTTTTTCATAAGTTTGGAACGCCTGAAACCATTGTTTCAGATAATGGTAAGCAATTTCTCAGTAGGGAATTTGTCGATTTGGTCCGGAACTTTGGGGTAAAACACATCCGCACGGCAATACATTCGCCTCAGGCTAATGCGTCCGAGCGCGTTAATCAGTCTATCCTGTCTGCAATACGTTCCTTTTTACATGACGATCACTCGGAGTGGGACAAACACCTATCGGGGATCGAGTTCTCTTTGAGATCGTCAGTGCAAACGTCTATAGGTGTTACCCCTTATTTCGCCCTATTTGGTATGAATATGATCGATCACGGCAGTGTTTATAAGTTGGCCAGAAAGCTGAAAAGTTTGGATGACCCTGACATGGACGTCATTACCAAACCAGAGAGGATGTCACTGGTGAGGCAGAAGTTACGCGAGACATTGCATAAAGCGTATGCTCGACATGAAAGGAGTTATAACACCCGTTGCCGTGTGGTCAAATTCATCCCGGGACAAGAGATCTATAGGCGCAATTTCCAACAGAGTAATTTTAAAATCGGTTTTAATGCCAAACTCGCGCGAAAATTTGTAAAATGCCGTATTGTCAAGCCTATCGGGAAAAGTTTGTATGAAGTCGAGGATTTGCAAGGAAAGTCTTTGGGTATATTTCACGCGAAGGATCTGAAACAGTGAGAATCAATCCGAAGAACCGATAATCCCCACTATCCGGTGTTGGTAATTTCATTTTCAATTTTTTTTTTTGCTTTGAATTTAATGTATCCATTCGCTTATTTTAGGACAATTATCCGTAAAAATAATAACTAATTCTTTAAGATTGAATTGTTAGGATAGTTTTTAATATTTTTTTTTTATTACTAAACTTTAGTTTATTTTAGATCTTATATTTTGTTTTAGGCTTGAATTTAAGTTTTTCAGAATTTCGCTTTCCAGGTTATTTTGAATTTCAGTTTTTATTATTTCCTATTAGGACTCAAGTTACTCTTCGTTTAGATGTTGAGTTTTCTTGATTTCCTTCCTGTCGTGTCCAAAAATTTTCACGTGTGTCTTTGGTATATTTTCCGGTGCTGGGAAAGTCGCTTTCCGGTGCTCTTGATTTTTCCATCGAGCCCCGCAGGGAATCTATCTAGCCACCGTATTGGGGTACGCCAGTCACCGGGCGGTCATCGCATCCTCGTCACGAAACCCAAGGATAGAAACGTTGCATTCATCTAATAGGCCGATTAACAGAAATATTAGTTTGAGATCAGGGAGGTGTCTGGGGAGCGAGGGTTAGGATGGGTGCGTATTCCCTCCCATTCTGACGCCATAGTGTGACCTCAGAAGTGGTTGGGTTTGTCGTGTGCACCCGGTGCATAAGCAACACTGCGTTGATAGGGCAGCACGATCCGGTAATACTGGCAGTAGAGGAGATGACAGGTGGCAAGCTGAAAAGAAAGAACTTCCTTTTTCCTGTTTGATCGTTGACTGAGGAGGCTGAAAGAAAAATTTTTGCGCAAGGAAACAAATGAAAGAAATTAAATTAAAGATATAAAAAAAAGGACAATGAAATAAATAAGAGAAGTTAAATTAAAGAAATTAAAAATTAAAAAAAAAAGACAATGAAATGAATGAAAGAAGTTAAAAATTAAAAAAGACAATGAAATGAATGAAAGAAGTTAAATTAAATAAATTATAAAAAAGACAATGAAATAAATGGAAGAAGTTAAATAAAAGAAATTAAAAAGTGAAAAGTCAATGAAATAAATGAAAGACAAAGGAGAACGTAATCAAATTTAGAGGTCACACAAGAAGCATCCGAGAAACATCCGTGAGAGCGAGTGCAAGAGGGAGGATAGCATCAACGCGGGATCCGTGGTTCATCCACGTTTAGCATCGCCATCCGGCGGTGCCAGGTATTTTGCCACTAACGACCCGAACAATTACGCACTAACCGATAGACATGAAAGTGACGGACTGCGTTATATGTATGTGTATGTATATTCATCTTTGATCTATAGGGAAAACGGTATTGATAGGGATTCGTCCATTCCTCGGTAGGATTTGCTCTCGAGTGCGCGTCCCCAAGAACTGAGCTCAGATCTAAGGTTCGATTCATCGCGGTGGGTCTAGTTGC
Source organism: Trichopoda pennipes (assembly GCA_030448955.1). Taxonomy (NCBI): domain Eukaryota; kingdom Metazoa; phylum Arthropoda; class Insecta; order Diptera; family Tachinidae; genus Trichopoda; species Trichopoda pennipes. The sequence continues at coordinate 221,991 of JASKUP010000090.1, forward strand.
CCAATCCTGAAAGCGTCTTCCCTAAAAGAAAAAAAATAGATTTTGCAATTGATGAAAAGAAAAATATATATATAAACATAGGATCTCTGTTTGTGGTACTGTGACCAGAAAAAAAAACCTGTACCGACTTGTAGACGGACGGACGGGCAAAGCTGCAGGGCTCCCGAAGTGGCGGTCAGTCCCCGTCGTTCCCTTATCCTCAAAGTCATTTAAGGCCCCGAAATGTTCGAAGCGTACCAATAGACGTATTTTTTTTTGTGCGCTTATATTTTTCCTTTATCATAAATGGACCGACCGGTTAACAACAACCTACCATGCTTAAAACTTCCGCTTTCAATTGAGGTCCAAAGGGACAAAATATTTATTCCTGAATTTGGTGTACTTTCTGAAACTTAACTATATGTGATTGAACTTGTAAACGTTAATAGAAGTAACAAAGTTAACATTTGATAACTCGTTTTTTTGTATTTAAAATATTTTGTATGCTTAAGATGGTAAATGTTAATAGAAGTAACGAGCAAAACTATGTTAACCTTCACAACGCGCCTTTTTATTTAAAATATTTAGTATGTTTAAATAATAGTGACTAAGTACTAAAAATTCATTTAATTTAAAACAGGAAAATTTAAGAAATTTAAGAAAATTTACAGAAAAATAAGAAATGAAATGAATTGATTTTTTGTAATCATATACCGAGGATTTTGTTTAATTAAAACTATGTATGATTTTTTTTATGAATTTTGGTGTTGTTTCTCTTATTTGAAATGAGGGCTTAATTTAGCGGATGGTAAGTTGGGTGAAGGGTTGCAGGGCGGAGATTGGGGCATCTAAGGTCGAAGGATTAATTACGATGCCATGGTGAGGTTATCCGGTAGCCTCAAGAGGGAGGGAAACCATCTGGCGGACCATCTGCCAGGATGATGCGATGTGGGATGTGCGAGGGAAGAACTAGTTGACTTGCTTCGGGTCTCATTAATTTTCTTTTTACAGTTTTTGTCTGGCATGATTAATTTTTGTGTGTGGCTGTATAATAGCCGGATGAGTTGGCAAAGGATACCACCCAAGACGGCGAGCCCTAGCCGGTGCTAAACGCCAGCATGCCAGCACGGCCGACTATCTGGTAAATCATTTTTTTATTATAATTAAACGTTTTTCATATCTATCATAAACAGCAGCACTATCACACTATATCGTTTCCATTGTGGCGCAGGCATATATAAATCAGAAGCGTTTAGATGCTAAAGTGAAACAATTGCATGTAGGAGCTACTAATTTTGCAAAACAAACTCAACAATGGTTGCAAGTAATCGATAAATTTATTAGTGCTCCCAAAGCATTGGGTGACATGGAGAATTTGGTTCGAAGTATAGAGTCTAATATGCAAGTCAATATACTTTAGAAATTGCCTACAAAAGTAGCAAACAAACTCAGCAAGGCATTTGATCAGCAGTGGCAGATAATCGTTCCAAATCATAAACAATTTTTCAAATATTAAAAAATTTCGCTATATGTTATATATCTACGGTAAAAAAATTCCGTACCGACTTTATTTGTAATTATAAATTTAAGACTTTTTGTTCCTTTAATGATAAAAAATTTGCAACTAAATTATTTTATTTGTTTATTAATTAATAATTATAAATAAAAAGTAGAAAACATTGATTTGACAAATTAAATTTTGCTTGTTTGGTGAAATTATATCGAATATTTTTAAAAAGTGCTAACATTTTCACAATTCAGATGTAAGTATAGTTAGCCTCTCTTTATTCAAGGCCGTCATGCGTGGTGAAGAACCACATCCCACAAGAAGTGATGCTGTTCATAGGAAAAATGATGGATCTACACTAGACAAGGCTGAAAAAAAATCATCTTTTACAAAGCTTATTTAAACGCTACGAAACATCTAAAAAAGAAGATAAAATATAAAAAAACATTTTCCTTGTTATTTTGATTGAAAAAGTAACTTACTACTGCAATGCTAAAAACTCCCGATACGGTTCTGCCAATTTTCCACAAGCCAAACACCAATGTGTGAATTTTCAATTTATCACACTTTTAGTTATTTTATAGCCCTCAAAAGGGCTTTTAAAAGTTTTCATTTATCTCTTTTAAAAATATTTGATAGCTCTTAAAAGGGCTGTTCTTTGATGTATTTTTTCCAGTCAAAACTTGTGCCCAGTACCATCTGCATTTGACCAGTCATTTGCTTTTTACAAAGTATATTTGTAGTTATCCTAAAGCTAGTTTTAGTTTTGGAAATTCTTATAATTTTTGACCAGCCACACAAATAAATTACACATCTACGAAAGGCACTGTAAGTGTAGCTAGCCTGTGCACGATTAGCTTCTCTTTACTCAAGACCGTCATGCGTGATGAAGAGCCACATCTCAAAAGAAGTTATGCTGTTAATAAAAAAACATGAAGTAAAAGGATAAACATTAAAGTTTACAAAAGCACTTTTAAGGGCTATGGAATATCTAAAAAATGGAGATAAACTATAAAAAAACATTTTCCTTGTTTACACATTTTATCACAAATAATATTCTGCCTCTGCACTGAAAGTTTCAGAAATATTTAAATATTTAGGCTCCATATATTCTATTTTCAGATAATACTTACCAATAGCTCTTAAAAGGGCTGTTCTTTGATGTATTTTTTCCAGTCAAAACCTGTGCCCAGTACCACCTGTGTTTGACCAGCCATTTGCCTTTTACAAAGTATAGTTGTAGTTATCCTAAAACTAGTTTTAGTTTTGGAAATTCTTATAATTTTTTACCAGCCACACAAATAAATTACACATTTACGTAAGGCTCTGTAAACAAAAAAAGATTTTTTATAGCAATGTAATTCACTTTCAATTTTCAGGAACACTTACCATTCAGAGTTCTATTCTTGTCGTTTTCCAACTAGCCACACATACATAAAAATTACACATCTACGTAAGGTTCTGTAAACAAAAACAGAGTTTTTTATAGGAATGTAATTCACTTTTTATTTTCAGGAACACTTACCATTTAAAGTAATTCTTGTTGTTTTCCCACAGCCGTAGAAGCAATTTCCACATCTACAGTAAGTGCCTGTAAAAAAAGCAAATTTTAGTATAACCAAAGTAATGAATATTTTAATTGCAGCTAATACTTACCAACTTGTTTTGAGTTCTGCTTATTTTCCTGCAACCGATGCACCCAGTTTGCCTTTAAATAGTACAATTTAATTTAATTATTTTAAAGTTTTAAATAAAATTTTGCAAATTTTTAAAGTTTACTTCTCATTTATTTTGTGTTTGTTTATGTATTTTGTGTCTGTCAAATATATTTTTGTTTAGGGGTGGGTACGTATTGTATGTATAGCTGCTTGCTTTTTCTCATTGTTAATTATCTATGCTTACGAGACCGAGTTCGTATTAAAATAAAAAAAAACAATTTTCCTTTTCTTTTGTACTTTATTTCTCTAAATCATTCTTATTACTGACTTAAATCTTAAAATATTAAATACTTAAATAGTTACAATATTATTAGAAGTGTTAATTCAGCTGTATTTAATGAAAATAAAATTAATGACTATTTCAATGAGGAAGTTTAGTAACCCAGTTAAAATGCTTACGAAGAGGAAGTGAAAAATAATTTATTGAACTCTTTTAAAATTAGTTTGTTGAACTTTTTGAAATAAAATGCTTACGAAGAGTTTTAATGCAAAATAATTGAATTTTAAAATTGGATTGCGAAATTGAACTTTTTTTAGGTTATTAATGAAATAAGTTATTGTTGCCAATTAATAGGCAGGGAATGGGTTAAGGTGTTTTTTGGATTGGTTCGTTGACTTAACTCCTCCCCCGTTCGACTGAAGACTCTCCTGAGTTTTCAAAACAATCATGGTTTTTTGATTTTTTATTTTTTTATATATGTAAAGTATAATTACTATTGTTAAGGCTAATGAACTAAGCATCAAAGCTAGGCTATTAAAAGCATTTATTAAATGTTATTAATTGATTTCCATTCAAATTGAATATTCTATTATTACAGCTGACTATAGAATTTACATGATTTTTTGTAATTACTAAACCTGGTTTTATTTCTATGGTTTCTATTTGTTTGTTAGTTCTTTTTAAACATTTGTTGATAAAAATACATAAATTCATCAGTCTTGCACTATCGTTTAATGCGTATGGGCGTGATTTTCGCTGTTTATTGGTTTGTTACAAAAAAATTAACAGTTATTCATTTTTCTTTAAATAACAACAACAAAATTTGTTACATTTACAAAAAAAAAACAAATTAAAACAAAAATAAAGCGCGAGCGTGTTGATGATGTTCTTGCCTCTCATAGGCAGAATATGATTAAAAAATCAAAAACAAACAGTTCTCAGAGAACTGAATATCAAAACTTTTTTGCTCCTCTCCAAACTATTGATGATCAGGATGAAGAAGACGTTACCAATAAAACTGGAAAAATAAAAGTACTACCTATAACGGTACTTAAATGTAAAGTTGAAGAAATACATGAAGTATGTAGAATTCTAAAGATCAGAGAATATTCTATCAGAAAAATTTCAATTGGCCTAAAAGTATTTTGTGCAAACAGAGAGGACTTTGATGCGATCAGTGATGCTCTGACAAATAAATTTTAACATGAGCACTTTACATATGCATCTAAGCATGAAAAACCTTATAAGGCTATACTTCTAGGTCTTGAAAAAACCGACCCTAAAATAATCAAAAGCCGCCTAGAAGAATTAGGCCGAAAATGCTTAGATGTAAAAATAGTTACCAAAGCTAGAGAGAACAACAATGAACAAACCATATATGTGGTTTATTTCGAGCGTAAATCAGTTACGTTAAAGGAGTTGAGACAGAATTATTCAACCATTGAATACATCAAAGTAAGATGGGAATACCAAAGACCAAGTAATAACAAAATCACACAGTGCTACAATTGCCAAATGTTCGGTCATGAATCCAGCAGATGTAAGGTTAAGACTTTTTGTGGCAAATGTGCTGGGGACCACCATACTAGAGATTGCAATGCTTCATTTGAAAAGTGTGCAAATTGCAATGGAGACCATAAATCTATATCGCCGAACTGCCCAAGTAGAGAAACTTATGTTAAAATAAAACAACGTGCTATACCAAGAAATTCTGGTAAGGGAAGTTATTTGCACAACAATACTGCTAATTATAATACCAACTTTCCCAACTCATTAAACCAAAACCAGAATGCAGACAATAGCTTTCACAATTTTAGAAGCAACGTTTCATGGAATAAAAACAACAACAATAATAACTTATTTACTTTTGAAGAAATTAAAAAACTCACGTTTGAACTAGTTTCCGGTCTAAAAGGTTGTAAGTCTCGCGAAGAGCAGTTCGAGGTAGTTACAAACCTCGCTTGTAAATTCTTATATTCATGAATAATATAATTAATATAACATCATGGAATGCTCAAGGTATTCGACTTAAAAAAGAAGAACTTTTAAAATTTTTAGAAAATCGCAATGTTGACATTTGTCTATTATGTGAAACATGGTTAAATGAAACTTTATCATTAAAACTCAAGGACTACTATTGTTACCGGTATGATCGTCAGCAGGCTAGAGGTGGGGGCGTAGCGATACTGGTGAAGAGAAGTATACCCCATAAATTATTGCCAATTATTAACACAACCTTAATAGAAAGCGTTGGAATTAAAATTTACTGCAGTGGCGACCAAATTTATATCTACTCATGTTACTTCCCTGGTGGTTCATCAGGCCCAGACCAAAACAAAGTTCAGTCATTTAAATCGGATCTTCACAAGTTAACAAACACAAGCAACAAATATGTTTTAGGTGGAGATTTTAATTGTAGACACAGATATTGGGGGTGCCAGCGAAGTAACTGTTGGGGTAACATCTTATACGATAAAATTCAATTAAATGCTACACAAATTCTTTTCCCACATGAACATACACATATACCTGCAGATATAAATAAGCAACCCTCCGCCTTAGATTTCTATTTAACAAATATTCCGCAGCATATGGCAGCGGTAAGAGTAATAAACGACTTAAGTTCAGATCACCTTCCAATAAGCAGCATCATAAATCTCGAATATAGAGAAATAACAAAGCAATATTATATTTTTAATAAAGCAAATTGGAATCGTTTTAAAAACAGTGTAAATAGTAATACCATTCTGCCTGATTTCAACAAAATAACTAGCACCATACATATAGACACAATGATTAACCAGTTTAACAGAAATTTAAAAATCGCTATAGACGACTCTGTGCCAAAACGACAAATTTCGTGTCCCAACAAACCATTTCCTCATAATATTAAAGTAATGATCCAATTTAGGAATATCTATCGACGAAACTGGAAAAGATACCGAGATATTGAAGATCATAGACAAATGTCCCGACTCAACAAGAAGATCACAAGGGAAGTTCAACAGTTCAGAAATCAAACATGGAACAATATGCTATCTTCACTGGACAAGGCAAAATCCCCTTTTTGGAACGTAACGAAAATGTTCAAAAAGAAATCAAAATTTATTCCAATACTTAAACACAATAGTGTAGTATGCTTTACCGATGAAGAAAAGTGTGAACTCTTGGCTCAAAGTTTCAGCCGAACTAAGCGACGCGAACACAGTAATGGAAGTTAATAACGTGGTACGCCGTTGCTGTTCTGAAGTCACGACCCCATTACATACGCTTTTCACCAGCCGAAGAGAAGTTTGTGACATAATTAAAAAACTTAAAAACAAAAAAACTCCAGGAACAGATCAAATCAACAACAAATGCATAAAAATGCTTACCACCATGTTTAACGCTTGTTTAAAATTCTGCTATTTTCCTGCGTCGTGGAAAATATCTAAAACCATACCAATACTCAAGCCAAATAAGAGTGCAGATTCTCCAACATCATACAGACCAATTAGTTTACTTTCTTCAATAAGCAAAATTCTTGAAAAAATTACAAAGGAAAGAATTATTAATTTTGTTGATACAAATAATATACTTCCTTCGCAGCAATTTGGTTTTAGAAAAAAACACAATACAACGCAACCCCTACTTAAAATCAGAAATCTAGTTAAAAGAAATTTTCAAGCTGGCAAATCCACAGGAATGGTCCTTTTGGATATAAGGGCTGCCTTTGATTCTGTTTGGCATAATGGGCTCATTTACAAACTAAAACAATTCATTTTCCCAACATATTTATTAAAAATTATACGCAGTTTTCTAAGTAATAGATCATTTCACGTATATGTAGGCACAACGCGCTCTCAGCAAACATATATTCCAGCTGGTTGTCCTCAAGGTTCCTGCTTGTCACCCGTTTTGTATAACTTATTTGCTGCAGATATACCGTGTTTCTCAAGTTGCGTCACTTCAATATTTGCAGACGATACCTCCATACTCTGCTCCGATATTTCCGCCACTAATATTGTAACTAAGTTACAATTAGCACTAGCTGAACTACACAACTATTTTAATAAATGGAATATCCTGGTTAACCCTGAGAAAACACAAGCAGTTTTTAAATAAAAACATTAATTGGGAGAATAAAGTCAAATATCTTGGTATTATCCTTGATACCAAACTTTGTTACAACGGGCACATATCTTATCTGCTTCACAAAATCAAAATAATGACAATTCTGATGTACCCTATTATAAATAGAAAATCAGAACTCAATATAAATAACAAAAAGTTAAATATCAAAGCAATTTTTCACCCAATAATGTTTTACGGCGCTCCAGCTTGGTCCACTTCCGCAAAATGTCATCTGAAAAAACTTCAAGTTGCCCAGAATAAACTTTTAAAATTGATTTTTAAACTGCCTTGGCACTTTTCCACCCAACGTCTTCATACTCTAGCAAACTTTGAACTCACCTACGATAAAAGTGAGAGGCTAACAACAAATTTCCATACAAGATGTCAACTTTCCCGGTATGGTCACATAAATATTTATTTTTTCACATTTCTAGTTTTAAGTTTTTATCATATACCCCCTTTCAAAAAGGTTTTTATAAAATTTTTCCTTCCTTAAATAAAACAACACCAAATGTACAAATATAAATATCTAAAATAATAATTAAGTAGAAGAGGAACGCAGTTCCTAAACTCTTTGCCTTAAAAAGACAAATGTAAAAATTTCCTTAATATTATAATAAATACACAAGTTGAATTGAATTGAAAAAAATACATAAATTTGATTTTCTTAGATTACTTCTTTTTACTTCATTATTAAAATCATAAGTTGAATTATTTATTTTTAAGATTTCTCTTTTCTCGAAGACAAGTTCTTCTTTGTTTTCATTAGGTATAGGTACAAAAATTGATCTTTTTTCTTTTCTTATATCTTTAGGTATTTGCATTATAAAAATTATTTTATCTTCTTTATACTGTCCTGCACTTAATCTTGTATTTTGCATTTTGTAGAGATCTATGTTGTAATGAATTATTTCTTCGCTTGTTAATACATTATTATTCATAGTATTTGTTTTTGTGGCTAAAAGATTATTTTGTATGTGTTCAATATTGTCTAGCAGAATTTTTATTTTCAGCAATATATCCAGATATAGGAGCTTATTTTCTAATTCTTCGTCATTTTTGGATATTTGGTTTAATTTTGATGCAATCCGTGTTCTGTCACTTTCTATTGCGTCTTTTAGTTTAGAAATTGTTTTGTTAAATACATGGTTTATCCCTATGTTCCTGTTGAGGTTTTCCATTATTGCATGATTGTTGTTGTCAATTGCTAATAAATGTCTTTCTATTTCTGTCCTATCAAAATCGTCCATTGTGCCATATAGCCATTTCATGCCTGTTCCAATAAAGTTTTCTAGTCCTCTCGGATGCCTATTAGGAATGATTGTCTTGAGTTTTGATTTTGCCTTTTCCAGTTCTGTATTAAGGAAGTGTTTGTCGTTGATATTTGATATTACTTTTATATTTTCCTCGAGTGCTTCTATGACATATTGAATTTCCTTAGGGTCAATGATGTGTAAAATAGTGTTGTAATTGTAAGTTATGTCTACGTCTTCTAGTGCTATTTCGGGGAACCCATTGGTACTGTTGATATTTTCAACAATCAATGTGGTGTTAATTACAGTGAAGAGTGTCATTATTATGGTTATTAACAGCGTCATATGTACCTGAAAATTTAGCAGTCCTTTTTATGTTAGTTGGATGGATATTTGATAAATTCATTTTTTTATATCTAGGTTCTTGTTTATGTCTAACAGCTTTGTAGTTCTTCACGTACCCTTCCTGATTTGTGTTTTGGTATTCTTCCCTGTTAATATTCAACTTTGTAATTTTCCTCTCTTTTTGGGTCCGTAGTAAATTGTAAATCTTGTTCTTTTCTACATTTCCATTTGCTATATCTATTGGTCTTGTCTTGGTTACGGAATGGATGGATCTGTTGTACCATTCAGTACATTTATATATTTTTTCTTGGACTGTTAAACCTGAATTTTCTATTTCTAATGTTCAGAATCTTTCTGCTAATGTGCTATGAAACCTTTCGATATCCGCATTTCCGGCATGGGAATTTGGTTTCGTAAAATGAATTTCCACTTGTTCTTGCCTAAGAAAATCTTTAACGTTTGTTGAGTTGAATTCGTTGTCGGCTACTATGCGTTTCGGTTTTGAGGTGAGAGAGAAATTTAAGCGAAGTTTTTCTATAAGTGTTATACTGTTTCTGTCTTCTAAGTAAATAGTGGAAGCCTGTTTCGAAAATTTGTCAATGATGGTCAGGAAACTATGTTTCTTAATTACGTAAGTGTCCATATGTATTATCTCGTTCGTATCTGTGGGTGTTTCTGTTATAAAGAATTTCGGTTTATATTGTTTTCTGTCATATTTACCTCTACAACAAATGTCACAATTATTAATATATTTTTGGATAAGTAGTTTCAAGTTTTTGAAGTATATTGTATTTTTTAAACCCTGATAATTTTCGTTTATTCCTGCATGTCCAGTTTCTTCTTTGTGATATTTTTGAATATATATGTAAGCCTCTTCCTCCGTTCTCATATCCTTAGCATGATATGAGCATCTGTAGAATTTTACACTACCATTAAATAACTCTATTAGCTTCTGTTGCACGATATTATAATCTGAGTCTGAAATGCCAGAATAAATACCTACTTTCCCCGTTTTTATAAATCTTCTGAAGATGTCCGACATGAATCCACTCCTAATGTCGTCTAGACTTACAAAAATTTTTCTTTTATTGTCAACTATTTTAATTTCTTCCGTCTTGCTTTCTGTCAATATTATTTGGATGTAAAAACGGTTAACGACTGACTCTAATATGGGAAAATGATCGTTGAGTTCCTCTTCTTGAGAGTGAATAGTAGCGGTTGTACTTATATTGTCTAAGTCAATTTCTCTTGTATTTTCATCTATTGCGCAAATTTCGCCAGTGTCTGCATTAATTCTACTGAGAAAATCGGCTAGAGTATTCTTTTTGCCTTTGATATACCCGATGTTAATATCGTATTCGCCAAGTTTGAGTAACCAACGTTGAAGCCTAGGATTTATGTCTTTTCCTTTATATTTTGTTTGTAGCCATTTTAGTGGTTGGTGATCCGTCATAAGGTCAAAGTTTCTTCCATATATGTATGGCCTGAAGTAATTTACTCCCCAAACGATAGCCAACAGCTCTTTTTCTGTTGTCGAGTATCTCTTTTGTGTTCATTTAGAGTTCTACTTGCGTAACTGATAGGATGATTATCCCGTGTTATTACTGCTCCTATTGCGAATTCGCTGGCATCTGTTGCTAATTTAAATTTCCGTTTAAAGTCTGGGTATTTAAGAATGGGTGTATCAATCAGTAGTCGCTTAAGTTTGTAGAATGCATCTGTATACTGAGGGTCGTTTTTATTTATCTTGGTGTCTTTTTTTAAATATTTTGTCAAACCATGAGCAATTTTTGCGTAATCTTTTATGAATTTCCTATAGTATCCTGTTATACCTAGGAATGATTTTATCTGTTTCTGGTTTCTGGAAGTTTTAGTTTCTGAATAGCCTCGATTTTGTTCGGGTTAGGTTTGATTCCCTCAGTGGTGAGAATGTGTCCTAAATATTCGGTAGATTTTGCGAAAAAACTGCACTTATCAACTTGGATCTTAAGATTATGTTTTCTAAGGGCATTAAAAATTTTCTGTATACTATCTTTATGTTCCTGTATTGTGCTACTAAAAATTAAAATATCGTCAAGATATACGACGCATATTTTATTGATGTATTCCCTTAGCACTGAATTTATTAACCTTTGAAATGTAGCAGGGGCGTTCTTTAGTCCAAAAGGCATACAAACGAATTCGTAATGTCCTAATGGAGTAGAAAATGCTGTTATCTTTCTATCTTCCTCTTTGATAAGGATCTGCTGAAAACCTTTGGCTAAGTCGAGAGTACTGTGCTCGACCAAGCTTTTCCAAAATTGTGTCAATATTTGGGATGGGAAATTTGTCACTGACAGTTATTTAATTCAAAGCCCTATAGTCTATTACTATTCTCTATTTTTTTCTCATTGAATTGTCCGACTTCTTGGGTACAATCCATAAAGGAGAATTGTATGGAGATATACTTTTCCTAATTATCCCTTGTTCTAACATTTCCCGCATTTGCTCATTGATTTCTTCTTCATGAATCTGAGGGTACCTATATATTTTCGAATATACCGGTTTGTTAATCGTCGTTTTGATCTCATGTTGTACGTCGTGAGTATGAGTAAGTCACCTTCTTGAAAAAATAGATCGGAATTTTTCTGAATAAGTTCCGTTAGGAATGTTTCTTCTTCTTTATTCATATCATTACGTTTTAATTTATCTAAAATATTATCTGATTGTATTTCTAAGGTTTGAATTTCATCTAAATTGTATGGGCAAGAGTCTATAAATTTAATTTTATTGCCGTTTATCTGCAAGAAATCTTCCTCGAGGTTTATGATTGCTGAGAAAGCTTTCAATATATTTTGTCCTATTAAAGCATCGAAATTTTTCCCATTAAAGTTGGTTAATTTCCAGCACATAAGATTGTCTTCTTTAAATTCCCTAGGAAGGGGTGTAATGATTTCTTCGTCGATACAAAATTTACCATTTATTGTATTAAAGAATATAGGTTTTTCTAGTTTTGTCCTTTTATAATTTGTCAATAACTTTTTGTTAAGTAATGAGGTCGTTGATCCTATGTCGAGTAGGCATTTAATGGTCGTGTTTTCTATACTTAATGCTACTATCGGTAAATGAATTTTTGGGCTTGACACTGAAAATTTACTTCTCCTGTATTATTATTCTCGATATGGTTTACTTTCATTGGGGTAGGCCCATTATTATTGTGTCCAAAAGTTCTGTTCGAGTGTTGGGTCCGTCTTGATTGCTGAGAATTATTTGTGTTAATGAAAGTTTGTCGGAATTGAGCAGGATTGTTATTTTGACGAACTTGAGAAGGGTGATTATATGAATTTTGGGGTGATTGATGTGTAAAAGTTTGTTTCTGTTGGTATGTCCTGTTCTGTCCGTTTTCGTTATGGTTTCCTTGTTGTTGGTATCGCTGATGTGTATATGTGTATTTCTGAAACCTATTGTTGTGTTGTCCTAGTATCCCTGTCTCTTCCAAGACGTAGTAGGCTTCCCTAAGGGTGGATATATTCCTACTATAAATAATGCTAGCCAAATTTGGGTGTATACCGTTCAAGAATGTTTTTAGTATAATTGATTCGTTTATCCTAGGTGAAAACTCTAAGGGTTTATTTATATCGAATTCATACTTAGTATTTGATTTGTCTAGTATATTCTTAAGATACTTAAATATTCTTACATTGTTGTAGTTTTTTATATTAATCGCCTGGTGGCAAAGGTTGTGATAGCTTTCCTTGATGCCAATGTTTTTTATCAGTTCTTCTTTTATTTTAGCCCATGTTGATTCTGGTCCTATGGCCCTTATTACTTGTAGAGCCGATCCTTGGATCTTGTTTCTAATGTACCTCTCGAATACAAACTGCTGTAGGATGACATTTTCTTGGAATAATGGCATTATCAGCTCCACTTCTCTTATAAAAGATGATAGATCGTAGTCTTTCGTACCATGGAATTCTTTGATCCGGGCAGCTTCCTTTATCAAGTCGGATCCAGATAGTGTGGTTGGTGCTGGTGAGTTATTGGTGCTTTGTGGTGGAGACATTTTTATTTTAGTTTTTTTTTATAAGAAATATTGTCTTTAGTTATTTTTGTTTTTATTTTTATGACACTTCACAATGTGAAATTGTTTAAATGAAGTCTTTTGACTTTTCACTTTTGTTTTAATAGTGTCCTTTAGGATAATCGCTATTTTTCTTTATTAGGTTCTTTTACGTGAAGTCTTTCGACTTTTCACTTTTGTTCTAATAGTGTCCTTTAGGATAATCACTATTTGTCTTTATTAGGTTTTTTTTTTTGTTTTCGTTTAAATGAAGTCTTTTAACTTTTCACTTTTGTTTTAATAGTGTCCTTTAGGATAATCACTATTTTTCTTTATTAGGTTTTTTTTCCGACTGCGCCACTTACGAGACCGAGTTCGTATTAAAATAAAAAAAACAATTTTCCTTTTCTTTTGTACTTTATTTCTCTAAATCATTCTTATTACTGACTTAAATGTTAAAATACTAAATACTTAAATAGTTACAATATTATTAGAAGTGTTAATTCAGCTGTATTTAATAAAAATATAATTAATGACTATTTCAATGAGGAAGTTTAGTAACCCAGTTAAAATGCTTACGAAGAGGAAGTGAAAAATAATTTATTGAACTCTTTTAAAATTAGTTTGTTGAACTTTTTGAAATAAAATGCTTACGAAGAAATTCAATGCAAAATAATTGAATTTTCAAATTGGATTGCGAAATTGAACTTTTTTTAGGTTATTAATGAAATAATTTTTTGTTGCCAATTAATAGGCAGGGAATGGGTTAAGGTGTTTTTGGAATGGTTCGTTGACTTAACTCGCGTTATTCAAAGGGCACTGCTACACGTTCAATATTTATCGTATCGCGGTATTTATCGAACGTGTAGCATGCAGTATTGATGGATCGCGATCAATATCGCAGAATAGCCCGATTTTATGAAATCCAGATCGCGGATCGCGTGTAGCATTTTCATGATATTAAATCGCGATACGTTAATAAGAAGTGCAAAACACGCAGTGCAAAAAATTTAAATAAAAAATAAAACATTTTGCAAAATTTGTGCAGCTTGTTTTAATAAAAGATAATGGCAGAAGATATTGAAAGGGAATGCGTTCTGCCGGTAGAATCGGAGTTAACAAAGGAAAAAATTATTTTGAAAGATTGTGATGACACGTCCCCGCTAGTTGCTGGGGTAGCCCAGCAGTGGCCAGTGTTGAAGTCTATTCCCGCCGTGGGTGAAGGTGAATTCAATCTTACCCTATCGCAATTTCCTTAGAGGGGAGGAAACCAAACCTGCTTCGACTACCAAGCTCAAGGGCAGAGGACGGTACGCCTGATTGTTGTATCCAATCTGACCAGATTCACCGTCGCGCCCTTAGCTGTAGTACTCCCACGCGTGGCCCTCAGTGTGTGGTGGGTCTGACTGTTGAGCCCAATCTGACCAGGACCACCACCACCGAGTTGTGCGTGTTTGCACGGCTATTGGTACCTGATTCTCCGGGTAAGAAAACACCTTCACTTATTATTTTTTTTTTCTTTGTTCTTCTTTTTTTTCAGCTTGTTAATTTTACTTTAAATTAATAATTTACTTATTCAATATCATTTACATTAAATTTAATTAGTAAAATATCTATTTTTTTTTTTTCCTTTCTTATAACTTTACCAGAACGCATTTCTAGTAATTGCCCTAACCGGTAGTCGCCCGCTGTCAATCGTGGAAAGCCGAGAGTCACTGGTTGTTGTGTCCAAGCTATCCAGTGACTCTATTCTTTCCTCGATCCTTGCAGCCGCTCAAGAATGTAGGAACGAATGGCGGTATCGGAGCGGTGTCCCTAAACCGATGCCGACATTCGTTTCCTTAATCAACCTTTATTGTACGTAGCAATAAGGTCTCACCTTCTTGGCAGTTTCCACACGACTGCGTATAAAATATTTTTTTCAACTTACGTTACCTCACAAATATAAAAGTATGTTAATGTTAATCAAGAGAGAAAAGAACAATATATATTATCTTATATATCTAAATATAAATGAGAAATTCAAGTACTAACGAAAACAATGCTTATTACTAATAAAAAGAAATTCCTTCCAGTAGTAAATATTAATAAAGAAAACAATGTAAATATAAATGAGAAATTCAAGTACTAACGAAAAACAATGCTTATTACTAATAAAAAGAAATTCATTCCAGTAGTAAATATTGATAAAGAGAAAAAGAACAATGTAAATATAAATGAGAAATTCAGGTACTAACGAAGTGAGAAATTTCAAGACCTCCCTCTGCTACATAGTTTGTTGTCGACAAAAACGACTGTTGGGACTTTTGTCGTTACACTGCCCCCTCCTGCGGTTGGCCTACCGGTCCATAGGCACTATTCGCACTTGGTTGGGCTGGGGAAATGTCAGCCGATACCGCTGTCCGTTAATGATTTTTATCAGCCTTCTGCGTTTGGGTGTGGTTCGCGCTATCTCCTGGATCTCTCGCTGCAACTCTATGGGCGATTCTGCCAGCGGTACATCGTTTATAGATCGGGGTGACCAGGGGCGAACGACGGCATTAGTGGTAGGTGTTGGTGTCTTGCCGGTGGCGTGTGATGGGGTGGCCATCTCGGTGGAGTGAGTTTGGGCTAGTTTTCGGGGCGACACGGGTTCCCGAGGCGTTAACGTTGGTGGTGCCGATGGGACCTCTCTTGGGTAGCTGGTAACGGCGGGTACTGCCTGTCCCCTAATCACTATTAACCGTGCCCGCCAGATTCTCTCGTAACAGGGCATCCCCAAGTAGCGATACTGGTGGTCCTGGAACTCAAAGGTTCCCCAGCCTCTTCGGATTCGTGGAGGTGTTGGTGGGCGATAGTTTTCGCTGTTCGAGTTGAGCGATGACGGCGAGCGGGGTGGGAGTGGTGCCGGTGGCGTGGGTGGGTGCACGTCGACAGTTGTGTTAATTTTGATGCAATCCGTGTTCTGTCACTTTCTATTGCGTCTTTTAGTTTAGAAATTGTTTTGTTAAATACATGGTTTATCCCTATGTTCCTGTTGAGGTTTTCCATTATTGCATGATTGTTGTTGTCAATTGCTAATAAATGTCTTTCTATTTCTGTCCTATCAAAATCGTCCATTGTGCCATATAGCCATTTCATGCCTGTTCCAATAAAGTTTTCTAGTCCTCTCGGATGCCTATTAGGAATGATTGTCTTGAGTTTTGATTTTGCCTTTTCCAGTTCTGTATTAAGGAAGTGTTTGTCGTTGATATTTGATATTACTTTTATATTTTCCTCGAGTGCTTCTATGACATATTGAATTTCCTTAGGGTCAATGATGTGTAAAATAGTGTTGTAATTGTAAGTTATGTCTACGTCTTCTAGTGCTATTTCGGCGAACCCATTGGTACTGTTGATATTTTCAACAATCAATGTGGTGTTAATTACAGTGAAGAGTGTCATTATTATGGTTATTAACAGCGTCATATGTACCTGAAAATTTAGCAGTCCTTTTTATGTTAGTTGGATGGATATTTGATAAATTCATTTTTTTATATCTAGGTTCTTGTTTATGTCTAACAGCTTTGTAGTTCTTCACGTACCCTTCCTGATTTGTGTTTTGGTATTCTTCCCTGTTAATATTCAACTTTGTAATTTTCCTCTCTTTTTGGGTCCGTAGTAAATTGTAAATCTTGTTCTTTTCTACATTTCCATTTGCTATATCTATTGGTCTTGTCTTGGTTACGGAATGGATGGATCTGTTGTACCATTCAGTACATTTATATATTTTTTCTTGGACTGTTAAACCTGAATTTTCTATTTCTAATGTTCAGAATCTTTCTGCTAATGTGCTATGAAACCTTTCGATATCCGCATTTCCGGCATGGGAATTTGGTTTCGTAAAATGAATTTCCACTTGTTCTTGCCTAAGAAAATCTTTAACGTTTGTTGAGTTGAATTCGTTGTCGGCTACTATGCGTTTCGGTTTTGAGGTGAGAGAGAAATATAAGCGAAGTTTTTCTATAAGTGTTATACTGTTTCTGTCTTCTAAGTAAATAGTGGAAGCCTGTTTCGAAAATTTGTCAATGATGGTCAGGAAACTATGTTTCTTAATTACGTAAGTGTCCATATGTATTATCTCGTTCGTATCTGTGGGTGTTTCTGTTATAAAGAATTTCGGTGTATATTGTTTTCTGTCATATTTACCTCTACAACAAATGTCACAATTATTAATATATTTTTGGATAAGTAGTTTCAAGTTTTTGAAGTATATTGTATTTTTAAAACCCTGATAATTTTCGTTTATTCCTGCATGTCCAGTTTCTTCTTTGTGATATTTTTGAATATATATGTAAGCCTCTTCCTCCGTTCTCATATCCTTAGCATGATATGAGCATCTGTAGAATTTTACACTACCATTAAATAACTCTATTAGCTTCTGTTGCACGATATTATAATCTGAGTCTGAAATGCCAGAATAAATACCTACTTTCCCCGTTTTTATAAATCTTCTGAAGATGTCCGACATGAATCCACTCCTAATGTCGTCTAGACTTACAAAAATTTTTCTTTTATTGTCAACTATTTTAATTTCTTCCGTCTTGCTTTCTGTCAATATTATTTGGATGTAAAAACGGTTAACGACTGACTCTAATATGGGAAAATGATCGTTGAGTTCCTCTTCTTGAGAGTGAATAGTAGCGGTTGTACTTATATTGTCTAAGTCAATTTCTCTTGTATTTTCATCTATTGCGCAAATTTCGCCAGTGTCTGCATTAATTCTACTGAGAAAATCGGCTAGAGTATTCTCTTTGCCTTTGATATACCCGATGTTAATATCGTATTCGCCAAGTTTGAGTAACCAACGTTGAAGCCTAGGATTTATGTCTTTTCCTTTATATTTTGTTTGTAGCCATTTTAGTGGTTGGTGATCCGTCATAAGGTCAAAGTTTCTTCCATATATGTATGGCCTGAAGTAATTTACTCCCCAAACGATAGCCAACAGCTCTTTTTCTGTTGTCGAGTATCTCTTTTGTGTTCATTTAGAGTTCTACTTGCGTAACTGATAGGATGATTATCCCGTGTTATTACTGCTCCTATTGCGAATTCGCTGGCATCTGTTGCTAATTTAAATTTCCGTTTAAAGTCTGGGTATTTAAGAATGGGTGTATCAATCAGTAGTCGCTTAAGTTTGTAGAATGCATCTGTATACTGAGGGTCGTTTTTATTTATCTTGGTGTCTTTTTTTAAATATTTTGTCAAACCATGAGCAATTTTTGCGTAATTTTTTATGAATTTCCTATAGTATCCTGTTATACCTAGGAATGATTTTATCTGTTTCTGGTTTCTGGAAGTTTTAGTTTCTGAATAGCCTCGATTTTGTTCGGGTTAGGTTTGATTCCCTCAGTGGTGAGAATGTGTCCTAAATATTCGGTAGATTTTGCGAAAAAACTGCACTTATCAACTTGGATCTTAAGATTATGTTTTCTAAGGGCATTAAAAATTTTCTGTATACTATCTTTATGTTCCTGTATTGTGCTACTAAAAATTAAAATATCGTCAAGATATACGACGCATATTTTATTGATGTATTCCCTTAGCACTGAATTTATTAACCTTTGAAATGTAGCAGGGGCGTTCTTTAGTCCAAAAGGCATACGAACGAATTCGTAATGTCCTAATGGAGTAGAAAATGCTGTTTTCTTTCTATCTTCCTCTTTGATAAGGATCTGCTGAAAACCTTTGGCTAAGTCGAGAGTACTGTGCTCGACCAAGCTTTTCCAAAATTGTGTCAATATTTGGGATGGGAAATTTGTCACTGACAGTTATTTCATTCAAAGCCCTATAGTCTATTACTATTCTCTATTTTTTTCTCATTGAATTGTCCGACTTCTTGGGTACAATCCATAAAGGAGAATTGTATGGAGATATACTTTCCCTAATTATCCCTTGTTCTAACATTTCCCGCATTTGCTCATTGATTTCTTCTTCATGAATCTGAGGGTACCTATATATTTTCGAATAAACCGGTTTGTTAATCGTCGTTTTGATCTCATGTTGTACGTCGTGAGTATGAGTAAGTAAGTCACCTTCTTGAAAAAATAGATCAGAATTTTTCTGAATAAGTTCCGTTAGGAATGTTTCTTCTTCTTTATTCATATCATTACGTTTTAATTTATCTAAAATATTATCTGATTGTATTTCTAAGGTTTGAACTTCATCTAAATTGTATGGGCAAGAGTCTATAAATTTAATTTTATTGCCGTTTATCTGCAAGAAATCTTCCTTGAGGTTTATGATTGCTGAGAAAGCTTTCAATATATTTTGTCCTATTAAAGCATCGAAATTTTTCCCATTAAAGTTGGTTAATTTCCAGCACATAAGATTGTCTTCTTTAAATTCCCTAGGAAGGGGTGTAATGATTTCTTCGTCGATACAAAATTTACCATTTATTGTATTAAAGAATATAGGTTTTTCTAGTTTTGTCCTTTTATAATTTGTCAATAACTTTTTGTTAAGTAATGAGGTCGTTGATCCTATGTCGAGTAGGCATTTAATGGTCGTGTTTTCTATACTTAATGCTACTATCGGTAAATGAATTTTTGGGCTTGACACTGAAAATTTACTTCTCCTGTATTATTATTCTCGATATGGTTTACTTTCATTGGGGTAGGCCCATTATTATTGTGTCCAAAAGTTCTGTTCGAGTGTTGGGTCCGTCTTGATTGCTGAGAATTATTTGTGTTAATGAAAGTTTGTCGGAATTGAGCAGGATTGTTATTTTGACGAACTTGAGAAGGGTGATTATATGAATTTTGGGGTGATTGATGTGTAAAAGTTTGTTTCTGTTGGTATGTCCTGTTCTGTCCGTTTTCGTTATGGTTTCCTTGTTGTTGGTATCGCTGATGTGTATATGTGTATTTCTGAAACCTATTGTTGTGTTGTCCTAGTATCCCTGTCTCTTCCAAGACGTAGTAGGCTTCCCTAAGGGTGGATATATTCCTACTATAAATAATGCTAGCCAAATTTGGGTGTATACCGTTCAAGAATGTTTTTAGTATAATTGATTCGTTTATCCTAGGTGAAAACTCTAAGGGTTTATTTATATCGAATTCATACTTAGTATTTGATTTGTCTAGTATATTCTTAAGATACTTAAACATTCTTACATTGTTGTAGTTTTTTATATTAATCGCCTGGTGGCAAAGGTTGTGATAGCTTTCCTTGATGCCAATGTTTTTTATCAGTTCTTCTTTTATTTTAGCCCATGTTGATTCTGGTCCTATGGCCCTTATTACTTGTAGAGCCGATCCTTGGATCTTGTTTCTAATGTACCTCTCGAATACAAACTGCTGTAGGATGACATTTTCTTGGAATAATGGCATTATCAGCTCCACTTCTCTTATAAAAGATGATAGATCGTAGTCTTTCGTACCATGGAATTCTTTGATCCGGGCAGCTTCCTTTATCAAGTCGGATCCAGATAGTGTGGTTGGTGCTGGTGAGTTATTGGTGCTTTGTGGTGTAGACATTTTTATTTTAGTTTTTTTTTATAAGAAATATTGTCTTTAGTTATTTTTGTTTTTATTTTTATGACACTTCACAATGTGAAATTGTTTAAATGAAGTCTTTTGACTTTTCACTTTTGTTTTAATAGTGTCCTTTAGGATAATCGCTATTTTTCTTTATTAGGTTCTTTTACGTGAAGTCTTTTGACTTTTCACTTTTGTTCTAATAGTGTCCTTTAGGATAATCACTATTTGTCTTTATTAGGTTTTTTTTTGTTTTCGTTTAAATGAAGTCTTTTAACTTTTCACTTTTGTTTTAATAGTGTCCTTTAGGATAATCACTATTTTTCTTTATTAGGTTTTTTTTCCGACTGCGCCACTTACGAGACCGAGTTCGTATTAAAATAAAAAAAACAATTTTCCTTTTCTTTTGTACTTTATTTCTCTAAATCATTCTTATTACTGACTTAAATGTTAAAATACTAAATACTTAAATAGTTACAATATTATTAGAAGTGTTAATTCAGCTGTTGTTTAACTCAGAGATTGGGTTCTGAGTTGGGCCACACTAGTTTGTGTAGCCGGAAGCTCTCTTTTCTTCGAGGCGGTTCGCCTGAAGATAATCGCTGCAACTCAAGCACTTAAACTTGGTTGCACGGAGAGGATGCGTCAGGTAAAGGTCCTGACGAAGGTATGTGGCAGAGACAAAGTAATCTGGATTATCTTACAAGCGATATCACTTGAAGATGTAAATTGTTACTCAAGCACTTGGAACTTGGTAACTCGGAGTAGAAAAAAAACACAATGTTTCTAGACTTGATTTACTTTATTGTCTCTCATTTATTTCAATAAATTTTGTTCTTATATACTAACTTAATGCTATGTCATACATTTGGGTTTAACCCATATTGTTGCTGAAGTTGATTGCACCTCTTTTTGCATGGCAGAAACAATTTTTGTTTCTAGAGCAAATTTATGCCGAATTGTAACCAAAAAAGGTTTGTAGGTCTTTTCCGGGTTGTGCAATAAATAAAATGCAACCTATGTATATTGAAGGTGTGCAATTAACTTCAGCGGTAAAAAAAAAACAAAACAAGAAAAACAAAAACAGGTGTTCAAAATATAAATATAAATGCTTAAACATAAAAACAAAAAAAAATATTTGTTTACGTAAAAATGCTTGCATTTAAAGTATTAAATCTAGGTTACAAATATGACCTATATAAAAAAGAAATGCAAGCATATAATAAAATAAAGTATTAAATGTAGGTAACAAATAAAAATGCAAGTTCATACAAAAATAATGAAATAAAGTATAAAATTAGGTTACCAATAAAAATGCAAGTTTATACAATAAAATAATATAAAAATAAAGTAGAATTTAGGTTACAAAAAAAAGTTTATACAATAAATGAAAACATTAAAAACTAAAATATAGCGTAATAACGGTGAAGGTATGAACATACACCCCCCCGTTGAGGCAGTACTCAACCAACATATATCTGATCATCTTGGAATAGAATTAGACCCACTCCAGTTCCTTTGGTGTTGGAAAATGTGTTTTCATCAGACTTGCACCGTGAATTCCTGTCGGGGAGCTGGGGTAGGTGGTTTATTATTAGGTGGTGGAGGTTCTGGAAGTTGACTAGGTGATTGGAGTCTTCTAGCGAGATCACCTTTGCTCTTTCCTTTGAGTTTCTTGCATTGTATAACCAGTAGAAGTAGGACCACCATAGCACTGATTCCCAAGGCGATGACTGCGATCGTAATCCCATGTTCTGGTGAAGTGTGAGGTTGAAGTTCTGATAGGTTTATAGCTTCCAATTTTTTCTGTAGAATGCTCAATTTCGTGATCTGCCGTGTTACTTCATCTGGCAGCGTTGTAAGGTTACTGGTATTTTTATGATGGATTGGAGAAAAGTGCAGATTGACAAGATCTGACACGTTGCCCAGGCTTGTATAAGATAAAGTTGTTTTTGTTGAAATAGATTGCTGCCCAGCAATGTGTGTAGCGTCATGTTTGAGTAAGCAGTTCGGCTGGATAGATAGTAAGCCAGACCCTAGCAGTGTTATTGGCAGAATTTCCTTTTCACAAACTGCAGTGGCATGTGTCGGAAACAAAGATGAATATATCCAGTGATTCTTTCGATTCAATGGCGTCCAGGTCACGTTACTCGGCAGCCCTTTTAAAATACAGTGTGGTAGAGTGACATTGTTGAACAAATTCATTTCACAGGAACATTGCTCTGCGCCAAAGTTGTACTGGATTTAAAGATCGTAGCATATAAACACCGCCTGGTCGATGGTGTCACATTTTCTCAATTGTGTGGGGGATAACGGAAAGTAGCGTTGTAGAGTTACATTTATTGCGAGTGTCTCACTGCATGTGTCGATTGTGAGCAGCGTATTGTTAATGGTAGTTGGAACGGGAATTATACGATAAAGCTTAAACTTCTCATGTTCAATTAATGGCAAAGTGATGCAAAACAGGACATGCTCCTGAGTGAGCCGGCCCTTTATTTTCATTAGTTTGTAAAACTCCAGTAAGTCTTCGGCTTTGGCAGGCAACTCTAACGATGGGGGCATATGGGTTCTAATTGTTTGGAGTTCTGTTTCCAATTGTGTTGGACTCAGTAGTAATGGGTTAATTTTTCCATGACGAGTGTCAGTCAATGCTTCCAGGATGCATGTTTGCATTCGTTGCAAATTGTTGGCGATGAGTGACAGCTGGGTAACCCCCATGTTGAAAACCTGGGCCAGTTTTAGCTGTCTTATTTCCTGAGTCAGTGCTTCTGTTGAACTGACTATTTCATTTAGTTTTGATAGAAGCTGATCGAACTTCAACTTGGATGTCGATAGACCTTCTCTGACGATGTTCAACGTGGAGTTAATGACTGATGTTTGATTTTTTTAAAAGGTGCAGCATGTGAGTATCGTTTTCTCGTAGAATGGTGATGGTTTTTGACATTTTCTCTGCATATTCTGAGTCGAGAACACCGAATAATGAATTGGCAACATTGCCGATGATGTCTATTGCACCTCTTTTGTGCCGGGATTGGTATAGCAATTTGTTATCCAGGTTCAGATCCAGTTCGCTATGTCGAAGATGCTCTAGGGTTCTGATACACGTTGAGTTGAACTCAAGTGTTTCACAAAGTTTCTGTAAAGACCGAGTCCCTTTTCCTAAAAATGCCGTGTCGACCCAGTAAGTCGATAGATCATAGTATATAACTAGGTTCCACTGACTAGACGCCAGGTAAGTTGAGCCCAATTCTTCAAAATGGACTCCCAGCTGGGATCCGAACTGCTCATTGTGGATTGGCGATCCCAAAATCATTGGGATTAGTAGAAGCGCCAACACTGCCACGCATAAGTTACCCCCTAGTAACTTCGGTATTTTCCTCTTGGGTTCACTAGGCTCCTCTTCACCATCGTTGCATACTTCTTCCGTTTGATCTCTGGGGAGTGGTGCCAGGTAATGGACTGCTCTTTTCAAGACTCCGGAAGCAGTTTTGACATCTGCTACCCTAACTATATCGTCTTCCCCTTTGTAGGTTTTAACTACTCGTCCCAATGGCCATTTCATCACGGGGACATTGTTTTCCTTGAGGAGGACAATGGTTCCAGGTTGAAGACATTTTGATTGCTCCTTCCACTTGTTCCTGTATTGTAGTTCATTGAGGTAGTCACGTGACCACCTTTCCCAGAAGTGGTGCTTGAGCTCAGACACTAATTTCCAACGAGTTGCCAGACTTGACGTTGTTGGTGTAGCTTCAGCGTCGACTTGAGCTGTAAGTGGTTCCCCAATCAGAAAATGTCCCGGAGTTAATGCTCCTATGTCATTGGGATCGTTTGATAATGGGGAAATTGGTCTAGAGTTTAGAATTGCTTCGATCTCAATTACCAAGGTTTCTAGTTCTTCGTAGGTGAGGGAAGCATTAGCCAAGCTTCTGATTAACAGGTGCTTGGCAGATTTTACTGCGGCCTCCCACAATCCTCCAAAGTGAGGTGCTCGCGGAGGTATAAAATTGAACTGGATACCCCTTTTTCTGCATTCAAAATCAATTGCCTCTTTCGCCTCCTCCGTGTAAATCGCGGATGACAAGTCGGACAGTTTGTTTTTTGTCCCCACAAAGTTTGTTGCATTATCGCAATATAAGTTTTGGCAGTGTCCTCGTCGACCGGAAAAGCGTTTGATGGCTCCTATGAAGGCATCAGTGGTTAGATCACTTACAAGCTCTAAGTGAACCGCCTTCGTGGCGAAGCAGCAGAAAACCGCAATATAGGCCTTGTGTGGTCGTTTTCCCCTCACCTTGTAGTGCACCGTGATTGGGCCGCAGTAATCTACTCCCGAATGAATGAATGGTCGAGCTGGAGTAACTCGTGGCGATGGCAGATTTCCCATGATCTGGTAAAGGAGAGCTGGCTTCGCCTTACTACATATTGTGCAGCGATGGATTGTTGCTCTAGCCATGATCTTGCCTTTTATTGGCCAAAATTGTTGTCTCACTATCCCTAGGAGGGTTTGTGCGCCACAATGCTTATTGTCTTTGTGAATCATTTCAAAAAGAAGTTTCACAATTGAATCATTGTAGGGAAGAAGCAACTGGTGCTTGGAATCATATTCCAATGGTGAAGCTTCCAGTCGCCCTCCCACGCGTAGCAGCCCATCTTTATCCAAGAACGGTGAGAGGTTCGATAATTGGCTACCCCCTTTCACGTCCTTATATTTGGTGAGATGATGTATTTCTTCTCTGAAGTCGGTTTCTTGAATTTGCCCTACCATTAACGTCAATGCCCTTTTTAATTCAAGTGTAGTCAATGACGGTTGATCCTGCCTGAATTCTTTCTTACTTCTGAGGTTGGTAACAAATCGCAAAATATACCCAAGGACCCGTTGAAGATGCCAGAAGGAGTTTTTGTGGTTGATTTGATATATAATACTGGGCTCCTCAGAGGTTAACACACCTGCATATTTTATCTTTCTTTCCAGGTTAGTTGGACTAGCTAGATGGGGGTTGAATTTAGGGGGCCACTCTGTTTCTCTGCCCGATAGGAAGAGGGGACCATAGAACCACAAGGTGCAATCTTCCACTCGGCTCGATGCAAGTCCTCGTGACAACATATCTGCTGGATTGAACTTGGTGCTTACGTGCCGCCATTGCTCTGCTCGAGTATTCTCTAGAATGATAGAAATTCGATTCGCTACAAAGGTATGAAGTGATGCGGAGGAGTTGATCCATGACAACACAATGTTTGAGTCAGTCCAATACCAGGCTGGGGTTGTTATTTTGAGATCAGTCATGATTCGTGTAGCAAGCTGGGCTCCAAGTGCTGCGGCACAAAGCTCCAATCGCGGTATGGTTTGAGTTTTGAGTGGGGCTACCCGTGATTTAGAGCACAGAAGACGTGTGATAATTGTCCCATCTCTCATTGTTGATCGAAGGTAAACTGCTGCCCCATACGCCTTTTCGGATGCGTCTGAGAAAATATGTAATTGGCTTGATGTTGGGACTCCACCACTGCTCAGGTGTCTTGGGATTCTTAGGGTGTTCAATTCCTTGAGTCCTGCACGAAAGGTAATCCATTTAGTGTGCATGGATTCCGGTAGAGCCTGATCCCAGTCCAGTTTTAACTTCCACAGTTCTTGGATAAATATTTTTGCCGTAACCGCTATAGGCGACAGGAGCCCCAACGGATCAAAAATTCTTGCCAGATCCGATGTAACTGTACGTTTGGTGATTCTTCTATTTTCTGCGGTGTTTACTTTTATGCACAGCTGATCCTTTTCTGGCAACCATGTTAGTCCTAGGGTGCTAATGGAGGTTGACCGTGTGCTCTCGAAATCTAAATTTACTTCCATGTCACCTTGTGACACATTTTTGAGTAACTGAGGATGGTTGGCGCACCATTTTCGAAGGTTGAAACCGCTTTGCTGCATAATCTTCATCAGTTGTTCTTGTAGTTGGATAGCGGCGGTTAGGCTATCGCTTCCACCGAGGCCGTCGTCTAAATAGAAGTTGTCTTGGATGAATTGAGCTGCTATCGGGTATTGTAGGGCATGATCTTTCGCCAGCTGTTGTAAACATTTTGTTGCTAAGTATGGAGCCGCTCTTGTGCCATATGTGATCGTGTTTAGTTGAAAGTAAGACAGTGGTTCGGAAGCGCTCTTTCGCCAAATTATGATTTGAAATCGCCTATCCTCAGGGGCGATCAAAACTTGCCGATACATTTTTTCTATGTCTGTAGAAAACACAAATCTGGGAAGTCGAAATTTCAATAAAATTGAAAAGAGTTCGCTTTGGACTGTTGGACCTGTATACATCAGATCATTTAGCGATTGCCCTGACGTTGTTATGGCTGAAGCATCAAACACCACCCTCAATTTGGTTGTGGAGCTCTCAGGTCTTAGGACGCAATGATGTGGGATGAAATTGTTTGGTGATCGAATAGATTCAAATGAGATCTTCGTCATATGGTTCAGCTCCTCGTATTCATCCATGAATTTTGTATATTGACTTCTTAATTCGGGGTTTTTCTTTAGACGGTGTTCTAGAGACAGAAACCGGTTAAGAGCAACTTTGTATGACTGACCAAGTCCTTCTTCAGGATTCTGATGGAATGGTATTTTTACTACGAAGCGGTTTTTGTTGGTTTTGTAGGTGGTTTGCACAAAGAGCTCTTCACACCTTCTCTCTGCCTCTGATAAACGTTTTTCAGCAGGCTTAATTTCGTCAAGCTCCCATAGTCGGGCAATAGAAGCGTCAAGATCGTCACTAGTCGTAGCCACTCCGCATGAGAATTGGGTTGCTTTGTGGGTTTGCAGTTTTCCTGAAATCACCCATCCAAGCATTGTATTTTGAAGAATTGGTAATTGTGGGGAGAGTTTGATCTGTCCCACGGACAGTAGCTGAAGAAAGTGTTCGGCCCCTAGCAAAATATCGATTTTGTCTGGTCGATTGAAATGTGGATCGGCTAATACCAGATTTTTAGGTATTGGCCATTCTTTGATGTTGATGAACTGTGCAGGTTGCGGCGAAATGATGCGAGGAAGTACAAATGCTTCTAATGGGGTTGAAAACCCGTTTATTCGCGACTGTAGTTCGACGTTAACGCGATGCTGCGTTTTAGTGTTGATGATTCCAATGCCAGTTATGTTTGCTGATGATGGCTGCATTGGGATACCTTGTCGTTTGACTAATCGCTCCGTGACACAATTCACTTGCGAGCCGGAATCAAGCCACGCGCGACATTCAATTTGTGATGAGTCAGTTTTGATTTTGACTATTGCCGTGCCCAGGATCACCACTGAGGACGATGCTTGTGTCCTTGCAGCAGTTAATGAAGCTAATCCTGGACTTGTTGTCGGAGGCACTGCCTCCTTGATTATCATTGATGAATTCTTGAGGTTTGGTTGGGTCTTGTCTCCATTTCGTACTCTTGACTCAACCGCTTGGCTGTTGGATTCCAAATGCAAAAGTGAGTTGTGTTTGTTCTTACATTTCGCGCAGCCCCTGAAGAGGCATTGCCTTGCTGAATGATTCTTTCTTAAACAATTGACACACAAGTGTTGTTTTTGCACAAAATTTAGGCGTTCGCGCGGCGTGAATTGTTGAAATCGGCTACAATGATACAAGAAATGACCACCAGTTTTACACAGTGGGCAGCTGACCTCAAGTTGTTTAGGTGCTGCAAGAGAGGCGCATACCTTTGTTGAACCCCTTTCCTTGGGACCCATTGCTTCCATTGATTGAAAGCGAGTTTCCAAAAATCCTAAGAAGTGTCTGACTTGCTGCAGTTCTTTTGGATTTGTGATTGATCTTTCATATTGATTATGAAGATTTCGATCCAGTTTCTTCGTCAGAAGGTGCAGAAGGATCGGATCCCAGGAGGTGGTGTTGATTCCCAGATTCTGTAATGCGTACAACCATTCCTGAGTTGTATCATGTAATTGCTTAATGGATGATACTGATGTGCCGACGGAGGGTTGATCGAGCAATTGTTGTATCACTGAGGCGACGAGAATTCTTTTGTTCTCATATCGCTCTTTGAGCATGGTCCAGGCGGGCTCGTAGTTTTCGGCGGTAGCGGCCAGATGACGTATAAGTCTTTCGGCTTCACCTGTTACGTTAGCCTTCAGGTACCACATTTTTTGGGCTGAAGGGATTTCTTGCTTGTCTACAAGTTGCATGAACAAGTCGTTGAAGGTCCTCCATTTTAGGTAGTCGCCGTCGAACTTTGGAATCGCTACTTTGGGTAATGGTAGTACATTACCTTGATTCCCGGGACTCCCTGACGATACACCCGGCCTAGACGCATTCTTGAAATGGTTGACTATTCTGGCCTCTAATGCAGCATATGCTGTCATATCGTATCCCTCCTGCAACGGGTCTTGGCTATTTTCCCGAATTGAGAAGTGTAGATTCTGTATTTGCTTCCACAATTTTTCTTTCAAGGGCATGTTGTCCGATGTTGGATCCATTGTGAGAACCCGTTGCAATGACTCCATCATCACCTTCTGCCTTCTTATTATCGATGTGGTCGTGGTTGGGACAAATTGTCCCCCAGTGCCGCCCCCGGGATTGCTTACTGCGGGAGTTTGGTCCCGAGCTGGTTGGCCAGCTGCGCCAGTAGGCCTCTCATCTGCGGGGGTGGTTAATGCGGACTTAAAAATGTTCTGATACTGCTCCACCAGCTTTGCTATCTGGTTGTAATAGTCATTGATGAAGTACTCATGGTCCAAGGGAATGTCTTCTAAGCTTCGGATTTTGTTGTCCGTGCTCTCAAACTCGGACCATGCGTTGTCTAATTTTATTAGACGTTCTTTATAGTAACCGACCGTTTTCCTACTGGTAGAGTCCTTCTTAAAGTTACGAACAATCGTCTCGATTACGTCACCTGACGCTTGCTGGGATTTTACCAGTTGGTTGAAAATGGTCATGTCGGAGTCTTTCCAAGATACTGCCATGTTCAGGACGTTGTTTGCCTAGTATAGTGTTGCCGCCTCAGTGTAGGATATTGCTCTCCTAGCTGCCTGAAGGTGGACTGCGGTTTTAGTGTAGGATGTTGCTTTTTCTAGCTGCCTGAAGGTGTACTGCTGCTTCAGTGTAGAAATTAGCTGACTGGCTCCTGTAGCAGATCACGTCGGGGTCACCAATGTTTAACTCAGAGATTGGGTTCTGAGTTGGGCCACACTAGTTTGTGTAGCCGGAAGCTCTCTTTTCTTCGAGGCGGTTCGCCTGAAGATAATCGCTGCAACTCAAGCACTTAAACTTGGTTGCACGGAGAGGATGCGTCAGGTAAAGGTCCTGACGAAGGTATGTGGCAGAGACAAAGTAATCTGGATTATCTTACAAGCGATATCACTTGAAGATGTAAATTGTTACTCAAGCACTTGGAACTTGGTAACTCGGAGTAGAAAAAAAACACAATGTTTCTAGACTTGATTTACTTTATTGTCTCTCATTTATTTCAATAAATTTTGTTCTTATATACTAACTTAATGCTATGTCATACATTTGGGTTTAACCCATATTGTTGCTGAAGTTGATTGCACCTCTTTTTGCATGGCAGAAACAATTTTTGTTTCTAGGGCAAATTTATGCCGAATTGTAACCAAAAAAGGTTTGTAGGTCTTTTCCGGGTTGTGCAATAAATAAAATGCAACCTATGTATATTGAAGGTGTGCAATTAACTTCAGCGGTAAAAAAAAACAAAACAAGAAAAACAAAAACAGGTGTTCAAAATATAAATATAAATGCTTAAACATAAAAACAAAAAAAAATATTTGTTTACGTAAAAATGCTTGCATTTAAAGTATTAAATCTAGGTTACAAATATGACCTATATATAAAAGAAATGCAAGCATATAATAAAATAAAGTATTAAATGTAGGTAACAAATAAAAATGCAAGTTCATACAAAAATAATGAAATAAAGTATAAAATTAGGTTACCAATAAAAATGCAAGTTTATACAATAAAATAATATAAAAATAAAGTAGAATTTAGGTTACAAAAAAAAGTTTATACAATAAATGAAAACATTAAAAACTAATATATAGCGTAATAACGGTGAAGGTATGAACAGCTGTATTTAATAAAAATATAATTAATGACTATTTCAATGAGGAAGTTTAGTAACCCAGTTAAAATGCTTACGAAGAGGAAGTGAAAAATAATTTATTGAACTCTTTTAAAATTAGTTTGTTGAACTTTTTGAAATAAAATGCTTACGAAGAAATTCAATGCAAAATAATTGAATTTTCAAATTGAATTGCGAAATTGAACATTTTTTAGGTTATTAATGAAATAATTTTTTGTTGCCAATTAATAGGCAGGGAATGGGTTAAGGTGTTTTTGGAATGGTTCGTTGACTTAACTCGCGTTATTCAAAGGGCACTGCTACACGTTCAATATTTATCGTATCGCGGTATTTATCGAACGTGTAGCATGCAGTATTGATGGATCGCGATCAATATCGCAGAATAGCCCGATTTTATGAAATCCAGATCGCGGATCGCGTGTAGCATTTTCATGATATTAAATCGCGATACGTTAATAAGAAGTGCAAAACACGCAGTGCAAAAAATTTAAATAAAAAATAAAACATTTTGCAAAATTTGTGCAGCTTATTTTAATAAAAGATAATGGCAGAAGATATTGAAAGGGAATGCGTTCTGCCGGTAGAATCGGAGTTAACAAAGGAAAAAATTATTTTGAAAGATTGTGATGACACGTCCCCGCTAGTTGCTGGGGTAGCCCAGCAGTGGCCAGTGTTGAAGTCTATTCCCGCCGTGCGTGAAGGTGAATTCAATCTTACCCTATCGCAATTTCCTTAGAGGGGAGGAAACCAAACCTGCTTCGACTACCAAGCTCAAGGGCAGAGGACGGTACGCCTGATTGTTGTATCCAATCTGACCAGATTCACCGTCGCGCCCTTAGCTGTAGTACTCCCACGCGTGACCGTCAGTGTGTGGTGGATCTGACTGTTGAGCCCAATCTGACCAGGACCACCACCACCGAGTTGTGCGTGTTTGCACGGCTATTGGTACCTGATTCTCCGGGTAAGAAAACACCTTCACTTATTATTTTTTTTTCTTTGTTCTTCTTTTTTTTCAGCTTGTTAATTTTACTTTAAATTAATAATTTACTTATTCAATATCATTTACATTAAATTTAATTAGTAAAATATCTATTTTTTTTTTTCCTTTCTTATAACTTTACCAGAACGCATTTCTAGTAATTGCCCTAACCGGTAGTCGCCCGCTGTCAATCGTGGAAAGCCGAGAGTCACTGGTTGTTGTGTCCAAGCTATCCAGTGACTCTATTCTTTCCTCGATGCTTGCAGCCGCTCAAGAAAGTAGGAACGAATGGCGGTATCGGAGCGGTGTCCCTAAACCGATGCCGACATTCGTTTCCTTAATCAACCTTTATTGTACGTAGCAATAAGGTCTCACCTTCTTGGCAGTTTCCACACGACTGCGTATAAAATATTTTTTTCAACTTACGTTACCTCACAAATATAAAAGTATGTTAATGTTAATCAAGAGAGAAAAGAACAATATATATTATCTTATAGATCTAAATATAAATGAGAAATTCAAGTACTAACGAAAACAATGCTTATTACTAATAAAAAGAAATTCCTTCCAGTAGTAAATATTAATAAAGAAAACAATGTAAATATAAATGAGAAATTCAAGTACTAACGAAAAACAATGCTTATTACTAATAAAAAGAAATTCATTCCAGTAGTAAATATTGATAAAGAGAAAAAAAACAATGTAAATATAAATGAGAAATTCAGGTACTAACGAAGTGAGAAATTTCAAGACCTCCCTCTGCTACATAGTTTGTTGTCGACAAAAACGACTGTTGGGACTTTATCGTTACACTGCCCCCCTCCTGCGGTTGGCCTACCGGTCCATAGGCACTATTCGCACTTGGTTGGGCTGGGGAAATGTCAGCCGATACCGCTGTCCGTTAATGATTTTTATCAGCCGTCTGCGTTTGGGTGTGGTTCGCGCTATCTCCTGGATCTCTCGCTGCAACTCTATGGGCGATTCTGCCAGCGGTACATCGTTTATAGATCGGGGTGACCAGGGGCGAACGACGGCATTAGTGGTAGGTGTTGGTGTCTTGCCGGTGGCGTGTGATAGGGTGGCCAGCTCAGTGGAGTGAGTTTGGGCTGGGTTTCGGGGCGACACGGGTTCCCGAGGCGTTAACGTTGGGGGTGCCGATGGGACCTCTCTTGGGTAGCCGGTAACGGCGGGTACTGCCTGTCCCCTAATCACTATTAACCGTGCCCGCCAGATTCTCTCGTAACAGGGCATCCCCAAGTAGCGATACTGGTGGTCCTGGAACTCAAAGGTTCCCCAGCCTCTTCGGATTCGTGGAGGTGTTGGTGGGCGATAGTTTTCGCTGTTCGAGTTGAGCGATGACGGCGAGCGGGGTGGGAGTGGTGCCGGTGGCGTGGGTGGGTGCACGTCGACAGTTGTGTCTGCCTCCCCCCAGAAACTTCGTCTTAGTTCCTCCAAGAAGTCTTCGTCCAGGTCCTCCGGCGGTATATCGAACTCGTCGAGATTGAGGGGTTCATCCTCCTCCCATCGGGGAGGTGGTGTCTCCTCGTCCTGAAGGTGGGGATGACATCCGTCGACGGTATACTTCGTGGTAAACTCCACTTGCGTGGGGGCGTGGTTGTCGGACTCCGCACTGTTATTGCTTATAAATGGTGGGGGAGGGGGGTGGAATGTCGTTCCCCGCCTCGGTGAGGTCGCGCAATTCGGCCTCCATTCGGTAGCAACGACCCGTCTCCCGTGCCCGGTATGATTGAGTGCGCGGGGGCCCTTTCGTTCGTCGCCTGTGTGGCCCTTTTGAGTTCGCCACCTTCGGGTGTCGACGGCCTTGGGGTTCGGTGGTCGTGCTCGGGATCTCGTCCTCCTTAAAAAAAATACTGCGCCGCACTTTGGCCTGCTCTTTTTCCATGTTTCGCCGAAACTTAGCCCGGGATGCCTCAAATTTCGCGTCCTCTGCACTCATCTTCCTCAGTGGCTGCTTACGTGATCTAAAAGAGTTTAAGAGAGAACAATGGGTTAGTGTTTTTGCCTGCACGAATGGCTTTAATTCACTAATATGGGCTGTACGCTGTTCGCTACTGTCTACTGTGCTAAGTTCGCTTATGACGGGGGATACGTATCCTCGTACGACGTATGGACCTCCAAATTTCGGGGCCAATTTAGCGGTGAAGTTATCGGCGGCTTTTGATAGCGGGTGAAGTCGGACTAAGACCTGGTCTCCTATTGACGGTTTCCAGCTACGCCGGCGTAAATTGTAGTGTTGTGCCTGTTTCTGCGTGGCCTCTGCCAAATTATGCCGGACTATTTTAAAAATCTGTTCCAGTTCGGTGGCACGCTCCTCTGGCTTCAACCTTCGAGCTCCGGTACCAATAGTTACTTTGTCGTACAAGGCACGTGGCAGTCTAGGTTCCCTTCCCTGGGTCAGGTACGCTGGTGAATAGCCTGTGGATTCCGATGTGCTCGTGTTTAGTGCCAGCATTATCTCGGGCAGCAGCTCGTCCCAGGTGTTGTGTTGGTTTCTGGCGAGTTGTGCGATGATGGTTTTGAGGGTGCGATTGACCCGTTCTGTGGGGTTCTCTTGCGGCGTGTAAGGAGCAGTAAGTTGCTGGCTTACTCCTAGTTCACGTAGATATTGTTTTAACACTCGTGATGAAAATTGCGTACCATTGTCAGTGAGTAGAGTTTTTGGTACACCGTACCGCGACACTATTCGTTCCCTGACCGCTTTTACTACAACTTCCGCTGTGGCCTTACGTACCGGGATCAATTCGAACCATTTGGAAAATTTTTCCACGAAAACGAGCAGCATGGTATGTTCGTTTCGTGTTCTGGGCAGTAGCCCCATTAAATCGGCACATACTAGTGACCAAGGTTCGTCCGGGATGCGTGACAACATTTTTCCTGCCGGGAGTTGTTGGGCGGTTTTATACTGCTGGCACGTTCCGCAACGTCACACGTAGTTTCTCACGTCTCGGGCCATGCCGGGCCAATAGTAACGGCTGGCAACCTTGTTCAGCGTTTTTCGAGTACCTAGGTGACCGGCGGCCGGTTGGTCATGAGTTTCGTTCAGCACCTGCAATCTTAAGGGCGTGGCAACACACAGCTTCCAGGGGGTAGCATCTTCGTCGATAATTTCTCGATTAAAGTGCCGATAGAGCTGGCCGTTTACGATGGTATAATCTGCGAAATTTTCCGGGCTCTGGCGGACGGCCGCCACTTTATCGTCGAGCCACGGACAAGTGCTAGGTGATTGGGCCTGGGCCAAATTGACTCCAACTCTCGGGTGACGCGATAGTGTATCGGCGACCACATTTTGTTTTCCTGTCCGATATCTGATTGAGAACTGGTATTGCTGTAGTTCTAACGCCCATCTTGCCAGTCGGCCCGTGGGATTATCAATAGAATTCAGCCACTTCAGCGATAGATGGTCGGTTATTACTTGGAACTTATATCCCTCCAGATAGGATCGCATTTTCCGAATACCCCATACAATTGCCAGACACTCTTTTTCGGTGGCCGAGTAGTTCTTTTCAGCCTGGTTTAGATGCCGGCTCGCATAGGCTATCACGCGTTCGTTGCCATGAATTTCTTGGGTGAGTACTATGCCCAGTCCGAAATCACTTGCATCGGCTTGCAATGAAAATGGTCTGCTGAAATCGGGGCAGGTGAGGACCGGTGCACTGGTTAATTTCAATTTTAATTCTTCGAAAGCGCGTTGTTGTTGCTCTCCCCACTTCCAGTGCTTGCCCTTTTTAAGCAATTGCGTCAGTGGTTGGGAGATCTCCGCAAAGTTAGTTAGAGATTTCTATTTTTTATATTTTAAAAAAATAATTTCTTAAGCGACTATGAGCTTTCTTTATTTATTTCTTTAAAAAATCTAAACTACACTTACTTAATACTTATGTTAATTAAAACTCGTGTTCCATTTTAGACTGTCTCGCGTTTTAAAAATAATCTTTTTAAGTTTTAGTACCTGTTTGCTTAATCTAGGGTTAGTTATGAAAATGTACGTTCTTTATCTTATGTTTATTAACATGCTCTTTTCTTGGGTTGTTTGTTTGTAAATTATGTTTACTAAAAAATGTGTTTTGATATTTTCTTATCTCTAAAATATGTTTACATTTGATATTTCTCTGAAATGAATGTCTTTATTTCGATTACAATTACAAATAACCTTTCACATGCTTGGTTTTGTTTTATTACAAATAATCTTTATTTTATTACAGCTAATGTTTGTGTCTTAAAGTATGTTTTGTATCTTTGTTTTTACAAATAACCTTGAGGTTGTAGTGTTCCTTAACTAGTTTGGCACAAACCGTCAGTACCAGGATGTGACCCCCAGGAATCGCCTGATTTCCTTAACGTTAGTTGGCGGGGGTATTTGGGTGACTGCTGCGATTTTATCGGGGTCCGTCTTGATTCCCTCGCTGGTCACCACGTGACCCAGGTACTTCGTTTCTGATTTAAAAAATTCGCATTTCTCGGGATTGATCCTCAGGTTCGCTAACCGCAATCGTCGGAATACTTCGCGCAGATTTGCCTCATGCTCCTCGAAAGTGATGCTAACTACAATTATGTCGTCGAGATAAGCGAACGCGTGGGTCTTCATTTCGGGCCCTATTACACTATCCAGAGCCCTTTGAAACGTGGCAGGGGCCGAGTGCAGTCCGAAAGGCATAACACACCATTGGAACAAGCCTCGTCCGGCGACTCCAAATGCCGTATACTTTTTGCTGTCTGCCTCCATCGGAATTTGCCAGTAGCCATCTTTCAAGTCAAGACTACTAATGTATTTCGCATTACGCAACCGGTCCAAGATAGTGGCGGAAATCCATGCACGTACGCCAGGAGCCATTCTTCTTCTTGACTATGGTGATAGGGAAGCTATATGGGCTACAAGACGGTTCGATACATCCGCGTTCTAATAATTTATTCACCTCCTCATCAATAATAGCCTGCATGGCTGGGTTCCGTGGTTTGTATCTTATCTTGATCGGTCGGTTATCTCTCATCACTATGCGATGGCTGGCTATGGAGGATAGGCCCTTCACCCCTTGGAACTTTTTCAGTTCGGTGTTCAAAAACTGCGTAATTCTTTGTGGTATGGCCGTCTCTACCCCGACCCGCTTAATCGTATATGTTCTCGAACTGGTTAAAAGGGGGTCTTTTGCTTACCTGGTTATTTATGGTTCCGGTTCCCGGGTTTCCATCAGGTGCCCGCTCAGGTGCGGCTATCAAACCCGCGCAGGTAATGGTGGTGTTAAAAGCCCTTAAAAAATCGATGCCCAGGATGATTTCCTTGGTGGCCTCGTCCATTAGCAAAAACACATGGACCCTTGATTTATTGTCTAGTGTCCCCTTGCATTTGATGGCCTCTGAGAGTTGCTTCTTCGATCCCTCCGCCAATAATACTTCCATATCCCGATTTATCAACTGGGGCTGTTTAAACATGCGATTCACCACCTTTGGTGCGATGAAGCTGCGAGTAGCCCCGGTGTCCACCAGTGCGGGGATTAGCTGCCTCCCGATAAGGACTACGGCCGTGAGTTTCTCTTGTTCCCACACCAGGTTGGTCGGAGTTTTTAGCCCCCCGGATCGTTGACCGGCTCGTGCGCATGTGTCGGCGTGGCCTCTATCCACCATTCTATGATGTTCGCCCCGTCCTGGATGTGAATTATTGGGGATGCTCTCCAGATCGGCTACGAGGTTAATAAGGTCACCTAGTGTACCAAAATCCTTCCTCCGAATGTATCTTTGGTAATCGGGGAGTGAGTTGCGGAAGATTCTTTCGAGCTTTTCTGCCTGACTCAATCGGGCGTGACGCATCAGGTCCTGGAGCGCCAGTACGTAGTCCTTGAAGTTTTCCCGGGGCCTTTGTGTTCGCTTTCGGATTTCGTCTTCCAGTCTCTCGAAATACCGCGGCGGTAGGAAGAAGTTTAAAAAATCTTCCTTAAATCGCGACCATCGTTCCCACAGCTGATTGTTGTTTCGGAACCAGCCGAGTGCCTTATCTCGAAATAGCTCGAACAACACGTGTACGACGGTGTCCAGGTGGATTTCATACATTCCGGCCATCTCCTCGACCCGCTCGACAAAGTCCAAAGTGTTCTTGCCCCCGTCGTATTTCAGCCCCCACTTAGGTATCACTTCTATAGCCGCTAACCGGTTTTCTCCACGGGGTGGGACTTCGTCTCCTCGTCCGCTAGGTTGAATGGGCAATTCTCGTTTGGGGCTAGACCCGGCCTGGTTGGGGAGAGGGGTTAGGTGTGCATCGGGTAGTGGACTCAGTGGGAGTTGTGTAAGGGCGTCTGGTGCTGGCTCAGTATTTGTCATGTGGGGTGTCTTCGTTTTCTCCACTTCGTTTGCCGGGATCGTATGTGGGATAGGTAGGCCTACTCCAGGATGGCGCCGTCGGTGTTGCGTTGCCATTCCATAAGTCGCTCGCCAATCGCCCCATCGCGGGTTGTGCTGGCCAGGGTGGTCAGTCGTTTCCGCATCTCTTCGACTGTTCCGACAGGATCTTGCCCACACTGGGATAAGCAACGGCTTAGTTCTTCCCTTTTTAGGCCCGTGTATCTTTCCCTCAGATATTAATGATGTCTATTGGGGTTGATGTTTCTGGATTTCACTTCTCACTTCTTCTTGAATTTAATTAGTTAAATATAAATTAACACAAAAATTATTAGTGTTCTATAGCTATATATATTATCCTCTTTTTCCTGTTCGTCTTATACAGAAAAAAAAGAAGTATATAAAAAAAAATCATGTATAATAAATTATGAAAATAATTGAAAAAAAAAATATACAATTATTCACGAGAGTATTAATCATGTCCCTGCTCGGGCGCCAATGTGATGACACGTCCCCGCTGGTTGCTGGGTTAGCCCAGCCAGTGTTGAAGTCTATTCCCGCCGTGGGTGAAGGTGAATTCAATCTTACCCTATCGCTATTTCCTTGGAGGGGAGGAAACCAAACCTGCTTCGACTGCCAAGCTAAAGGGCGGAGGACGGTGCGCCTGATTGTTGTATCCAATCTGACCAGATTCACCGTCGCTCCCTTAGCTGCAGTACTCCCACGCGTGGCCCTCAGTGTGTGGTGGGTCTGACTGTTGAGCCCAATCTGACCAGGACCACCACCACCGAGTTGTGCGTGTTTGCACGGCTATTGGTTCCTGATTCTCCGGGTAAGAAAACACCTTCACTTATTATTTTTTTTTCTTTGTTCTTCTTTTTTTTCAGCTTGTTAATTTTACTTTAAATTAATAATTTACTTATTCAATATCATTTACATTAAATTTAATTAGTAAAATATCTATTTTTTTTCCTTTCTTATAACTTTACCAGAACGCGTTTCTAGTAATTGCCCTAACCGGTAGTCGCCCGCTATCAGTCGTGGAAAGCCGAGAGTCACTGGTTGTTGTGTCCAAGCTATCCAGTGACTCTATTCTTTCCTCGATGCTTGCAGCTGCTCAAGAAAGTAGGAACGAATGGCGGTATCGGAATGGTGTCCCTAAACCGATGCCGACATTCGTTTCCTTAATCAACCTTTATTGTACGTAGCAATAATGTCTCACCTTCTTGGCAGTTTCCACACGACTGCGTATAAAATATTTTTTTCAACTTACGTTACCTCACAAATATAAAAGTATGTTAATGTTAATCAGGAGAGAAAAGAACAATATATATTATCTTATATATCTAAATATAAATGAGAAATTCAAGTACTAACGAAAACAATGCTTATTACTAATAAAAATAAATTCCTTCCAGTAGTAAATATTAATAAAGAGAACAATGTAAATATAAATGAGAAATTCAAGTACTAACGAAAACCAATGCTTATTACTAATAAAAAGAAATTCATTCCAGTAGTAAATATTGATAAAGATAAAAAGAACAATGTAAATATAAATGAGAAATTCAGGTATTAACGAAGTGAGAAATTTCGAGACCTCCCTCTGCTACATAGTTTGTTGTGGACAAAAACGACTGTTGGGACTTTTGTCGTTACAAGATTTTATTTTTAATTTGGAGGCATTGCCGGAGTTGTGGGACTCGTCGGCTAAAGCTTATTCAGACAAAATAAAAAGAGCCGATGCGCAGCAAAAATTACTAAAAATTTTTAAACAAATTAGGCCCACTGCTACCGTCGACGATGTTCGTAAGAAAATAAACTCGTTGAGGTCGAATTACAGAAAGGAACTGAGACGAATTATTGACTCAAAAAATGTTCCGGTGCTGGTGCAGATGGTGTATATACACCCAAATCATGGACATTTAAAGCTCTGCAATTTCTAGAGAAAACCGAAAAGCCTGTTAATGTGGTAAGTAAATTTTGTTTTACAACAATAGATAACAACTCTTTTTTTTAATTAGTCATATATACATATTTATTGTTCTTTATTATAATATTTACAAAAGTTATCTCTAATTGTTTTTGTACTTATAGTTGGTTTGCTCGCATTTGGCCGCACGGTACACAACTCAAAACTATCTTCAATTGAATTTGAAGAATTATAAAGTTGTTCTTTTTTCATTGAAAAGTTGTGTAAGTAACAGCATTCTGCTGTCACCTTTGTGGCTCTCTGGGGGCTTAGGCTAATAGGCTTTTGAAAAACTCCAAATTTTGAAGAAAGTATACCAAAAGAGCACTCAATCACAGATCTTGCTCTGGATAAACGTCGGTTATAAATTTCTTCTTCTTTTGTAGCTTTCTTTTGGGGGTATGGCTTCATCAGATGAGTGTTTAACGCGAAGGCTTCGTCTCCTATAAAAACATAGGGATATTCTTCTACTGTGTTAGGTAGAGCAGACGGGGGTGGCAAATTCAAATGGCCTTGTTGCAGTCGTTCCCAAAACTTTGAATAATAAAGAACTCCGCCATCTGATACACGGCAATTGCACCCGATGTCTATCATCATAAATTCTTTTGTAGCATTTGCAATGCCCATAAGAATGATACTATAGGTTCCTTTGCTATTATAGTACAACGATCCCGTACCAGGTGGATGCCTAATTTTAATGTGTTTCCCGTCTATTGCTCCGACACAGTTGTAAAATTTGTGGAGCCTTTTGAAGCCATCTGCAATACTCCTCCACTCATCTGTTGTAGTTGGCATCTAAAAAGTTTAGAATAATTGTTAGTCTATTTGTTGGCTGTTTGTTAGATTGTATACATAATATTAATAACGATTATTACTGATATATAATAAATACGAAAAAAATATATAATCATTATATTTTCAGGTTATGGTTTCTGAATATGAGAGTGAAATTAATACAAGAAGCCAGTCTCTGGAAGACTTAGACGATTCCTCTTTTTCGTCTATCAACCCTATACTTCCTCCGAGAAAAAAAAATAAAATTGGCATTGCAGCAAAGCAAAATGAACTCATTGAAAAAGCATGTTCACTGCTGTCTGAGAAATCAGGATCGTCACCCAGTAACGTTAACGCCACAGCTGTATATTGGAGTGAAAAATTGAAAAAGCTTCAACCAAAGCAAAGAATGTTCGCGGAAAAAGCCTTAAATGACATTTTATTGAAAGCAGAGCAGAGCAGAGAGGGTACGCTGAACAGAATTTCTGTACAAATAAACCAGAATTCAGCATCAAATGTAACAACACCGGAGCCATGTGATGCACATTCAATCAGATATGAACGGTTTGTACCGGAGTCAAATATTTTCGTATCCACACCTTCACCGAGATATGTTTTTGTGTCTCAATCTGAAGAGCACAACAGTTTACAGACTGAGAATTCACGTACGCGATTTCCGGATGTTATTTGTCAAAGCGTAGGTGCAACTCAAGACGTTTATGATGGAAATAAGCAAGATATTTCAATAAGATCAATATTTTCAAGTTTTAATGGTAATGGTATAAAACTTATAAATTATTAAAACAAAAGTTACGTTTTACTTACTTTAATATAATCTTTAAGGACGTATATTAACGCGTCACAAGTATCTTCGACAGCTTGGCTTATCGACTGCCGGGACATAATGGCAGTAAACCTCTCATTTTTAAAGTATCTGTAAAAAAAATAATGATTATATAAAAAATAGGATACATTTGCAATAAAATATACATAAATACTTACGCTCCTGTTGCAAAATAATGCAGAGCAATTGCCAACTTTTCTCTTGCCGAAATAGCTTCTCTCATCACGGTGTCTTTCTTCATTAAAAATGGAGTAACTAATTCCAAAATAACGTTAAAATTATCATTAGACATGCGGTAATAGTTTTCAAAGTCGTCTATTTCCTTATAAAGAATAATTTTGTCCATTAAACTAAAATGTGTAAATTTTTTTCGATCCTGCAACCACTTTTTGCTCCAACTTTTTCTTTCCACATTTTTTTTCAATGAAAAAGCAAGCAAAATGGCTAAGCAGGCTTTCTTTTGGTTTTCTCGCAACATTTTTTTTAATCAACCATCCGTACAGATGTGATACAGATTTCTGTGGTTACCTGCCGAGACGGCCTAATACCACAGTGGTCTTACCACCGAGTGAATACAATGCGTCCACTAACGCCCCGATGTACAAACCATGGGTACCAATTTGACATCACGTTTTTGGTCATGATGTCCACCTTGGGTGAGGTGCGGAGCCTTTCTATACTCCTACCGATCTAAGGGTCACGGTATCCCTGTGGCAATGCAATTCCACGTGGGCTAATACGCCCATCCCGCGATATGGGTAAAAACCACAGCCACCACGAAGCTCCCGAAGGGCCACACCAACTGCCAGGCTGAAACCGAAGTTTCAGGGGCACCTGGCACCCGTGGTACCAGTTTATAGTATCCGGTCAAACTGTTACCACCAGCCGAGTTCCAAATAACTCTAACCAGTGGCCTCACACACCATTCACACCACAAACACACCAGTACCCATTTTGGTACTCATTCACACACCATTCACTCAAGGCAGGATAAGACCCTTGGCTGAAAAACAAGCCAAGGACCCCATCCTGCCCTTTTCACAATATTCACCATACTACTACACACAACATTTAACAAACTACACCGGACTCTTCCAGGATGTTGCCTACTGCAAACCCGAGTACTGCAGCAATTTCCGCCCTTAGGCCCTGGGACCTAAGGGAAGAAATTGACGCAAAACCGTGGCGGCAGCGCAAACTCCCACATTAGTACGGAAAGTACCACCCCCTCCAACAATCACCACAGAAAACAACGCCGGACGACATTGCCAGGCACACACCAGAAAAGCAAACAAGACAACGGGTATCCGAATAACCGCTCAGCGATGTACCTACTGCACATGCCTTAACCTCCTACGGAAGGCTATACGGGCAAACTCGCGGATTCCATCTAAGGTGTCGGCTCTCTGCAGAATTCCGCCAAACATGTAGTCATTTCCAACCCTGACAACGCCTATAGAGTCTAAGTCCCTAATGTCAGCATACAGGGGACACTCCACAAGAAAGTGCCTCCAATCCTCAGAGTCGGCTCCGCATCTACAGGAGGGGGAATCAGACAAGCCCCTCTGATGCAAAAATGCATTCAGAGAGCCGTGCCCGGTCAGCAGGAAGCCCAGAGTTAAGCCAAAGCGAAAGTCTGGGTGTTCCCGTACGAAAGTAGGGTCACGTATGAATTCATACGTGACTCTACCCGCATCGCTGTTCTCCCACCTGTTTTTCCAGATAGAAACAAGACGCTCATCTAGAAGCCTCTTGACCGTCTCCAATCTCGCATCTACCAAATCTGCAGCAGAAAGCCAGTCATGTCCGAGAAGTGGTAGTCCCCGTTTGATCTTGAAAGCGACAGCACGACGTGTCACTTCCAAGTCAAGGGGGGCCACACCCAGCAAGACCTGAAGAGCATCTGTTGAAACTGT
The DNA here is from genome assembly GCA_030448955.1 of Trichopoda pennipes. Classification (NCBI taxonomy): domain Eukaryota; kingdom Metazoa; phylum Arthropoda; class Insecta; order Diptera; family Tachinidae; genus Trichopoda; species Trichopoda pennipes. The sequence continues at coordinate 265,568 of JASKUP010000090.1, forward strand.
CCGACAAACTGGCATGCAAGCGAGCATAGCCACTCCGTACAGCACAAAAATACGTAAAATACTGACGAAATAAATATTGAACGTGTAGCATACGCGCGTGATCCATCAATCCATTGAAATGGATCGCCATCCAAATATCACGATAAATATTGAACGTGTAGCAGTGCCCAAAGAAGACAATTCGCGCCAATAGTTAAATTTTTTATAATCAAATTTTTCGTGTGATTCTATAGTCAACATTTCTTTTTGTAAATAAAATGAATTTTAATTGTTATACGTGCTATAATTATGGATATTTTAATTACAGTTATAACATGAAATTCGATGACTGCATTGCAATGGATGATTCTACTAAAGTTGGGTACTTTTCCCTTAATCATCAACCACAAGCACCTTTGCCCACAAATGAAAAAAACAAGTGTATCTTCATCTTGGATCTATGTACATCAATATACAGGAATTGATACAAGCTGTAGTCCACATTTTGATCTCAGTACTTTTTATGGCAAATCTTTTATATTGCAAATGGTCCTTTTTAGACATTTATGTTTATGTGAGGATCTCACTCCTTTTTAAGTTATCTTTTATAAAAACTGTTTTAAACTTAAATTTTCCAGTCTGTAAAAACTAAAACTTATTCATACATACAATGTTCAATATTAAAAAATTTTTTCAAATGAAATCAATTTTGAAAATAAATTCACAAAACAATATTATTTTACACATATATTCAAACATAAATGTAATAACTAAACATTAAAATTTAAAATTGTATGTCTGTATGTATAGTTACAATATTTTTTCATTGTTTTTAAAAAATATTTTTGATTATTTTGAATTTGTTAGTCAACGATTTTTTAATTTTTAATTAATTGTTTTTATATTTTTTTGGTTATCCTGAAGATGCCAACCAATGGTTTGGCGAAATAAATAAAGTTGAAAAATTTTTTATAAAATAAATACCTAGTGCTCAATAATAATTACATATTAAAAAGGTCAAATAACTATAATTATTATATGTAGTTAATAAAAAGTATTAGGGTCGTTATATTAATTTCGGTTATGCTAAATTATAAAAATTTTTTGCTAACAAGTGTTTTTAAACATTAATCTTAATAATATAGCTTTTAAATGTCAGTTATAGACTCCAATATGTAAGTTTTTTTTCTTTAACATCCATTTTTTCAAAAAATCTTTTTCTTTCAACTCAATTTTTTCACAACTTAAATGAAATAAAACGTCACAAAGTACGAATTTTGAAGCAAAGCACAACACGAAAATTGTTGACACAAATTGCTGCGTGTAGACTTTACCTCAACTTTATAAGATCCAATGAACAACAAAAGTTGAAGCGTGTAAAAGAAACAGATGCACATAAATTGAATTGCATGCTGTCTTGTATGCATGTTTTTCAATACTTTGAAATATGTATATTGTATGAAAAAAATAAAAAATTCAGATCCTTTGGTGAATTTGTTTTCAATTTAGTAAAATATGCATTTTTAATTTTTCAAACTTTTTTCCTAGAAGTGTATGAATTTGTACCATAAAAATATGTATATGTATACAAAAAACTAGATTGGTTATTCAAACCACAAATAAACCAGATTCCATAGAACTTTTTTTTTTTTTTAATTTACATATTTAGCACAGATGGTATTAAAATAATACAATTGCCATTATTATTAGATAAAAAAAAGAATTTTTTACATTAAAAAATTATGTCTAATATAATGTATTAAATTTCTTTTAAATATATAAAAATTTGTTTCATTTTTCAATTCTAGTGGAATTTCATTAAAAAGATTAAGGCCCTTATATAATAGTAAATTCTGACTAAAATTTATTCTAAAATCAGTAGCATTTCGCAAATTGTAGGGCTGATCATCAGCTACATAAACCAATTGCCTCTGGATATATCTTGGCATCATTCCACTTCTTATTTTATAAATATACAACAGAACATTCATTATAATTCTTTGGTTGACCGTTAGCCAATGTAGCTTCTGCAGCATATCCCTGTGCGTTAGTCTATTACAGCGAAGAATGCATCTCATACCCTTGTTTTGCAACTTTTGAAGTCTGTTTTTCATTTGCTGTGTGCCCAGGAATAGTAAGGAAGAGCAATATTCAAAGTGAGGCTTTATCGTAGTGTTATATATTTTTATGGAGGTAGACGTTGACAGTTGGTATCGAATTCTTCTAAGAAATGCTGTTTTTTTTGAGATTTTTTTGCAAATATAGTCGAAATGCATTTTGAACTTCAAATTTTGATCGAGAATCACTCCCAGATATTTAATTTCTGGCACCATTTCTATTACCATATTCTCCATAATTACATTTTCTGTTGTTCTTGAATTTATAACCATGGCTTTTGTCTTGTTTGTATTGTGTTTTAGCTTATTCTTTTTTAGATAAATTTCCACTTCTTTTAATTCCCTATTAACAATACGAACACACTCATCTGCATTTATGCCACTTATGTAAATAAGGGCATCATCAGCAAACATACATACTTTAGCTTCTCTCAAAACTTTTGGTAAATCATTTATGTATATTATAAATAGTAGAGTTCCCAAAACTGCTCCCTGTGGTACTCCTACGTTGACATTTTCAGCTTCTGATAAAAATTCCCCGCATTTTGTTCTCTGTGTTCTTTTATCACGATAATTCCAAATCGTCGCCTTTTATACCATACTTTTCCAGTTTCATCAGTAATATTTCTCTGTTTATCGTTTCGAATGCTCTTTTTAGGTCCAGAAAAACTGCCACCACACAATTTCTTTTTTCTACTTCAGATTTCCATTGAGAAACTACAAGATTTAAAAGAGATTCACAACTATGGTTATGTCTAAAACCAGATTGCGTTTCATGCAATAAATTATTGTTTTCAAAGTAGTTACTCAATTGAGAGTATACCACTTTTTCCAAGATTTTGCTTATTGTCATTATCATATTTATTGGTCGTATTTCATGTGGATCAGTCGTATTTTTGACTTTCTTTATAGGCACAATACATGACTCTTTGAAACAGTCGGGAAATGTTCCCGTTTGCATTGATGATAATATAAGGCGGTGCAAATATGATCCAATAATATAATAATTTTGTGTCAACATATTAACCGTGAGGAAATTTTGGTGTTTTTTATTATTCATGCTTTTCATCATATTTTTAAGGCTATTTTGGTCAATATTGTCAAATTTAAATATACATTGTGGATTTTCTGCAATCAAATTTGTGTATGTCACAGCTGCTATACTTTCAACAACATGCTGTACACTTGTTATAAAAAATGTGTTTAGTTCGGTTGCTATTTGTAATTCATTAGTTATTATTTTTCCATTTAATTGTATTTCTTGTATTTTAGAATTTTCTTTTCTCAGTACAAATCTTAATCTTAATATTGTTTAATTGTTCCAGTGAACGAAACTGTTAAACCATACAGTCATTTGATACAAGTTTATTTTCATTTCTTTCATACGTCTTAAATTATAACTGAACTATTGATTTGTTGTAGTGTCTGATACATTCCTAGCGGTTATCATTGTACTTAAAGCGTCGTTAATACTTCTATTTAATATAGTAGTAAATTCATTCTGAAAATGATTCGACGATATTGTGTCCAGTTCTCCTGTAAGCAAATGTCCGCGAAAACGATTATTATCAAAATGTATAATTTTCATTTTAATTTTTTTAGTTGTTTTCATTTCGTTTTTCATAGGGATATTAATCTCTACGGATTCATGGTCACTTATTTTCATTTTATAGTTTGTTTTCGCGTTGATTTTGAAAATGTTCATTACAACATAATCTATTAACGTTGATGATGTAGAAGTTATTCTTGTGGGTTGTGTTACTATTTGCTCGCAATAGTTATCTTGTATTATTTCTTGAATTTTTGTTTTGTAAATGTTGTTATTTAACCAATCTATATTAAAATCACCCATTATTAGGTTGTTTTCATTTCCGTTCATTTTATCCATTTCTTCCTCAAAAAATTCAATAAATTCTGATTCCGGTGACACTCGTCCATCCGGCGATCTATACACGCCATATAAGTTATAATTCTGTTTTTTGTTTGTTATTTTTATTTTTAACCACCAAATCTTTCTCTCTGTAGACATTTTGTGTATATCTTTTATTTGCCATTTATTCTTTATATAGAAACAAACCCCACCCGTATGTCTTGATTTTGTATCGCATCTAAATACGTTATAGTTTTTTAACAATATTGCGCCATCTTCTATATCATCAGTTAAATGAGTTTCAGTAAGACTTATAATGTCGAAATTTTCCTCTGAACATAAAACTTCCAACTCAATAAAATTTGAAGTAAGGCCTCCAATGTTTAAATATAGTACCCTTAAACAATTTGATTGCTAATAAGCAGTTCTTTTTGCTAAAATTTTATTTTTTTTCTGCAAAACTTGACAATCAGTGCTTCTACAATCATGATTTGTATCTATGCCACTTAAATTTAGTCTTTCTTTAGTATTTACACAATTAATACATTTAACATAATCATTTTTGCATTCTTTATATGAATGGCCACTTTCGCTGCATTTTGCACATATTTGTGCTTCACTTTTACACTTAGAGGATATGTGATTAAAACCCCAACATTTAAAACATCTTACAGCTCTACAGCTTTCATATACTGGGCACCTATCCCACTCAATGTTAATTTTTCCTTTATTCATCATACCCTCAAAGCCTTTTGCATCAGTTTCTATGATTGCATTATAAACCTTAGGATTTTTAAATGATTTGTATATTTTTACACACTTTAGATGACTGCATTCAATTTCGTTTTGATTTTTTATTGCTTCTATGATTATGTCTTCTTTATGTTGTTTATTCATTCCAGCAATTAAAATTCTTAGCAATCTCATTTTTGGCAATTGAATGTCGTATTCATTTCCCATCTTTTCCTTAATTATTTCCGATAGTATACTACGATCATTATCATTATCGCATCTTATGGCAACCCTACCATCACTACGTTTTGATATTCCTTTTATTTGTAAATTAAGAGTTGACAATTTTATTTTCTCTTTCACCTGCTTCTCTGTCGCCAAACTATCTTGCTTACCCTTTGGTTTCAATATAACGGGCATATCGTTGTTGTTTGTTTTTAATTTGCTTGCATATGTTTGGTTTTTCTGCACTTCTTTAACTATTTCTATTTTTGCTTTTTAAACCCGTTCTTCAACTAATTTATTATTTTCATTTATTATAAGCATCAATTTTATTCGTGCTTGATTCCTTTTCAAATAAATATTAAGTGATATTCTCACAAAATATTTATTACAAAACAATTTTCATTAAAAAAGAACATTTTATGATATTCTCATAAAACATTCTTTCAAATAAAAATATTTGAAATGTCTTGCAATGGGGGAGAGCACATTCATATTGCAATTTTACTTTCGCTCACAAAGCTCATCAGTGAATTTTACCCCAATATTGTATAGAAAAACCTAAGTGTCTTATATCCAAAGCCAAATTGATTTTATAAGATATTTTTCCATAAAATCAACATAGCCTAGACGTCAAGACTCAAAAACACTTCTATACAAACATTACAAAACATTTCAAAACAACAAAAACATTGTTTATTTTCAATTTCTACATAAGGGTTGCCATTGGAAACCATTCATATGTTTTTCTATACATACAATATTGGGGTAAAATTCACTGATGAGCTTTGTGAGCGAAAGTGAAATTGCAATATAAATGTGCTCTCCCCCATTGCAAGACATTTCAAATATTTTTATTTGAAAGAATGTTTTATGAGAATATCATAAAATGTTCTTTTTTAATGAAAATTGTTTTGTAATAAATATTTTGTGAGAATATCACTTAATATTTATTTGAAAAGGAATCAAGCACGAATAAAATTGATGCTTATATTGATAAAGATTCCGAATAATTATAGATTACTTATTTTCATTTATTTTTTCCACCAGAATTTCATTATTTTCTTTAACAATATTCAATAAGCTTTTATAACTAGCATTTGTAGACTCAATAAAATTCAAACATGCATCGCAAAGAAACTTCAAATTTGTGAACTTAAATAATGATTCCACTTCATATTTAGAAAATCCTGCACATTTTACATGAAATTTCTTGCCACAAAAGCCACCACACACTATCACCTCGGATTCCCGGTAATTAGTGTGGCATTTTCCACAATTACGATCCATAGATTCCTCAGGAAACTTATAGGCAACAAAAGTTAATTCTTTTTATAATTTTTGCTTATTTTTTTATGTAAAAAATCTAATTTTTTAAGAGCGTTAATAAAAACACTTGTTTATTCACCAGATGAATGAAAGGCTAAGTCATTCACGCCCTAGGAAGCCGAGGACTAATTTTAGCAACAGGTCTTTCCTAGTTGCAATTTCAGCGGTTCCAAACCACTACTCCTTGCTGAAAAGCTGGAAACTATTCAACTTCCGGTTCAGAACACATGACTAGCATGCTCACTGGATCCGGATCATTCACCCGTTGGTGTTATTGAAGGCGTGATGATCCTGGCCACCATAATCAGTTCATTCTTGCGGCCGCAAAACCACAACCACCACGATAATCCAAAGGGCCAACCTCAATAATCAGTCATAGAACAGCTAAAAGTCTAAAGAGACAATTAGCGGAACTCTGGGGCTTACTGATTCCTATGGAAATAACGTGGAACTTCCAGTTGACACCATGCTTGCCTTTATGGGACTGGGCTACCTTATACACCCCGCAGCACAGATCAAGATAGTCAAGTATTCTAAAAAGACCGATAAATGTGCCCCCGGGGAGACGGTTCTTAAATTAATAGATTGCGGCGTGAGTATATTTAAATATATTATCATAAATAAACTAGATAGGACTCTGGGAAAAAATCTCTGCAAGTGGCTCACCACAGTTAACCCTTTTGTTTTACAAGGCAGCATGCTATTCAATTTGTATGCGTCTGTCTGTTTTATATAAAATAGTTAATGAAGTTTGTTTGTTTACATTTTTATTTTACAATTTTATGCAAATTGACGCAAATATATAGAAAATGTTGGTTTTTAGCCATAATTTTCTAATTTTTGTCCCAATTTGATAGCCAAAAATACAAGTGAATCCGTATGCAGAGGTATTACAAAACAAAAAAGGAAATAAGAAAAAGGTTAAAAAATGTGAGTATTTTTCTTCCTAAGGAACAAATTTTAATTATTTAATAAAACATATTATCTTATTTTTAGGAACCGCCAATGTATAATGAACTGCCCAGACGTAAGGAAACTCCACCGGTTCCCGAAAAATCCTACAAGGTAAGTTTTTTCATGTATTTTGTGTTGTTGACGAACGTTCGCTTATAAAAAAACAAATGTATTTCCGTGTGCGGTTCCATTTGCCAGTTAAATTGGAATTGTGATCGTTATGTAGAATGTGATTTTTTCTTCCTAAGCAACAAACTTAAATTATTTAAATAAAAATATCTTATTTTTTAGGAACTGCAATGAATTACATAATTACAAATATTTGACTGTTTTGTTTTGTGCAATAATTTTTTGTTGTGGTATGTACTACTTTAACAGGAAAGTGTCGTGTTCCAAATATACCTATATCGTTTCTATTGTGGCGCAGCAGTACATAAATCAGAAGCGTTTAGATGCGGAAGCGAAACAGTTGCATGTAGGAGCTACTAATTTTGCAAAACAAACTCAACAACGGTTATAATTAATCGATGCTTTAGCAGTATTCCCAAAGTATTGGGTGACGTGGAGAATTTGGCCCAGAGTATATAGTCAACGTACAGGTCAACGTACTTAGAAATTGCCTACAAAAGTACCAAACAATATTTAGTAACAAATACAAGGTAATTAAACATCGGCGGCAGATAATCGTTCCACATCATAAATAAAAATAAAATAATACAAAAATAATACAAATAAAAAATATTAAAAAAATTTCTCAATATGTAATATGTCTACGATAAAAAAGACTTTTGTTCCTTCAACGGAATACAAATAGTTATATAAAATTTACAATTTGATTATTTTATTTATAATTACATAAACACTAGATATAAAAAGTAGAAAACATTGATTTGAAAAATTTAATTTCGCTTGTTTGGTGGAATGAAATCGAATAGTTTTAAAAAGTGTTAATATTTTTACAATTCAGAGGTAAGTGTAGCTTGCCTATGCACAATTAGCTTCTCTTTATTCAAGAACGTCTTGCGTGGTGAAGAGCCACATCCCACAAGAAGTGTTGCTATTCATAACAAGGTTAGACAAGGTCGAAAAACAAATCATCTTTTTGTGAACTAAAAGGATAAAAATTGAAACTTACAAAAGTTCTTTGAAGGGCTACAGAAAATCTAAAAAAAAGGAGGTAAAATATAAAAAATATTTTCTTTGATCGCATATTTTTTCAGAGATAATATTCTGCCTCTGCATTGAAAGTTTCAGGAATATTTTAATATTTAGGCTCCATAAAATTCCTGTCAATAAGAAGGTAATGAATATTCTATTTTCAGATAATAATTACCAATTGGCGTCCAATTCTGCTGATTTTCATCATTGTATCAGTAAAAAAGTAACTTACATTTTATTGTTAGGCAATGCTAAGAACTCCGGATTCGGTTCTACCAGTTTTCCACCAGCCAAACAAAAATGTGTGAATTTTTAATTTATCTCATTTTTAGTTATTTTATAGCCCTCAACGGAGCTTTTAAAAGTTTTAATTTATCTCTTTTGAAAAGTATATTGTAGCTCTTAAAAGGGCTGTTCTTTAATTTCTAACCGCTAGATATATTATTTCCAGCCAGAATTTCAGTATTTGACCACGCATTTGCCTTTTACAAACAAAATAAATTTTTAGTTATCTTATATGAATATAATTCACTTTCTATTTTTAGAAACACTTACCCAGATTACAATTTTGATCATTCCACCAGCTACACAAGTAATTTCCACATCTATGTAGGTAAGTCCCTGTAAACAAAAAGCATCTATGTAGGTAAGTCCCTGTAAACAAAAAGCAAATTTTATTATTAACAAACTAATGAACGTTTCAAATGCAGTTAATACTTACCAATTAGTTTTCGGTTCTGTTTACTTTCCTGTAGCCGATGCTAATAGCAATAATCCAATCTAATTTACTTACCCATTTAATAGTAAATAATGTATAGTTTTAGTTTTAAATAAAATTTTACAAATTCTTCAAGTTTGCCAACAAATATTTTTCATTTATTTTGTGGCTGTTAAATATGTTTTTGTTTACGTGTTAGGTACGTATTGTATGTATAGCTACTTGCTTTTTCTCATTGTGTTTTAGGATGCCACTATAACTGTTCTCTTCAATAAAAGGGTTAGACCCCTTTCAGACAGGCAAATTTTACTTTGCAAAGTTTTGATTTTATGTGAGAGCGAGGGAGAAAGCATGATTGAGAGTACAGACTTTGATATACTCGCAAAGTTGCTTTGTTTTTCTTTCGTCGCTTATACACAGTTGTACTTATACACAGATTACATTACAGATTACATTGACTAAAACAAAATTTGTAAAAGAAAACTTTTTGTGTTTGAACACCAAAGAAAGTTTAAAAGAAAATTAAAAAAACTTTGTCAAAGTAAAATTTGCCTGTCTGAAAGAGGTCTTAATTGCAAATATTAAGTCAATATTTTTGTGAGTTATATTTGCGACAGTAGGACTTGCGAAAGAGAAATAACACCATAAATATTTGTGCTAACACAAACAGTTTCTATTTACCTATCACCATTTCATCACAACAATAATACAATAAGTTAACAATGTTGTTTTTAATACACAAGCACTAGATAAATGACTTCTGCTAATGAGCAGCGTACATTGAAGGAGAAACAATCAATAATAATTGCAATAAGAAAGTGGTTTTAATTATAATTCTTAGGAATGGACTTATTCCATTTTCAAAAGAAATATTTGTACGATAGCATTGTTCAGCAAAACTGTTTTTGTTTATTTTATGTGGACAAATGGTGTCTATACTTCATCAAAACTACCATTAACTTAGTTTTTTAAAAAATAGGCTTATACCACATTCAAAAAATCAGTTCATATTTAAGCGATTTTTTCACAGACAGCAAAATGAACCACTTTCTTCGTTCTCTGAACCAAATAGCTAACCATAGTATTCATATGACTTGTTTCTTGTTTCGTAAGAGGTAAGTTAATTTTTAATTTATGTGCTATCTTAAAATAAGCAGAAAAAGTGCCTCCAAATGGAATTAGTGTGTATGTATGGATGTTTGTTTTGTTAAATTGAATTTTTTGGTTTGATTTTTTCTTTGTTACACTTTTTACCAATAGTACAGATTCGATTTCATATTTTTTTAATCAAGATTCGGTTGCGAATCGCGGATGGGAGAAATAATAAACTATACCACAATCAATCGGCATACGCTATCTTTTTTAAATTTTTTATGAAAATTTGCTGTAATTATTAAATATATCGTATTCAAAATAAACTTGAATTTACACCTGTTATTGAGCATAAACAGGAAAGGGTGTTGCTCTATCTACTTAATATAAAAAAAAACAAAAATGAACTCTTATAAATAGGTAGAAGTATTTAATATACAACTTTAACAAAAGTTATCAAAACAAAAGCCAAGTTTGCTATGATGTGCTATTCTTTTCGTATATGTAAATCGTGAATTACTTTTAAAATTTCTTAAAATTGTCAACTTTTGTAATTTCTACAAATAATTAAGATGGCGCCACGTTCGATTATTACTCGTTATGTGTACCAATCTTTGGTAGTTTTATATGCATATTTTTAGTGCGGTTTTACACACATCAACTTTTTTTGCTCAACTTTGGTTTTTTCCATTAGAAGGAAAGAGAAGGTATAAAAATTGATAATGTTTCTATTTCACTGCAGTACGGAGCTGCTTGTACTCGGGAATTTCGTTTTGTGTTTCAATTCGCAATCATACAGATAGTTGTATTTTTTGCATTTTTGACATTCTTCTTTATTCTCTGTTTCATTGTTAAAAAGAAATGTTAAAATTTCGTTATAAAATTGCCGTAGGTAGAGATGCTCATTATGAATAAACTTGATTTCTGTAGTAGTAAATATTTTCTTTATATATACTTATATTCTTTTAAGCTAAGAAAATTCCCGTAGATAATAAGAATGTAATTAGTGAACAGAAATGCATTAAGTAACGATTAATAAGAAATATGTGTTTAAAGATAAAAAGGGTGTAAGGATCATAAAATATTGCAAACAACCATGAAACCATTAAACATATATTTAATTATTATATGTTATTATGTTAGTATTTAAGAGAGACATGGAAAAGTAGTTAATAATAAGTAGTAAGGACGTATGTATGCTGTTGTATCCATTTAAATCAAAAGAAGATAAAAAATTAATTGCGGTTATTTAAAATTTTAAAAATTGTTGTTAAATATTAATTCAAATAAAATGGCTTTTAAATGGAGCCATGAAATTATTAAAAAATTAATAGTTTATGTGGAACTTGTATGAAATAAAACCATAAATAAAATAAAACGTCAAAAAGTGCGAATTTTGAAACAAAGCACAACACGAAAATTGTTTACTCAAATTGCTGTGTGTAAACATTACGTCAACTTTATGAGAAGCAATGAGCCAGTTCACATTGGATTAGTTGTGCTGGTTTAACATGGCAGCTTGTCGGCATTTTCGGTGAGGGGGTAGTTTTTGGTTGGCACAATTTTTCTACCAGCTTGAACCCCGCACAACGAGAACAAAACTAATATGCATTGAGCCAGTTCACATTGGATTAGTTGTGCTGGCAGTTTGTTGGCATTTTCGGTGAGGGGGGTAGTTTTTGGTTGAAACAATTTTTCTACCAGCTTCAACGCCACACAACGAAAACAAAACTAATACACATGCATTTATGAAAACACAGGTTTGTGTGATTTTTTGGGCAGAGCGATTTTTAGTCTTCAGTTGGCTATTGTAGTGTAAATATGAATTCAAAAGTAAATAAATAGATTTTATGCTATTTATTTTTTATTATTGAATTCAAGTTGTTGTTATAATATTTTTATATTTTACAAAAAATTAAATATGTGTTAATCTTTTAAACGTCTTTTTAATTAAATTTTAACGATATACATATTTTTTCAATATATCGCTTTCCTATGGAAAGATTCTTCAGGAAAAATTAATTTTTAATAACAAAAATTATTAACAAATTGAAAATTTTATTTAATTAAAATAAAAAAGGTTGATTAAGAATAAAAATAATTTTACATAAAATAAAATTAGAAACAAACATTTCATCATCACTTACAGCCATATTTATTTTGTAATGCGTATACTGTGGTGTATACCGAACGAAAAACAAACATGAAATGAATAAAACACACTAATACACACAAAGATGTGTATACGTATAGAATTTTGTGCTAAAATAATTAGTCTAGTGTGTTTTGGAAAGCACTAAAGTTGTGCGAAACAAATATTAATCCAATGTGAACTGGCCCATTTATGAAAACACATGTCTTGCGTGTTTATTTTTGCAAAGCGATTTTTAGTCTTCAGTTGGCTATCGTCGTGTTACACATGAATATGAATTCAAAAGTAGATAAATGGATATTTATGATATTTATTTTTATCTTTTTTACCTAAATATGTTTTAATCTTTGAAACAGTCTTTTTAATGAAATTTTAACGATATATTTTTTCAATATTTCGCTTTCCTATGGAAAGCTTCTTCAGGAAAAATTAATATTTAATAACAAAAATTAATAACAAATTGAAAAAAAAAATTTTTATTTAATTAAAATAAAAAATGTCAAAAAAGAATAAAAATAATTTTATAGAAAATAACATTAGAAAGAAACTTTTCATCATCACTTAATCCAGCCATATTTATTTTGTAATGCGTATACTGTGGTGTATACCGAACGAAAACAAACGTGAAATGAATAAAAACACTAAACACACAAAGCTGTGTATACGTATACAACTTTGTGCTAGAATGATTAGTCTAATGTGTTTTGGTAAGAAAAAGTTGTTCGGAACAAATAATAATCCAATGTGAACTGGCTCAGTGAGCAACAAAAGTTTATCGGCTGTATGCATAAAAACTTAAAGTAGGTTTAACTGCCGTTGTTAAGCACAATTTCCTAAAGTTGTATTCAGAAAACACTTTTACCTTAAAATACCTTTGTTAACTTTAAAGTAGGAAAAACCTACGTTAAACCTACAATAAATTGACAGTTCAATTTTATTATTGAAAGTTCAAAAACCAAACAAATTGTGTTTACAATAAACGGAGCCGTTTTTTTTTAAAGTGGCATAAGTTACTTTGTTATAGTCATCTTATTATTTTATATTAGTTTATAAAACATTTTAATTTTTAGCCATTTCAACTAGTCTGTATTTAGTTTTCTTTCTGAAACGGATTTTTCTAATGATTGTGTTGAAATAAAATCTTTTTTCTCCATGTTGTGTACTGTGAAGGATTTTTCCGACAGGGGGCTATTACTACTATTACTATTTTGTCCTTTACATAAGTCACTATGTGTAGTAATATGCTTTTAAGTTGTGACATTCTTAGATATTTTATACAACACGAAACAGCCTCCTGAGAATAAAAAAATAAAATAATGGTAATTATGTGTAGTATATTAGATATCAGTATAATATTGTTCCGTAAACTGCACTATTCTTTCGAACTAATAAAAATAAGTCAAATAATCACAACAATACTTCACACACACTTGTTACATGTTTCCATTTCGTTCACATTAATTAATTTCCTAAGTACAACGATTAACGCCACTTTCAAAATAAGCATTTTTGTTGCACCGTTAATTATCAACACTCCTCTCAAGCAAATCTCAATACTTCTTAACTCTTAACAAATCTCAATACTTCTTAATTTCAAATTTATTAAAAATGAAAAAAAAAACTGTTCAGTTGTGACTTATGCCACTTTTAATGTAAACGGCTCAATTGACAATTATACTTTGTTATTCCAAAAATGTTAAAAAATATTTATTTAAACAAATTCTAGTATACAAATAATAATACAAACTAAAACATAACATGCCATTCAATATAAAACATTTTTACATCTTTATTTTATATTTTACAAAAATATAATTATAATTAATTATTTTAAACAAAAGTTTTATTGATGTACATATAATCAAAATAAAGCTCGTTATCCGAATAATTATTTTTTTAATATGAACAAATTCTTTGTAAGTTCTTCGTAAGCCTTGCAAATTAACCTTTTTTTGGTGCTTTGCTTTTTATTAAAAAGATTAATATAAAAAAAAAACAAAAGTATGTTGATTTTGCTGAAAAAAATGAAAAACAATAAAAAACATTTTTTATGGATCTGACTACCCGGATAAATAATATTCATTTTTATACATCGTTAACTACAACGTGACAACTGAAAATAGTGGCATTGCCAGAATCAAAATACTAATTTTACTAAAGCATACATTAGCTAAAGTACTGTTTATGAATACCATTTTTTAACAAACGTCTATTAGCTTTAAAGTGTTTGTTAACTAACGTGTACTTTAAAGCTCAAATAAGCGTTTTTTATGCATACAGCAGTATGTGTGTTAAACCTCACTTAAAATCGCTAAACGAATGGAAAAACACTAAACTCAACTACTGCGTTTCACACACTATACAAGCGTGAAGTTTATATCACAATATAGTTCGTGGTTTATATTGGTATAGCTGTTAACGCGTCATATTCCTGAAAAAATAAATTTGGATATAAGTACGAATTAAAAAAAGTTGTAAAATCCAAGTTTCAAAATTAGAAATGGGACGAAAGAGAAAAGTTTCAGTTGTAAATGAAGAGAAAGAAAATGAGGGAGGCCGAATAAAAAGCAGTTTTGTTGTTAACCAATCTACAATGTTGAATAATGGGCCAATCTATACAATAATGTCTAAGGTACAGTTAAACGAAACGTTTCACAAAAAATTTATTAAGGAGTTGAAGAAAATGTATGAAACGGTAAGTACAGAGCATAAAATTTTGTTAGTGATAATAACTTACAAACTGTTTGCCAGATGAAACATATTGTTTTTATGCCAATCTTTATAAAAATTGTTAAAACTGCTATGGTTGCAGAAGAAACAAACGAGTTTGCCTATACAACACTACTATTTTGTGCCAAATTTGTTACTTCTTTTGAAGGCGATGAAACCCATCCTTTATTGGCGGAAACCTGTCGTTGGTTGCTTACGGTGAGCTTTTATTCTATTGTAAAAATGCGTTAAGACGACCTATTTTTTATATATGACTTGTAATATATACTGCAGAAAACGTCCATTTAAACATTACTTGCGTAAAAGACAGATTGAAAGGTCATCTGACAAAATTTCTATTAAAGCACGTTATGTTTTGATTTGACATCTGACAGCTACAATTATACCTGTCGTTTGCAAATAGAAATTAATAGTCGTTTATAAAATAACTACTTTGACGGACATGCGGAATTACATACGTATGTATGTAAGTATGTATTTTCAAGCTGACAAGTCTTATGTAAAAACGTCATCTGATAGCAGCTTAAAAGACATATTTTTTAATCGTTTTTTTGCAGACAATTTCAAATAATCCTCATATTCGTTTTCGCCTTTGTCAATTCGTCAATATGATTTTAAACGCACTTGGAAACGAAGCTACTCTAGACGACGTAATTTGTGACAGCATCATGGAATATATGGTGGGCAGATTGGTTGACATATCACCAAGCGTACGAGTGCAAGCTATTTTGGCAATGCAACGGCTGCAAGTTCCTGACAACCCGGACGATCCAGTATTACGATCATATCAGTATCACCTCTGTTCAGATCCATCCCCTCGAGTCCGCCAAGCAGTTATTACTAGTATGGGCAGAAATTACCATACAATACCTTACATTCTAGATCGTCTTTGGGATATTGATGAAAAAGTTCGTCGGCATACATATCTTCATATGAGTAGTTACCCAGTGCGATCGTACAAAGTGTCGCAACGTTTAACATTGCTTGAGCAAGGTCTAAACGATCGCTCTGAATCGGTGCGAAAAGTTGTAACAAATGTTATGTTACAGCAATGGATAGAATCTTACCAAAAGGATCTATTAGCACTATTAGGGGCACTCAAACTAGATTCAAATGAATGCGAGATTAATAGATACCGTAAAATTGGAAAGCAAGTTCTACGCGAAATATTCAGGTAAGAAATCTTAAAAACATTGCGCCAACTTCTTTTTTTTAAACTTATTTTTTAACCATATTTAAGATTTTTATGTATCTTTGACCTTTTGCTGTTTATTTGGAACAATTGTTCGTTCGACTTTAGGTTCTTAATAATAAAAACAAGTTTTTTATTTTGTAAATATAAGCGCAATTTTATTTCGTGCTTGATTCTTTTAAATAAATATTTCATGATATTCTCATAAAACATTTATTACAAAAATTTTTATTAAAAATAAACATTTTATGATATTGTATATAATGGTTATAATATTTTGACCTTTTTTAATATTTTTTAGTAATTAATTTTAATTTTAAATTAAAAAAATTTTTTTTTAAAAAACTTTATTTTTTATTATATTTTCGATATTTCGCCACACCGTTGGTTGGCATCATCAGGAAAAACAAAAATAATGAACAAACAAATTGCTCGTTGTAACAAAGTTTGGTATCAAGGATAATACCAAGATATTTGACTTTATTCTCCCAATTAATGTTTTTATTTAAAAACTGAATAGGGTTTTGTGGGATGAAACATGCCTTCCTTCTTCTTGTGAAAAATATTGCTTGTGTTTTCTCAGGGTTAACCAGGATATTCCATTTATTAAAATAGTTGTGTAGTTCAGCTAGTGCTAATTGTAACTTAGTTACAATATTAGTGGCGGAAATATCGGAGCAGAGTATGGAGGTATCGTCTGCAAATATTGAAGTGACGCAACTTGAGAAACACGGTATATCTGCAGCAAATAAGTTATACAAAACGGGTGACAAGCAGGAACCTTGAAGACAACCAGCTGGAATATATGTTTGCTGAGAGCGCGTTGTGCCTACATATACGTGGAATGATCTATTACTTAGAAAACTGCGTATAATTTTTAATAAATATGTTGGGAAATTAAATTGTTTTAGTTTGTAAATGAGCCCATTATGCCAAACAGAATCAAAGGCAGCCCTTATATCCAAAAGGACCATTCCTGTGGATTTGCCAGCTTGAAAATTTCTTTTAACTAAATTTCTGATTTTAAATAGGGGTTGCGTTGTATTGTTTTTTTTTTCTAAAACCAAATTGCTGCGAAGGAAGTATATTATTTGTATCAACAAAATTAATAATTCTTTCCTTTATAATTTTTTCAAAAATGTTGCTTATTGAAGAAAGTAAACTAATTGGTCTGTATGATGTTGGAGAATCTGCACTCTTATTTGACTTGAGTATTGGTATGGTTTTAGATATTTTCCACGACGCAGGAAAATAGCAGAATTTTAAACAAGCGTTAAACATGGTGGTAAGATACTTTATAGGTTTGTCTGGAAGCATTTTTATGCATTTGTTGTTGATTTGATCTGTTCCTGGAGTTTTTTTTATTTTTTAGTTTTTTAATTATGTCACAAACTTCTCTTCGACTGGTGAAAAGCGTATGTAATGGGGTCGTGTCTTCAGAACAGCAACTGCGTACCACGTTATTAACTTCCGTTACTGTGTTCGCGTCGCTTAGTTCGGCTGAAATAACATGATTTGCCTTAAAACTTTGAGCCAAGAGTTCACACTTTTCTTCATTGGTAAAGCATACTACACCGTTGTGTTAAAGTATTGGAATACATTTTAATTTCTTTTTGAACATTTTCGTTACGTTCCAAAAAGGCAATTTTGCCTTGTCCAGTAAAGATAGCATATTGTTCCATGTTTGATTTCTGAACTGCTGAACTTCCCTTGTGATCTCCTTGTTGAGTCGGGACATTTGTCTACGATCTTCAATATCTCGGTATCTCTTCCAGTTTCGTCGATACATATTCCTAAATTGGATCATTACTTTAATATTATGAGGAAATGGTTTGTTGGGACACGAAATTTGTCGTTTTGGCACAGAGTCGTATATAGCGATTTTTAAATTTCTGTTAAACTGGTTAATCATTGTATCTATATGTATGGTGCTAGTTATTTCGTTGAAATCAGGCAGAATGGTATTACTATTTATACTGTTTTTAAAACGATTCCAATTTGCTTTATTAAAAATATAATATTGCTTTGTTATTTCTCTATATTCGAGATTTATGATGCTGCTTATTGGAAGGTGATCTGAACTTAAGTCGTTTATTACTCTTACCGCTGCCATATGCTGCGGAATATTTGTTAAATAGAAATCTAATGTGGAGGGTTGCTTATTTATATCGGCAGGTATATGTGTATGTTCATGTGGGAAAAGAATTTGTGTAGCATTTAATTGAATTTTATCGTATAAGATGTTACCCCAACAATTACTTCGCTGGCACCCCCTATATCTGTGTCTACAGTTAAAATCTCCACCTAAAACATATTTGTTGTTTGTGTTTGTTAAATTGTGAAGATCCGATTTAAATGACTGAACTTTGTTTTGGTCTGGGCCTGATGAACCACCAGGGAAGTAACATGAGTTACCACTGCAGTAAATATTAATTCCAACGCTTTCTATTAAGGTTGTGTTAATTATTGGCAATAATTTATGGGGTATACTTCTCTTCACTAGTATTGCTACGCCCCCACCTCTAGCCTGCTGACGATCATACCGGTAACAATAGTAGTCCTTGAGTTTTAATGATAAAGTTTCATTTAACCATGTTTCACATAATAGACAAATGTCAACATTGCGATTTTCTAAAAATTTCAAAAGTTCTTTTTTATGTCGAATACCTTGAGCATTCCATGATGTTATATTAATTATATTATTCATGAATATAAGAATTTACAAACGAGGTGTGTAACTACCTCGAACTGCTCATCGCGAGACTTACAACCTTTTAGACCGGAAACTAGTTCAAACGTGAGGTTTTTAATTTCTTCAAAAGTAAATAAGTTATTATTGTTGTTGTTTCTATTCCATGAAACGTTGCTTCTAAAATTGTGAAAGCTATTGTCTGCATTCTGGTTTTCGTTTAATGAGTTGGGAAAGTTGATATTATAATTAGCAGTATTATTGTGCAAATGACTTCCCTTACCAGAATTTCTTTGTATAGCACGTTGTTTTATTTTAACATAAGTTTCTCTACTTGTGCAGTTCGGCGACTTAGATTTATGGTCTCCGTTGCAATTTGTACACTTTTCAAATGAAGCATTGCAATCTCTAGTATGGTGGTCCCCAGCACATTTGCCACAAAAAGTCTTAACCTTACATCTGCTGGATCCATGACCGAACAGTTGTAGCACTGGGTGATTTTGTTATTACTTGGTCTTTGGTATTCCCATCTTACTTTGATGTATTCAATGGTTGAATAATTCTGTCTCAACTCCTTTAACGTAACTGATTTACGCTCAAAGTAAACCACAAATAAGGTTTGTTCATTATTGTTTTCTCTAGCTTTGGTAACTATTTTTACATCTAAGCATTTTAGGCCTAATCCTTCTAAGCGGCTTTTTATTATTTTAGGGTCGGTTTTTTCAAGACCTAGAAGTATAGCCTTATAAGGGTTTTCATGCTTAGATGCATATGTAAAGTGCTCATGTTGAAATTTATTTGTCAGAGCATCATTGGTCGCATCAAAGTCTTCTTTGTTGATACAAAATAATTTTAGGCCAATTGAAATTTTCCTGATCGAATATTCTTTGATCTTTAATATTCTACATACTTCGTGTATTTGTTCAACTTTACATTTAAGGTGGTAATTTTTTTTCCAGTTTTATTGATAACGTCTTCTTCATCTTGATCATCAATAGTTTGGAGAGGAGCAAAAAAGTTTTGATATTCAGTTTTCTGAGAACTGTTTTTTTTTTATTTTTTAATCATATTCTGCCTATGAGAGGCAAGAACACCCTCAACACGCTCGCGCTTTATTTTTGTTTGTTTTAATTTTTTTTTTTTTTGTAAATGTAACAAAATTTTTTTTTGTTATTGAAAAAAAAAAAAGAATAACTGTAAATTATTTTGTAACAAACCAATAAACAGCGAAAATCACGACCATACGCATTAAACGATAGTGCAAGACTGGAAATATACATATATACATATATTATATGTCTATATATTTAAATGAAATTGCGTGCATCTCTTTTGTAATGTAATCTGTTTAAAGGTAAATTTATATGTAACATCTTTACTCTTTTTGTAATTCCTTTTATGTAGTATTCTTACGTTTTTTAAATTTGAATTATAACTTTCCACTACACAGTGGGCAGCGACGGCAGTTTCATGTTGCAAAGAGTTGTTAACCGTGTGTGTGTAATGAAATTTTTTAGTTAGTTTTATCTTATTGTTACATATTCAGTGTGCATAGATTTGTGGGTTTGCCATTCATAAAATTATTACACTATTCCATTTTCCTCATTCGGAATTTTATTTATTTACATATGGGATAATGTAAAGCGACCTTAAACTACTAAAAGTACGCCCATGCAACTACTTATTACTATGAAACAGAAATTGCATGCATATAGTTATTATTTCTATTATTTACAATGTGAGTCAAAAAAGAAAGATAAATTTAGTTCCAAAAAAAATTAACGTAGTATTATCATGTCGGTGATTTTTTCTCTTCGAAAATGGTGCAAAAAAGGTAATTGTTTTTTTTTTGTTTAAGAACTTTATCATTTTGCTATTGTTTAATACTGCACTTTTTATTAATTCCATTATGCTTGAATTTTTTTCTTATTATACTCATGACTTTACCAACGTTTTCTTGGTGAATCGTTGCATCGCTGATGTTCAGCACATGTTAATGAAATCTAATCTATGATGTCTACTGAGATGACGGACCTCATAGCCAAACCCTTTATTTGTTAATAGGTGCCCCTGTAGGCTAGTAGGTAGTGTACTTGCTTGTCAGTATGGGGGTTGTGGGTTCGATTCCCAACGAAGACCTTGGTTTTTTTCACTACAAAATTAAAAATTGACTGCCGGTGGGGCTGCTCAGCGATGAAGGCATAGTCGCTGGTCGCTGTGGTGTCTTTATACGGCAGTTAATTTTCGACTATCCTTCTACTTTCACCACCTGTTTCATTTCTTTATCCCTTTCCTAAAGAATGTAGCACGGTACTTGACTAAATAGGCATTGTTGCCTGACGTGCTACTTCTCTTAAAAAAAAGAAAAAAAAACCCTAAATACTGTTTCGCAGATGACATTAACAATCCATTTTGTAAGTAAGCAGGGGTCAGCATTGTGCTAAATAAATCCTTCTTTTTGTTCCAGCAACGCGCTCCTGGTTTGAGGCCATATATACCTCTTTGCAGTTTACATACTATTATTTACAGTGAGCCAATTAAGTTTAAGTACAACCAACCCAGAGAAGAAAAAACACAAGACAATATGTTATTTTTTAATAAAGGTTTAACAAAACTTATATGTATTTTTCGTACATGTACTAAAGTATTTAAATTCAGTCTTTTCATTTAAACGTAGCCTAAAATGTATAAAAAAAACACAAAACAATATTGTAACTTATTAATTCATATCAAAAAAGTTTACGTACTTTACATAACTGGGAAACATGAAAGAGAAACTAAATGAAAAACAAGTGATAAATTAATATTTAGTAGGTCCTCCACCAGCATTTATTACCGCTTGTAGTCGTCTAGGCATGCTTTGAACTAATCTTTTGGTGTCATTTGCTGTTATTTTGCTCCATTCCGTTGACAAAGCATTCCTTAGGGATTCCTTCGATGTGATTGCATGTTTTCGGATACGTCTTTCTAACAAATCCCAGATATGCTCGATGGGGTTAAGGTCTGGCGATTGTGGGGGTGTATGAAGTTGCTTGCAATTGTAAAGCAGCCATTCCTTGACCATGTATGACGTGTGCTTGGGGTCATTATCTTGCTGGAAAAGGAATGTACTTTCTTCTAACTCCAACAATGACGCACTTTGTTTAAGGTTATTTCGCAGAATGTCCAAATATAAATGTTTATCCATTGTATTTTCGATAAAAACCATTTTTCCCACACCCGCTGCCGCCATACACCCCCACACCATGACGTTACCTCCACCGTGTTTGACCGTAGAAATTAAGTTTTTCAAACGCATTTCCTCATTGGGCTTTCTCCATATTTTGTTCCCCCCATCTGGTCCAAAAATATTATATTTAGACTCATCGCTAAATAATACATTGTTCCAAAATGACTCCGGCTTATGCAGATGCTCTTTTGCAAAATTCAACCTCTTCTTTTTATTAACAGCGGAAATTAGTGGTTTTCTTCGCGGAGTTCGTGAATTGTACCCAGCTCTATGTAAGACGTTTCGAACTGTTTGAGCATGAACACTTGTGTTTGTTGCTTTAAGCAATTCGTCTATTATTTTAGGAGCCGATTTTTTTGGATCGGCTTTAATTGCATTTATAATTTGACGTTCTTCGCGCTTTGAAATTTTTTTTGGGCGACCTGATCTTGGCTTTCTACACAAATTACCATTTTTTTTAAAGGAGTTAATAATTGTTTGCACGGTGGAGTGAGTTTTTCCTATAATTTTTCCAATTTCACGTAAAGACTTATTTTCTGAATGTAATTTAAATATCAATTTTCTCACTTCAAGAGATATTTCTTTTCCTTTACCCATTTTGTCAACTTTAAACCACAGCCAATACACAACTATAAGAATTTTAATTAAAAAATTCCTTAAATTACATTTTGACACATTATACTTAAAACAAATTTGGAAAAACCGTTACTTATAAAAGAAATAAAAGAAAAAACTCCCTTGAGTTGAGAGTGTATGCAAATTTTTTTTGCATTGTATTTGACTATTAACGGAACTTTCCCACGCAGTTTTTTTTATATAATAGTTATAAGAAAATTATAAAAACATTCTCGCAATAAAGTTTTTGTACAACATTTTTGAAACAAACAAAACAGGTTTCCCCGAGAAAAATATTAAAAATTTTGAGGTTTTTAAGGAAGTAGCAAGGTGTACTTAAACTTAATTGGCTCACTGTATTTACAACTTTTATTCTTTTCATAACCAATTAATTGTCGCATAAATATCTCCACATCAAATTCACCACTCAGAAACGCTGTTTTTATGTCATAATGTTTAACTTTACAGTTTCTTGAACTAGCAATATTTTAAAATATGCTCAGTGTAGACTGCCTTACAAAGGTAGCAAAAACTTCGTTGTAATCGAGACCAAATTTTCAACTAAAGCCTTCTGTAACTAACCGTGCTTTGTACTTGACAGGTTCTCCAATAATATCTCTTGATTTTATAAATCCACTTGCAACCCATGGCTTCTCTTCCTTTGGGTAATGGCTGAATCTTTTAAGATTTGCTTTTAATTAAAGAATTAATTTAATAATTCATTGTTTTAGTCCATTGTTCTTTATTATCTTCTATAACTACTTTATGTGTGCAGGGTTTCACAATTCTTACCATATTTGTATGCCTTTTTGGTAAATATGTTTACCTTCCGAAATGAGATCTACTTTAACTGACTTCAACTTCATTCGTTTTAGATTTTTCCGGTTCCTTTGTTATTAAGTTAGATTTTAGTATTTGATAATCTACTACTTATCATGATCTTAAAGATTGTTGCGTTTAAAAACCGAAGAACTTTTGATTCTTCTAAGTATAAAACACAGATCAATTTTTATGTTTGTGTTATTGCGTTTAAAAATCGAAGAGCTTTTGATTCTTCTAAGTATCCAACACAGATCAATTTTTGTTTTTTCTATCTTTTTTTCTTTTTCGCAACTTTTATAAACGTTTTGTTGTGAGTTCTTTATTGCAAAATGATTAACACCAGTTTTTAGAGTTTTTAAATAACAATTTTATATACTTTTAACTACACAAAGATGACACACAACAATTTACTTAAAATGCACGTCTTCACTCGCTGAGGTTTAATTTTAAACTGATTGATTATCCACTCAGACGCTTCCCCTATTTATACTTGTCCAATTAGAATCTAGAAGATTTAAGAATTTTCTACTCCCTTTGTATCGCATTTTGTTGTTGTAGGTTGTTTATTCGTTGTATAGGCGCCTGTATGTCTGTGTGTATAGTTGTTTTTGTTTTTATCCTGATAAGGCTTCTGCTTGGGATTTATTTCAATACATTTCTTGTTGCTTTTGTAAAAAAAGGGTTTCTTAGAAAACTACGCAGATGATAAACAGCTGTATATTTGTTGTTGTAAAATTAGTTTTTGTCTTGCGCGTTTAGATGATAAGCAGCATACTTGTATTTTTTTTCTTGCATGCCAGGCAGTTAATTAACAGCATATCAAGTTGTAATTGTGTGTGTGTGTATAAATTTCTACGCCGTTTGTAACCAGTAGTTTGCTTTATTGCTTAATTGTTTTATTGTAAACTTAAGCAAGACACATTCGTAACAGTATTAATGTATATGCTTCCGAACCAAAAACTTCAAAATGTTGTATATCAATTCTTTTCCCTTTCCAAACTTCGAAAGTAATATTTTTGCCACTGTTTGATTTTGGATAAAATTGGCTCTTGATACTGCTTCACCCCAAAAAATATTTGGTAACTGTGGATCTGCAAGCAAGCATCTGCCAAATAGCGATTCCTTCTTTCCGCAACACCACTCTGTTGAAGAGTACATATATGATGTTGTTAACTGTTGAGTACAAACATTAAGGTATTTACCTTAGATTTAAGAGGCTTATCATAATAAAAGCGTTACTTTAAACAATTTTTCTATTGTTTTTGCTTGTGGACCTGCTGTCCTTTTATGAATTAGAAGAGTATCTTCTTCAATCAATTTACCCTTTACAAACTTTTCACTTTAGCTTTTAAGGCAACAACATATGATCATATGTATCCGGAAGGCTTCGTCACAACATTGCCACAGCCCACTTATGTGATCGCCCATCGCAGCATCTTTTCATGTGCCTTCATTTTTTCATTATCTTCGAGTTTGAATTTACATACGCTCCTCCTTGTAAGAAATCTTGAATTGAAGGATGTTTTTTCGTAATGATATTTTAGATTTTTCAAATAATCATAACCCGATTTTTCTAAGTTAAACAGCTGTGTATCCTCTACCATGAGGACAATACGTGATCGTTTGTCCCTTCTATCCAATTTGCATCTGGCTCTGCGGGTAATGGTTTTGAGACAATATGCCACAAATCTTCTCTAATTAATAATAATTCCATCTTAACTTTCCATACAGAATAATTAGCTCCACTGAGTTTGCTAACGATAGCCTATTTATTCTTCTCTTAAATACATTTCTAAATTTTAATGGGCCATAATTTGTAGAGAAACGGAGTTTTATATTTCGGTTTTATTTGAAGACTAAAAAAAATTATTTTTCATTTTATTCCTTCACATTACATTTGCTATAGTAGAGATGCAGGCGAACTTAAGTTTTAACTGTGAACATTCTACTGCTTACGAAGATGTCGCCGCGATGCTTTAAAGCATCACAGCTCCCGGTGTGTTCCAAAATAATATTTTTTAACCTTTTTTGAAGGTTCTGGCTACAGCTATAAAAAAACTTGCAACACGTATGAATTATCATTTATAGTTTAGCAGATATCTAATTTTTGCCCTTCCCCCAAAACTTTCAATTTTGCTGGGATTTATTTATTTTCCTTAATTGACAAATTTTCTTGTATTTAAATAGTTAAATTTGTTAAAAATATTGTTAAATATCGTTAAAAGTGATGCTATATTTTCTTATTATCTATGTTATGTAGTGAAATTTTGCAGTTTGTAGAAATTTATACAGCAAATAGATCAACTGAAAAAAATATATATCGATTGACTAATGGGAATCCCACAACCCATAAAAGTTTGAAAAATGTACAAACATGTGGTTTTTCACTTCTTTCAAGGTACGGAAAAAATTGATTGCGCGGACATATAATTTCCGCCTGAGGTGGTAATTTCTGCCGTTCAACACCAAATAGCTTCTTAACTTCGGTCCTGTTCTTATATCCAACATCCAGGGGCATCCGGACATCGTGTTAGATCATTATTTGTTAGCCCATATGTAATTTAATGCCATATGCAATCCTGAAATTTCCACCGATAATGTTTCATCCACTTGTCTCGCTCCTTTTGTTTTCCCAGTTTTAGGTATCAGCCTCAACATCGCTTCTTGTGGACTAGTGGCTTTAAGATGATTTTTGTGTTTTCCTGTGCCAGCCTTGTTTTAAACTCCATATTTACCATCTATGTATGAATGGATGATGTTCGCCCGGTAAGTCAGCTGTACCAAAGTTGAGTTTTCATTGCGAAGTCTTGCAGTGTGTCGTTTGCTTTCTGTACCATGCCTCGAAATTCCATTCTTTAAAGTTCTTGTAATTAGTTCTACAACCGGTAAGCTTTCGAGGATCTTTAAGGCCAAAATTAACTCTATAGCTTTTTCTTCATTGTCCCGTTAAAATCATAAAAAAGTGCACTACCGTCAAAGCTCGTAGTATTTATCTCGCTAGCGCGCTCACCGGCCCCTTTCCAGTTTGACGATCGATCATTTGCGTTTTTAATTAATTTAATTCTCCCTACACTTTCTTCTAGACAGGATATTTTTTCAAACTTTCTGACTCTCAGTTCTCATTTGCCGAAAACTTTTGTCATATAGAAGTCTCATATAGAAGTCTTTCCCTAGAGATTTTCTGTATTACACCAGTTTTATTTAGAAGCTTCATTTTGTTTTTTCCATTTTTGCCATCATAGCGCAAGCATTGAATTTAAGACCGTATTGTTGTTTACTGATAGGATAGGGTACAATGAGTTATCAGTTTGAAAAACAAACATTTATGAAGATGAAAAATTAGTATGCGAAACTCATTTGTGTGCGGTGAAAAAACAAAAGCAAACAAAAGTAAATTTCATTCATGGACAATGAAAAACAGAAAATAAATCAACAGTTTCTTTACGAATATTAATATACGAAAGAAGAGAAACGTGTATTCTGTTTGTAGACAATTACCCTTTTACGAAGTAGTTGATTTTGACGGAATGGTAATTAATGAAGATTGTCAACTTCAAAGGCTGTTGTTACCGGCGCACAGTGGCACATTCTGTGAGTTGGCGGTCAAAATTCTATAACTTTTGACTGGGTTGAAATTTTTAATGAAATTTTTTTAGTTGGATAGAAGACATCTTAAGCTTCAAGGCTTTATTAAAGGCAATTTATGCATTTACTCATAGGACCCTTGTAAGTCAAATTTCGAAATATAGTCGTGGTTATCATAATTCACTAACAAATGTAAATTCCAATTCGGCAGCTTTACATGTTTTTATCATTAGAACAAATTAAATATTTTTAAAACGTGAATCCATAACAGATATATAGGAGATCCATATGTGAAAAAACGTTTTACCATAAACTCTTAGAAAATCTTTTTATTCCAAATAAAATAAAATTTCTTTTATAAATTTTCAATATTTATTGTGTTTTTTTGCTCTATTTTTAATTTAATTTGCATAGAATACATTTTTCAGTTAACTATCTTAGTAAAAATTTCATCTCAGTATGTCTCCTGTTCATCTTCAAGGAGATGCGTGGCGACTTCGTCGAATTCCATGGGGTGGAATTCCAGTAACTATATCTAGATATCATTCTTGTGTTGTGCTCGCGAAAATATCTATAATCTGTGTTCCTTTTTTCTTGCGCTTTTTCAGAAAGATCTCCAATCGGCAGCATATTGTGTTGAATAATGTTTTCCCCATGACATGGTATTTTATGGGCTGTCGATGGCATATTACTCCAATCATATTTTTCATTGTTTAGTTTAGCTGTTTCATTAGCATACTGACCAAATTTTCTTGCATTTACCTTTTTATTGTAGATAGTACTTGTAGAATGATTTTGTTTCGTTTTATAAATTCAGAATCTACTTCTGTAATAGATGCAGCAGTTTTAGAATCCGAGACTGCTGCTTTGTTGCTATCATTTGTATATACTTCTCCACTATGTCGGCAACAAAGGCAATAATTAAGAATGCTTCCAATGACAAGTATCATTTTCTGATCTTAACTAAGTCATCTCCATATTCATAGGCAGTTGCACGGACACTTTCGGTCAAATAAACTCCATTTTATCCCTAGGCCATACGTACCAACAAAGAAATCGAGGTCCGAATGGACGGAACTTTATTAGAAGATATCGGGGAAATAGCGGTAATAGATACCAAAATCCTGGAACTTCTAATTACAATAATAATTCTCGCTCCTACAGAACTTTTTAATAATAGATCGAACAATAGTTGCAGAGGTGGAAACAACTTCTGCAATAATAATTATCGTAGTAGGAACCAGGGAAATGCCAGGGTGCATACAATGAATTCAAAAATCAATTCGGAAAACGGCCAAGGCCCCGAAGATATTCAATGAAAACTTATTCCATCTACCTCAATTTATACAGCTACTTCAAATGTGGTTCAACGATGAACGACAATACGTCATCTTTTCTAATAGACACAGGCGCAGATATTTCTATTATAAAACTAAGTCAGGTTCTTTACCCTCCTATACTGAAGAACATAAAACTAAAGTTAAATGGGAAAGGGATTCATAAATACAATAGGCAAAATAAAAACTACCCTTCTTCTACGAAACATCTCAATAGAACATGAATTTCACGTTGTGGGGGAAAGCTTCCCAATTCAAGCCGATGGAATTATTGGCATGGACTTCATAAGAGGTTATAAGTGTATAATGGACTTTGGTGGTGAGGGGGATACTTTAATCTTAACCGACAACGTACCCTATGACTACACTATTATTCTATATAACCGCCCGGAACTCAGTTCAGTTACACTTCCGGCTAGATCCTAGGTCATAAGGCCTCTAAATTTTGATATAGAAGATGAGGAGGTCTTCATCCCGCAACAAACACTCTAAAATGTCGTATATATTACCAATACAATAACACGAAAATCAAAACCCTTGGTCAAAATTGTAAACACAACAGACCAGGATTTGATTCTGACAAATAACAAAATTATGGTTGAGAAACTAAGTGCTCAGTCAACCATGATAGGAAGAACTCTAGGGAAAAAGTGGAAAAACTGAAGAAGAACTTTCCGGATTTTATGAGAACTGAACTCGGAGCATTATGTTCAAATTTTATAGATGTGTTTGCACTAGAGTCTGAAAAGATAACGGCAAACAACTTCTACAAACAGAAACTACGCCTAAATGATAAACAACCAGTTTACATCAGGAATTACAGAATTCCCCACTCTTATAAAGAGGAAGTGGACAAACAAGTCCAAAAACTAATAGATGACGATATAATAGAACCACCAACCTCCGACTACAATAGCCCTTTACTACTGGTGCCCAAGAAAGCCTTACCGGGCACTAATCAGAAACGATGAAGGCTAGTAGTTGACTACAGAGGAGTTAATAAGAAATTAGTAGCTGATAAATTTCCTTTACCTCGAATAGACGATATATTAGACCAGTTGGGTAGAGCGAAGTATTTCTCTTGCCTTGATTTAATATCCGGTTTTCACCAAATAGAGTTGGAAGAAAAATCAAGGAATATTACTTCATTTTCAACTAATTACGGTTTCTTCCGATTTAAAAGACCACCATATGGCATAAAAATCGCACCGAACTCATTCCAAAGAATGACGACCATGGCATTTTCTAGACTTTCGCCCGTCCAAGCTTTTGTGTATATGGATGACTTAATTGTCATTGACTGTTCTGCTGAACACATGCTTACTAACTTAAAGAACGTATTTGAACTGTGCAGAAGATACAACCTAAAACTACATCCAGATAAATGTGCATTTTTCCGTCAGGAAGTAACGTTTTTGGGTCATAAATGCACTAACAATAGTATCTTGCCACACGACAGTAAGTTCTCGATAATAAAGAATTATCTAACACCCAGGAATGGGGATCAACGCTTTATAGCCTTCTGCAATTATTATAGGAGATTCATTCCCTATTTTGCAGAACACTCGCGTCATATTATTAGATTAACTAGGAAGAACGTACCATTTGAATGGACTCAAGAATGCGAAGATGCATTCCATTATTTCAAAAGCCGGCTCATAAGCCCACACCTTCTACAATATCCGGATTTCAAGAAAATGTTTTTTATAACTACGGATGCAAGCAAATATGCCTGCGGCGTCGTTCTGAGTCAAGAGGCCGGAGGCATGTATTTACCCGTTGCCTTCACATCGAAATCTTTCACAAAGGGCGAGAGCAATAAATCTACAACAGAGCAGGAACTGACTGCAATACATTGGGCCATTCAATAGTTCAGATCATATGTGTACGGAAAAAAGTTTGTGATTAGAAGTGATCATAGGCCACTCACTTACCTATTTTCTTTAAAAAACCCATCGTCTAAACTGACGAGAATGAGGTTGGATCTGGAAAATACACTTTTTTGGTATGTAATATCTGAGGGGTGAGGATAATCATGCGGCGGACGCGCTGTCGCGCATAGAATTCTCGGATATCCAAAGTATAGGAGTCAAACAAGTACTGAAGGTAACAACTATACCAGGCGAAACATAACATGCGTAAAGATAATAATACTGGAGAGCGACGATTAACGCCCATGAGCACCGCAAAATGCCAAAGATGGATTTTGTTCAGGATGAAGTAATAATCCTTAAAGGAAAGAAAAACCTTTCCGAGTATAGGTTGAACTGGTTATTAATGGAAAAGTGGACTTAGGTCGCCTCTTTCAAGGCTTGAGAAAATAGCCGATAACATTGGTTTTACAACCCTACGACTTTCACAAGGTGATCGTCTTTTTAACATCCCGGGAATAAATATAGAAACCTTTAAAAGTAAAGGTAATTGTCTCTTGAGGAAATTTACTTTAGTGCTCCTAACCAAAATAAGTAAGTATGGAAAAATTATCCATCATGCATAAATATCATGATGACCCCATCTGTGGAGGTCACAGTGGAGTAATTTGCATGTTAAGGAAAATTAGACTCCTATATTATTGGAAGAGCAAACTTGCGAGACAAATAAGCCCACAAGGAGGATTAGGGAATCTCTAGTACTGACACCAACCCCAGCGAAACCTTTTCAGAATGTCATTATTGACACTTTTGGACCCTTACCGAGATCCAACTCTCAAAACGAATATGCCGTTACTATAATGTGCGACATCACTAAATACTGTACCAGTCGGTAACAAATCAGATAGAAGTGTTGCTTAGGCAATCATGAAGGGCTTTATACTAACTTATGGCCCCATGAATAAGATTGTTACCAATATGGGCACCGAATATATGAATCAAATCCTACAGGATCTCTGCAGTCTCATGGGAGTGGAGAAAAACTCCACTTTGTTGTTTTGAAATGTTTTGTAGTGTTTGTATGGAAGTGTCTTTGAGTCTTGCTGTCTATGCTATGTTGATTTTATGAAAAATTCTCATAGAATCAGTTTGGCTTTGTATATAAGACTCTTAGGTTTTTCTATACAATATTGGGGTAAAATTCACTGATGAGCTTTGTGAGCGAAAGTAAAATTGCAATATGAATGTGCTCTCCCCCATTACAATACATTTCAAATATTTTTATTTTTATTTGAATAAATGTTTTATGAGAATATCATAAGATGTTTATTTTTTAATAAAAATTTTTGTAATAAATATTTTGTGAGAATATCATGAAATATTTATTTAAACGAATCAAGCAGGAAATAAAATTGCTTATATTAAAAATGATTCCGAATAATTATAAATAACTTGTTAAAAAGAAAACTTAAATGTTTTCTGTGTTTGTTTACTTTTTAAATTCAATACTGTAAATTTTTTAATATGTTGATTATTATTTCTGAAATGGGAGGAGATATCAACTTTACTTTTATTTTTATTATATTGTTTTGGAAAAGAAAGAATAATCAAGGTATATTGATTATTCTTTCTGGAAAAGGGAGGTGTAGTGTGTGTATTTTGTATCGTGTGTGATTGTGTCGCGACTACCATGCTTTCTGCTTGATATCGCACACCCCAAATTTGGTTGTGGCGCGATTACATGCATTGAAATCAATTCATGTGTGGGAATATGCAAACGTTGCAAATGTTACTATTTTTCTGTTATATGATAGAAATGGAGATTCTGGGACCATAGGTTGTGATATATGTATATGCGTACCTAAAGTAACATGCAATATAACTGAAGCTGATGAAACCATTAACCCCTCTGTACTTATACCTTAAATAACAGCGAAATTCATCATCCACATAGATTTAAAATCAAGTGCGTCCAGCGCATGTCTTGACAACTCAGGACATTATGTAGAGCAACGTTTCATTTAAATATATCGCACCCTAAGTACAAAAGGATCACAACTCAAAATTTTCCAAAACTGACTTTTTTGGATAAATTAATTCAGAGTACACATCTCTAACTTCTGCAAACATTTCTTTCACATCACTATTTTCTTCAGCTGGAAAAATACAGTTATGGCTGTTTTGGTGGTGTTAAGTGAACTAAATAGTTTTTTGCCTCTTCTAAAAATTTTGGTATTTTAAGTTTTGACTCTTTTGTATTGAGGGTGCAATATGTTAACCAAAAAGTAATAACTATCTCGATTCCTTAAAAATTTGTTTTTGCCTTTAACGTTTAAGAAATGATTTAAATTATATGCGATCGTTTCCTTCGTTTGGAAAATTTATTTGTATATCAAAAATATATTTTTTTGTGTTTTTAAAAACTATTTTGAATATGTTATTACTTATACAGTTTGTAAATCTATACAATTTATTAAATTATAGAAGACAAAACAAAGCTGACATTGTGGCTTGTTTGTGCCTTGAAGAAGTTGGGCAGTACTATCGCTGTGTTCCACAAGAACAGCTTACACTGGAGATTGCGTTTTATTGGCAATGTCTTACGGAATATTTGCAAAATGAGATGGCTGAAGAATTAGATCAGGTGATACCGGAGTTAAGCATTTTCTGCGCATATGTTGAATCCTATTGTCAGACTCGTAAAACTGAGATGGATAAATTTGAAGCTATGGAGTTTCAATATATTCTGCTGTCGCTTATGGAAATTTTATACACATTTGATTTGGGTGATGAAATTGGCCGTGCTAATTTACTAAAACTTGTCCATCATCTTCTCAAGAATTACGTTCTAGATGAAAAAGTCATTGAAATTGTGGTGAAATGTGCGGAAAATTTAATTACGGATCAAGATTCTAGACACCAGGTAAGAATAAATGGTGGGAGCTTACATAAAGGAACATTCTAAAAATACTAAAGCGTTGCACAGTTTTTTTTAGATATAATACACGATATATGTGGACTTAATGCAAAGCAACAAGATTTGGTGCATGATCGAAATCTCATTAGTGAATTGTTAGCCAAGTCAACCGATGCCGATCTTAACTTAAAACTTTCGTCACTAAAGGTGAAAATATTAGATCTGGAAGAGCAAGAAATGAATTTCGTACAAAAAAAGGACTATGTAAGGGCGCAACAAATAATAGAAGAGAAAAATTGTGCTACTGAAGAATTCACAAATTTGCTAAGACCATTATTAGATATGCGTAATAACAATAATGGCGATTCTGCTCAACCACAATTTTCGAAAGTAGTAAAGTACGAATGCATATTACGAAGTTTACAAATTACCTATTATATGGTAGTGTCTAAGCGTGTTAAGGAATTAGGTCATGGTACTTGCCGACTGTACAATGTAAGTTTATACAAAAGCCAATAATAGTAAAAAATAACAATAATTTACCGTGTTCACCGATTTAATTCTATTTTGACAAATTAAAAACTATTTCAATTTTTTGTCACATCAAACTTTTTTATGTTTTAATATTACAAATTTTCTGAAATTGTCTTATCGTTAATGGGGCTCATCTTTTAAACAACAATCGATTCCGTGATTTGACTTTTCGGCCGGCATAACAAGCGTCAAAAAATAAATCACGAGCAGAGGTTTTTATCACTTTACCTAAAACCTCTTCAAATTACTAATAATTTTGACGTTATCTGTGGCTACACTAAGTTACTTCCCTAGCTTCTCATATTGTTTTTCAAGTAAAGACAGCTGGACCTCATGTCATAAGATCGACTTAAGTTAAAAGAAAAGTAGGGATTTATTAATTAAAGTTTCAGATAACGATTAGCATTAAATTTGTTTTACTAAAACATTAAATACAATATAGGGCAGCATCTGTCCGTAATTGAAATTGTTGAAGAAGATGGTAGCAGGTCTGAAAACCAAAGTTGTTGATGTTGAAAATGTTAAATAATTGCTTAAGGAGCAGTAATTATCCCTTTCGATCTTATTTACTATCCACTTCTATCGAGAGTTAAGTGGGAAATAGTTTCCGTGGAGCAGTATGAGCTATGTAAACTACCAAAATTTAGGGCACACGAAATGTGACTACTTTAAAAAGCATGCAGGGTGTAATTCTAAGTACTACATAAACTGCCACACATAAAATCACATATATGTATGACTCCGAATACCCTACTTAATTGAAATACAAACTTAGAAGAGGAATACGTAAGGGAATTAAAGACCAACTTCGGAGTAATATTCTACGCAAGATATGTCGACGACATAATATGTATACTAGAGGGGAATAACGAGGAGCAAATTCTGGATTACTTGAATGGAAGACACAAGGACATAAAATTTACAGTGGAAAAGGAAGAGGAGGGGAGAATTAATTATCTGGACCTAACGATCAAGAGGAACATAATCTCGAACAGAATCGAATATGAAATATACAGGAAACCAACAGCAACGGACACAATAATACACAACTCATCAAATCATCCCCAGCAACACAAAAACGCAGCAATTAGGCAGTTAATAACAAGACTCGAGAGGCCACTACTATTACGGCAAATGTATATGAAGGAAATGGAAACAATATACACCATAGCGGAAAACAACGGATGCAGAAAGCGCCTCGTATATAACATCAAGAAACAAATTGGAACGAACAAAGAACAGGAGAAGGAAGGGAAAAAATGGGCTACATTAACATATATGGGAACATCAACGTACAAACTGGCGAAATTCTTTGGAAAACACAACATCAATACCGCATTCAGAACAAGAAACAACCTAGGCAGAATACTACGGAATGAAACAACCGAGGCGAATATACTAGACGAACAAGGAGTGTACAAATTAACTTGTACATGCCATTATGGCTACATCGGGCAAACAGGACGAAAAATTAAGACCAGATTTAGGGAACACATCAGAGACTATAACAAGAAACTACAAGAACCAAAATCGACTCCAGAATCAAACTTCGCGAACCATATATTTAACAACAAATGTACACCAGGACATATTAAGACAACGGTTAAACTGCTTCACACACAGCACAAAGGAAGGAGACTAAATGTATTGGAAAACATGGAAATATACAAACAAGAAACATTTGACGGACGAATAATAAATGAACAAATAAACACTGCTTTGGACACAATATTTGAACCGTTGGAACATTTTTACAGGAAAACAGACACTACACCAGCACAAAAACGTTACGCAGGTGCGCAAGACCAAGGCAATAGGGAACATCATGAACGTACAATTACAGATTATTATGTCACATAAAAGGGGAGGAAAAGAAAAAAACCCAATAGGTTCACACATAAACAAAAACGGACAACAAGCATGATCGTAAAAGAATTTAGTTAGGAAAGAAGACCAAAGCAATAAAGAACATCATAAACGTACAATTACAGATTATTATGTCACATGGGGGGAAAAGGGAAAAACCCAATAGGTTCACACATAAACAGGAACGGACAACAAGCATGATCGTAAAAGGATTTAGTTAGGAAAGAAGACGAATGAAAAAGGGACGACAAATTAGGTGAAACGGGTCAAATGGAGGAGGAGAGAGGGAGAGATGCAGGCGGGGAGGACAGTAAGTGACGAACGCAATAACACGAAGGGAGACACGAACTATATAAACACAACTAACAATAGAACGCAACTAGTACGAAAGGAACACTGAAGATGGCAAACAGCCGAAACCGGTTTGTTCACAAACCAAATTTGACGAGGGTCGACGGAAAACCGTACCCAAATAAAATTGAAATACAAAATATGTTAATTACATACGAGATGTACAACCCTTAAAGCTTAGAAAAGTCTTTAATCATAACCCCTTGATAAGAACCCTTCTACCCTGTGTTCTTCTCTAACTACAAAAGCTAATAATATATATAATGACATACAACAGCAAATTTAAAGATGTGGAAAATCAAAACACATGGTTGATCTCTCTCAGGAGATAAGCCATATCTTTAACTCCGCATTCTCGACGAATTTAAACGCTAAGTTATTAATTATGTAAGGTAGACAAGCATTTGTTGTGTTCAGTGGCCAGAAGTTAAAATATCGCAATATTTTTCAATATTTATCTTGCGAAACTTCTTACACTTCTTATCAAAATGGTGTCGTACGCGGTCGATTACACTATTTTTTTATCTGGTGTGACGTCGACGACATAAATGCCAAAATTTCACAACGTTGGCCACCATTATCGTAATCTGCAGTAAGGTGCACTTCAGCAATCATCCATAAAGTTCTCGGTATCCACTTTCCTTCGCGGGTGAAAGAAGTAAGGATAAAACCGAGATCCTACGGTGTAAAACCTAACAATTTTGGGAGTGGTCTTCTACAGCCTCCTTCACTTCTCAATGCAGTTCATCTACATTTTCCTCAAAGTAAGAAGTCGGAACAAAGTTCTAAAAGCACTTGGGGAATAACTACAATCGTTCTCTATTTAACTATGTTGGACCAGCCTGCTACAAACGCTCTGAAGAGACATTGTATTTATTTCATTGCCATATTATTCAGACTGATTGAAGACGTGCAATTTTTCCAGCTCGAAGTAAGATCTAGTGACACAAACGCACCTAATCAAATTTTATATTTTACTAGCGTGCCCGTGACTGCTTTGCAAGTCATTTGTGCGTCAAAAAATTCAATCATTTAAAAAATTAATCAGAAAGTACACAATTGGTTTCTTTTTCGTTTTTTTAATAGTTATACCTTTTTCACAATTTAATATTTTGGTGTGCTTATATAATACGTCTTATTCTATTGCGATGCTTTTACATATACGACATTCTTTCATTGATTTTGGCTCGCGGTATAGCCAAACAAAGCAGTTGGTTTATTAACACGTGGACATGATACCTATAATTGACTGTGCGTAAAACAGAGATCTTTGCAAAAGCAACACGTACGGGGAACTGAAGCCATTTAAAATCAAACGGCAAATCTGGAGAAATCATAGGAATGCGTGGTATCAGCACATCCTCGCCCTTATATTTTCCTTTTAAAATTTTTGCCCCAATCGCATGATTGGTAACAGAGTCAACTGATTTTTAGGTAAAAATTTCCCCGAGAATGTCATTCAAAATTGTAACATTGATATCCGAAACAACTGCATTTTTCGCAGCTAAGATAGCTCTTTCCCCCAACCAATCATGGTTTCTAAAATTTTCTGCAATACCAGGAAATACGTTTGTGACCAATTCTTGTTTTGATTGTGCAAAGTTGCAACAATTATCTGGAAGCGTAACCATTATTGTGGTCAATTGGAATTGTGCCATTTCCAATATCTAACAATTGCTTTGAAAAACGTTCGGCTGATGGATCATTGCAATTGAACACCCAAATTACGCACACACACACACGCACAAAATGCAACAGAATATGGAAAACAAAATTCTCTTATTTGTTTGCACATCCACTTGCTATCAACATGAGCATATTTCGATTTGTGTTGCCGTTGCATTCTGTGCAAGCACACATACACCCAGCAACGTACAAACGAAAACACACATTTCATTTGATACAAAACCTTGAGCAGAAGTATGCAATGGAAAAAATATTTTTGAGAAATTTGTCTTGTTTCAAACACGCACTGTGGACGCACTATTGAAAGAAATATACAAACCAGCGAACGACCATTACGAAGGTACTGTGAAAATTTGGTGGAAATCCGACGGCACATTTCGTCAAACACTGGCAACCAACGGACAGCTATTTTGGGCCTTATTTATATATATATATATATATATATATATAGATAGAGAAAAAGTTAACAGTATAGCTGTTAAAGCAACAACTGACACATAAAATAAAAATAGTTACCCGTAACGCAATTTTATGACAATTTAATAAATAAAACGTTTTTCATTAGCCCAGATACCTAAAAAAATATGAAACCGTTGTATCTTTAACTAAGTATTACCCTGCTGTGGAACATTGTAGGATTTATTAACAACAAATTCACCTATGAACTTTTATTGAAAAGCCATAAACGCAGTATCATTGCGTAGCAGAAAATTATATTAAGTGACAAAAACTTGCACATGTGTTCAAAGGTTTTATCATAACAAAAAATATTACTATGCCAAATCAGGCATAGTGTAGTGAAAAATAATTTAAACGTTGCGGTCGTATAATATCTTCTCGACATCCATTTTAGGATATTGTTTTGTGTTGTGATACGTAACTATAGTGTAATCGATATACATATTTGTGAAACTCTATCAAGAATACTGGTTTATCCTTTTGAAAAGTAGTGAACAAATCTGAAGTATTTCAAGTGATAGAAACCAAATAAACAAGCAGACAAACTTATAGAATTAGAACTACACTGTATATGCGATGGACAAATGATCTTCGAATAATGCAAACATCCTTCATTTATTTGGTCGTTTTATTCTGGAATTTATTGAAATTTATGATAAATTTCATGGTTTGCCTGCTTTGGTTCAAGTTAAAAGCAAAGTAAACGAAGCGACCCACTATGCATTTTACAAACTGCGTAGTTCTCTTAGAAATCATGCTTAAATGAAATGCTACCAAATAAGATAAACAACAGAAAACAAAAACAACTAACACAGAACAGAACAAAACAAAACAAAACACACAGCCAAGCGGTGCCTAACGGTGGCGATACTGTCGCCAAAAAATAATTTGCCACTTAAGCTGCTTTAATATTTTTACTTTAATATGAAATTGCCTTCTTGCTGAAACAATGGGATAATAATTTTGCATAATCAGCGTCTGCATACCTGCACATGCTGGTGCAACGTGATCATCGAATCTAATGAGCCAACAAGGCTGGGAATAGGCGGTCTTGGCTGAGGTGTGATAAGTTTACTAATTATTGTCCAATAAATTATTATTAAAAGTAAATTGTTCTCTTATTTAACTGTTAATAAATTTTAATGAAAGGTAATTTAAATTAAAGTGTTTTATTTAAATGATGTCGCGTATTGGTGCGGCTTAATATATTTTAATCGAATCGTTTAGAATCCTTTAACTGGCGCCTAAGCAGGAACCTGGAGAAAAGGTCCTTCATAAAAAAGATTGTAACAAACGTTTCTGCGATCTTTACGGAGCCCTCCAGAAACAAAAAATAAATATTTTAACGATATTTACGGATCCCATGAGGATTAATAAAAAACTAAAAATAATTTAAAAACAATAAATAGACCTGGATTTCTTTCAAAAAGTGGTGTTGCTGCAAATTATATGCAATACAATCCAAAGCATGTTGTTGAACTTGGTCGAAATATATGTGGTGCCACGAGCAAATTGAAAAAGCAACGCTACTACACGTACGGCTTTTGTATAAGAGCTTAATTTATCGCATAAATTTAAAATACAGTTGTCTTGAATTTCGCACTTGAAAAGTGATACTCGAACCGCTGATTTGACGACTTCTTCATTGTATTCATGTAGAGAGTTTGGCCATTGGGTTTCTTCACGATTTAAAAATTCAGGTCCTGAAAGCCATGATGATTATTTTAATTTTTCGAAAGAGCAACCTCTAGAAATGTAATCAGCGAGATTCAGTGAAGTAGGTAAAAGACGCCACGAACCATTTGCTGTAATTTCTTGAATCTCAGAAATGCGATTCCCAACGGACGTAGTTAGTGTTGAAGAATGTAATTGCAACCATCTTAACACTACTGACGAATCAGTCCAAAAGAACACCCGGGGGTCAAATGCTGCAAAAGACAAAAGATGTGCACCGCATAACTCTAACTGTGGCATCGTTCGTTTCTTTGTTGGTGCGACTCTACACTTTGCTGCAAAAAGCGTTGTCTTTGTATTCTTATACGAATTTTTAGCGTATACATAGAAGCAACAGCCATATGCGCGAATAGAAGCGTCGCTGAATCCGTGCAATTGTATTTCAGTATAGTTGTCATCAAAGACAAAACGGGGTATAGAAATCGTGTTCAAGTTATGTAAGTCGTTTAAACAACTAATGAATGAGGTTTCTATGTTTGTGGGAACTGCGGTGTCCCAGTCATACTTCTGCAGCCATAAGTCTTGCAGTACGACTCTTGGTATTATTATTAGGGGGCCGATTAACGCAATAAGTGATAAAATTGCTCGTTTTGTGTATATTAAAAACTTCGGCTCTTAGCTGAAAGCAAAGAGAAATGTATCGTTTATTGGATCCCAGCTTATACCAAGTGCGCTCTGAGTTTAAAGTTTTTCCATGTTCATATTTTTCGGTGTGGTATCATCCGACAGAAATTGATTGTGGTTTGATTGGAGTTTTTCAATTTCTAATCCAGCTTGGGATATAGTTCTTCTAAGGTGCTTGCGCCAGTCAACATGTCGTCGACGTAAAAATTGGTTCGAATTACTGCAGATCCAGCTGGATGTGATACTTGAATTTATCTGCCAGAAACTGTAGACTCCGTACGGCTGAAAATGGTGATGCCGACATGCCGTAGTGTTCAGTTGGTAAACATTAACTGGCTGATTTTCACTACGCCTCCACAAGATTTGCTGAAAGCAGGCCCTATCTGACTCATGTACTAGAAACATTCGATACATTTTAGTGATGTCGCCTGTGAGAGCATATTTATATAGACGAAAATGAAGAACTTGTAGAAATAATTCATCTTGTATAGTTGGTCCTACAAGAAGAATATCGTTTAGTGATTTTTGCGACGATGTCTTTGCCGAAGCATCAAACACGACTCTAAGCGTCGTGCTTGTGCTGTTTGGGCGGATCACGCAGTGGTGGGGTATAAAATAATTCGGAGAATCCATGTACGGATTTTTGATGAGAGACATATGCCCAATTTGTTCGTATTCAGCCATGAATTCTACGTACTGCGTTTTTATATTATTATTTCGAGCTAAACGTCGTTCAAGAAGATAAAATCTGTGTAAGGCTGTATTGTAAGAGGACCCTAGAGATGAAAATGTTCTTTAAAAGGCAACTTAACGATTATTCTACCTAAAGAATTAGTTTCGACAGTTGACAA
Source organism: Trichopoda pennipes (assembly GCA_030448955.1). Classification (NCBI taxonomy): domain Eukaryota; kingdom Metazoa; phylum Arthropoda; class Insecta; order Diptera; family Tachinidae; genus Trichopoda; species Trichopoda pennipes. The sequence goes on from JASKUP010000090.1 coordinate 306,983, forward strand.
GAAATGCGACTCGCATAATTGCTGCTCTGTTGTCCACTTATTTGTTGTTTGATGTGCTTCTTCCATTTGCCATAAGAACTTAAGTTGCTCGTCAAGACGGTAGAAACCATACATTTTAACACAGTTGGTTTAAAGTTTGGCGTATAGCGACCCGTAACTATCCAACCTGTCTTGGTTTCTTGGAAAGTGGGCATGTTTATTCCAAGACTAATTTTTCCGCTACATAGTTCCTTAAAAAAAGTATTCTGTACCAAGCAGTAAATCGATCGGTTGTTGTTTGTAGAAAAATTAATCTGTCATGTCGATATGCGGTAGCTTCCATCCTTTAACGTCTATGTTTCCAGGTGGTAAATATCCGGAAATACGATTTGTCACCAAAAGATTTAAAGAATACTCATGACAATTAAATCGGGATCGTATGGTAGCTGGTACTTCGTACTTCATGCTGGATGATGTGCCCCCAACACCAGAAACGTCTACTGATATTTTTTTACGTGGTCAATTTAAAATGTTGGCAAATTTTTCGGTTATTAAATTCACCTGGGAACATGAATCTAAAAGTGCACGGCCTAATTTTGCAACGATATTTTGACGAACAATTAGATAAGTTGTGTCCAATTGAAAGACAATTGATACAAGCACCAAGTTTTTTAACCGCATCGTATCTGCAAGTGCAATCCATGGATTTGAAAGTTGGGCAGCTACTGCTCCAATGATGTAGACGCTTGCAAAAAATACAATTCTTTTTTACTTGGGCCACAAACGAGTATTTTTGCTGTTGACGGCGTGATGTATTACGTTTACCGTACGATGTTGTGATTGATTTATTAGTGAACGGTGGTTGAGATTCAATTGATTCTAAAAATTGACATCTACGTTCTAAAACTTCAGTTAATTCTTCCTATGTCGGTAAAGAACCGAAATCAATTGTTTCCTTCCATTTCATATAGGATTCTGAATCAACTTTAGTTAATCTTAAATGGATTAACATTGCATTACAGATATCTTTTTCATTCATGCTCGAAGTTGCATAGCGAATGGTTTTTAACAGATGGCAATTCATAAATATTGGAAATATGCTCGAGAAATATTAAGGTTTTATTGTTGTAGCGTTTTCTGTGGTAACTTCAAAGGCACGTACTGTATCAAAGGCTTGTCCCGATAAGCAACAAATGGTTGAATCTCTCTATGTCTGAGAGTGAAGTATCGTTATGTACCAATTGCTTAAAAATGGAAATAAAATTTTGGTTAGCAGCATATTTGCCATCAAAATGCGGTAAATGTAATTTTGGCAACTTAAAATTATTGGACGCTGAAATGGCAAATGACGCTTAAGCATATCGTTTATAATTGTCGCCCATAAGACCAATTATTTTCGATTTTGTAAGAATACATAATTCTTATATGTCTGCCCGTGCACTATCCTTTGGGGTTTGAATTTCTATATCATTTTGTATGGAAAGTAGTTGTTTGAAATATGCCTCTACTAAACTTAACCGGCACTCAAGTTCTGAGATGGGCATTGTATCATTCACTAAATTCTTAATTCTAGTTATGTTTGCCTTTACAGACGAACGTTGTCTTTGAAGAGACTCTTAATAACTCATTTTAACGATTTTAGAGTAAAAATAGAAAAAAACGTGAACCTGTAATTGTTATAATGCGGCAGTTTAAGAATTTTGCTCTTGTTAATTTGTTTATGATTACAGAATTTTATGCAGCGGCAGCAGGTATAGGCAGAACTGAATTGTTGAGCTTATTGTTGTTATTATAATTTTAATCAGATTTTTTTTGTTCTATCTTGCCAAATTATTTTAGGTATAATATAATAATTGTGTATTCTTATGTTCCTATGTCGAATTTATTGTAATTGAACAAATGTTAAATACCTGTATAACGGGTGTTGTCGCCGATACCTTCGTAATAGATGACTTAAGCCTCAATCATGAAAAGTAGATACAAACTTTAATTTTATTCCATATTTGAATTCTAAAATATTAACAAAGCAAAACCCACTATTACCGCCAATATTCAATAAACAATATGTTTATAATATATTTACTGTTATCTATCTTTATTATTATTCGAAAATAATATATTTTAAATATCAATTTTACTTCATGTATTAATACTGGGACACTTCCCATTAAAGTTCTTAAATTTTCAATTTTTTTTATTTTAACATCTATATTAATCCATACATATTTACATTTAAGAGATTTTGTAAAAATAACTAACGGTCCCTTTTATATACTACGTACGCGCTTATAAGGCGTCACGATAATAATTTAAGAACTAAAAAAGACAGTGAGTAACAGGCCGGTGTTTAAAACAAATCTTTTTTAAAGCGCTCTCGCGCAAATTAATGTAATAATAAAAAATAAAGTATTGTGCAAAATAGCGTGCTATTAAAAATTGTTTTATTTTAAAAAGAAAGAGCTGGCATTTTCCACGACAACAACGGGCGGGCTTACAGTGGTGCTTTGTTTCAGGCGTATTCTAGTCGGTTGGCTCATTGATCGAATTCCTTTCTTGTTGTTCCGGCTGGCGGCGATAAGCTTCCACTCGGCGATGAGCTTATCTAGAGTCTGTCTTGGAGTTATTCCGCGTGCGGATAACAAACGTTTCTCCTGGTACGATCGGTTTCTTCGATTTTGTTTTTTCTTCTTTTGAAGGTCGAGCCCCACGTTGTGCACCAGAAAAATGTAGAACTTGTGGCTACTTTTAAATAAATGTAACACTGGATGGTTCGATCTCTTCAATGAGTTTTTGCGAACTGTTTATTAAAAATGTTTTAAAGAGTTTTTAAAGTTAAGTAAGTTTCGTCTTCATATGTTTACACTAAATGAATAAAAAGAAAATGACAAAATTATAACAAAGAGAAATAAAAGTAACAGTTGTAAATTTTGATACTAATTTTTTTTTTAAACGGACTAACTCAGAAATTAATAAAAACAGAATAATGAACTGAAGTGCGCTCCAACAGAGCGTTAGACATTTTCATACGTCGATTGAAACCGGATCTTTCCCGTATGCTTATTATACCGCTTGCTTAGAATTGAAAAACCTAACAATGCGAAAACGAAGCCTCACGACTCAATCTCCAAGGAGACAACTCATCGCTTTGACCCTGCGTGATCGGGGTGGCAGGATAAAGATTATAGGCCTAGAAATTGCCAACATAACTATTCTAACTTTCGCATAAATAGATATTCCAACTATAAGTCAGCCTTACCCCCGCGATATCCGGCCATAAAACAGGAAGCTACGGAAGTTGATAGGACAATACCATCTGGCGGGTAAACTACATAAACAACTCTAGGACAGCTGCGAAAAGAGGTGCATACGGAATAAATACAGGCTACAAACAGCCTTGACTCTATCATATCTAAACCTTTTCTGATGAGGACCATATAGCTAAGAATCAGTTAGAGGAAGATTATTGTAAGGTCGAAATTGTAGAAGAGGTAAATTTTATGGGGAACGCCCTTAAGAGTACCCTTCTGCTGCTGGTGATATTTTGTGTTTTGATCGACGCGGGTTCTAACAAGAAAAGCAATCGGACCATTTTTAAATTTTTTTCTAATAAAGGAACCGATTGAATTTTATGTTTTGCCAACACTAAAAACATTTAACGGAATTATTAGGGACGACAAACTTATGGCCATAGGTGTTTTAATTTTGAAAAATAGTTCTAAAATTCCGCTAAGCGAAAAAATAATCGCAGAGTCAAAATATATATTAGGCGATGAATATGTACCAGAAGTGAGGACAACAATAGAATATCTTATAAATACAAGTCACTTTTTGGATCTCTCGGAGGTAGCGAACTTGCATCAACAATTGTTCAGGCGGAAATCAGGACAAGCAGAGAAGATCCAATATATACGAATAGCTATCCATATCCAGTCTATATGAGGGAAGAAGTAGAGAAACAGATAAAGAACTACTTTCAGAAGGAGTAAAAAGGCCATACAATTCGCCCATATTGCTCGTGCCAAAGAAGCCAAAACGCAATGGCGAAAGGCAATTTTGAATAGTAGTGGACTTCAAGCGTTTAAATGCCGTAACCATTCCTGATACCTATAATTCCTAACATTTCTTCTTTAGCTAGTTTAGGAAGGGCAAGGTAATTCACGACAATAGGCTTTTATCTAATAGCCATGAAACCAAATATATTCCAAAAAAAACGCCTTTTCAACAACGAACAGTAAATTTGAATATTTAAGATTGCCTTTTGGTTTAAAGAATGCGCCGGCAATATTTCAGAGAATGCCCCGCGAATACATAGAAAAAATCTGCTAAGTTTATATTGATGATGTAATCGTAATCGGCGAAAATATGGAAAGTCACTTAAAGAACGTAGATACATTTTTTGCAAGGCTTCATGAAACTTAACTAAATAAAAATTTTGATAAAACGCATTTCATGGAAACTGAGTAAGTATATATATAACTGAGGAGTATAGTCACGAGTTGATTTATAAGCCTCGTAAATCGAACCATACAGCAGATGCCTTTTCGAGATTAAAAACCGTTTCAAATCGTTTATATCATTCTTTTACTAGTACAGCAAGTGAGGGAATGGCTATGTATGTATTAAGATGAAACAAGGTGCTTCTGACTTGATATCTCATACAGATGTACCTATAAGAACCAGATTATAATAGGAGTAGGACCGCATATACTAGATATTTTATCTCTTCGAAAAACTGGTCTAAGGAAGAACTTGTAACTTTATTGAAGAAAAAACTTCGCCCAAGTATCCTTAATGGAGTAAAAGCACCAGAAAGTTTGCTTGGTGTCGTACCAGAAATTTTTATCGATAATTTTTCTAAGTATAAAGTAAGGATTACACGAAAGCTAGTTACAGACATTACTTAGAAATAATTGAAAACGAACATAATCCCAGTGAAAATGGTGAAAAATTTTAGAATAGTGTTACTTCCCGTATATGCGCACATGCGCGCTAATATAAAGTAATACGTTGCGACGTATGTAACAGTTACAAGAGTGACATAAAACACAACGCCAAGATACACCAGATCCTAAATATCCATGTGAAACTCTTTATATGGACATTATGGAAATTCAGAGGCAGCGGTTTATTATCTACATAGATAAGTTTACAAAATTCGCTAAATTCTTTATTATTAAGGATAGATCATTGGTACAGGTTAGGAAAAATCTAATTAAAACTTTATTTCACAGTGCCAAAAATAAAGGGCTTCTTAAGCCCTTTATAAAGTTATTGGGTGGTAAAGTATACCCCACACCAGTTCAAAGAAGTCAGGTGAGCGGGCAATTCGAGAGACTGCATTCAACAATTGAAATTTATAGGTGTTTAAGGATCCAATATCCGAATCTATCAGTAAAGGAATTAATTAAAATATGTGTCGATAGGTACAATAATAATATTTTTTTTGAAACAAACCGTTTAGAATCCTTTAACTTGAATGTTAATAACAACAATATGTGGTAATGATAAAGTAGAATATACTTGTATGTGCAAGAGTCGGTTTAAACAACTATGTAAGCACCACTTGCTTGCACAACTTGAGTCATCACTGAGTAAAGACAGCAAAGTTACCATCGTGTTTATTTTGCGTGTATTTAAATCGTTTAACTTAATTTAGAGCTCTAAAGAGCTTTGTTAGTATTTTGCAATAACAGAACTTAAAAGTAACAAAATATTTATTAAAAGGAATAAACGTAACAAGTGATGTCAGCAGTGGGATTGCAAAATAAAAAAAAATTAATTATGTTGGAACTGCGGACAATAATGCAGAATTGCAAAAGACCGATGAATTCAAGCACGTAGGACTCACAAATTTAAAGAAAAAGAAGAGATTGAGGCATTTGACCCAGCAGCAAACAAAAATGACGTGAATTCAATGGTTTCTGTCATAATGCAAAAATTGAATAAATCTGTCGAGCGAACAGTGCTTTTAAAAAGGTTCCAGAACCAATAGTGTTCAAATTAATTAAATTCGAGAAAGTTCTAGAACCAACGGTGTGGTAACGAGTTGTAGAACCAACAGTGTGATGACGAGAAGCTTTAAGAAATATCAGAAGATTTCGGCAAACGAGTGGATGCTGTGGAACATAGAGTCACCAAGTTTGGCGAACAATTATCCGGGCTGCAGAGAGAACAAAATGCATGAATTAAAAACGCAAATGGACGATTTTCGAATTCGAAAGGGACCAGCGGGAGTCGTATCTGTTTAAGTTTCAGTTTGAAACAGTGGCCAGCGAAAATGAGTGGGGCGATGAAGAAAAAGCCATAGAGGTAATTCTGGCGTCAAAGGGTGTAGCGCTCGAGATCCTCGAAAGTTTACTAGCTGGTTCCAAAAATACCTATAGGACCTCGAAAGCTTACCAGAAGCCTGCAGAAATAATTACGAGGATATAATGGTGGCCTTACAACGCAATTACTGTGGCGAGCATAAAAAAGATCTCTATAGAAAGTTGTAAGAGGCAGCGTGCAGAAGGCAAATGAGAAGCTGCAAGATTTCGAAATGGAGATTGAACGTTTGGTGCAGCTAACTTACGTGAATATCATCCATTCCTGGATCAGATTGAAATTGAAGCCTTTTCGATTGTCATAAGTTATCCAGATGTTAAATATGCAGTTTGTGCAGCGTAGAAATCATTGTTTACAGAGACCAACTCGTACGCGCTAGCCGGGGAAAGTCATCTCAAAAGCAAGGTACGACGTCTTAACGCTGATACGCAAAGTTGTGGAGACATAAGGAGCGAGATGATTGAGCAGATACTGGAGACAAGGAGTCTCGCCCTAAGCAGGCCACTTCCAGCGCAACTGCAGTTCTGTTAAGAAAAGGTCAAAATCTGCTTCGCCACCGAGGGACAACTAACGGGCGATCACCATCAAATCGCACGAGCCACCGTTATACTGAATCGAGCTAGCACTGAGGGGCAAGAGTTGGTTCGCACAGCCGATGGCTGCGGATGATCCTTTCTACCCAGGAGCGTCCCAGTCCATAATAAGGATCGATTTAGTAAAAGTTGTAGTGGAACCATTAAGTAATATACTGCGCACCGTTACTGGGGATATAGCCACCGCACTTTGACGTCTTTTCCTAAAACCCGTACAGAATTTGATGACAGAATTTTGTAAAATGAATGAACACATCGTACAAAGAGCTTTTTACTGATCCCAGTTCAAAAACGTTTTGCCTCATTAGATATAAATTATAGCTAGTGGAGCTGCTTAAAGTCAAAAAATTTTTAGAAAGCACAAAAAGGTGATCTGGAAAAGAAAAACAGTTCACTTTAGAAAAGAAGTGCCAGAAAAATTGCCGTTTGATCATTACTTTTTTGGTACTGTTTTAAAGGCATGTTTAGTTTTTATCACAAAGATTACTAACTTTTTCGGCAGTTGCCATTTTTTATACACCCTATATTTACGTAAATTTTGCAGATTAAACAGAGCATATCTAAAAATGGTCCCGCTCATTTTTCTGAGCATATTTGCTAAACAATACTTTAAATAATTTTACTAAATTATACCACAAAAGCTGGTAATTGAAGCCTGGATTTCTGTGTCATAAATCAGGTACTGTTTCATAAATCAGATACCTTTTTTTAATTTCGGGAAACAAATTAAGTCGCAATTGTGTAATACAGGCAGTTAAGTTTTTTCTTTTAAAAGTAGTGTTCAGTACCAGAACTTTATAACTTTATATTAAAGGCATTTAAAAATTCAGAATTGCTCAAGTTATTTAGAAACTCAGATAATGAAAATATATTTAAATTAGCTGTTGTGAAAAATTTTACGATTTAACAGGATATCACCAAAAGGATGCTAACCTCGAAATTCAGTTCGTTTACTTGAAACTTAATAAAACATGGGTTGCCTCAAATCGTACAACAAAACCTTTATGGAGCAGAAATCAGCCTGGCTAAATAGAGTACCAACTTTTGAAAACATTGAGGAACGGCATACATATTCTTTTAGCAAAAGATGAAAACTTGCAAAAACTATAAAAGTTCAGGGTAACGTAAACTTCAACTAATACCTCAAAGATGTATCTAAATTGCATCTTTCAGAACTATTATGTCTTATGTATGTAAACAAGCAAGATAACCCAAGGTCTGACATTGCGAAAGCTGTGGTCCTTACAAGTCAAGATCGACTGCAGAGGATTAAAGAGAGCATTCCAACTCCTCCTTGCTGAGAATTAGTTGGAGTTTATTTATAAACTCGCTTATACAATTTCGCGAGAAGGAAAATTTTTTGATAAGAATGAAAACACTAAAAGTAAAACTATGCAAAATGAATTTTTTAAGAAGCTTGGACTGAGAGTAATGACAATGGTAATATGTCCAGAGCATTTTTTGAAAATGATCAGGGAACAGCCTGGAGTACTGGGGTCTACAATCATATAATAAAGCTGGCACTTATCATAAATGTTACAAGATCTAGAGAAATGGTACATGGCCCAAAGTTTGATGATTATGTATAAAAAACTGCCCAAGTTTTGGCTCAAATGTACTCTGAGAAGAACTTTACTCCTACTTTATATAAGATTTTGGCTCATGGTAAAAATTTGACTGAATACCAATGCTTATCAATTGGAGAGTTATCAGAAGAAGCCCAAATTTCACAGGTTTATTTTCAAGATTTTACAGAGTTAATAAACATATTTAGGAAATAACAAAATATATTTAACTTAGAAAACTAATAATTAACAGTTACCAATTTTTACAAGCAAAAAATTACAATATCATACAACACACCTCTATACATAAAAAACCCCATGCCCATACAAACATAATAAATCATCAAGTACAAGGAATGCTTAACTGCTGACATAATAGAACCTGGACTTGATTCCGAGGCTTTTCTCTATGTAGATGATATTATTGTGTTTGGATGTATGTACTTTAAAATACCATAGTAAACATCTCATTGAAGTTCTAGACAGACTACAAAAATATAATCGAAAATTAAAGAAGGCGGTCAAAATGGATCGTAATTTTGATACGCATTTTTTGTCTACTAGGTGAGATCAAATATACTTTCGTTTAAGGTATAAATCGACCGGTTAAATTGTGATAGGTTTAAAAATGCATTTTAAATTTTAGCTGATTTTTGGTATAAAAGTAAAGTATTAAAACTTGTTTAAAGAGTTTGTTTTACATTATGTCATATATTTTGATTCATGTTTAGAACTTATACTTATCAAAAACTTTTAAATTTAGTCATAATGGGCCCCGTGAAATTTTTAGTACGAAGACCAAAGGTTGTTTTTTTAAAACAATTTGAGTTAAAAATTAGCTGATTAAGTAGCAAAAACATAAAAAATATATTCATTGGTTCAAATTTATTTTAGATAAGGAGGTATTTAAATCCAAAATAAATACTACTCGATATGTAAACTTTTATCAAAGACTATAAACATATAAAGATGTTGCACTTAGCACATTTAAAATTTTCAAAATTTTTTTTGCGCTTATTGATGCGGGGAAGTGACAAAGGAAGCAAAAATTTTAGAGCGTAAAAGCAAAGACTATATGTAAATGCATACATTGTACTGCCAGTGCAAAAATTTTTGATGGATTTATTGATTCATCCCCTGTGAGAGTTAAATTACAGAGAGAGATTATTATTCTCAGCAAACTTGTAATTTTCAGCTTACAGAGGCACATTCGTCTATGCGTATGTACGTGTGTGTATGAATTTGTCAATGCAAAGCCATAAATCTACACTTGTTTGAAAAGATCAAAAGCAACACACACACATATAGACATGTTCGTAGGCATGTGTACGTACATTTTTTTCTAAACTTTCTTTGAAAACAAATTCTAGATTCAAAAACTAAAAGAAGTTTTGTTTTAATATTTATCAATTCAATTTATGTGCATAAAACGTACGGAAGAGCAAATGACTTTGTTCTTGTAGGGTAACAAGATGTATTTTGTTGTTGTGCAATGAATGAAACTATATCGGCTCGCACCGAATTATAATATAACTTTTTTAGACAAATCAGTAACATATTGTTACGTTTATACCTTTTATAAACGTTTTGTTGTGAGTTCCTTATTGCAAAGTAATTAACACCAGTTTTAGAGTTTTTAAATAATAACAATTTTATTATTTACTTTTAACTACACAAAGTTGACACAGAACAATTTGCTTAAAATGCACGTCTTCACACTATGAGGTTTAATTTACACTGATTATCCACTCAGACGCTTCCCCTGTTTATACTTGTCCAATTAGATTCTAGAAGATGTAAGAATTTTCTATTTTGTTGTTGTAAGTTGTTTATTCATTTTATATGCGCCTGCTTGCCTGTGTGTATAGTTGTTTTTGTTTTTATGCTGATAAGGTTTCTGCTTGGGATTTATTTCAATACATTTGTTGTTGCTTTTGTAAAAAAGGGTTTCTTAGAAAACTACGCAGATGGTAAACAACCTTGTATATTTGTTGTTGTACAATTAGTTTTTGTCTTGCGCGTTTAAATGATAAGCAGCATGCCAGGCAGTTAGTAAAAGCATATCAAATTGTAGTTGTGTGTGTGTGTGTATAAACTTCTACGCAGTTTGTAACCAGTAGTTTTCCATATTGCTTAATTGTTTTATTTTAAATCTTAGGCAAGACATTTTCGTAACACTGCCGCCCGCTTAAGCCTTTTCGTCCCGAATAGGCTCAATATTCCCTCGGCCATACTTGGCCAGTCGCTCCAGGTGGACCACCTTTATCTTAGACCTCGGACTTTGATATTTCTGTATCCGATAAACCACGTCGTTCAACTTCTTGATCACCTTGTATGGTCCTTCCCACTGGGTTTGCAGTTTGAGAGACAGTCCTTTTTTTCGTTGTGGGTTATATAGTAGAACCAGTTGCCCTTCTGTAAATCCTTCCGTATTTGCTGCTCGATCATATCTGGCTTTCATTTTGTCGCTGGACATTTTGATGCGATTGCGGACAAACTCATGGAGCTCGTGCAGTTCTTCTTGTATCTGAGGAACATTTTCATTATCGTCGTGTGCAGGAATCGGTTTAACGCCAAATTCTAAGTCGGCTGGTAGTTTTAGCTCTCTCCGAAACACGACTTTTGCTGGACTACATGATGTTGAATCGTGGATAGCTGATCGGTATGCCAGAAGAAACTTTGGTACATGCTCGTCCCAATCCTTTTGGTGTGTACTGACTACTTTTCTGAGATATTCTTCCAGGGTGCGGTTGAATCTTTCTACCATGCCATCTGACTGCGGATGCAGGGTGTGGTTCTCGTCTTTTTGATCCCATAAATATCGCACATTTCCTTGAATATGGCCGACTCAAAATTTCGTCCCTGATCGGAGTGAAGTTCTGTTGGAACACCGTATCGACACACCCAATTGTTCACAAATTCATCAACAACCGTTTTGGACTCTTGGTTCGGAATGGGATACGCTTCGGGTCACTTGCTGAAATAATCCGTTACTACTAGCAGATACCGATTTCCAGCATTACTGACAGGGAATGGGCCTGCGATATCCATTGCTATCCGCTCAAAAGGGGCGCCTGCGTTGTACTGTTGTAGCTTGCCACGACTTTTCCTTGTTGGACCCTTGGCCGCAATACACTGCTCGCAATTAGCTATCCATTCAGCTACAGATTGTGGGCAGCCTACCCAGTAAAATCGCTGTTTTATCTCTTCCAGTGTTTTTGTTACACCCAGATAGCCGCCGCTGGGACCATTATGAAACTGCTGCATTACATCTTTTATCCGGGAACTTGGCACGACGATTAAATCCGTTGTAGTTTTTCCATCTGCGCTCTCCCAATTTCGATATAAGCAACCATTTACCACTTTAAGGCTATTCCACTGAGCCCAGTATGATTTTGCCAGCGGGCTTTCTGCCGATATTTCGTTACGGTCAGGTCTTGTGTTCTCTAGCTTGGCCGATATAATTTTTGACAAAATGGGATCCTCTTTTTGGGCCTCAGACCACCAATCTCCTGTGCCAATTTGGATTCGCCTCACATCAATGATGGACTCCTTTTCCTCGGCTTTTGTACAGTGCCTGCATTCTACGTTGCATGGGCGTCTTGAAAGGGTATCTGCATTATTGTGTTTTCCGCCTTTCCTGTGCACAATGCTGAAGTCATAGCTCTGCAAACGTTCAATCCAGCGTGCAAGCTGTCCTTCGGGGTTTTTAAACTGCAGCAACCACCGTAATGCGGAGTGATCCGTTCTTATGGTAAAGTGTTGGCCGTATAAGTATTTGTGGTAATGCTTAACACACTCCAGTACGGCTAAAAGCTCCCGTCGTGTTACGCAATAATTCTTTTCGGGCTTGGACAATACTCTGCTATAGTAACCAATAACTTTTTCCGTTCCTGAGAAAGCACTCCTCCTATTCCGTAGCCGCTTGCGTCTGTATCCAATATAAATTCGTGTCCAGCTATCGGATAGGCGAGGACTGGTGCTGTTGACAAAAGCTCCTTTAGCCTTTGAAATGCCTCTTCAGCTGCTCCACTCCAGTGGTATGGTTGCGATTTTTTGGTCAACTCATGCAAGCTGGCAGCCACTTGAGCAAAGTTCGGTACAAATCGCCTGTAGTATGTGCAAAGCCCCAGGAAACTACGTAGCTCATGAAGATTTTGTGGACGAGGCCAATTCTTTACTGCCAATATTTTGTCCTCGTCAGTTGATACGCCTTCTGCTGTTACACGATGCCCCAAGTATTTGACCTCCTTTTGAAACAGCTCACATTTCTTAACACTTAATTTAAGTCCTGCAGCCGCTATACGCTTGAGAACTTCATCCAGGTTTTTGAGGTGTTCATCAAAAGTTTTTCCCATCACGATTATATCATCCAGATACATTAAACAGGTCTTCCAGTTAAGCCCCTTGAGCACACGTTCCATTAAGCGCTCAAAAGTAGCTGGAGCATTGCAGAGCCCAAACGGCATCACTTTAAACTACCACAATCTATTGCTCGCGCTGAAGGCAGTTTTCTCCTTGTCTTTACCGGCTATCTCAACTTGCCAGTAACCACTCTGCAAGTCTAAGGTAGAGAACCATTTCGTTTCGGACAACGTGTCTAAGGTGTCGTCGATTCTTGGTAGCGGATAACTGTCTTTCTTAGTAACATTATTAAGTTTTCTATAGTCCACGCAAAATCTAGTGCTGCCATCTTTCTTCTTTACTAGCACTATCGGCGAGTTCCATGGACTTGAAGATGGCTCAATCACTCCGTTCCGCTCCATTTCGTTATTCAGTTCTTTGACCTCGTTTCGTTTTGCAAGGGGAACACTTCTGGGTGCTTGTTTTATGGGCCTCGCTTCGCCGGTATTTATTTCATGTTTCACCACTGCTGTTCTACCTTGGCTTTTGCTATTTAGGGCAAAGACGGCGGTGTGTTTTCTTAGCAACTGCTTCGCTTTATTTCTGTCGGGTGCTTTTAGTCCCGCTACCCATTTATTCACCTGCTCTGTTAGCAAATCCCGCTCTTTAGCTGTCGTTTTGGGGCATTCTGGATATGTCGCACAATTAGTTACGGCTCCTGCCGGCTCACATCGACCAATTTCAGCATTTTCGCCAATTGTCTTCTCGCTGCTAGACAGATTTAGTACTCTCACAGGAACTTTCCCATTGTTGCAGCTTTTTACGAGAGCTTTAGCTGTTATCACATTATTCCTTACGTCTTCTGGTTCTACCACCCACAACCGATTGTCCACACAATCTGCCTCCACACGAGCCCAAACTATAGTTTCCGCCAGAGGTGGTAGTTTTCGGCGTTCGATAGCAAATAGTTTCCTCACTGCGTCCCTGCTCTTATATCCAACATTTAAGGGGATCTCCACGTTGCGCCAGATCATTATCTGCTGCCCCATGTCCAGATTAATATCGTGAGCTATCATGAAGTCTGCACCGATAATAACTTCATCCACTATATCAGCGACAACAAACACGTGATCTGCGCTGATGTTTCCGATAGTCAAACGTACCCTGGCTCTTCCATAGACGATGGCTGAATCTCCAGTTGCCGTGCGAAGTTGCACATTCTTTAACGGTTCCACTGCCCCTTTAACTAAATCGGGCCTTATTACGGACTGAGATGCTCCTGTGTCTATGGTGAGGACTTGCTTCTTTCCATTGATCATTATTATTTTTCTGTTGCATGATGGAAATGTAGATTGCGGGGCCATCGGTTGTGGGAGCTAGCTCTTGCCTCTCAGTGCTAGCTCGTTTTAGTTTAACGGTGACTCGTGCGATTTGGTGTTGTTTGCCCGTTTGTTTTCCCTTGGAGGTGAAGCAGATCTCGACCTTTTCTTAGAAGATCTGCATTTGCGCTGAAAATGTCCGACCTTACCGCAGTTAAAGCATTTTGCACGCGATTTACTTCTTTCTTCCAGTAGCTGCTCAAGCATTTCTTTCATCTCGCTTCTTTTGTCTCCGTAGCTTTCCGTATCAGCCTCAAGACGTCGTACCTTGTAGACTTGTGGCTTTGAGATAACTTTCGCGGTCTCCTGAGCCAGCGCGTACGAGATTGTTTCGGTGCAGGATGCTTTTTGCGCTGCACAAACTGCATATTTAATATCTGGATCTCTTATGCCATTCACAAATGCTTCTATTTTGAACTGATCCAGGAATGGATGATGTTCACCTGGATAAGTAAGCTGCACCAAACGTTCAATCTCCATGGCAAAATCTTGCAGCGTCTCATTTGTCTTCTGCACCCTGCCTCGTAACTCCATTCTGTACAGTTCTCTCTTATGCTCGCCGCCGTACTTGCGTTGTAAGGCCACCATTATGTCCTCATAATTATTCCTGCAGGCACCTGGTAGGCTTTCGAGGATTTCGGCAGCTGCACCTTTTAAGGCCAGAATTAGCTCTATAGCTTTTTCTTCATTGTTCCAACTATTTTTGCTGGCCACTGTTTCAAACTGGAACTTGAATACATTAAACGGTGCGCTACCGTCATAGCTCGGGGTGTTTATCCTGCTGGAGTGCTCAGAGACAACTCTCACCAGTCCTTCTCGAATATGGAGGTCTTCCATTTTCGTCTTTAGTTCATGCAATTCTCCGTCCACTTTTCTCTCCAGGCCTGACAATTTTTGGTCAAATTCGCTGACTTTCTGTTCCACAGCTTCCACTCGTTTCCCAAATATTTGTGAAATTTCTTGAAATTTTTTATTTACCTCACAAACGAGTTTTTCTCCGTTGGCCCTAGAGCTTTCTTGAATTGCATCGATTTTCGCACTGTTGGCTCTAGAGGTTTCTTGGATGACACCTAGAAGTTTGTCATTTGTGGCATCAATCTTCGCACTGTTGATTCTGGAGCTTTCCTTGATGACATTTAGAAGTTTGTCATTTATGGCATCAATTTTTGCACTGTTGGCTCTAGAGCTTTCTTGAATTGCCGCAAGTATTGCATCCAGGCTTACATTGGTGTTTGCTGATGGATTACATACCTCAACCGCTTCTTTGTCTTCAAATTCGTATGTCCCAATATCGATGTTTCGCTGCTTGAATTCATCAATCAACCTCCGTTGCAATTGCGCTTTACTTCCCGTTGTTGGCAGATTCAACTTATTCAGCTCCTTCTTTAGCTGCTCAACTTTCAGCTCTTCCAACTTCATTGTAGTTGATTTATTTTATTTTTTTCTGCAATCCCACTTCTGACGCCAGTTGTTACGTTTATACCTTTTATAAACGTTTTGTTGTGAGTTCTTTATTGCAAAGTAATTAACACCAGTTTTAGAGTTTTTAAATAATAACAATTTTATTATTTACTTTTAACTACACAAAGTTGACATAGAACAATTTGCTTAAAATGCACGTCTTCACACTATGAGGTTTAATTTACACTGATTATCCTCTCAGACGCTTCCCCTATTTATACTTGTCCAATTAGATGCTAGAAGATGTAAGAATTTTCTACTCTCCTTGTGTGTATTTTGTTGTTGTAGGTTGTTTATTCATTTTATATGCGCCTGCTTGCCTGTGTGTATAGTTGTTTTTGTTTTTATGCTGATAAGGTTTCTGCTTGGGATTTATTTCAATACATTTGTTGTTGCTTTTGTAAAAAAGGGTTTCTTAGAAAACTACGCAGATGGTAAACAACCTTGTATATTTGTTGTTGTACAATTAGTTTTTGTCTTGCGCGTTTAAATGATGGCAGTTAGTAAAAGCATATCAAATTGTAGTTGTGTGTGTGTGTGTATAAACTTCTACGCAGTTTGTAACCAGTAGTTTTCCATATTGCTTAATTGTTTTATTTTAAATCTTAGGCAAGACATTTTCGTAACAATATGTACTCGCAATATTTACGAGTTATAATAAAACGAATATTTTTTTTTACTTTTCAAGTTTAATGCTTTAAAATTTTAATCTTTTTACTGTTCGAAGATTTATACTTATGTGTTTCCCATGAAGAATGTTTGCGCAATAGTATAACGACCAGCAAATTTAACATGTCCATCCTGTGTTTATAACATACGTTATTCTCATCAAACCAAAAGGAATAAATTGTATTTTTGGTACAGTTGACGCATTGCTCAACAACAAATTTTTTAATGTTTGTGATTGATTTATCTTTTAAAAATATTTTTTCGAAGACTTTTATATGAATTTTGCAAATTTCAAAAAATAAGTCTGATGGAGCACACAAACTTCCAAAGTCTGTTTCTTTTCTTTATCATAATTTTTTGCATGAATAAATATTTCCGAAGGATATAACAAAATTTGGGCCGGTTTAACTATTTGTAATCGACATTTAACACAAGATATTCGTTGTGCTATGTAACCAACAAAATATCAAGTTGATGTCCATTCTATTGCCAAATCGTTAGAGTCAAACCAATTGGCATCTTCATTAAAATATTCTTCATTATCATTGCAAATATCTGCGACATTTATTTCAGCTCCTTTGAATATCTTCTAAAATTATTTGAAAATCAATTGGTAAAAACATCGCATCGTCTTTTGTACAATTTGATGAGGTACTGAACTGAGTTATTTTTAAAGAGAATAGCTTAGCCACTGCTATATTGATTTCATGCACTGAAGGGTTTTTGCAGTGACCACCTTTGGCACGTATATATGAAAACAAATTTTGTAGCGGATCTTGATTGAAATGGTTCGTTAAAATGCACAGTGAACTAGAATTTTCTTCAAAGAGTTCGGTTGATAGAGATAAGACAGCCCTTGTGGTTTGAACTAGCCCGTTAATTGAAAATATTTTATTACCTACATACTCAACCTGTTCCATATAGGTTATCAACTCTTGAAGTACTTTCCAAGTAGTGCTATTAAGCTTTAAGCCACGCTTCAGAGGGTTGGACTCATTGAAATGCATGCTGTTTAAGCAATCAAAGTAGGTGTCGAGCTTTTTTATAAATGCACAACTTGAAGTGGCTACTGCTGATGAAGTTCGTGTAAACTGATGGTTTTCATTAACAGATTGGATTGCAGCAACAACAGAATTGCTCAAAGTTTGGACAACTAAGCCAACACGCATCTTTTGAAAATTATTGGGATTTATACGTCGTTAATTTTGTCATTTTTTTGCTTTTCCATACTCTAGCTCGAAAATTTTTCTTACAACATCGAACTTTACTATTTCATGTGGTGTTTTAAAATCTCCCTTTATGAAAGCATTCCTGATCGATTTAAAAATATGGGGTACATCGTACATCAAGTAAACTTTAGCATTTTTATGAAAAAAATAAGGTTTTTCACTGGATCCGCCCAATATGTCGTAACATTTTCTGTTATTAGGTCCTTGGTCGCACGTTAGTCCACGTACTTTCAGTCCCATTTCCATTAAAATATTCAAATTTGATAGTACAAGCTTTTTTAGGATATCTCCTTTTATAGAAGTAGCATTAACGAAATAATTTAAAACGAACTTCCAGTTTTTTATAACACCTTTTATCATAAAAAAGTATACTTGGGGAACCCATTTCGTTTACTCGCTCATATTCAAGATCAATATTTCATCAAAAATTAAAATGCATTCTCTCTCAAAAGGTTGCATCTCTCGAACTGTTGCAGTGAGCGCATTATATATGCATATATTGTTCCCTGGCTGCAAATTCTTAATAGTGCTCCATCTACTTAGGGACGAAGGGCTCGGAAGTTTTAATTTCAATATATTTCTTAAAAACAAGTATGTAGAAGTAGATTTATAATAAATGCTTTGAGCGAAGTTGATCTCATGACCTTTCCAACGAGCATTTGTTCCCCTACTTTGTTTTATGAGCATTTTACAGAAAGTTTTTTCATTTAAATTAATATTTATATTGTCAATTTCGGCCTCTATAGATTCTGTGTTTTTTACTATCTTTTCTAATTTTCTGATCTTTTTGTTTAAAATTTTGTTTTTTGTCTTTAAATTAGTTTTTCTTTTGTCACAGCTTTAAGTTTTTTAAGCATATTAAACCACTTCTTTCGATAAAATTCTTCATTTTCACAACTTTTGTGACAATTTGGCCTGAATTATAACTGAATTGTCTAAAAAAGTGATTCCGTTATCTTGCGATAACGTGGCGGTGTTGCAAATAGCGATAAGTTGACATCCTCGCTTTCAATCTGTGTACCTGTGATCTCGTTTTTATCGGTTAAGTTTAAGGTTGGCAGAACACCTCGCTTTAAATTTTTCTTTCCAATACAGTCTGGTGAAAAGTGCTTTTCGCATATATATAATGTTCGTGATCTTTCCAAAAAATATTCGTCAAAGTTGCACTTTTTTACCCAGGCTTTAAGCAACAGTGTATCAGAATATAGAAAACGAAATATTTTAAATTTAGATCACTTCTTTTAGATCTGCCACAATGCGGTAAAGAACACTTATTGCCTGCTATAGATGATAATTTCTTTTTGTTCTCATTATTAAGTTGGGCTCTTGTTTCACTTAAATCACTCATTATGAATTTATTATATTAAAGTGTTTTATTAGAGTGTTGTTATATTCACTATTTGTTATATTCAATATTTGCTATTTTTGATTATTCTTAATCACTGTAAAAGTTTTACTATAACTGGGACACTAAATGAATATTCTTCTTTGAAGACTTTTATATGTAAAGCGGCTATGAGACGACCAAGCCCGGCTTGTGAGAATTGATAAAAAAGGCTTGAAGTCTATAAACATTTTTTTAGAATGGAATATACCTGAAATTTTGTAACTTGACTTTTGGCAACTAATTTTTTCATAAGCTAATGAAATAATTTGTAATAACCTCTAATAAACACACAATACATTACCACTCGTAAAACCCTTTACAGGAAAATACCGTTCACTTACAAAACATTAACGGGTCTTTTTATATTCCCAAGTTTTTAAAACATTTTTTACACCACCTAAAGCAGGTATATTATTTGTTGTTGTGTTTCTCGTATTTTAAAAATTTTGGCGTACTGTTTCCACAAACAAGCAAACGACTGTCAAACACGATTTTTTACCTATCCCTCGAGTTTGAAGGCAGCGTTTGATAGTTAAAAGCCGCTTAAACGTAAAATGTGATGAAAAATATCAATAGGTATAAATCTGCCTATATTTCTTTTACTCTACGTAGGAAACATATAAACACAAATTATTAAATACTGAAAAAGTTTTCAACCATTGAGCTTGAAAGTTAAATGAATAAATAGTAAACAAAAAAGAAAACATTTATTTTATTACGATTTCCTAACAATTATAACTGAATTGTCTAAAAAAGTTATATTATAATTCGGTGCGAGCCGATATAGTTTCATTCCTGTACAGTTCTGAATTCTACAATGCCAATGCTTTCACCCCCTATAGTCCGCTAAGAAGCACCTTTCCAATTTTGACCCATTTTTGGGCATTTTTGAAATGCCCATATGCCAAAATGCATATTTTCACATGTTTCTGAATTCTATTACTAAAAACCTATACAAATTCCGAATATAACCTGTACAGTTCTGAAATCTACAATGCCAAGGCTTTCACCCCCTATAGTCCGCTAAGGAGCACCTTTTCAATTTTGACCCATTTTTGGACATTTTTGAAATGCCCATATCCCAAAATGCATATTTTCACGGTTTTCTGAATTCTATTACTAAAAACCTATACAAATTCCGAATGTAACCTGTATAGTTCTGAAATCTACAATGCCAAGGCTTTCACCCCCTATAGTCTGCTAAGGAGCACCTTTCCGATTTTGACCCATTTTTGGGCATTTTTGAAATGCCCATATGCCAAAATGCATATTTTTACAGTTTTCTGAATTCTTTTACTAAAAACCTATACAAATTCCGAATATAACCTGTACAGTTCCAAAATCTAGAATTAAGGCTTTCACCCCATATAGTCCGCTAAGGAGCACCTTTCCAATTTTGACCCATTTTTGGGCATTTTTGAAATGCCCATATTCCAAAATGCATATTTTCACATATTTCTGAATTCTATTACTAAAAACCTATACAAATTCCGAATATAACCTGTACAGTTCTCAAATCTACAATGCCAAGGCTTTCACCCCCTATAGTCCGCTAAGGAGCACCTTTCCAATTTTGACCCATTTTGGGCATTTTTGAAATGCCCATATGCCAAAATGCATATTTTCACATTTTTCTGAATTCTATTACTAAAAACCTATACAAATTCCGAATATAACCTGTACAGTTCTCAAATCTACAATGCCAAGGCTTTCACCCCCTATAGTCCGCTAAGGAGCACCTTTCCAATTTTGACCCATTTTGGGCATTTTTGAAATGCCCATATGCCAAAATGCATATTTTCACATTTTTCTGAATTCTATTACTAAAAACCTATACAAATTCCGAATATAACCTGTACAGTTCTGAAATCTACAATGCCAAGGCTTTCACCCCCTATTGTCCGCTAAGGAGCACCTTTCCAATTTTGACCCATTTTTGGGCATTTTTGAAATGCCCATATGCCAAAATGCATATTTTCGCATTTTTCTGAATTCTATTACTAAAAACCTATACAAATTCTGAATATAACCTGTATAGTTCTGAAATCTACAAACCAAGGCTTTCACCCCCTTAAGTCCGCTAAGGAGCACCTTTCCAATTTTGACCCATTTTTGGGCACTTTTGAAATGTCCGTACAATTACTGTACAGAAATAAAAAATGCAAGCATTTTTCACTCTCCTTTTCTTAAATTGTTTTATTTCGACTTTTTTCTTTTGTTATGAATAAATAAAGTTAAAATTATTACAAATATATTTACTTTTTATATTATTTATTTCATTTTCGTATCAAAATGTTAAAATAATTCAACTCTGTTAACTTAACATTTCTTGAGTAAGAGCTATGTAAACTATAACAGCGTTGGCAAAACGAAGCTAACTTTCGGAGCTAACTTCACACACTTGTAAAAGCCTGTAAAAGCCAAGCAATTTAACAAGTTGAAAAAAAAAATAAAAACTATTTCACGATCAGTGCAAATCAATTTAAAAAGCAAAATATTTTTGGGACCAACTGTTCATGACTTTGAAATTGACAAAAAATTTTTCACCCTTATTCTGCTTATCGTCGTCGTCATCGTCATCAATTTAATATCAATCTCAAATTTTATCGACATCGTCATCAATTCAAAACGAAACTGGTATGCCCTAAGAGCAGTGTAACGATGTCGATGGTTTATCGTTTTTTAAAGCACATCTCTAACAATTTAGACAGCTGGTTTGTTTTTTTTTTCAATTTTTGTAAAGTTTTTTTTTGAAGGAGAGCGAATTATTGACAAAAATATAAAAAATTAAAAGGACCATATAACTTTAAATAACTAAATGCTTCTTCCAGCGGGCTAAGAATCATTTGTTTATAAATTCCTCCCCCAGTAGACGTACACTCTGCCTTATTTGCCACTAATTTTTTCTTCACTTGAAATTTTAAATCCCGCCAAACCTATAAAAATAATTATATTATACAATAATCTTTTTAAAACTATTTACTTTACCTTTTGCCAACCATCACCTGATCTTTTCGTTGGACCAAGAAGGGCATATAATATCGTTGCTATTCTTTCCCACTGCTCTTTGAAGTCACTGGGAAGACTGCCTTTTTGGAAACCCTTGGCAAGTGGTGGATTCTTTTCCATCTCCTGCACTAACTTATTAAATTGAATACTGTTTGTAATTTTTTTTTGTTTTTACATTTTTTTTTAATTTAAAAGTGCTATTGTAAAAAAATCAAAAACACTAAAACTGTTTCGACACAAACCAGACCGACGATAAAATCAGAGTCAATTTAAATCGATGCCGTCGTTAACGTACGGCATACCAAAAATACATCGACGCTTGTCGATAACACTTGATATTGATAATGGGCATACCAATTAACAACAATTGATACAAAACGTTATCGTTTCATATTGATGACGCTAAATGGAATAAGGGTGTTTGTTTTCTTTCTGAAAATACGCATATTCATCTAAACAACGTCTCACATAAAAGTGATATGAAAAATGCGAAATAGCAAAACAAAAAAAAATTTTTTTAAATCCATTTTGCAAAAAATTGTCGACCTTGCGTCAGAAAAATTGTACTGGTGCTCACGATCGGATCATGCCGGGTATACAATGTGGTATAGGCATGTAGAGGACGTTTAGGGCTATGACACAGTGTTAATGCTTTTACATTCCCTAACGAACTTTAGAGGGTTGCTCTACTTAGTAAGAGAATTTAGAAAAAAATTGGACCTCTAAAAAATTAATTTCTAAAAATCAAAAATCAATCAAAAACATTTCAGTTTTCTTATACTAATAGCTAACAAATTACGCTATTATAAAAAGGTTGTTTCGTTTAAAAACCTTGTACAATAAAAGAGTTATAGATGTTAAAAAATCAAAAATTTACTAAGAAATTTCTCATATTAGCAAAATACTGAAAATGCTCATTTTGAATCACTCTGTTCAGTGAGATATAGTTAAAATAAAGTTTTAATTTTTTGGTTCCCGAGATACACTAGTATCTACTTTCGAATGAAGTTTAATATTTTACAATTGCGGACCATGAAAGAAAGGACTTTGGCCGCCTTCTCGTAAAATCGTCCACTGTGCGGCGTTAAAACAGTTCCCCTGAAATATGAAATTATAAAACGTTATTAAGTACCAAAAAACGCAGATGATTACAGAAAATTTATACCCAATTTTGCTGACATTGCAAAAAACCTGAATGCATTATTAAAGAAATCAACTAACTTTTTTTGAATTTTGATTTGTCACTTAGAAAATAGATTACAAATGCATATCTCATTCCCGTACATACATAATAAATCATCAAGTAAAAGGAATGCTTAACGATGACATAATAGTCAGTCCTTATAATGCGCCAATCGTTTAGTGCATAAGAAGAATATTAGTGATAAAAAGAAGCGGAGACTGATAGTAGATTTCAGAAAACTAAATAAAAATATCGTCAATGACGAATTTCTACTAACTAGATTAAAAAATATTTTGGAAAAAGTGCAAAGTGGTTTTCTACACCTGATAAAATAAAATTAGGTACAGAATCAACAGACTCCCGTTCGGAATAAAAATTTCTTTAAACAGTCCTCAAATAATGCTTACAACAGAATTAGATTCTGAAGGTTTTCTCTATGTAGATGGTATTATTCTGTTTGGATGTAGTCTTAAGACCAGAAGTAGTGTATTTAGGACTTTTAATAACAAAGGACGGCTTTAAAAGAAATCCTGCTAAATATGAAATGAAAACGTTATCCAGTGTTAGAAGATTCATTGCATTTTGCAACTATTACAGAAAATGTATACACAAGTTTGCTGATATTGCAAAAAAACCTAAACGCATTATTACAGAAATCAACTTAATTGATACTCTTAAAGAAAAATTAATTAACCCGCCATCACTACAGCATCTAAATTTTAAAAACTTTTCATTTTAGCCACCGAATTTTTAAACTACACGTTAGAAGCAGCCTTGTCACAAGGCGAACTAGACAGACTTACCAATTTCCTACCCAAGGAAGGCATTACAAAAACATGACATTAATAAGCCAATAAATAATTCAAAAGAAACTAAAACAAATAATACCAAAAGAAAGGGATGAAAGAACAAATAAAGTGTTGATAACAACAAGGGCTATGAAAAATAAAAATATGAGGCAAATAAAAGCATAAATAAAGAATGTAATGGAGATAAAAATAAAGGAAATAAAGAAGGGAATTGGGGATATGCAATTCTCAGAAGCCTGTACAACTTCACGTATGGGAATGCACCTCTATTAATGATATTAAAAATATGAAGAAATTACAGTTTAATAATGTTGAACACTTGAATGATAATTCAGTTTCGACTATGAAGAAGTTACGTACTAACGAAAATAAAAAATGCAAGACTGCGATAACTAAGCGAAACTAGATTCGATTCTGAGGAAACTGATATCTAATATGATGATGAAATATTTAAAATAACACAACAGAATATTTAAAAAATGGTACATACAAGAATAACAATTAATAATGAAAGCTCTTAATTTAAAATTTTAATAAATAACGCTCCTAAACGAATTAAAGATGAAACACAAACTAAGTGACGAATTCCAACAATACCACACAAACAGGCCACTTATGAAAACGTAAAACAATTATAAAAGTAAAAAAACGATACATTTAAAAAACGCATGTGTAAAATGGTAAAAAAGTTCATATAATATTGTGACAGTTGTAACAAAAATAAACAAACAAATCACATTAAGGAACTATTTACACTGATAAACACTCCAAACCACTTAGAATCTCAAACGAGTGCCGATAAATTTTAACAATGCAATGTGAGTTGACAAAATTTGTTATTGCACATCCTATGCCAACAAAAGATGCAATTACAACAGCAAAATCACTAGTTGAACAGCTTATCCTAAAATATGGTCAATTTAAAGTACTTAAGTCTGATAGAGAAATAGAATTTAATAACGCGGTAATGCATAACATTATTTCACTACTAAAAATTAAAGAAGTAGAAAGAAATTATAGAGTACTTAACGAATTCTTAGTAATAACTATAAATGATTACGAATGGGAAAAATGAATTCCATATTTCACAAGAATAATGTAACAATGATATGCATATTGGAAGAGAAATAATTTTCATAATTTTTAGGCAGTTCTTTCGAACGTCTTCTTCTTAAGCTGAAACCCTTCAGCTGTTTAAATTAAATAAAGGGTTGTAGAGCAATAACATAAAAATTTAAATATTACAAAGTGATCCTGCCATAATAAAATTAACCATACACATCATTACAACATTACCCACAGATTTCTGTCACATCACAGACTCGAAAGAGGAGCGTATTCAAAGTGTTCTTCCAGATATAGCGCAACAGTTCAAAAACCAAAATTAGGTTGGTGAACGAGCAATATTGGTGGCGAAAAATAAAGATGTCGATGACCTCAATGCAACCATTCAGAATTTTCTTACGAGACAGTAGGTTTCCTTTAAATCAGTTGTAAAGCAGGATGACGTAGTAAATATCCCTATATTATTAATCAACCTTGACTGTGCAATGTAACAAGACGGGCTGTGAAAAAGCTAATAACAACGTCATACAGAGAAAATACAAAAGAGACGATTCTCTGATACTGCCATATATAATTGATTCCACCACACTTACCATTCGATTATAAACGTTTACAATATACCATGCGTCTACCCTTTGCGATGGCCATAAGTAAATCGCAAGGCCAGACGTTGAAAATTTGCGGAATCAACTTTGAGTTGTTCTGTTTCGCGCATCATAGTGGTTTGAAAGCGTTTAATTTTGCACTGTCTAGGTTACCTTTTAGTTTGGGAGAAAATCGTGCTAGATTTTTTTAAATTTTTTGCCGACCTTAAGTTAGTATTTTTGACGTGGTGTGTTTAAAATATTGACTGCATTCTTAAATTTCACAATGAAACAGTAGTAAGTCTCTTTCTGAGAGCGTACTCCGTCAAAAAGTTATTATAAGCCTCTGAATTTGTAAAATGTAAAAACTACGCAAAAGGTGATATGGTTTGTTGCTAATATAATTGAAGCTTACTTTGGTACTAGCAAGAAAGAAAAATTGCGTCAAAAATTGCAACGGTTCACCCTCCAGCCCTAGCCAAACATGGTCAATTTTGAACCAAAATTTATGAATTACTTCAAAATTTTTCGGGGTGCAAAACACCGATTGAAAAAAAGTGTGTGGCTACATACTCCAAACAGAATTTAACAACATATTTTGCATTTTCCGCTTAGGAAATTTATGTGTTCAAATAAAAAAAATTATATTTTTATTTTACTTACATTTGCTTAAAGGCTGTTTTGTATATATTTCTTCAAAATTTTGTCAGAATATCTCAACTTTGTGGCAATTGATATTCTATATTTTATTTTGCAAACAAACAGTTTACAGTTTTAAAGGTAAATGACATCATAAAAATGCGACGTGTAAAAACTGGCAATAAATTTTTTATCTAGAAGTGGAAGCGGCACAAAAAGCTAACATTCTTCCTGATGTATCACCCAACACTTTTAATACAGACGATGGTAACTTAGTTATCATTACAACTTAAATTAACTGATTTGCGTATATTAGTTGTTTTAAGCGGTTCTCGCACATATAAGAATATTCTAACTTCACCCTATGTTGTTTTTGTTATTATCATTTTAGTTTAAGCGCCTGCTTGTATGTGTTTTGTTCTGTGTTAGTTGTTTTTGTTTTCTGTTGTTTACTTATTTGCTAAAATTTTTTATAAGCATGTTGTTGTTGTCTTGTGTGTATAAGATTTCTTAGAAAACTACGCATTTTGTAAAATGCATTGGGTCGTTTACTTTTTTGTTACTGTTATATATTTTTTTTTTAAACTTAATAAATCATCTTCTTAATAATATATTTATAAGAAGGCTCGTTGGCCTGAGCTTAAGGAATTCTTTGGGCAATTTAGATGGAAATTCTGTTTCTAGAAATTAAAATTTATTCCATCCAAAAAATGTTAATTAAAACCAGATTGAAGTCTTGGCTTTCTAAGACGTGGAAAAATGCAGTCAGAGAGAGGGAATTCAATATCTGCCGTAAAAATTAGATTGCTGATACTGATTCGCTACGTAAACAGGCTAGATCTTCGTCTGCCAATGTACTAAGGCGCGTAAAAAACCTGTACGAGAAGCGCCTTCGTGCTAAAGTTCTTACTAATCCTCGGGGTAGTAGTCACTTGTTAAAAGAGTAAGGGATAATGCCAGTTCCACTCTTATTTGGGCACGGTTTTCTGTCGATCCTCGTCAAACTTGGTTTGTGAACAAACCGGTTTCGGCCGTTTGCCATCTTCAGTGTTCTTTTCATGCTAGTTGCGTTCTATTGTCAGCTGTGTTTATATAGTTCGTCTTTTTCGTGTTTCCCTTCGTGATATTGCAGTCGTCACTTTCTCTCCTTTTTGCCTGTATATCTCTTTTTTCGTTTGTCTCTTTTTACCTTTTTCATTCGTTTTTCCTCCTAACTAAATTCTCTTACGATCATGCTTGTTGCCCGTTTGTGTTTCTGTGTGAACCTATTGGGGTTTTTTTTGTTATGTGGCTTAATAATCTGTAATTGTACGTTTATGATGTTCTTTATGGCTTTGGTCTTGTGCACCTGCGTAACGTGTCTGTGTTGGTGTAATGTTTGTTCTCCTGTAAAAATGTTTCAATGGTTCAAATATTGTGTGCGAAGCAGTGATTATTTGTTCATTTATTATTCGTTCGTCAAATGTTTTCTGTCCGTATATTTCCATGTTCTCCAATACATTTAGTCTCCTTCCTTTGTGCTGTGTGTGAAGCAGTTTAACCGTTGTTTTTATATGTCCTGGTGTACATTTGTTGTTGAATATATGGTTCGCAAAGCTTGATCCTGGATTTGATTTTGGTTCTCGTAGTTTTCTGTTATTGTCTCTAATGTGTTCCCTAAATCTGGTCTTAATTTTTCGTCCTGTGTGCCCGATATAGCTGTAATGGCATGTACAAGTTAATTTGTACACTCCTTGTCTGTTTAGTATATTTGTCCCGGTTGTCTTATTCTGTAGTATTCTGCCTAGGTTGTTTCCTGGTCTGAATGCGGTATTGATGTTGTGTTTTCCAAAAAATTTCGCCAGTTTGTACGTTGATCCCTCATATATGTTAATGTAGCCCATTTCCCCTCTTCATTCTCCTGTTCTTTGTTCGTTCTAATTTGTTTCTTGATGTTATTTACGAGGCGCTTTTTGTATCCGTTGTTTTCCGCTATGGTGTATATTGTCTCCATTTGCTTCATATACATTTGCCGTGTTAGTGGTGTTCTCTCGAATCTTGTCATTAACTGCCTGATTGCTGCGTTTTTGTGTTGCTGGGGATGATTTGATGGGTTGTAGATTATTGTCTCCGTTGCTTTTGGTTTCCTGTATATCCCATATCCTCTTGATCGTTAGGTCTAGATAATTAGATAATAAATTATGGGTCTCATCGGTGTGTTTGGTTCGTGTATTGTCGGTAGTGCTATCATAGATGGTGCGGATGGATTCGTCATTGTTAATTTGTGCGATATGCCTGGTTTTATCATCCTTGTTAACTTTTTCATAATCTCCTTAATTTTCGTCTGGTATTCTTCCGTAGGATCTTTACAAATTCTCCTGCACTCTTATTAACTGTTCTGTCTTTTCGATGTAGTCATGTTTGCCGATGAGCACCGTTGTGTCGCCCTTGTCCGCTTTTGTGACTAAGATGTTGTTCGCTCCAGTTTACGTTTTAGTCTCCTAATTGTATTGTGCTTTTCGCTTAAGTGTTTTGTAGACTTGGCCTCCTTCTCTATTATTTGTCTGCAGATGTGCCTGGCTTGCCCTTGTTCTTCATTTGGGATCATCGCCATTGCGACTCCTGTGTCGTCAATGGTCTGTCCCATTTCCCTCCCCCTGTTGTTCTCCGTGATGTTGTGTTCCAATCCCTTTTCCAATAATTGAGCCTCTTGCCCACAGATGGTGACCTCTGTTAGATTTAAAATTCTATGGTGGAAATTGATGTTCTTGCGCGTTTTGTCGTTTGTTGAATGTGTTAGTGTCTCGAATTTCTTGTTTAAAGTTGCGTATTTTTGTTTTATTGTTTTCGCGTTTTCTGCTCGTATTTGGTCTAATGTGTTCATGAGTACGTCGGTTGGGAGTCGTTCTGCTAGGTTAAGATGAATCTCTAGTATTTCCGAGTTCGTAATTTCTTTTTTGGCGTAAAGGTTTCTGATTTCGAATTTTACAAAGTCTCTTTGTGCTCCTTTTATTGTCTTCCTGCTTGCTGTGGTGTTGATTCTATTCTGTATTCTGGCATATTTTGGTGTAACATTCGATGCGAAGCATTGTTTGTTGAACCAAATATTTGCCTTTGTTGTCATAACTTTTAATTGTCGTCGTTTGTAAATTGTTATCAGTCCAATTGTGTCTAAATTGTATGCCTGACAGGCTTTTTCCGATATGTGCTTAGATTGTCCTAAGGGGCTAGATTCACTCATATTTGGGTACGGTTTTCCGTCCACCCTGAGAAGAGAACGCAACTAGTACGAAAGGAACACTGAAGATAGCAAACGGCCAAAACCAGTTTATTGACAAACCAAATTTCACGAGGGTCGACGGAAAACCGTACCAAAATAAAAGTAATTTTAACCCCGTCGGAAAATCCAAGCACATATCGACTTATAATGCCATGGTGGCTGTTTGCTAAAATGTCAAATATGTTGATTGCATACGTTGTAAATTTGCTGCTATAATTGTTAATTGAATACAGAATGATAAAAAAATACGGTAGATTCTTTCTTCTTATAGCTGTCTCGTTGCTGTCATTACGTATCCTGTTGTATATTTGTATTATTTGTTCATCAATTCTGTAAAATTTTCCTTTAACCATGGCTTGGTCTGTCTTGAGGATGTTAATTGTAGAATATATAATCGAGGTTTGATTTTTTAAAAGGTTTAGTAGATGAGCCTCGTTTTCTTTGACTTGGGAAATGTTTAAACCATTTCTTCAGCATATTCAAGAGTCCAATACTTCAAAAAGTGAATGTGCAATATTTCCAACTATATCAAGTGCTCCTCGCTTTTGTCATCTTCCGGAAAGTAATGTACGACAGTACATTGTTAGCTCAGATTCAGTATGTTGAAAATAATAGACAAGGTTGGTGCAACATGCCCGTTTTTTCATTTTTTCACATAAATGGCCTAGTGTTCCGGTTCTCTTTAAGAGTATTTTCAACTCAGACCAAAATCCTTCCAGATCATAATACACTAAAATTGCCATTCTGTTGGAGACATTACCGCTGGCCCAATTCCTTTAAGGGGTATGCCAAGCTTTCCAGAGTGCTCATTTTTAATTTTTGCGCCTTGCACCGGGTGTACTAACATAAAAGTGAATGCAATTGGGAGGATATTGGGCTGACCGTGTCTTTTTTCTAGGCTCGTCGTTTTGGCATGATTTCCTACAGTCAGCTGGTTGCTAAGGTTCATCAGACTCCTCATTCTTGACTGATAATAGTGTTAATCGAGCAACTAGTCGTTTGCAAATGCCTTTTATTGTTCTAACATCCCCCACCCCAAACCAGGCTATCATCTCCTTGACGTGTTTTTACGATTCTACCCAAACGGTGGTGTGTTGTTTTCTTTTGTTAAGACCATGCTTTTAATCTCTATTACCACGGTCTCAAGTTCTTCGCATGTTAATGATGATGTTGCAGTACTCCTGACTAGTAGGCTCTTAGCCGATTTTACTGCTGCTTCCTAAATGCCATCGCAGTGAAGTGCTCTATGTGGTATAAAACGGAACTTAATTTTCGTGGATGTGCATTCTTTATTAATTGCTCTCTTGGTCGAGCTGATATAAATTGCCTCTGAGAGTTCCTGCAGTTGGTTTTTCGCTTCAACGAAGTTGTTGATTTGTAAATCGCTTTATGGTATCTATAAAGGCTTCTGTGGTTAAATCGCTGACGAATTTCAGATGTACTGCTTTGGTAGCGAAACAGAAAACACCAAAATGTAGACTTTCTGAGGTTTATTTTCTTTACTTTGTAGTGAATGCTGTACAATTGATCGCGCTGCCGTTTTCGCTTTAACTGGCCAATATTTTTGGCTTGCATATGCCAAAAACGCTTGGAGCCCACAGTGTAGATTTTTCAGATGTATCATTAGCATAAGTAACTTCGATATCGGTTCGCTGCACCATTTAAAATTAGTTTTATTTGGGCATGGTTTTCCGTCGACCCTCGTCAAATTTGGTTTGTGAACAAACCGGTTTCGGCTGTTTGCCATCCTCAGTGTTTTTTTCGTACTAGTTGCGTTCTATTGCCAGTTGTGTTTATATAGTTCGTGTCTCCCTTCGTGTTATTGCGTTCGTCACTTTCTGTCTTTTTTGCCTGCATCTCTCTCTCTTCGTTTTCGTTTGTCTCTTTTTACCTAATTTGTCGCTCCCTTTTACATTCGCCTTTTTTTGCTAACTAAATCCTTTTACGATCATGTTTGTTGTCCGTTTTTGTTTATGTGTGAACCTATTGGGTTTTTTTTCTCCTTTTTTTATGTGACATAATAATCTGTAATTGTACGTTTATGATGTTCTTTATTGCTTTGGTCCTGTGCACCTGCGTAAAGTTTTTGTGTTGGTGTAATGTTTGTTTTCCTGTAAAAATGTTTCAACGGTTCAAATATTGTGTCCGAAGCAGTGTTTATTTGTTCATTTATTATTCGTCCGTCAAAGGTTTTTTGTTTGTATATTTCCATGTTTTTTAATACATTTAGTCTCCTTCCTTTGTGCTGTGTATGAAGCAGTTTAACCGTTGTTTTTATATGTCCTGGTGTACATATGTTGTTGAATATATGGTTCGCAGTTTGATTCTGGAGTTGATTTTGGTTCTCGTAGTTTTTTGTTATAGTCTCTAATGTGTTCTCTAAATCTGGTCTTAATTTTTCGTCCTGTTTGCCCGATGTAGCTATAATGGCATGTACAAGTTAATTTGTACACTCCTTGTTTGTCTAGTATATTTGTCTCGGTTGTTTTATTCCGTAGTATTCTGCCTAGGTTGTTTCTTGTTCTGAATGTGGTATTGATGTTGTGTTTTTTAAAGAATTTTGCCAGTTTGTACGTTGATTTTCCCATGTATGTTAATGTAGCCTATTTTTCTTTCATTCTCCTGTTCTTTGTTCGTTCTAATTTGTTTCTTGATGTTATCTACGAGGCGCTTTTTGTATCCGTTGTTTTCCGCTATTGTGTATATTGTTTCCATTTCCTTCATATAAAACGTTACTAACTCCATTATATACATATGTCTGCTTTTGTGACTAAGATGTTGTTCGCTTCCAGTTTACGTTTTAGTTTCCTAATTGTATTGTGCTCTCCGTTTAAGTGTTTTGTAGA
Source organism: Trichopoda pennipes (assembly GCA_030448955.1). Taxonomy (NCBI): domain Eukaryota; kingdom Metazoa; phylum Arthropoda; class Insecta; order Diptera; family Tachinidae; genus Trichopoda; species Trichopoda pennipes. Next base: position 339,307 of record JASKUP010000090.1, read on the forward strand.
CTTGGCCTCCTTCTCTATTATTTGTTTGCAGATGTGCCTGGCTTGCTCCTGTTCCTCGTTTGGGATCATCGCTATTGCGACTTCTGTGTCCACAATGGTTTGTTCTATTTCCTTTTTCTTGTTGTTTTCTGTGATGTTGTGTTTTAATCCCTTTTCCAATAATTGAGCCTCTTGCCTGCTGATGGTGATCTCTGTTAGTTTCAAAGATATCGGATGAAAATTGTTGTTTTTGCGCGTTTTGTTGTTTGTTAAATGTGTTAGTGTCTCGAGTTTCCTTTTTAAAGTTGCGTATTTTTGTTTTATTGTCCTCGCGTTTTCCGATCGTATTCGGTCTAATGTGTTCATGGGTACATCGGTTGGGAGTCGTTCTGCTAGTTTAAAATGAATGTCCAGTATTCCCGAGTTCGTAATTCCCCCTCCGGCGAAAAGGTCTCCGATTACGAATCTGACAAAGTCCTCTCGTTCCCCCCATTGTCCTCTCGCTTGCTGCTACTTCCTCAATTCCGACGCTTAAAAAACGACCAAATGTTCATTGAACCGGTTGGTAAAGCACTATCTAAAATGATTAATTTTCATCCTGTGAGGGACTTGGAGCCCAATAGCTTACTTAGCGACCGGCGCGCTCTACGGGTGACTTGCTAGCTTTTCTGTCGGAACAATGGTGCAACTCCATAGTGGTGAGTGAGGTGGTGGCTCCAATTATTTCCAAGGCTTTTGATGAAGTGTGGAGTGATGTTTTTCTGTCAAAACTTGTTCCGTTTAGTGGCGATAATAATTTTTCCAGATTTATATCAAGTTTTCGCAGGAATCGCTGTATACGAGTTGCTATAGATGGGGTTTCATAAAACGAGTTCCACATTAATTCAGGGGTAACACACGACTCCTTTCTTTCTCCTACCCTATGTCTTATCTTTTTAAGTGACCTTTGTCCAACTTTCAACCCTATATAGTCTTCCGCAGATGACAGTAAGATTTGTCATTCGTATTCATTCAGTAATATCCCGAACCAGTTGGAGATGGCGTCCAAAATGCAAAACACGAATTATACGCTCAATCACGATCTCACAACAATCTCCGACTGGGGTCATGTGAGTAGAATCGATTTTAAGGCCCGTTAGACGGAATGTTTCATGCTTTCGCATAGATATGTGTTCGGAAATGATGCTGCATATGTTATATTGGGTGATATAAGTATTAAGGAATCGAAAGTTTTTGATGTTCTTTGTATGAAAATCCACTGTGATCTTCGATGGAATAAGCGCATTTCCTAAAGAAGCTTTCAAGTGCCTCGGTTTTCTAAAACGGTGTAAAAGATACTTCACTCCATCCGATCTTTGTCCTATTTTTACCACCTATATCCGTAAAAAAATGAATGAACTCATAGTATGGGTCGAAAATAAAGAAATAAAAAAACATTTGTAGTAATAAAACTTGACCACTTATATTTTTTCTGTGCTGTATTTAATGCAAATAAAGATACACAAGTTTCAAGTTAAAACTAATGGTATAGCTAGCTTATACTAAATGGCTTTGCAAACTTTATTGTGTAAGATGCTAATATTTGTGACATGACAATTTTTAAATAATAAAACCTCATTCATATATAGTAATTTTGTTTGTTAATTACAAATTCCCTTTGTTTGTTTTAGGTGTGTTTTACACGAAAGGAGGGTAGCTTTTTTTTATTGTTTTCGGCGTATATTCTTATTGTTGAATCCGTCTAAAGGAAACACAAAATCCGAATTATTTTTCTATGCATGTAGTGCTTTGTTAAGCGTTCATAAGACAATTAATAATCTTCCTTCATATAAATGGCCGACAACATTTAAACCCGTTAGCGGTTTACTCGTTGAAAATAAAGCTTTCCAATAAGGGTGTCAAAAAAAAGTATTAAAATTCAGTATAAACACTCTTGAAAATAATTACAGTTAAATTAACAATGTTTAAACAATATTTATCGATGAGCCAGTATGAAGTCAGATAGTAAGGTGATAAAAAAGATTTACTTGCAAATGTAAATTAAAGGAAAAAAATTTGTTTGAAGTCTTTTTTAACCGTAAAATTATGTTGTTACATCCATAAACAGAGAGATTTTCCTGGCAATGAACATTAAAAAGCAGTGTTTGTAACAATTTTTATTTACTGTCCATGTAGTTGATTATGTGACCAGCAGATCACATATTTTCCTTTTTTATGTGTCGTTGCAATAAGAAAAGTGGCCAATACTTATGTACATATAGCTTGATGTAACTGTCTAATATGTTACAACAGAACTAAATCAATGTGACATTCCTCATCACAACTCTCAACTTTCTAATATCGTTGCTACTGAATTATTTATGGATGGATCTCGAAATAAGAAAATAGTAAAAACAAAATGTACACTTATATGAACACGTATTTCAAAATGGCATTCGGTTTATTTAAAACTTAGGAATAAGGCAAATCTTACACATTTTGTAATCAGCTATCGAATATATAATTTCCCTACGCAATTAGATCTACTGATATCAAAGAAACCTTATTACCCTAACTAAAATAGCTTTTTCAAGAAAAGATTTGATGTTTAAAAAATGACTTATCTTTCGCTCCAGATATTTACTGTATGAATGATTCATTTTGCAACAATCCAATCAATAAAAGTTTAATATGCACTACAAAAGTATTTATACAAGTGGAGCTTAGATTTATATAGTTCACTTCGAAAATAGCGGAAACAAAATAATGGTTATATGGATTCCATCATAGAGTTTTTGGCGACGGAAATGCAGATAGTGCCGCTAAGAAAGACTTAAGTTTTATGTAAACTGCATGCTTTTCCAAGTATTCGTCAAATATTTCTATGCAACGCCAAAAGTTTTTAAAAATAACTTACATTTTACAGATAATCAATGTATAATGCTTGCTTGCTTAATGGTAGGCAAAGCATTTTTTAAGTTTAGGCATATTGATAAGCCAGATCATACCATGCATTCTTACAGAATGTCAATTTTCACAAGTTGATCAAGCTATTTGATTTTGCCACTGAAAACAATTTTGTGTCCTTGGTAAACATGCCCATTGCAGATGTTAATTTTATTTAACCATTAATATCTGTTATGTTTTCAATACATACATATTTTGTTAAGTTAATCGGTGCCTTTGTGTTTTTATATTTCCTGGATTTAATTTATAAAATATATTGTAAATAACGAAAAATATAAACACAAAATGTTCATTATAGGATTTCATTTTCCGCAATATTGCCTCAAATCAAATTGCCATTCGAGATTGGGCTCTAAAGTGTGGAGCAGCTTTTAGTATGCTGTATGAACCTTTAGCGAAAGATGTATTTGGCGAACTTTATGCCCAGTTTTTTAAAAACCATAACATTCGCATATGGGAAACTGCAATTACATGCATATTCGAACTACTTGATCGTTATGGAGTTGACAGTTTTGCTGTTACAGATGACCAAAACAAAGCTAAGAAAACAGGTCGACAACTATATAATACACTAGAGTTTATAGACGCAGAGGATGACTTTCGACAATCCTCAACATTGGGGCAAGGCGTTGGTGTGATTTATATGATGTCACATTTTCTTGACACTTGTGATGATATGTGTATTGTGCGTGCTATTATAAATGGTTTTTGTCGATTGGTCTTACATGGTAAAATAGAAAATCGTGATGTAATTGAAAAGTTGCTGCTACGATATTTTAATCCAGTTACAGGTAAGTAAATATACAGTTGAAAGTATCTAAATAGTAATAAATATTCTTTGACAAAAATCCAGAACCAGAAATAAATCAAATACTAGGTGTTTTTCTGGAGAACCTCATTCAACACAGAAAACAAAATCTTTTAACACCTTGTCTAATGATAACAGTTAATTCAGTTCTTTCTGCGCCATATGATAGTCCTCTCCACGATATTCGCCCCGAAACTATTACTCGTTTTATAATAGATGCTATTCGTCCTGGCGGTTCCTATGAAAGCATTTGTGAGAACTCTCACAACAAATTGGCTATGGTATTTTTAAATGAAATGGTCAATAATTCAAGTAACAAAGAACTGTGTAAACTCTTGGCCAAAGAGTTAATAACGTTAGAAGTGAATGTAATTCAACAAGAAGAACTTAAAAAGGAAATGAGACAGCTACTTGACAAATTAATGCTGGTAAGTGCATGGTAACTTTAACTATATTTTAGTTTGTATACATTATTTTAATAATAGTTTATATAGCCAAAATTGGAGCTTACTTTCTGTGTTAGCGTAGCACAATCATTCAACATATTTCAACACTATTTAAAGGCACTTTGTAGCCTTCTTAAATGAATATGCACCACAGTTGATTATTATGGGAATCATTATAGAAATCTTTTTTTGATTTATATTATTATTTATATTTACAGGCTAAACTATACAATATTTACATATGATGATATCAAGAATCTATCTTATTCAACATACAAATTTCTAATAACTTATACATATTGTTAAAGATTTCTGTATATTGTTATACTTACATTCTTAATATTAACTATACTTTCATACATGCATATTTGTTGTTTGTTAAGATGTCGCGAATTTTCTACTGGGTTGTTTAACACGCATTTTTTGTCCACTAACAAAATTATATAAAACTGTATAATTTTGTACCTATGTTGCGGGCGACAAACAACAACTATGCATGTATAGAAATATTTTTGTAGCTTTGAAAACAGTTAATCATGTCATATTTTAGTCAGTAAGAAAATAAAATTGAAATAGTACAGTCCACATTGAGAAAAGGAAATTTGTTTTGCTTTGTGGGCAGGAAAAAGCTCCTGTCTTCTCCACGGTCCTTCGAGCCGGATTTATTTCATATCGGGCTAGTGCTAGTCAATTCCAATGTCGCAGGAAGATATTTACGATGAGGTGCATACGCCTCCAGTCAATAACTTGGGCAGTATACGGGTAAAAGACTTACAACGTAATCAAATAATGGCGCGAATGTTATCTGATAAGGCAAATTTGCTCCAGTTCGAGTTAATGAACCTCCATCAACTAGAGGTAAAACTTACTCTGGTAGAACGTTGGTGCGATAGTTTTGAAAAAATTCAAGGACAACTTGAAACTTTAGATGAATCGTAGTTTGATTAAAATCACCGCAATCTTTTTGAAGATGCATACTTTGCAGTTAAATCCGTGTTATTGGAACGAATGGCAAACTTGCGAACGACGTCCGTCCAGCCAGTGGCTTTTTCATCTAGCATTAGCTCCCATCCAGCGCCAGCACCATCACCAAAAGTACATTTACCGCAACTACAGTTAACAAAATTCAATGGGATTCGAACAGAGTGGCTTGATTTCTACAACATGTTTTGTGTTCTCGTACACAATAATCCGGATTTATCAGCTATATCAAAATTCCAGTACTTGCGATCAAAACTTATACAATCTCTCGAAGTTACACAAGAAAATTATGAAAGGGCACTAGGTTTGCTAACCGCAAGATTCGAAAACAAGTGTGAAATATTTCAGTCTCATATGCAACATATGTTTGAAATACAAAAAATAAAACAATACAGTGTATCGGTAATTCGCGATTGTATTGATAGTATAAATGCAGACCTACGAGCTCTAGAGTCTATTGCGTCCAAATCTCAGATTGCAGACGGTATCATTCTACAAATGGTTGTATCGAAACTGGATATCGACACTCGAGCAAAATGGGAGGAGGAATCAATAACTAATTTGGTACGGTCATCATCTTCATCACTTAACCTCCCAACGTGGGATCATCTCGCAGCCTTTTTGGAAAGGCGTTGTAAAACTTTGAACATTATCAACAGTGGATCACAATCAAGCAAGTATCAAACACCAAGCCATAATTTAGCGTTAAAAAATCGTTTGTCATCTTCTCTAGTTGTATCAAATCAATCGTCAACACGTATTATTTGCAAGTCATCACCAGCACATAGCGCATATCGTTGCCCTAAGTTGGTAGAAATGACTTTTCAAAATCGTTTCGCAACTGTAAAACACCACAAACTTTGTTTAAATTGCCTCGGAATTAATCACATCTCAAAATCATGCCCATCAACTAACCGCTGTCGTTATTGTAATGCTGCTCACCATTCGCTTCTACATAAAGAAGAATTGTCAAATTTAGTTACTGAAAACCCAACAAATTCTAAGGGAACTATTAATAAATCAATTATTGACATTAATAAGTCTTGTTCTAATGAGTCTAGAAAACCTCTTACTCTAAATGCCGTAAAAGAAAACAGCCTTGTAATATTGGCCACCGCCATCGTCGAGTTATGCAATGAAAATGGCACGTCTATGGTAGCTCGTGCTTTATTGGATTCTTGTTCGCAATTAAATTTTACCACCAAGCGAGTAGCTCAATTTTTAAAACCAACATCAAAAAAGGTAAATATCAAAATATCTGCACTAGGAAATACATCTGTTTCAGCAACCAAAGAAAGCTCTATTATTGTAAAGTCACTTATTACTGGATTCATTGCACCAATTGATGTAGTCGTTATACCTTGCATATCATCACAGCATCCACAACAGCACATTGACATCTCAGACTGGAAGATTCCACCAAATATAAAATTAGCCGACAACCAGTTTAACAGTCCAGGTCCAATTGATCTTTTAATTGGTGCCGAATTTTTTTGGGAGTTGTTAATGGTTGGTAGGATAAAAATTGATAATCAACCAAACTTCATTAGGATGGGTTGTAAGTGGATTAGCTGATACCATGCAAGTCGCTAAAACCGTCTCCTGTAAATAAAAGCTTGACATCTATAGCAACTGTTATAAAAAACAAAAAAAGCTTCTACTTCAGTACATTGTAATTCTTCACAACATTCTGCTGGTAATTCTGTCAATCCAAAATTACCACATTTACCACCACATATAAAAGCTCAATTAATAACATCAACCAACGTACATAGAAAGAGATCAGATTTAACGGCCGTACAATTTTCGCCGCAAAGCTTGGTGTTAACATTCCATTAACATCATCAAATAAAAATACTTTTCCTGTTGCTACTATAACGTCTCAAAATGTAAATAATGTTAGTGCACAAATTAACTCAGCTGATCAAAAGAAATTACTTAACAGAACGCCACAATCAAAATACAAATCTTTCATCGCAATATCAGATGAACCTTTATTAGAAAAATTACTGGAAAAATTTTGGATTATAGACGACTTGCCATTAGTGAAAAGGAAAAATTGTCATCTGAAGAAATGATGTGTGAGAAATATTTTTATGAAACGACAGAAAGATGTCCCCAAACAAACAAGTTTATTGTACGTTTACCATTCAAGCCGAATCCGTCAACACTAGGTAAGTCACTTGAAACGGCTCGTCGGAGGCTTTCATATCTGGAATCAAAATTACTCCGTGATAATAGTATTTGTAAAGATTATACCAAATTCATGAAGGAGTATGCTGATATGAAACATATGCTGCCGGCTGAATTTAAAGAAGTAAAGTATTTTATACCACATCACTGCGTCGTGAAACCTGAAAGTTCAACCACCCGGCTAAGAGTGGTCTTCAATGCATCTTGCTGTACGACGAGTGGAAAATCGCTAAATGATGTGCTTTGTGTGGGGCCAACATTACAGGACGATATATTCACCATGTTAAATCGATTTAGATTCCACAAATACGTTCTTGTCGCAGACATAACAAAAATGTATAGGCAGGTGCTTGTGCATAACGAGGATACGCAATGGCAAGGTATTTTATGGCGTAAGAGCATTCCTTCATCTGTTTTAGCGTATAAATTGCAAACATTAACATATGGGACAAGTAGTGCGCCTTATTTAGCAGTTAAATGCTTACAGCATCTGGCTCATGAAAATGCCAAATTATATCCAGTGGGAGCAGAAGTAATATTGAGAGACTTTTACGTAGATAATTTAATGACGGGTGGAGAAAGTGAAGCTGAAGTTATTGAAATAAAACGACGAGTAGTCGACCTCTTATTAAGTGGTGGTTTCCCTCTCCGCAAGTTTTCCTCCAACAGTGAAAATATTTTATTCGACATTCCTGACGAATATAAGGAAGGAATTGTGCAACTTGACCATATGAATTACATCAAAACACTTGGGCTAAAATGGTCTCCTAATGATGATTTTTTTAGCTTTTCATACACACCACAATATAAGGGCTCAAGAATTACTAAAAGGTCAATATTAGCTCATACTGCTGCCTTTTTTGACCCTTTGGGGCTCATCAATCCAATTGTTGTAAAGGCAAAAATTTTATTGCAAAGTTTATGGAAACTTAAACTTCATTGGGACGAAAGTGTTCCACAAGACGTAATCAATGAATGGGAGCAAATCCTCACCCAGCTTAAATCTTTATGCACTATTAAAATTCCAAGGTTTGTTCTTGTTAATAATTTTACTAGTATACATGCCTTTTCAGATGCTAGCAAAAAGGCATATGGAGCATGTGCTTATGTGGTTAATAAATTAGAAACTGGTGTCGTGTCATCACTACTTTGCGCTAAATCTAGGGTAGCGCCAGCAAAGGAGATTTCTCTCCCCAGATTAGAACTCTGTGCTGCCTTATTGTGTGTTCGACTTATGCAGTCAGTTCAAAACTGTTTTTATCAACAACCATGTAACTCATTTTGTTGGTCGGATTCAACTATCACTCTGGCATGGATAGCAGGCGAATCACATGAACGCCCAACTTTTGTTGCAAACAGAATAACTAAAATTCAACAACTCTCTAAGTTTGTGCAATGGAAGCATGTCCCTTCCGAACACAACCCAGCAGACTTATTATCCAGAGGTACAACAGTAAAGGGAATCACAGAAAGCGACCTTTGGTTCAGAGGTCCTTCGTTTTTAAGAGAAAGTGAGTCCAAATGGCCAGTGCATCCTTGTCTTTCCGTAGATAGCAATACTGAATTAAACCAAACGTCCCTCGTAACAGCAAATTGTAGGTGCTCAGACATAATGGGCAAAGATATTTTGGAAACCCACAAATTTGTTAATTCTTTCCAAAAATTATTGCGCGTAGTAGTATATGTTAAGCGTTTTATTAACATATGTCGTTCTTCAACAAGGTGCTCTGGTCCCATAACATCATTGGAAATGTCCAACGCATTAGAAGCTTGTTGTGTAATTATACAAGCATCACATTTTGCTAATGAATTAAACCAACTTAGAACTGGACGACTACTTGAGAATCGTAAGATTTTACAGTTATCGCCATTTTGGCAAACGGCCTTATCCGTGTTGGAGGAAGATTGAAGAACTCTCCACTCTCATTCAGTGCAAAACATCCTATACTATTACCTAAGAATCACCCATTTATAAATACTTTAATAAACTATTACCACAGAAAACATTTCCATGCTGGGGTAATTTCGCTTCATAATATATTAAGAGAGAAGTTTTGGATATTAAATGCAAAAAATATTATCAAACGGGTAATACATTCCTGTGTGCTATGTTACCGGTATAACCCAAAAACACAACAACAAATAATGGCAGATCTTCCGACTGATGGGGTGCAAGTAGCATTCCCATTCCAAATCTGTGGCGTAGACAATTTTGGCCCCTTTTCCATAACACAGAAGGTTCGTGGTCGTTTGCCCTTTAAGGGATACATTTCATTATTCATATGCTTCTCAACAAAGGCTGTGCATATGGAACTGGTACCTGACCTTACATCCACCGCTTTTATTGCAGCGTTGAGAAGGTTCATTTCAAGAAGAGGGTTATGTTCTACGATATATTTGGACAATGCTACTAATTTTGTTGGAGCCAACAGAGAATTAAGAGCCTTATTAGATGGGTTTATTTCTGAAGATCATATTTCTATCGTACGTGAGGCTTGTAGGGAGGAAGGTATAACATGGAAATTTATTCCCCCGCGATCGCCTCACTTTGGTGGTTTGTGGGAAAGCGGGGTCAAACAAGCTAAGCATTTATTACGTCGTGCCATTGGCAACTCTGTATTAACCTACGACGAGTTAAATACTGTTGTCTGCCAAGCTGAAGCAATTTTAAATAGTCGACCCTTGACTGCTATATCAAGTGATCCAAATGACTTACGACCCTTAACTCCAGCACACTTAATAGGGCGTCCGTTAACCGCGTTTCCAGAACCAAACTTTAATACCTTCAGCACTGCAACAATAAAGAGCTACAAACTTGTTCAGTGGATACGACAACACTTTTGGGAAAGATGGCGTAAAGAATATTTGAATTGTTTGCAGCAAAGGGCAAAATGGGCGGTGAAGCAACCTAATCTAGCAGTTAATGATTTGGTCCTGGTAAAGGATGACAACCTTCCACCACTTAAATGGCCTCTAGCTAGAATTATCGACGTAAACACTGGCGATGATGGTTTTGTTCGAGTTGCAACAGTAAAAACAAATGATGGTGTATTTAAAAGAGCAATAACTAAATTATGTAAACTTCCTCTTGAACAGTAGCAAGTAATTTTAAAAGCTAAACTTTCAAGAGGGGGGAGAATGTTAAAGATTTCTGTATATTGTTATTATTACATTCTTAATATTAACTATACTTTCATACATGCATATTTGTTGTTTGTTAAGATGTCGCGAATTTTCTACTGGGTTGTTTAACACGCATTTTATGTCCACTAACAAAATTATATAAAACTGTATAACTTTGTACCTATGTTGCGGGCGACAAACAACAAATATGCATGTATAGAAATATTTTTGTAGCTTTGAAAACAGTTAATCATGTCATATTTTAGTCAGTAAGAAAATAAAATTGAAATAGTACAGTCCACATTGAGAAAAGGAAATTTGTTTTGCTTTGTGGGCAGGAAAAAGCTCCTGTCTTCTCCACGTATATTTAGATAATTTCGATGGAAAAAATTTACAAAACCTATTTAAACTTGTTTTTGTCCTTAATTAAAACTAATTAATTTGTAGGAAGCTCATTGAAACAAATCCGAATATGTACAACGGTGTCTAAAATTTAGTAATACTCTTTCTAACTTACATTCCACTAATTCAATACCAGCCATGAGGGCCTGACGTTGAAAAAAACGAGAGTAGAGTAAATATCAATTTCAGAAGTTTGTTTTGTGAAATTTGAAGTTTTTGTAGCACTTTCGATGCTAGCACATGCTGAATTACCATAAACAATTACTGCACGGAAAATTTACTTTTAGAATAGCTTTTTGTTAACAGTGTTAAGCTTAAAGATTCGATTTATGAATGGGTACAATATACGAGTCAAAACATTTGTTTTATTTACAACGTACGCCAAGTGGTCTTTAAATGTTAGCTTAGTGTAGTGTACCTATCACGTCATGCTGCATGTTGAGTGTGTACATGCCAACTTCAACTGTGTAACGCAACGGCTACTTGAATTAAAAATGTTGAAGTGTGACTAGAAAAACCACCAAAGTAATTTGAAATTGAATTGAATTCTAAGAATGTTTAAATTTACTTTGCTGACATATCTAAGATATTGCTTTGTAAACATAAGTACATTGTAGAAACTAAATATTGAGTGAAGATAGAAAGTCACTCAATACTAGACGATAAGATAGATTCTCATAAGTAATATATAAGCTAGGATAAATTGTAAATAAAATTAAACTTAACACTGAATCCAAATCGGCATCAACGTGTCCGGCCTGCCTTTCATTTTAAGTTTCTGCAATTTGGCAGTTCCTTGGAACGCCTGCTTATTAGCTGATACTCCAACAAATGTTTAAATATTGTTACGAAAGTGTCTTGCTTAAGTTTTAAAATAAAATAAATAAGCAATAAAGCAAACTACTGGTTACAAACTGCTTAGAAGTTTATACACACACAACTACAATTGGATATGCTGTTTACTAACTACCTGGCATGCAAGAAAAAAAAATACATGTATGCTGTTTACCATCTAAACGCGCAAGACAAAAACTAATTTTACAACAACAAACATACATTTTGTTTACCATCTGCGTAGTTTTCTAAGAAACAAATGTATTGAAATAAATCCCAAGCAGAAACCTTATCAGCATAACAACAAAAACAACTATACACACAGACATACAGGCGCCTATGCATCGGATAACCAACATAGAGCAACAAAATGCGATACAAAGGGAGTAGAAGATTCTTAAATCTTCTAGACTTTAATTGGACAAGCATAAATAGGGAAACGTCTAAGGGGATAATCAATCAGTGTAAAATTAAACCTCATCGAGTAAAGACGTGCATTTTAAGTAAATTGTTCTGTGTCAACTTTGTGTAGTTATAGTAAATAAAATTGTTATTAATTTAAAAATTCTAAAAACTGGTGTTATTTATTTTGCAATAAAGAACTTACAACAAAACGTTTATAGAAGGTATAAACGTAACAATAATAATAAGGGATAAGGGCTATTGGTAATAGAACCATCTAATCAATCGGTACCTCCACATTAGTATCTAAAATCATACCTAAATACTTTGCACTATTGTTCCGTTGGATTGACAGTTCTTCTATATTAATAATGTTTTGAGGAATATAGCGTTATTTGCGTTTTCTAGTAAAATATATTGGTTGTGATTTACTACCGTTTAGCATGATTTCCCATCTGTTAAAATAGAGGATTATTTCATCTAGAGCCATAGTTATTGCCATCGTTAAATAGGTCAATCAAACTAATAGTTCGTTAATCCAAATAAAGTCAATTCAGCTCCTTGATTTTAGAGACAAATTGGGAATACTTTCTTGTTATTTTGTTGACGATTGTAATAACTTATTTAATTTATTATTAACACCAATTCAGTTCTTTTTACTTGGAAATAAAAAAAATCACACCACTTTAAAAATTAGGTCAAATAAGCTAGAGTTGTTGCCGTTAAAGTAAAAACAAAACTTATTGTAGTTTTCCTTCCTTCATATAAATGAGGGCGTCCCAACTACCTCTTCAGTGCCAATAACAAGCTCCTAAGTAGTGTAGTTACTAAGGTGTAAAAATATAACTTAATCTATCGCGTAAGTCGTTCCGAATACAGGACAATCAATATATAATATTCGAAATTCGTTGGAATTTAAGGGTAAAACCAAGAGTATAAATATACAAGATAATGATATATTTTTTTCATTTGATGAAGTTTCACTTTTCCCAAGTATTCCTGTAGGTTTAGCTTTAAGTATTATAGAGGAAAAATGGCAGATAATAGAACAAAATACGAATATTGAGAAGGAATTATTTTTATGTATTCTTAAGTTTCGCATTGAAGACAATAGGTATTTTCAATTTGATAATAGGATATATCAACAGAAGGAGGGCCTCCCTATGGGCTCTCCAGCATCTCCAATTATAGCTGATATTGTGATGGAGGAATTACTAAATTCATGTATTAGTAAAATGCATATTAAACCAAAGATAATCACAAAATATGCGGATGATTTATTTTGTATAACTTCAGAAGATGCAGTGGATGATATTTTGTCAGAATTGAATAGTTCTCATCCGGATATTAAATTTACGATTGAAAGAGAATTAGAATCTAGACTTCCATATTTAGTTATATTGATAATAAGGAAGAGAAATAAGTTAGTATTTGACTGGTATAAGAAACCAACATCTTCTGGAAGAATTATTAATTTTTATTCAAAACATCCGAGAAATATGATAATAAACACAGCGAAAAATATGATAGACAGAATATTGACTATAAGTGATAGAGAATTTCATTTGAAGAATAAGGATACAATAAGAGATATACTTAATGACAATGATTTTCCAGTAGAATTAACTAACAGATTAATTATACAATATGGTAGTTATAGGCATAATTTAGGAAAGTCTACGGCAGAGCCAAGAAATTATAAATCATTAACTTATGTTCCTGGAGTATCAGAAAGATTAAGAAAGTGTAAAATATATGACACAGATAAATATATAATTGCACACAAAACACATAATACATTAAATAAATTATTTAGCAGTATGAAGGATAAAATGGAAAAATGGAAATATCTGATGTAGTATACAGGATACCATGTGGAGGAAATGACCAGGTGAACTGTGACAAAGTTTATATTGGGACAACAAAATATAAACTTAAAACAAGATTAGCTGGTCACAGGTGTGACCAAAAATATAGGAATATTTCAACGCAGAACACATCCTTATCTTCACATTGTAAGAAACATAATCATTATCCAAAGTTTGATGAAACATCAGTATTAGATATACAAAAAAAATACAAGAGACGTTATATGTTGGAAATGTTAGAAATTGTTAATGTACCAAATGTAAGGAGAATAAATTTCAAGACAGACACAGACGATTTAGCTCAGAATTATAGGTACTTAATTAAAAAGACACATAATTTGTTATAATTATTTCATAAGGGAGTATTTGTTATTTGTTTGTTATTTCCGTTTCCTTGATTTTGTATGTTTGAATATTTGAAAATTTAAATTTTTGTATGTATGTATGAAAAAATATTTTATATGTTTTTTTCAAATGTTTTAAAAAATTTTTTCAATATATTAATAATTTTTTTTTTCAAAAATAAAAATTTTTTCCTGAAGAAGCTTTCCAAAGGAAAGCAAATTATCGAAAAGAAAAAAATATATAAAAAAGATCGTTAAAAAGAAAAAAAGATATTTATTATTATAAGATGAATAAAAAAAGATCGTTTAAAAAAACTATAAAAATTATCAAATATATTGTTAATTTAATTTAAAAAGACCGTAAAAAAGAATAAGAGATATATATTAAAGTTAAAAAAAGGTCGATTAAAAAACTACAAAAATAAAATAAAAAATAAAAGTATATTGAGATAAATTACAGTGAAGTACTTAAAAATGCCCATTCCAGCAAATTTAATTAGACCAGTGGTGCGATTCACTAGTATGTTATAACGACAATTGTTATTGCTGTAAAATTTTAACCACAAAATTGTCGATTTGGTGGCTATTCAGTAACTTTTAAAACAACATTTGTTATTGTTAAGTCACTGTTTTTGACGATAAAAATTGTTAGCTAAATCACATTCAAGTTTGGTTGTTAAAACATTCGACAACGCTAAAAAATGAATTAATTTTCAATTTGAAATAAAAGTAAACAAAAAAAGTTAATACAAAACCAAATAAGAAAATTTGTAGCAACTCAACCTAAAAAATATTTTGTACACATTTTTTATTTACCTTGTAAAAAAACTAGAAAAATTGAAAATTTTTGATAAGGTGTCCTTTATTTCTTTGATAATTGTGTTTGTTTTTTATGCATTCTTCTATGTGCTTTTCGTATATATGTACAGAGATGCCACTTGTTTTCAAAGTTTGTCGACTAGCAACAACAAGCAGCTACTCAATCGCACTATCGGTACTGCAAGCAATTAAATGTGTAGAAAGCATTGTTATAAGTTACTGAATCGCACCACAGCAAATCCAGAGATTAGTTTAGATTAGGATCAGGAATAATATAAGCAATCCATAACCCCAATACAGGACCAAATTTAATTATAGATCGAGTAATAGATAAACTATATAGGAAGTGTCTACGCGAGTTTTCAGTTAATCAAAGTGAATTTAACTCTTGGAGGAAAAGTGTAGAACGCGTAATACATATATTACGGTATCTTAAATAAAACAAGAAACAAAATAGTTGGCGAGGCTGACATTGCCCTCGAATCATACGCGTTTATAGGTACTTGTCATTAATGCTCACAACTAAACAACTTAAGAAATTTAGGTACGTCCGCGAGTTTTTGTGTTTATAAACACAAACTTATCGGGATAAAGACCTTGACACATTTGTTCGCGGATTAAACGGTGATCTGCCAAAACTTCTACGTATGAGAATCCAAGTAGAGGCAAAAATACTTTTCAAATGCAGTCTCAACGTAAATACTCCAATTCACAAAAACTCTCACTCCTTCCGCGCTCACGTCCGATGACTTTCTAAAACCAAATCGCACATAATCCGCTACTACTTGTAAAAGATTTCCGTTTAGCAACTCTGAAATATCAAATAGACAATGACTATCAGGCGCAAACACCTGCTAGGCCTAAGCTGCAACTTGTTCCAGAACTAATGGAAGTGGATGAGAATTTGCACACTAGACAAATCAATTATGTGAATAGACCAAAACCAAATTACGACAGAAATATATCACCATCAACAATCAACCCCAGAGGATAAGGTAGCTTTCATATTAACTTCGAGTGTCCAGAATACGAATCATATACCGAGAATGCCGATGAACAAGGAGAGCAAACCTTAGATGATTATCTAAAAGTACTAAGGAGCCGCCGTTGATGGACAACTATTATTTGGAATTTAATGACATCCAGTTTTTAGAATGACAAGCAGTTCGTTGCCTTTCATAGAGTTTGTAATGAAGAGCGGTTCAACCAAGAATTACATACAAGCAAAACTTGCGAAACGAGCTCAAGAAAATATAGACATTTTTACGCAAAATCTTTTTGCTAGAGATTCAACAACCTACTGTTGTTAATATATTCGGTCTTGAAGAAAAAATTTAATTGTATATAATGCCGTCATTAAAATCTTAACGGCATCTTGGTCAACAAGACACTAAAACAACTCGATGCTATTATTCATACGAGTAAAAATATTTTAGAAATAAAAAAACGGAATAAAGATAAAAATTAAACAACTCGATTTTCATGCCCCTTTAACTTCAATAGAAAAACGGGACGAACTTCTGACTACGTCGCAAAAGATAAAAATAAGCAAGGTAGCAAAACACTGCAAACTTTTTTCCCAACCCGACGAAAATATCAAATATACAACAAAGGTAGTATGCGAAATGTGTACAAAAACCGACTTCCCTATTTGTACTAGATTTTACCTATGTAAAAAACCGGATTCGGGTGGCAATAAACAATAAAGGATGGTCATCGATTATAGAAATTTGAATTTCACACCGGTACCCGATACAGAAAATACCTTTTTCTCGGTACTCGATCTAAAAAGCGGTTTCTATCAAATACCATTGAAATCAGCCGATTACCAGAAAACTGCATTTTCTATCTGTAATGCTAAATACCAGTTTACCAGGTTACCTTTTGGGCTAAAGAATGCTCCGTCAATATTTTAAGGAGCCCTTGACGATATTCTTCCTGAACATATAGGCAAAATTTGTTTTGTCTACATAGACGATATTAATAATTTTTAGCAAGACAATATAAAGAGAAGATTTACAACTTTGGAAGATACTAATTTAACGGTTCAACTCAATAAATGAGAAGTTGAATTCCTAGGATACATTTTTTCCTCAGAAGGAATTAAAGCAAACTCAACCAAAGTAAAGGCAATAGACAACTTACCAGAACCGAAGAAACTAAAAGAACTTTGCTAATTTGTAGGTTTCTCAGGATGGTACCGAAGGCTCGTAAAAGACTACGCGAAACTAGCGAAGACCCTGGGAAGAAGGTAGGATTTCAAACGAAAAATCTT
This sequence comes from Trichopoda pennipes, assembly GCA_030448955.1. Lineage (NCBI taxonomy): Eukaryota > Metazoa > Arthropoda > Insecta > Diptera > Tachinidae > Trichopoda > Trichopoda pennipes. The sequence continues at coordinate 356,727 of JASKUP010000090.1, forward strand.
CACATATTCCAAATCTGGTAGCCAATAAAGCATAAGCATTTAACAAAATAAAAAACTCTTTGGTGTCTGAAGACATTGTTCTTGCTTATCCGGATTTTACAAAGACATGGAACTTACAACTGACGCATCGAATTTTGCATTAGACGCAGTCTTATCACAGGATGGCAAATCGATTTCCTTTATTTCAAGAACGTTAAATAAGGCAGAAGAGCACTATGCTGCTAAGGAAAAAGAAATTCGTGCCATTATTCCGGCACTTAATTCAGAAACTACTTGAATGGTTCAGCAAAGGTAAAAATATATATTAGAGTAATAACAGTAAAATGAGAACATGGAAGGCTATTCGTGAAAAGTACAATTACGAACTTCTATACAAACCAGGAAAGGCAAGTTCCTCTCATAATTCAATATATATGTCGATATTTCGGTAAATGCATTAAAAAATCCTAGTATTGCACAAGCTTGAAAGCGTAATTCACACCTACGACAGACATGTAAAAACCGAACCTCATTTTAATACAGAGAATTTATTACAAATATTAAAAAAAAGTTTTTAACCCATCAATCATAAATTGTATAAAAGCATAAGAAGAAACCATAGGCGTAACACAGGGAATTTATATAGGTCATTTCTGGAATTTTAAGATTTGATTTTCTAATAGACAGGTAAGAGACATTAAAAGCGATTTAGAATATGAGGAACTGATATTAGGAGTACACAAAAGGGCTCACAAAAATGCGAAGAAAATTAAATTGCAAATACTTTAAGACAGCTATTTCCCAGCAGTGACAAGGAAAAAATGTGTTGTATGCAAAGAAAACAAATATGACCGTCATTCTATGAAACCGCAAATACAAGTTGCACCCATTCCCAAATAGTTCACGTAAAACTATTGCAAGTTGAAAGAGAACTGCATAAAGCCTAAAGCAATTGAGGTTGTAAGACAATACATAGAGAAGATTAGGGATTACGCGGGTAAAAAAATATGAAAACATTTGAGGAGAGAAAAAAAATCGGCGGTATACTCTTTTTAAAAATATAATCCATTAATAGAAATTCAACAATATTCAATACACCATTTTTCAAAATATAATTCGTTAATATAAATTCAGTAATTAAACAATGGTGATATATTAAAGAGAATTAAGTAGAAAAAATAGCTTATACAATTTGTTCTGCCATCACATTGATGACAATAGTCGTCGGCCGATTGTTTCCTTGAGATGACGGGGGTTGCATTGATGTTACGATGTTTTGGTGGCGGATTGCAACATTGGTGGGAGCACACTTTGGCGATGGGAGCACACTTACGCTTCTTTCGCCTGCGAGCATTTCATTCAGACACGAGTTTGTCATAGCCGGTGCTGGTCTCGCACTACTGGGTGATTTGTGGCACTTGTGTCTGTGAAGCAGGGTGTGATGCTCGGAATTACATTCCAAACACCGCTCCCGACTTGTACACCTGTCCCTCATGTGCAAATGTGCCAGGCAGTTAAAACAACAACGCAACCTCTTGACGGTTTCCCACCGTCAAGAAACCTTGAAACACCTTCACAAGGCATGTTCGCTTTTGCAGAGGCGTCAGTCCCGAAGGTTCTCATTGGGTTTGCGCTGAACCTCCAATCGTCGTGAAGCACTCGACATTATACTATTGATTAAAATAAGTGGAAGGGGAAAAGAAAAAAAAAATAAAAGAGGTGAATTAGTAGGTGTTCGAATTGGGTAGGAGAACAAGCTTCTTATTGGCCGGGTAACAGTGCTCGAAGCTGTTCTCACGTCCGCTGTGCGAACTTTCGAATCATGCCCTAAATACGTTTTAACTATAGCACTTAATCGCCATTCATTAGGGGGTAAATTATCCTGCCGAATCACAACTAAATTTCCCACTTTCTGGATATTTCCATTTCACTCGACGATGAAGTTCTTTCAAATACTCCTCTTTCCAACGCTGAGCAAATCGGTGATGAAGCACCTTGAGCTTCTGCCACCTATTAGCAACACTTAACGATATATCACAATGATTGAATTCAGGGTGTGCTAGGAGAGGCGCACCAATAAGAAAATGCCCCGGTGTTAACGGGACAAGATCTGAAGTGTCTTCAGCAATGGCGGTTAAGGGTCTTGAGTTTAGGCATTCTTCCATAGAAGTTAACATTGCAAACTCCTCGAAAGTAAATTTCTGAGCACCAGAATTTTTTTGCAAATCTGCCTTTACGCTCTTTACGCCGGCCTCCCATAAACACCCATATGAGGAGCCCCGGGAAGAATAAAATGCCATTTCACGGGCTCAAGGCTGTTTTGTATCAGAACCCTTCTTTTTAATTCAGATAAAAACTGATGTCGATCAACTTCGAGTAAGGTAGCCGCACCAACGAAGGCGGTTCCATTGTCCGAGTAAAAATGGGAGGGGCAGCCACGACGTGAGAAGAAACGGGCAAACGCTACAAGGAATGTTTCCGTCGACATGTCACCATTAGCTTTTAAGTAGATCGCCTTTGTCGCAAAACACACAAAGACGCGAACATAGCCCTTGGTAACGCGACAGTCTCTACTTATGTAGGACTTATGTCGAACCGACCTGCGAAATCCAGACCGGTATGGGTAAAAGGCCTCGAAAAAGACGATCGCTCAGGTGGTAATGCAGCCATAATTTGCTGACTGGTCTTTTTTTTATATATAGTGCATACCTTACAACTGTGAATAACTACGATTAAGGTTTACCAGTTTCGGGACCCAGAACTCATTTCTAATTAGACGGACCATTAAAGAATGACCGCCCGCCATGGACAGAACACTTGTGAACATGTTCAACAAATAAACGTGTGAAACGGACCGAATATTGTAAAAACCTCGGGCGCCTTTCATTGTATATAAGGCCAACTGATCGGGCCAATCGACAGTTGCTACGGACAAAGCCTTTCGAGTCGATAAACGGGTTCAAAGTGAGCAAATTGCTTCTCGACGGTATGGGTGGCCTTGCAATAGTAGTGCGTACTCGGGAATAAAATTCCGCTGTCATGCTAAGATCAGACGATCTCGAGTGAACTTCACCTCCGACGGGGTTAAATCTAAGGTATTGTGTGAGCATTTTCCGGTTTTTAAATACTGTAAGCACCTGAAACAATACGAAATAACTCGCATTGCAAAACGTTCAAGCATGTCAAACGGGTGTTCAGTTTAAACAGAAACGGATTGATGGTCAATTAGGACATGCCGCACAGTGCTTTGTCCCATAGGCAAAATTAAAATAAAATAAAGTGCATAGAATATTTAAGTAATATACATTTTTGTAAAGCTAAGAAAGTACCTTAAATAGATTCGTTAGTAGAATTTATGATCTCTTCTTTTTGTTAACAGTAGAGGGCGCTAAAGTCAGAAAATGTTTGAGGTAAAACTGTTGAATAGAAAAACGATTTTTACTGTGTTACAAAAAAAGAATTGTCAAAATTTCATTTTTTATTGTGTTCCTTTGAAACTTAACAGTTTTGTTTATTACTATAGGTAAAAAAAACAAACATAATTTTTGTTTAATATTTTTTATGGAAAAGTTGTTTGTGCCATCGAAAACTTTTGCGATTTTTTATTTGGAATTACTAAAATGCAAAAGTTTGATAGAGTAAACAAATTATTTTTTTAAGAATAGGTAATTTTTGATTTGCGATTTTAGTACATTTTAAAGGGCTTAAGTAGAATATGTAAAGAAGTTTTAGATTTTTCACCCGGAAATGTAAAAGTGATATAATTTTTTTAACACATGTTTCCTAAGTTGCAGAAAAAGTTACAAAGACCTAAGTTTGTGGTACTGCGAAAATTTAAAAAAAAAATAGTTTATAACTTTTTTTTTTCATTACTATAAAAAGTGAATCAAATTTTGATGTAGTTTATAATTTTTATTAAATAGTGACAAAAACTTACCAAAAATTGAAAGAACTTTCTTTTTTTTTTGCGGAAACCCTAAAGTTTTGCAAACTTTAAAAAAATTTTAAAAATGTGTAAATAAAAAGTAGGCAATTTTTTATTTCTCATTTACAGACTTTGTTAACAAATCTAACCACTAGTCAACAAAAATTTTAGATTTTTAACCGGAAATTTGAAATTTTGCATTTTTTTAAAACGTCTATATTTTTTAGTTTTACAAAGACCAAAAATTTGATTATATAATTTTTTCCAAGTAAAGGGCTCCAGACACGTTCATTGTTCAATTAAATTTTGCAAGCTGTGCAATTTTATTGACTGCGTGTGCGTCATATGGAAGGTTTTCCTTTAATAAAATAAAATTTCACCATTGTTCAGTAACGCACCTACATTTTTACACACAATTAAACAGTAAATTTCCTAAATGCAATGTAAGCAGTAGCAGTCAATAACCGACCAAATTAAATAAAGAATTAAATTTCACCATCAACGTTTGGTTAGGTTATTGCCTTCTGCTGCATTATAGTTCATTAATATTTTTGTTAAATGCATGACTACTAAGTCAGCATAAATAGAACATTTTTTTTTGTTTATTAAAGTACGTTGGACTTTGCTTTGGCTATTTGTTAATTGTTAAGTCATCACAACAAACTAACAGAGGCCGTTAAAGTACAACGTGCGTGTGTTTTGTCATAGGAACTAATTGAATTTAGTATTGTAATCATTTTTTAAGTATAAATAAGTTAAAATTAATAAACATTATGCTAGAACAATTTTGCGTCTACTTCAGTTAACACCTGACACACGGTTCAAGTACCCTGTGTTCTCCTTGACAACTGCCTTTTGTTTGTACTTAAGGCAACATTACACAATCAAAGATTCCAATTTATTCATTGGTGACCCCAAACGTTCTTAGAAATATTAAGCTTCCCCCCACCAGTGGTAAGGGGCTTTTTACACTCTAAAAACGTGCGACACGCATCCTATATTAAAAAATTTGGTGACCATCGCTGAAACAAGGCATCCAACATAAATCCTGTAACTAGGCACAGGCAAATAATAAATATTTATCCAGAACTATTATCCATTCAATTTTAATGTGGATAAGCTAAAAACACTCATAACCCAGCAAAGGGAAAGAGCCGCAAACATTGAAAGAGCGGCAGCGAATATAAAGAAAACTCCACATGAGCGAAGATCTGTGGAATATTACACAAGGAAAGCGGAAGACCTAATTGCTCTGTGGAAAACCTTTGACACAGCGGAGAATATCATACGCAACGACCCCATGTTGAGCGAAGATGACCCGTATATTGTCGAGGATATCCACAAATCCATAGGAATCGTACACAGTACAGCTATGGAAGAAATAGAGCAGCTGATACAAAGCCTGAGCAAGCAAACAAAGCCATTGCCAGCAGAACGAGCAGCAGGGTTACCAGCAGGCAACCCATCAACACCCATTTTATCATTGCCAGCAGGACAAGGAGCAGGTTTACCCACAGGCAACCAATACGCATCCACGTCCAACATTACAAACAAAATATCAGGATTGATAAGACGTCAAGGAGCACTCAAATCGTCATTAAAGCGTCTACTTCAAAGTAACGCCACGAAGGAAACACCAGTCCAATCTATATCTGCTATAGACAGATTATGGCAGAAGATCGAGACCATCCATTTGGACATTTGGGAAATGTGTGCCAACCCGGCAGCTGAAGGTTATGACTGTGAAGACTATGAAGTCTTAGAAGAAAACGTAGCAACACAAATAGCGTCTCTTTCTAGCGAAAGAGTAACTTCGGAACCAGTACAACAACCAAGAGGTAGTGCCAACCTACAGCTACCAAAAATATCCATACCAAAGTTCAATGGAGACTGCTTAACATGGCAACCATTTTCAGACATATTCTCGAAAATGATTCATGATCAAGATATCCCGGCAATTCAAAAGATGTGGTATCTTAAGGCCAACTTGAGCGGAGAGGCAGAACGTTTAATACGCCATCTGGATCTAACTGAAGGAAACTATACAACGGCATGGAACACTTTAAAGGAAAGGTACGACAACAAACGAGTCCTGGTATCCATAATTATTCAAAAATTGTTTGGCTGGGGTAACTTAACGGCCGAATCCAAATCTCTGAAAGAGTTCCACGACGTCCTCAATGAAAGTCTGTCCGCGCTAAGGAACATTGGGATCAACATCGACAATTTGGATCCGGTCCTTTTACATGTGTTGGTCAAAAAATTGGATCGACAAACACACATCATGTATGAACAATCGCTGGAAAACCCCACAGAGCTGCAGACGCTAAATCACTTCCTAAAGGTTTTACAAAACCGCTTCCAATCACTTGAAGCTGTTGGGGGAAAGGACAAGCCAAAGCCAAAGCAAATAGCTACAACAACAACGTACAAATCAAGCAAATGTGCCCTATGCACGGAAAATCATCCAATATACTATTGCAAACAATTCTTAGCAATGAGCATTGCGGATCGCCTGAAGTGGGTACAAAATAAAAGGTTTTGCGTTAACTGCATCAAGCCTGATCACCGTACCAAGGAATGCACATCCAGGGGGTGCACTAAATGTTCATCCAAACACAATTCGCTGCTGCATCTTGGAAAACAACAAAACTCCGGCAATCAGCCTTCACAATCTGGAAGTGAATCATTACCGTCAACATCAGTGGCATCAGCGAACGCTCGCCCGGCAAACATTCTACTCGCAACAGCAGTAATCGAAATAACAGCCAACAATGGGCGATCTGGCAAATTCAGAGCACTTTTAGACTCAGGTTCCCAAATCAATATAGTCACTGAAAGACTCATTAAAAGCCTATCTATTCGACCAGAACGAGCAATACTAGGCATTCAAGGCATTGCTGGAAGATCCAGACAAGCCACACAGCGGGTAAACGTAAAATTTGAGTCAATCACAAGACAATTTTCGTCCAGGCTAGAGGCTTATGTTCTCCCAAACATAATACCACCTCAACCAAGTGCATCATTTGACATCTCATCCTGGTCTATTCCCGAAAACATAATGCTGGCAGACCCATCGTTCCACAATTCGGCAAAAATTGATGTCCTGCTCGGGGCAGAGTTTTACTTTGATCTTCTGCTATCAGGAACATTGCAGTTAGCAGACAACTTACCCGTCCTGAGGAACACAAAACTTGGGTGGATCGCCAGTGGAAGGTTAGCCAACGACAGCAACATGTGCAGTTTTTAGCGAAGAAGATATAACAACAAACGAACTACTTGAAAGATTTTGGAAAATCGAGGATGTTCCTGCAGAAAGCAATCTCACAGTCGCGGAACAGGCATGTGAAACTCACTTCAATCAAACAACCACCAGAGATCTCAATGGAAGATTTGTTGTTCGTCTACCCTTATTTGAAGACGCCGAAACACTTGGTGAATCAGAAACATCAGCATACTCCAGGTTCCTTGCCTTGGAACGGCGATTCAAACGAGATAACAATCTTGAAAAACAATACAAGGACTTCATGCAGTCATATGAAGATCTTGGCCACATGACTCAAATTGACCCAAAGAAACTGCCAGGCCCTAGGTACTACATTCCTCATCATTGCGTTTTACGTCCAGAAAGCAGCACAACTAAACTTCGAGTCGTCTTTGATGCTTCAGCAAAAACGTCAACAAATCGGTCACTAAACGATATCTTACTGACAGGTCCAACAGTGCAAGGCGACATAGTTGGAATGCTTCTACGTTTCCGATTACCCAGATTTGTCTTCACCACCGACATCGAAAAAATGTATCGTCAGATTCTCGTGGACGAAAGAGACAGGAACCTTCAACTCATTTTATGGAGAGATAATCCTGGACAGCCTATACGACATTTTCAACTAAACACCGTTACATATGGAACATCATCAGCTCCATATCTGGCAACAAGGTGCCTACAAAGGCTAGCGACCATCCGGATGGACAAATATCCGCTTGGTGCAATGATCCTGAGCCGAGACTTTTACGTCGATGACGGGATGAGCGGCTCAGATAGTCTGGTAACAGCTAAGGAGATGCAATTTCAACTCACCTCCTTGCTCAAGGAAGCCGGCTTTAAGTTGCGGAAGTGGTGTGCAAACCATCACCAACTCCTTCAAGGCATACCTCAAGAAGATCAAGAAGTCAACCTTGATTTTGAAGACGCGTCAGTCAAAGCATTGGGATTAACATGGAGCCCAACTTCGGATCAATTTTGTCTTAAGGCAAATCTTCAGCCGGTCTCAGTCATAACCAAACGATCTGTAACATCAGATGTGGCACGAATATACGATCCATTGGGCATTGCAGGCCCAGTCGTAGTGTCAGCCAAAATATTTATTCAGCAACTATGGGAAGATCAAATATCATGGGACGATGAACTCCCCGCAGCTCTCACAAAAAAATGGCATGAGTTCCGGAAGGCACTGAACACATTAAACAACACTCGCATCCCTCGCCATATTTTCGACGGTCAAAAGGCTTCACACATCCAAATGCACGTGTTTGTAGACGCATCAGAAAAGGCGTATGGAGCAGCAGTCTACATACGATCCAAACTTCAAAATGGAAGGATAATCGTCCGGCTGTTGTGCGCTAGGTCTAGAATTGCGCCTCTACAAAGGGTATCGCTACCAAGGCTAGAACTTTGTGCAGCACTCCTAGGGGCAGAATTGGCGAACAAGGTAAAAAGGGAGCTACAGCACGAGGACAAACAGCTCTTCTTCTGGTCCGACTCAGAAATCGTCTTGCATTGGATAAATTCGGCCTCGTCATCGCTCAAAACCTTTGTGGCTAACCGAATCAGCAAAATACAAGACCTTACCATCAATAGTCAATGGCGACACGTCAGCTCCAAGGACAATCCCGCAGACTTAATCTCTAGAGGTTTAAACCCAGAACAATTATCCGAGTGCAACATGTGGTTTTACGGACCCCTTTTCTTACACGGAAATGAAGATCTATGGCCTAAAGAATTCGCGAAAGAACTGCATCCCACTGACTTAGAATTCAAACGAAAACCGGTCCTTGTCACGGCAGCCGCCCAAATGGGATTAGAGGAAATCATATATAAAATCAATCACCGCAACTCTTTTGAGTGTCTTCAACGAGTGGTGGCTTATATGCTGCGATTCATCAAAAACACTAGGGCATCATCAGCAGACAGATCAGCAACTAAGCTATTAAGCCCAACTGAGTTAACATCAGCCTTGTATCTGATAGTCAAAACCATACAAGCAGCTGACTTTAAAGACGACATCAACAAGTTGAAGACAACCAAGGAACTCAGTAAATCCAGCCCAATAAGCAGCTTATCCCCCTTCCTTGACGAATCAGATATTCTTCGAGTTGGCGGGAGACTAGAGGCGTCAAAACTATCATACGAGGAGAAACATCAAATAATATTGCCTTATAATGACCCAATCGTCAAACTAATACTCGTGATGCTGCACAATGAAAACCATCACTGCGGCCCACAAACATTGCTAAACACCACACGGGAAAGAGGATTCTGGATTGTAAAGGGCAAACCAATGGCAAGGCACACAGTACACAATTGTATTCGTTGTACAAGGGCCAAACCAAAGATGTATCAACAAATAATGGGAGATTTACCGGAAGACAGAATTACGCCATGTCGACCCTTCTTAAAAACTGGGGTAGATTATTGCGGTCCATTCTGGGTACACTACAAGCTAAGGGGAAAGCGTCCGCATAAGGTGTATATCGCAGTCTTCTGCTGTTTAGCCACAAAGGCAATCCATATGGAAGTGGTAACAGACCTGACCACAGATGCTTTTATTGGAGCATTAAAAAGATTTATCTCGCGCCGCGGGCGATGTCAAACAATATATTCAGACAACGGCACAAACTTTGTTGGGGCTAGAAATCAACTGAAGGAACTGGAGACATCAATATTCGGAAAGGAGTCACAGGAGACAATTGGAAGAGCATGCAGCAAGCAAATGATCGAATTTAAATTCATCCCCCCCAGAGCCCCCCATTTCGGAGGCCTTTGGGAAGCGGCGGTAAAATCAGCTAAACATCTTCTTCTGCGTTCAGTGTCCACCGCCTCCCTTACTCACGAAGAACTGGAAACGGTAGTCATCGAAGTTGAAGCAATTTTAAATTCAAGACCGCTAACCCCCATATCATCAAACCCTAACGATCTAACCGCACTGACACCAGGCCATTTTCTGATCGGGGAACCCTTAACCACACAAATTGACGCGAGAACAAACCACCCATCAACATCATTGTCTGAAAGGTGGAAACTTGTATCAGAATTAAGACACAGTTTTTGGAATAGGTGGTCCAACGAATACCTATCGCAACTACAACAGAGACACAAATGGAGGGCGGCCTCAGCGAATATAAAACCCGACCAACTTGTCATTATCAAAGAGGACAACGTACCGGTCATGCAATGGCCACTTGGCCGTATCACAAAAACCTACAAGGGACAAGATGGCAACGTGCGTGTAGTCGATGTCAAAACTTCATCAGGCATAATCAAGCGGCCAATTCATCGCTTAGCGCCATTAATCAATGATGAACCTGAAGAGAAGGAGGAACACAAGGGCATAAAACGACCAAACGAACAGGAGCCAAACACAACAAAGCGATCGAGGGCAAATAACTTTAATTTGTTGTGCACAACACTACTGGCTCTCCTGATACTACCGGTTGTATTATGCAAGCCCATGGGACTCCAGCCGTTTGGTACAAGTCCCGGACTATATTTCGAAGGAATTGGTACAGCGCGTATAGCCACAGCAGAATGGAAACTCATGGTCTACTACAACCTCACTCCTTTTAGATCAGAAATTGACAACTTCGGTAACGGCATAAAGGTATTCTCCGATATATGCAGAATATCTCCCCAAGAAACGATGTGTAACAACCTTGTATCGCACCTGAAGCAAACTCAAAACGATTTAATCCAAGATAGGGAGATCATTATGCCAAGGAGATTTCGCAGAGGTGCTCTAAATATTGTCGGTAATGTTGCAAGATCACTGTTCGGAACGCTAGATGCGGACTATGCAGCCGAAATGGACAAAACGATACAGAAGGCAGAAATGGACAGAACCCACCTCTCGTCGCTACTACACAACCAAACCTCAATTATCGACTCGACCTTAAACATAATAAAGGAAGACGAATTCTCATTAAAAACTAGAATGAATGAAATCCAAGACACCATATCATCGATACATAACCAAGTAGTGAAAGCCGAAACTCAACTAAGGTTAGCTCACACAGTAGCTCTTCTTGCCAACGAATTAACGCTAGCAGCAACCAGATTACGCCAAGTCGAAACGGAAATCGTTAATATTCTTACAGACTCTCATCATGGTAGGATCAGTCCATCCTTACTAACGCCAGATCAACTGCAAAGAGAAATAAACGTGATCAAGGCGCACCTACCGGTATCACGAACTCTTCCTTTCGATAACATCGACCTCATTCAGTTCTACAAGATCATGCGAGCAAAGGCAGCAGTCACCAAGGACAAGGTTATGTTCGAAATAAGGCTCCCTCTAGTTGACCAGCAAACATTTGAGTTGTTGAAAATATTTGGCATACCCGCAAACAAAAATGGCACTCTTGTTGCGATACATCTCCAAACAGAATACCTGGCGATCAATCTTCATCGAGATGAATACATTCCACTATCCTTCGATGACATTCGCAACTGTATTCAACCAAGCAGTGACAGTTTCATCTGCGACAACAACCACGCAATATTCTCAAAGGGATCTATGGCGGCTTCGTGCGAAGTGGATCTGTTCAAACACAAATCAACCAACAGGTGCAAACTTAACACTTATACGGAGCCTACCATCTGGCAACAACTGCATCACAAGAATCAATGGATCTATGCTACTATAAAGGAAACTGATGTCAGCACTGTCTGCGGAACAAAGGTCGCACAACACACGCTCCGAGGCTCAGGCATCATCAACCTGGAACCAAGTTGCACCCTTAAGACTTCTGAAGTCACTATTCGAGTTCATTATAACACATCAAGTTTCATTCAAGCATCTTACCCTCGCTTCCCGACATTCAATCTGACGACGCGAGAGAGAGATCCCACCTCAATCCTCAACTCGACTAACCAAGTTTTAATAAATCACACCGAGCAGTTAACCGAGCTTCAGAACAAACTACATGATGCTGACATCTCAACCTTAAACACCGCCTACCGCTTCGATAAACATCACCACCTGGCGATAAGTTACACAGCCTTCATCATGTCATCAATTCTGTTGGTCTTCTACCTTGTATGGAGAGTTCTGAAGAAAAAAGGCGAGTTAAGTCAACAACCCACTCCACAACCACGGCAAACCGTTGCGAACAAGTATACTGCCCAGTCACCGGAAATCTAATCTTTCTAGACGAGTTGAACTTACAACGTTCAACGTGGGGGAGAATGTTCAGTAACGCACCTACATTTTTACACACAATTAAACAGTAAATTTCCTAAATGCAATGTAAGCAGTAGCAGTCAATAACCGACCAAATTAAATAAAGAATTAAATTTCACCATCAACGTTTGGTTAGGTTATTGCCTTCTGCTGCATTATAGTTCATTAATATTTTTGTTAAATGCATGACTACTAAGTCAGCATAAATAGAACATTTTTTTTTGTTTATTAAAGTACGTTGGACTTTGCTTTGGCTATTTGTTAATTGTTAAGTCATCACAACAAACTAACAGAGGCCGTTAAAGTACAACGTGCGTGTGTTTTGTCATAGGAACTAATTGAATTTAGTATTGTAATCATTTTTTAAGTATAAATAAGTTAAAATTAATAAACATTATGCTAGAACAATTTTGCGTCTACTTCAGTTAACACCTGACACACGGTTCAAGTACCCTGTGTTCTCCTTGACAACTGCCTTTTGTTTGTACTTAAGGCAACATTACACAATCAAAGATTCCAATTTATTCAACCATAAAATCATCATAAATTACAATTAAAATAAATTATCTTATTTTATCAAATTTAATTGACATGTTTTGAACCAGCACACCAAATTTCATTTTCTACGATAACTTCTCTAATTTTGCCGATTCACTATATGGGGACAAAGCACTGTGTGCCGTCGCCAACAATCCCTTGGTTGCCGCAACTAATCAAGGCCGTGCCACCACAAAGAGTTATCAGTCAAGTCCCCAGCAAGGATCCCCCGACTCGCCAAATGGGCGGTTTTGTCCCTGGACTTTACATAGGACCAATTATCATTACCAGCTTTGTTAACGATCAAAGCTACTCTGTTCTTAACAAATGTGGGCCAATGGCACAGAGGTTTCTTAAGCCAAGATAAAACAATAGTAGAATCAGTCCAAAAATGAGTCTTCCTCTTGTCCAGACGCAATTTACTACATGGTGATTCGATTATGTTTGCTGCTCCGCAAAGTTTTAAACGCGGTAATGTTTAAAATTTCACGGGAGCTACCTTCGTTTTCAAAGGTACACTCCGAACATAAATAGCAGTGCCGTATGCCCTTTTAGACGCATCACAAAATGCGTTAAGTTCAAATAAATTCTCGGGTAAAACATTAACCCATCTTGGAATATCAATTTTCTCGATATTAGGGTAATCGTCCAGAAATGTACGCCATTGATTAAGCGTTGGGGGTTCCAAACATTCGTCCCAATCTATCTTGTCTTTCCAAATTTGTTGCATTATGATTTTTGCTACAATAATTTTCGGAGAGAGCCAACCGGCGGGGCCAAATAGCTTTGCTATTTCGGATAAGACTGCCCGTTTTGTCACAGCATCCCGATTTGGCTGCGTAACGACTTTGAAGTAGAAGCTATCTTTATTAGTATTCCAGGGTTTTAGTTCTGCCGGCGTCTGAAATTCTTAAGGACTCTTCGTCAAACAGATTCTCACGGGATAAGAAGATTGGCCGTCCACTTTCGCAACACAAAACCAGCAGATCAAGAAATTATACAAGTTAATTACGTCTCGTAAAAGCATCTTCTAGCTTATGAGAGCTAGAAGGCATTTACGTCGTTGGAAGAGGGATTTGAAGCGTTAAAAACCACTCGAAATTTGGTAGTAATACTACCGGGCTTAAACATCGAGTGGTGCGGTAAATAAAAATTGGTTTCGTTAATATCAGGGGTTCTACCGGCGCTAATGTGTCCCATTTCAAAATATTGTTCCACAACCTTGTCATATTGCCCCTTTAAATCGGTGTCCCTCATGAGTCGAGTTTTATTTCGCAAAAATTGTGACAGAGAATTAGCCAACGACACTTCATCTGCAACTTCCTGGCAAAATGAACTACGTAGCATCCAACAGCATTTCGAGAAGTGGTAGTTCGGTAAAGTTCTTCACAACATTCTTCGTCGTCGGAAAGACGATTGGCCTACGGAAATTCTTCAAGTTCCCAAAACCAGGCAAGTTACGTGTTCAACTCAACATGAGTGGAAAAAGAGGCCAGGGAATGCAGGAGCTCAGATTGAAAAACTTCACCCGTAACTATCCAGCCGAAAACGGTTCGTTGGGCGATCAGGTTGCTATTTACACGTACTCTTACATTGAGGTTAGAATATTTTTCAACTACATTGCAGAAATATCAAGCCTAAAACCGGGGGCAATCGGTGAGCCGATCGTTAGAACGCACATAGTTGAAGATTTGCCAGTCAGGCAGTCCATCATGCCAGATTTGTTGATGGTACAGAGAAAGTGGGAATAGCAACCTTTTTTTGTAACCTTGATATAAAGGTTTTATAGATTTATAGTTTTTTAAGAGACCGTGTCGGCTAGTAGGTAGTGTACTAACTTGTCAGTATGGGTTTAGGTGCCCCTGCAGGCTAGTAGGTAGTGTACTAGTTCTTCAGTATGAGGGTCGTGGGTTCGATTTCCAACGAAGACCTTGCTTTTTTTCACTACAAAAATAAAAATTGACTGTCGGTGGGGGCTGCTTAGTGATGAAGGCATCGTCACTGGTCGCTGTGATGTCTTTATACGGCAGTTAATTTCCGACTATCCTTCTACTTTCACCACCTGTGTATCTTCTCTATCCCTTTCCTGGAGAAGGTAGCACGGTACTTGACTAAATAGGCATTGTTGCCTGAAGTGCTACTTCTCTTTAAAAAAACAAAAAAAAAATGTGCGGAATGTGAAGATTTTGATCAGCGGAAGAGGTTGAAGGGTTTAAATTGAGAGCAGCTTGTGACTGGGTGCCAGCTGGATTTGGGTGTTGAGATGAAGGTCGGGTCATACTGAAAGCTATTGGGAGCTGGGCTGTATTAACGGACTGTAAATATTTAACACTAATATCCCTGGGTGATTACCTAGGAACAACCTAATATACAAGGTTATACGCTAACTATAAGTACAAGTAAGACAAGGAATTAATAAATAATTATTTGTTCCATTCATGAAGCTTGTGCAAGTCTTTTTATCTATAAAGAGCACGTTTGTTATTTTCATGCGCAGGCTGTGGTTTAACGCTAAATTCTAGCTGGCTACGATTTTCTCTTGTTGGACCCTTTGCCACAATACACTGTTTGCAATTAGCTACCCAATCAGCTACAGATTTCTGGCAGCATACCCAGTAAAATTGCTGCTTTATCTCTTTCAGCATTTTTATTACACCTAGATGACCGCAATTGGTACCATTATAAAAGTGCTTCTTTACGTTGCTTGTCTTGAAAGCTGGCACAATAATTAATTCCCTTGCAGTTTTACCGCTTGTACTTTCCCAAGTTCGGTATAAGCAGCTGTGTAGCACTTTTAGGCTATTCTACTGAGTCTGATTCTACAAATGGGCTTTCTGGCTTTATTTCATTAGGGCTTGGTCTTTTGTTCTCATGTTTAGTCAATATAATTTTTGCCAAAACAGGGTCCTCATACATTAGTCAAGTCTTCGCATTTTTGTAAGCCGCACATTAATGATGTACTCGTTTTTCTCTACCTTCGTACGGTGCTCGCACTTTACGTTGCATGCCCGTCTTGAAATGTATCAGTATTATCGTGTTTTCCGCCTTTTCTGTACACAATACTAGTTTCCCCCTGAGGTCGTTACTTCTGCCGTTCAACGTCAACTAACTTCTGCGCTACAGTCCTGCCTTTATATTCCACATTCAGGGGAATCTTCACATCATTACTTGTTGCCCCATGTGCAGATTAATACCGTGAGCTATCATGAAGTCTGCACCGATAATGACTTCATCCATTATGTCAGCGATAACAAATACGTGATGTCCCCTGATGTTTCTAATAGTTTCATCCCGGCTCTTTCATTGGCGGTGGCTGATTCTCCAATAGCGCTGCGCAGTTGTACATTAATTAGCGGTTCCACTACCACTTTAACTAAATAGGGTCGTATCATGGACTGGAATGCTCCTGAGTCTATGGTGACAATCCGCTGTTTATCATTGGTCAGTCCCCAAGCAAATATGGTTACTATTTTTTTATTGTATGATGCAATTGGAGATTGCGGTGGTAGGTCGATTCGATTTTACGTTGTTCACCCATCTGTTGTTGCTTTGTGGCGAAGCAGATCTTCAAATTTTCTTAACAGATTTGCATTTAGCGCGAGATTTACTTCTTTCTTCCAATATTTATGCAATCATCTTCTTTATTTCGCTCATTTTATCCCTGCATCTTTGTGTATAACCCTGAAGACGTCGGACCTTCTAGTCTTGTGGTTTTGCGATGACTTTTGCGGTTTCATTGACCAGTGCGTACCGGAATGGTTTCCGCGTAGGACGCTTTCTGCGCTGCACAAACCGCATATTTAACATCTGCATGTCTCGTGTCATATATAAGGGCTTTAGTTTTAAGTGTCTCACGAATGGATTATGTTCAGCTGGCTAAGTTAAATACACTAACGTTATTTTTTTTATTTATTTTTTTTCGTTTTGCAATTTCACTTCTGACACCAGTTGTTACGTTTGTTCCTGTTTTTGTTATGTTGAGTTCTTATATGCAAAATAATAACACATTACTTTAGAGTTTTAAATTAAATGATACATAAAACAACTTTGTCTTGACTCAACTTGAATTGATTCATTTGCCTAGCAAATGAACTGGAACCTGTTGATATTAAACTTAAGAAAAACGAGACCCTCCCTATTTACAATTTGCGGTACTTATTACATCGCAACACAGTAGTTGAGGAACCTTATAAGCGGAAATACTCTGTCCAATACTTAAACTGTTAGGAGTTTGGTCATACTAAGGCTTATTGTAAATTGACAACAGTATGCGTTGTTTGTCGCGAGTTGCATGGAACGGCTCAATGCGACAAGCCCATAGGTGATTCTAAGGTTAAAAAGTGTAGCAACTGTGGTGAAATACATACTGCAAATTATAGAGGTTGTCCCGTTTATATCGGATTAAACCGTGCCTTGCGGCTTGAGGTAAGAAATTTTGCCACAGTACAGTCGGAAAACCCTACAGGCAATAATTTCCTCAGTTGGCTACGACAACGACTTCATGATGCAAGAGTTGGTAAAAATGCAGTCAGCTTTGATGCAGGCTGTAATTAGAATGCCATGAACACCTTAAAAATTGGTTTCTGGAACGCAAATGGCATTCGCCAACATAAAAATGAGATGGAACTTTTCCTTACGGATCATCGGATCGATGAAATATTGATATTAGAAACCCACTTAACATCAAGCAGTTCATTTAAAATGAATGGATTTATTTTATATGACACCAAAGATCCGGGGGGCAGAGCTTGTGACGGTTCGGCAATACTTATCAAGTCCCGTCTCAAACACCATATCCATGGTGAGGCTTGTGAAGATTACCTCCAGGCAACGTCCATAAGCCTTGAAGAGTTCAATCACAACCTAGTGATATCGTCAAGTTACAGTTAGTATTACAGCTACTTCAATTCATTAGGCCCCAGGTTTATGGCAGCTGGGTATTATAACGCTAAGCAAACCTACTGGGGATCGCGTTTGATAACACCGAAAGGTAGGGTCTTGTATGATACTATTATTAAAATAGACTTGACTGTCATATCAAGTGGCCAGCCCACATACTGGCCAACAGATCGAAACAAAATTCCAGACGTTATTGACTTTGGTGTGCTAAGGGACATCCCCGAAGATAAGGTATGTGTTGAAGCCTCATTAGATTTGTCATCGGACCACACACCAACTATCGTTTATATACGTAATGACCGGATATCTAATTTACCTAAAGCATTACCAGCGTTGTCAGGGACAAGTATAAATTGGTTGAAATACAAGAAATATCTAAGTACCCACTGCTCGGAAAATATTATGCTTAGAACATGAGAGGACATAGACACTTTCATTGTTTACCTCGAGGAAAATTTTAAACACGCTGTTCAACACGCTAGCCAAACTTCCAGACAAGTCAGGTGTAATAAAATTTATACAGCAGATGTTGAACGACTATTGGCCGAAAAAAGAAGGGCTCGAAGAGAGTGGCAGCAGCACAGGTCACCAAAACTTAAAGCCAAGTTAAGAGAATGCACAAGACGGTTAAAAGACTTGTTACAGGCTCAAAAAGTTGCATCTTTTAAAAAATATTTGGAAAGCTTAGATGCAACTCCCCAATCGGATTACTCACTATGGCGCGCACCAAGAAATCTGAAAAGACCTACGATAAATAAACCTCCCTTGCGCAATTCAAATGGAGACTGGGCTAAAAACGATAGAGAAAAGGGTAATTTATTCGCCACACATCTGAAAAAAATATTTACCTCGAACATTGCATCCGATACTGTCGATCTGAACTCGTTCAATTATGCACCAGCTGTTCGCATAAGGTTTAAGCTTCAAGCGGTTCAAAGAGCCATTAAAGAATAACCCAAGAAATCTCCGGGTATGGACAATATCAGCAACAAAATGATAATTGAGCTTCCTCACTCAGTAGTTAAAATTATTCTGTTTATTTTTAATGCAATAGTGAGACTCGAGTATTTTCTGCAACAGTGGAAGGTCTCGGCGATCATCATGACCCCTAGGCCTGGAAAGGATCGCACAAAGGTGGAATCGTATAGGCCCATTAGTCTGTTGCCTAACATGTCAAAAGTATTTGAAAAACTAATAGCAAATAGACTAATTCAGATTCTGAATAAGAAAAAGTGCATCCCGAGTCATCAGTTTGGATTCAGAAGAAAACATAGTACAATTGAGCAGGTGCACAGAGTAACAAATGTAATAAAACAAACATTTGAGGAAAAAAAAAAACTGTTTCTGCCCTATTCATTGAGTCTCTCAGGCCTTTGATAAGATATGGCACGAAGGGCTGAAGTACAAGATGGGACAGAATTTGCCTATAAACCTTAGCAACCAAAAAACATATAGATGCTAAACTGACTCAAGACTAAAAACAGCTCAATTACATTAGCTGATTGGAAGAAACTCTATATTGAGCTTGGACTGCAAACTTCTAATATATAAGACTATTTTGAAACCACTTTGGTGCTATGGTATTCAATTATGGGGCACTGCCTCAGTGACAACTGTAGAAAGAATACAGAGGAGACAAAATAAAATCCTTCGAATGATCCGCCCCATGGTATAATAAAAATTCCAATATTTATAAGGACCCTCCACGTTCCCTTGGTAAGAGAAGAGATTGTTAAACACGCACTAACTATAGAAACAAGCTTGAATATCATCCAAACCTCCTAGCCCGCAACATTCTTAACGAAAGTGGCTACATTCGATTGAAGAGGAGAGACACCTTGGCCCTTGGTCGAATTTGAATAAGATGCCTATAATTTGAAAATAAATTATCTTCGTGAAATATATATTTTGTCCAGCAGTGGCTGTACTTAATTGCAAAATTCTAGTTTTAAGATCTGAATACTTATTGTTAGTTTGAAATATTTTTGAAAATACAATAAAAAAGAGAAAAGTTAAATAAACAAAAAAAATTTTGTCTAGCAAGTGCTGCTTATATAATTCTTTTAAGCGGTTCGCGCATATACAAGAATATTCTACTTTAACATTACCTGCTTTTGTTCTGTGCTAGTTCTTTTTGTTTTCAGTTGTTTATCTTCGTACAAGCATGTTGTTTTTGTCTTGTGTGTACAAGATTTCTTAAAAAAGTACGCAGTTTGTAAAATACACACTGAATGGTTTCGTTTACTTCTTAATGTTAATTGTTTTCTTCTTAAACTTAATATCTCGTCTTCGTAACAATATTGAAAATGGATTAAATGACCTTCCAATTTTGACCCATTTTTGGGCATTCTTGAAATATCCACATGGCAAAATGCATATTTTTACAATTTTCTAACTTCTAATTCTAAAACCTAAACAAATTCTGAATATTACCTCTACAGTTTTGTAATCTATTATACCATGGTTTTCGCCCTATGTACTCCGCGAAACCGCACCTTTCCAATTTTGACCCAACTTTGGGCATTTTAGAAATGTCTGTACAGAAAATGACAAAATGCATGCATGTTTCAATCTCGTTTATTATACTTTTTAATTTCAATTTTAATGTTGTGATAAATAAAATTAAAATTTCTATAAATGTATTTGCTTTTTATATTAGTTTTTCCATTTTCACACCAAAATGTTAAAACAATTCTACTCTGTTAACTTAATATTTCTTGAGTAGGAGGGATGTATACTATAACAGGGTTGGCAAAAGTGAAGCTAACTTATGAAGCTATCTTCACCACACGTATCAAACTGAGGTTGCGAAACATAATCCTAATAATGATAATAGTAGGCCCGCGATTGAAGATTTGTACATTGCAGAAAAAATTGATATACAAAATACCCGGAATAGAACGACATCTGATTCTACAAATTGTTTCCCAGTTGCCAACCATAAATTACCTCAGCTCAAATTGTCCTCATGTAGTGGTAAGTATAGCGAATATAAAAATAACATCTGCTAAGCAAATTATCGATCGTGAATTTGGGGTATCAAATATTGAAATGTTTAAAAATTTGCTAAACTGCCTCCAAGAATAAGCACTGGAAACGGTCAAAACTTTCCATATTAAGAACGAATATTTCTCAAAGGCTGTAGAAAGGCTGAAAATGCGTTATAAAATAAAATATTACCACTTTGTTCGATCTTCCAGTCGTTTAAAAATATAATTGTGTTCAATTAAAAAGTCTACTTGATAATGTTTCTGCTCAGTTTCTTGGCTCACATAGCGACATTGCAAATTCGACGCTTATTTATTTAGTGTTGGAAAAAGTTGATATCAGACTAAAAGAAAGTGGAAAGACTTCAACAAACTGCTGTTGTCAGCTCTTGAAATCGGTTGACTCCAGGCAGGTTCATATTGAACTCTTCATAAGTCTGAAATGATCAAGCTAACACCAGATATAAAAATTCAAAGCCAGGTTATACTTTCGCGGTTTCATAACATGTTTGCACCCTGTGCTCAAATAATGATAATACAATTAGTAGTTAGACGTTTCGAAAATATCAAAAGCCTAGGAATGTATAAATTATTTGGGCATAAAGCCAAGTACTGTTCTTATACTTTCAAGTGCAAATTTTGCTCTCGTCTGCATTACACTTTGCTTCATCGGTCACAGCCAGCTATAAGGCCCTCGTACCCTGCTGCTGTCCACGTACTTCACGTACTGCTTTGAATGACTGCTCTGCCTAAGTCATACTTCGTCTGCATCATAGTTTGCTTCATCGGTCACAGCCAACTGTAAGGCCTTCGTTCCCTGCTACTGTCCATGTACTTCTCGTTCTGCCTTGAATGAGAGCTCATACTTACATGGAAAAATCTTCGCCAGAACAAGTGTTGCTTGCTACTGTCATGGCTCTCGTACGCGACGCTACTGGTTGCTAACAGGACGCGCCTTGCTAGATTCCAGTTAAATGTTAATACTGATGAATTTTCGCAGAAACTACATCTGCATCGCACAAACCAAACTGCTGAAATCGCCAGCATTGGAAATACTCATACTAAAAGTAAATATTATAGGTCGTCAGTAAACGTAAAATCGTGATTTACTTATAATGAAGTGCCGCTATCGCTTTGTGTTACGCCTCATATTTCGTTTCAACCTGATTTTGAGTTAGATTTATGATCGTAGGACTGCATCCAAATACCCAACATGCAGACGAACACCTTTTTAAATCAAAGCGAATCGAACTGCTAATTGGTACTGAAACGGTTTTCGATATTTTGACAGTTGGTCAGTTTAAACTTGGACCTAATTTACCGAAACTACACAAAACTTTTTGAATATATTGTATGCTGTCAATAGAAGAAGAGATTGATCCTTAATTGCGACGGTTGTGGGAAGTTGAAGATGTTAAATCTGATTCAAATGACTTAACTCCAGAACAGTCTCATTGTAAATCATTTTACATTAATAAAGTGCAACGTGAATCAACTGGTAGGATTGTTGTCAAATTGCCTTTTCAGGAGACTGGAGTCTCTCTAGGTCTTTCTCTAGACACTGCCGTTAATAGATTGGTTTCTCAAGAGGGTTACTCGTGAAGGTAATCTTAAAATGAAGTACGCGGCTTTTATGAAGAAATATAAAGTGTAGTGTTCTGTGGTTGTTTAAGTATTATCTTAGCTCTCCTGTCGCCTTTTGCCAGCGGTTTCACGCCGATTTTTGAGAATTAAAAAGAAATTATAATTGCTTGTCAAATTAATACTGTCTTTATTTCACATATGTTCTTGCTTTTCAGCACAATTTGCCAAATTAAATTTTGTCTGTATGTAGCAACTAAGTAGTTTTATGTCAGTGAACTTCGTGTGATAATAAAAATTATTCTAAATTTTAAAACATAATTGTAATTTAAGTAGTTTCATGTTCATGGTCATTTAAAATATGTGAGAAGTTTATTGACGTAACTGTGTTGAAATGTTTCACCTTTGCTGACAATAGTAAAAATAACAATAAAGTTTATAATTTATATTTACAGTTTGTGTTTATAGGGTGGTGCATAACTATATGTACACTACACCCTTATTTTTTGGATTTGGGAATTATTAAAAAAAAATAAATTGGTATTTTTTTTGTTTTTGTTTTGTTTTTTAGCTCACTTAAAATATTTTTTTAGCATATTTTTATGAATTGTTTTTAATTTTAAGTTTTCTGTTTCTATAACTACATTTACATTATCTATGTCTACCACTTTATATGGAGCCTTTTTTTTATTTCAATTACATCTTAGTCAATTCGTACTGCACAGTTAGTATTTATATTTATATTTCTGGCCTGGTAACACTGACTGTTGCTAGGCACCAACTGATGTTTCCAGTGCAACCTTCACATTGTTAAACATAATCTCAACCAAAACATTTTGTCATTTTACTATTGTTAGTGTTAGAGATAGCAGGTTGAAAAAGTAATCTTAGGAGAAAATGGAATTAGCTCGTGAACATTTTCGTGCAATAATTTTTTATAACTTTCGACGTGGCCTGACACGACAACAGTGCACAGATGAACCTAATTCCTTATATGGTAATGAAGCACCTTCTTACAGCACCATTAAAAACGGGTATAACGAATTCAATCGTGACCGACAATCACTCCAGGGCGAATCCCATGAAGGTCGTCCAATAACGGTTGTTGTGCCAGAAAACATCGCAGCTGTGCATGAGCTGACAAAGCATGACCGTCATGTAACATATCGCGAGATTGGGGCATCTGTAGGGATTAGTATGACAAGCATCAATAAGAACTTGCATGAACCATTTGCATGTGAAAAAAGTTTGTTCACGTTGGATACCGCATAACCTGACAAACGCACAAAAGGGTGCTCGTGTTGATTGGTGCAAGAAAATGTTGCAGTTTATAATATCTGCACAAGTGACGAATCATGAATATACTCATATGATCCTGAAGCAAAACAGCAATCCACCGTATGGGTCTTTCAAGACGAGCGAAATCCCACCAAAGTTGTACGTGGAAGAAGCACATCAAAGCAAATGGGTGCCTGTTTCTTCAGTATTACCGGTCATGTGGCGACTGTGTCATTAGAGCAACGTAAGACGGTTAATTTGGTATGGTACACCACTATTTGTTTGCTAGAAGTCTTTGAGAAACATCGGGAAAAGTCAAAGAAAAGACGCATCATTCTGCATCACGACAATGCGAGCTGTCACCGATCGAATGAAACAATGGAGTTTTTGACAGGGCAAAACATTGAATTGATGGGTCATCCGCCGTACAGCCCTGACTTGGCACCTAATGACTTCTTTTTGTTTCCGAATATCAAGAAAAAACTACGTGGACAACGGTTTTCTACACCTGAAGAAGCATTCAAAACCCATGTTTTAGAAGTACCTAAATCGGGGTGGAAAATTGGTTCCAACGCATGCAAAAGTGTATAAATCTTCATTGATTATATTTTGAAAAACAATAAAATAGATTTTCTCTTTAATACTTGTGTTTTCATTCTTAGGGCACAAATATAAATAGCAGTCCTCGTACCTAAAATTGTTTGAAGGTCGCAAAGGTCCAACTGTATCCATTACTAGAATGTCGAAACTATCTGTAGGCGTATCTGTTATGTTCAAGGGTTCTGTTATATGTTTATATTGTTTACTTTTTTGGCATTAATTGCATGTCCTTATATAGTTTTTGACCATTCTATTTATGTTCTTTCATATATATCTTTGTTTTAATTTGGATAATGTCTTTGTTAGCGCGACTTCCAAAGGCCACTTGAATCAGATGATATCACGATTTTATTTCGGTGTAGCATCGGCTCTGATTCCCTGTTGTGTTGCCGCCTTCGCCATTTTCTTTTTTGTTTGATATACTTCTTTTGGTACGAGGACAGCAAGCAGCTCAGACGAGATTAACTATATAATTAAAGTTTCCGCAATTTCCTTGCTAAAAGGAATTTTAATAAACTAATATATCATAATAATCAAGTTTTGTTGTGTTTATTATTTATTTAAAATCCAGAGGAAATTGTTGGGCCTGGTCGACTGCCTTTTCAACAAGTTTAAAATTCCTTTTATCAGTAATCACGTTTGAGCCACAACAGCTTGCCTTTAAACGTATTGCAAATCATGCATCATCATTATTGGAGTTACAACATATTGCCAATCCGCATCATCAGTTGGATTCACAACCGCTTTGCCTGCAAAACATATTGCTAATCTCACAGTAAGTAGAAAATGCCTTTACACGCCAAAAGCGGTCAACAGCAAATTGGAGAACATAACCTCCAATGTGCCGTTTGCCTAAATCCCTCTGACAGCCAGACAACGGCCTGCATCGAATGTCAAAAAATATTTCACAGGGATTGCGTTCACGTCACAAGCGACGCGCCATTCAAATGCTTTTCCTGCTCTTTCATTAGACCTAATTCCTCTACATTAAGTACCACAAGTCATCGTTCTTGCTTGTCGCGCAGTCACAGCAAATTGATTTGCAACTACAGAGGTTAGAAGAAGAGCGTAGCTTAAATCAGCAATTGAACGCTGATTATTTAAACAAAAAATATCAAATTCTTGAGGAAGCTAAGGCTGCTTCAGATACGTTGTCGGGGAGATCTCAGTCAGTGCACAACTGGGTTACAGCTGCAAACTCAATGTCTCAGCAATTGGTCGCAAACATGGAATTGAATAATGGTTCAAACCGGCAAACCTCTCGTTTGCCAAATCAAACCGAAGATTTTGCGCAGAACTCAGTGTATACTACCGCGTCTGCTGCTAATCAGCCAATTACGTGTATGAGCTCTTCTGCTGCATCTCAAATTTACGCAACATCAGTTCCACCAAAGGTCACTGATTCTATAATAACATCTTCCATTCCTGTGTACGGCGTGTCAAACTGTACAGCAAACAATCCCACCAATAGTGGCTTTAGACAAATGCAGCCTCCAATAGTAATAGGAACAACAGTAACAACAATCAAATTACCTACCTTCTCGCTCAGCTTTTAATAATAACACAAATTCATTTTATTATAATCCTTTAGAATTTATTCCTCTTCAACCAATTACTTCTACCATGCACTTCAATCCTATGTCAGAACCACCATTTACATTTCCACGGCCACAAACTTTTACACAAAGTGCACTGAACGCACGACAATCTGTTCCAAAGGAGTCACCTATATTTTCTGGTAGCCCGGAAGAGTGGCCTCTCTTCATATCCACCTTTGAGTGGTCATCAGTAACATGCTGCTTCTCGGATGCCGAAAACCTTATTCGCCTACAAAAATCTTTAAAAGGAGATGCTCTCCAAAGCGTACAACACATGCTTGTAAATCCGTCAAATGTAGCCAATGTACTTGATGTACTTCATCAAAAATAGAATACATTCATCACCAAAAGTGGATGAAAACAACTTGCAAAGTCTTACTACTTTCGCTATTGATGTCCGCGGTCTAATGTGCACAATTAATGCCAGCAACCTATCGGATGAAATTAATAATTCATCTTTATTGCAACAATTGTTACAAAAATTGCCTATTACTTACCAAATGCAATGGGCTTCGCTAAAACTAAAATTACTGCAGGAAAATAAAAAGCCAAACTTGGCCGAATTTGACAGCTGGTTATACAGCGTTGGATTAACAGCAAGTACGATATCAGTTGAATACACAATAAACAAACAAAACCCAATTTAAATAAATATACCACACGTAACAATGCAAGTTTTACGAAACAAACAACAACAGCAAAAACGTTCATTATTTCACACAGAGGGGAACGTCCATGTGTTGTTTGCAAAATCTATAACTGCAAAACTGTAAGTGATTGTAAAATTTATCAATCACTTGATCGTAATGAAAAGTGGAGTATAATAAGAGAGAATAAATTATGTAAATCATGTTTGGGTTTACATAGTGGTGAATGTAAAAGAAAAAAGCACTGTTGTGAAGAAAATTGTAACTACTATCATCATCCGTCTTTACACCGATTTTCTTCAAAACCCATTGAAAATAAAAAAACCTCAAGTCAAAAAAATTGTTCTCCAAAAAACAAAGAGAAGAAAATAATTGCTATTACCACAGAGATGAAGACGATATAATTTTGTTCAAGATAATACAAATTAAAATACATGGTAATGGAAACATAATTGACACCTTTGCATTTATCGATGAGGGGTCCTCGTTGATGCTGCAACCTAGGAATCTCACGTTCAACCCGTAAAGGAGCTCCACATGAGCCTGTGGCTGTAAAAACAAAGCTTGGATGGCTTATCTACGGACCAACAGGGGCAAATAAACCGGCAAGTGCGCATTTTGGTATTTGCAATTGTTCTAAAACTGATAAAGGGTTAGAGGAATTGGTAAGCAGCTTCTATACCTTAGAAAGTGTAGGAATTTCTTCAAAAGACCTCCGTGTCTCTGAAAATGAAACTCGTGCCGTACACTTGCTAAACAATTTCACCTCATTAAAAGAGAACGGACAATACGAGGTACCTTTGATGTGGCGGCACGGCAAATTTAACTTGCCTGAGCGTTTTGATATGGCTCTTAAGCGACTCATATGCTTGGAAAGAAAATTAATGCGTGATGACACACAACTAAAAATATTGAACAATACAATAAAAAATTATTTAAATAAAGGTTATATTCGTAAACTAAATGATAAAGAAGTTAACCGTGAAGATGGTAAGGTATGGTATTTGCTTATATTTGCTGTGTTCAACAAAAATAAGCCAGGAAATCACGAGTGGTATGGGATGCAGCAGCCAAGTCCGCAGGTGTATCTTTAAATTCATTTCTGTTGAAAGGCCCTGATATGTTGGCCTGCCTGCCCGCGATTCTTTTCAAATTTAGACAGTATTCTGTGGCTATATGTGGTGATATTGAGGAGATGTTTCTTTAAATTCATATTCGACAAGCAGATCGCGATGTTCAAAGATTTCTGTGGCGCAATTGTGATCAGGACAAAATGCCTGATATTTATGTAATGGACGTCATGATATTTGGCGCCACCTGTGCTCCAAGTATCTACCAATATGTAAAGAACATTAATGCTGATAAGTTTAAAAATCAATTTTCATCCGCGGTCAAATCTATTAAAGAAAATCATTATGTCGATGATTTATTAGATTCGGTTAACACGCCAGAAGAGGCAATAAAACTAATCGCAGATGTTTCTTACATACATCGTCAAGCAGGTTTGAACATAAGAAATTGGATGTCAAATAGTGACCCTGTTAGACAAAAATTTGTCATGAAGAGCACAGATGGCACAAAATGCATTAACTTTAAAGATGACAAGGTTGTGGAGAAAGTCCTAGGGGTATTTTGGGAAAACAAGGAAGACATTATTACTCTCAAAATTGCATTATTACATTATTACTCTTGAGAGCGACCTATTTTTGTTAAGGAAACCTCCCACTAAGAGAAATGTTGCGCCTTATTATGTCTATTTACGATCCATTTGGTCTTATTTCAATATAACAATGTCTGTTAAAATACTAATGCAAGATGTATGGCGAAGTAAAGTGACTTGGGATGAGCCAATTCCCTCAGAGCTATTAGACAAATGGTCTCAATGGGTAAAAAACTTGCCTGATTTACAAAATATTCGAATAGAAAGATGCTACTTGCAATCATTAGAAAATTATGGAAATGTAAGCATACAACTACACACGTTTGTTGATGCTAACGCTGATGGTTACGCAGCAGCATCATATTACAGATTCAAGGAAAACAACAAAATTATATGTTCATTGGTTACAGCCAAAAGCAAGGTGGCACCAATGAAAATAATTTCTATTCCCAGACTCGAGCTAATGGCTGCTTTAATTGGAGCTCGTCTAGCTAAATTTATAACAAAAAACCATGATCTTAAAATAAGCGAAAAATATTTTTGATGTGATTCAAAAACCGTACTGAGCTGGATTGATACCGAACATCGGAAATATAGCCAATTTGTAGCATTCAGAGTTACAGAAATTTTGGAGTTAACATCACCTAAAGAATGGAATGCAAACAAAATGTTGCAGATGAAGCGACAAAACGAACGAAACTTAAAAATTCAGTCAAGTCTGATCGGTGGCTTAAGGGCCCCGAATTTTTATACAAGCCTAAAGAAGAATGGCCACGGGCAGAACCATTTTCACCAGCAAAAGAAGAGAGAAAGCAAAATGTACTCCAGATAAAGTTTGAGGCAGTTATAAATATGTTCAGATTTTCAAATTACAATCGCTTGTTGAGAGCGGTAGCATATGTCTTGCGATTTATTAACAGAAGTAAAATAAAACAAAAAAGTGAATTTACTCAGGAGGAATTAACCTATGCTGAATTTGTATTATGTAAAGAAGCTCAAAATGAAGCTTATTTTGAAGAGATTTCTGCACTTAAATCTAATAAGGAAATTGAAAGGTCAAGCGAAATTTATTCCAAATCACCTTATTTTGAAAATAGAATTTTGCGCGTTGACGGAAGAATCGACATGGCAAACATATCTTTGCAACACAAGCGTCCTGTATTACTTCCAAGAAAAAATTACTTAACCAAACTTATATGCCTTCGCTATCATAAACAATTTTATCACGGTAATCATGAAACAGCTATCAATGAGTTACGACAAAAATATTGTTACGTTTATACCTTTTATAAACGCTTTATTGTGAGTTCTTTATTGCAAAAGAATTAACACCAGTTTTTAGAGTTTTTAAATAATAACAATTTTATTATTTACTTTAACTACACAAAGTTGACACAGAACAATTTACTTAAAAATGCACGTCTTCACTCGCTGAGGTTTAATTTACTGATTGATTATCCACTCAGACGCTTCCCCTATTTATACTTGTTCAATTATAACCTAGACGATGTAAGAATCTTCTACTCTCTTTGTGTATATTTTGTTGTTGTAGGTTGTTTATTCGTTGTACAGGCGCTTGTATGCCTGTGTGTATAGTTGTTTTTGTTTTTATGCTGATAAGGTTTCTGCTTGGGATTTGTTTCAATACATTTGTTGTTGCTTTTGTAAAAAAGGGTTTCTTAGAAAACTACGCAGATGGTAAACAACATTGTATATTTGTTGTTGTAAAATTATTTTTTTTGTCTTGCGCGTTTAGATGATAAACAGCATACTTGTATTTTTTTTTTCTTGCATGCCAGGCAGTTAGTAAACAGCATATCAAATTGTAATTGTGTGTGTTTACAAACTTCTACGCAGTTTGTAACCAGTAGTTTGCTTTATTGCTTAATTATTTTATTTTAAACTTAACACATTCGGCTGAATTGCGGGAATTCACGTATTTCACGTATCTTTAGGTAAACTAATGACGGAAATTCCCGCTAATGTTCAGATCAAGTTTTCCAAAGTTTATTCCACTTTGTATGGAGTTTGACTTGCTATATAGGGCTTAAATATAAAATTCGGAAACTTCCGTCATAGTAGAAATATCCGTCATTTGTTCGACACAGCTTAAAAAATTATTCATTATAAAAAACCGGGAATTCAAGCACTTCGTTTTTATATGAAAAAATTAATTGAGTCGCTGGCAGCCACCAGCTAAATTAAAGTGCGGCCGAATGTGTTAAGCAAGACACATTCGTAACACTGCCGCCCGCTTAAGCCTTTTCGTCCCGAATAGGCTCAATATTCCCTCGGCCATACTTGGCCAGTCGCTCCAGGTGGACCGTCTGCATCTTAGACCTCGGACTTTGATATTTCTGTATCCTATAAACCACATCGTTCAGTTTCTTGATCACCTTGTATGGTCCTTCCCAGTGGGTTTGCAGTTTGAGAGACAGTCCTTTTTTTCGTTGTGGGTTTTATAGTAGAACCAGTTGTCCTTCTGTAAATCCTTCCGTATTTGCTGCTCTATCATATCTGGCTTTCATTTTGTCGCAGGACATTTTAATGCGATTGCGGACAGACTCATGGAGCTCATGCAGATCTTCTTGTATTTGAGGAACATTTTCATTATTGTCGTGTGCAGGAATCGGTTTAACGCCAAATTCTAAGTCGGCTTGTAGTTTTAGCTCTCTCCCAAACACGACTTTTGCTGGACTACATGATGTGGAATCGTGGATAGCTGATCGGTATGCCAAAAGAAACTTTGGTACATGCTCGTCCCAATCCTTTTGGTGTGTACTGACTACTTTTCTGAGATATTCTTCCAGGGTGCGGTTGAATCTTTCTACCATGCCATCTGACTGCGGATGCAGTGGTGTCGTTCTCGTCTTTTTGATAAATATCGCACATTTCCTTGAATATGGCCGACTCAAAATTTCGTCCCTGATCGGAATTAAGTTCTGTTGGAACACCGTATCGACACACCCAATTGTTCACAAATTCATCTACAACCGTTTTGGACTCTTGGTTCGGAATGGGATATGCTTCGGGCCATCTGCTGAAATAATCCATTACTACTAGCAGATACCGATTTCCAGCATTACTGTCAGGGAATGGGCCTGCGATATCCATTGCTATCCGCTCAAAAAGGGCGCCGGCGTTGTATTGTTGTAGCTTGCCACGACTTTTTCTGGTTGGAACCTTGGCACGACGATTAAATCCGTGGTAGTTTTTCCATCTGCACTTTCCCAATTTCGATATAAGCAACCATTTACCACTCTAAGGCTATTCCACTGAGCCCAGTATGATTTTGCCAGCGGGCTTTCTGCCGATTTTTCGTTACGGTCCGGTCTTATGTTCTCTAGCTTGGCCGATATAATTTTTGACAAAACGGGATGCTCCTTTTGGGCCTCAGACCAATCTTTTCCTGTGCCAATTTGGATTCGCCTCACATCAATGATGGACTCCTTTTCCTCGACTTTTGTACAGTGCCTGCATTCTACGTTACATGGGCGTCTTGAAAGGGCATCCCGCCTTTCCTGTGCACAATGCTGAAGTCATAGCTCTGCAGACGTTCAATCCAGCGTGCAAGCTGTCCTTCTGGGTTTTTAAACTGCAGCAACCACCGTAATGCGGAGTGATCCGTCCTTATGGTAAAGTGTTGGCCGTATAAGTATTTGTTGTAATGTTTAACACACTCCAGTACGGCTAAAAGCTCCCGTCGTGTTACGCAATAATTTTTTTCGGGCTTGGACAATACTCTGCTATAGTAACCAATAACTTTTTCCGTCCCATTAATCGCCTGAGAAAGCACTCCTCCTATTCCGTTGCCGCTTGCGTCTGTATCCAATATAAATTCGTGTCCAGCTATCGGATAGGCGAGGACTGGTGATGTACACAAAAGCTCCTTTAGCCTTTGAAATGCCTCTTCAGCAGCCCCACTCCAGTGGTACGCTTGCGATTTGCTGGTCAATTCATGCAAGCTGGCAGCCACTTGAGCAAAGTTCGGCACAAATCGCCTGTAGTAGGTGCAAAGCCCCAGAAAACTACATAGCTCATGAAGATTTTGTGGACGAGGCCAATTCTTTACTGCCAATATTTTATCCTCGTCAGTTGATACGCATTCTGCTGTTACACGATGCCTCAAGTATTTGACCTTCTTTTGGAAACAGCGCACATATCTTAACACTTAATTTAAGTCCTGCAGCCGCTATACGCTTGAGAACTTCATCCAGGTTTTTAAGGTGTTCATCAAAGGTCTTTCCCATCACGATTATATCATCCAGATATACTAAACAAGTCTTCCAGTTAAGCCCCTTAAGCACACGTTCCATTAAGCGCTCAAAAGTATCTGGAGAATTGCAGAGTCCAAATGGCATTACTTTGAAATGCCACAACCCACTGCTCGCGCTGAAGGCAGTTTTCTCCTTGTCTTTATCGGCTATCTCAACTTGCCAGTAACCACTCTGCAAGTCTAAGGTAGAGAACCATTTCGTTTCGGACAACGTGTCCAAGGTGTCGTCAATTCTTGGTAGCGGATAACTGTCTTTCTTAGTGACATCATTGAGTTTTCTATAGTCGACGCAAAACTGGTGCTGCCATCTTTCTTCTTTACTAGCACTATCGGCGAGCTCCATGGACTTGAAGATGGCTCAATCACTCCGTTCAGCTCCATTTCGTTTCGTTTTGCAAGGGGAACACTTCTGGGTGCTTGTTTTATGGGCATCGCTTCGCCGGTATTTATTTCGTGTTTCACCACTGCTGTTCTACCTTGGCTTTTGGTATTTAGGGCAAAGACGGCGGTATGTTTTCTTAGCAACTGCTTCGCTTTATTTCTGTCGGGTGCTTTTAGTTCTACTACCCATTTATTCACCTGCTCTGTTAGCAAATCCCGCTCTTTAGCTGTCATTTTGGGGCATTCTGGATATGTCGCACAATTAATTACGGCTCCTGCCGGCTCACATCGACCAATTTCAGCATTTTCGCCAATTGTCTTCTCGCTGCTGGACAGATTTAGTAGTCTCACAGGAACTTTCCCATTGTTGCAGCTTTTCACGAGAGCTTTAGCTGTTATCACATTATTCCTTACGTCTTCTGTTTCTACCACCCACAACCAGTTGTCCACACAATCTGCCTCCACACGCGCCCAAACTATAGTTTCCGCCAGAGGTGGTAGTTTTCGGCGTTCGATCGCAAATAGTTTCCTTACTGCGTCCCTGCTCTCATATCCCACATTTAAAGGAATCTCCACGTTGCCCCAGATCATTATCTGCTGCCCCATGTCCAGATTAATACCGTGAGCTATCATGAAGTCTGCACCGATAATAACTTCATCCACTATGTCAGCGACAACAAACACGTGATCTGCGCTGATGTTTCCGATAGTCAAACGTACCCTGGCTTTTCCATAGACGATGCCTGAATCCCCAGTTGCCGTGCGCAGTTGCACATTCCTTAACGGTCCACTGCCCCTTTAACTAAATCGGGCCATATTACGGACTGAGATGCTCCTGTGTCTATGAGGACTTGCTTCTGTAAGGACTTGCTTCTTTCCATTGATCAATCTGAAGACAGTAAGGTTATTATTTTTCTGTTGCATGATGGAAATGTGGATTGCGGGGCCATCGGTTGTGGGAGCTAGCTCTTACCCCTCAGTGCTAGCTCGTTTTAGTTTAACGGTGACTCGTGCGATTTGGTGTTGTTTGCCCGTTTGTTTTCCCTTGGAGGTGAAGCAGATCTTGACCTTTTCTTAGCAGATCTTGACCTTTTCTTTACAGATATGCAGTTGCGCTGAAAATGTCCGACCTTACCGCAGTTCAAGCATTTTGCACGCGATTTACTTTTTTCTTCCAGTAGCTGGTCAAGCATTTCTTTCATCTCGTACTTTGTAGACTTGTGGCTTTGAGATAACTTTGGCGGTCTCCTGAGCCAGCGCGTACGAGATTGTTTCGGTGAAAGATGCTTTCTCTGCTGCACAAACTGCATATTTAATATCTGGATCTCTTATGCCATTCACAAATGCTTCTATTTTAAACTGATCCAGGAATGGATGATGTTCACCTGGATAAGTAAGCTGCACCAAACGTTCAATCTCCATGGCAAAATCTTGCAGCGTCTCATTTGCCTTCTGCACCCTGCCTCGTAACTCCATTCTGTACAGTTCTCTCTTATGCTCGCCGCCGTACTTGCATTGTAAGGCCACCATTATATCCTCATAATTATTCCTGCAGGCTCCTGGTAAGCTTTCGAGGATTTCGGCAGCTGCACCTTTTAAGGCCAGAATTAGGTCTATAGCTTTTTCTTCATTGTTTCAACTATTTTTGCTGGCCACTGTTTCGAACTGGAAATTGAATACATTAAACGGTGCGCTACCGTCATAGCTCGGGGTGTTTATCCTGCTGGAGTGCTCAGAGACAACTCTCACCGGTCCTTCTCGAATATGGAGGTCGTCCATTTTCGTTTTTAGTTCATGCAATTCTCCGTCCACTTTACTCTCCAGGCCTGACAATTTTTGGTCAAATTCGCTGACTTTCTGTTCAACAGCTTCCACTCGTTTGCCAAATATTTCTGAAATTTCCTGAAATTTCTTGTTTACCTCGCTAACGAGTTTTTCTCCGTTGGCTGTAGAGCTTTCTTGAATTGCATCGATTTTCGCACTGCTGGCTCTAGAACTTTCTTGAATGGCATCGATTTTCGCACTGCTGGCTCTAGAGCTTTCTTGAATTGCATCCATTTTCGCCATCATAGCCGCAAGTATTGAATCCAGGCTAGCATTGGTGTTTGGTAATGGATTACATACCTCAACCGCTTCTTTGTCTTCGAATTCGTATGTCCCAATATCGATGTTTCGCTGCTTGAATTCATCAATCAACCTCCGTTCCAATTCCGCTTTACTTCCCGTTGTTGGCAGATTCAACTTATTCAGTTCCTTCTTTAGCTGCTCAACTTTCAGATCTTCCAACTTCATTGTAGTTGATTTATTTAATATTTTTTTTTTTGTAATTTCACTTCTGACACCAGTTGTTACGTTTATACCTTTTATAAACGCTTTGTTGTGGGTTCTGTATTGCAAAAGAATTAACACCAGTTTTTAGAGTTTTTAAATAATAACAATTTTATTATTTACTTTAACTACACAAAGTTGACACAGAACAATTTACTTAAAAATGCACGTCTTCACTCGCTGAGGTTTAATTTACTGATTGATTATCCACTAAGTCGCTGCCCCTATTTATACTTGTCCAATTAGAATCTAGAAGATGTAAGAATCTTCTACTCTCTTTGTATGTATTTTGTTGTTGTAGGTTGTTTATTCGTTGTATAGGCGCCTGTATGCCTGTGTGTATAGTTGTTTTTGTTTTTATGCTGATGGGTTTCTGCTTGGGATTTGTTTCAATACAGTTGTTGTTGCTTTTGTAAAAAAGGGTTTCTTAGAAAACTACGCAGATGGTAAACAACATTGTATATTTGTTGTTGTAAAATTAGTTTTTTTGTCTTGTGCGTTTAGATGATAAACAGCATACTTGTATTTTTTTTTCTTACATGCCAGGCAGTTAGTAAACAGCATATCAAATTGTAATTGTGTGTGTACAAACTTCTACGCGGTTTGCAAACAGTAATTTGCTTTATTGCTTAATTTTTTTATTTTAAACTTAAGCAAGACACATTCGTAACAATATTATATATCAAAACTCCGTGCTACATACAAATCAGTTATTCGATGTTGCCAAATGTGCAAAATTACTAAGGCTACTCCCAAAGTTCCTCAAATGGCAAAATTGCCACGCGCACGCTTCGTATCGTACAGTGCACCATTTACATATACTGGAATTGATTTCTTTGGCCCAATATTAGTGACGGTAAATCGTCACAAGGAGAAAAGATATGGTTGTTTGTTTTTTAACAACAAGCTCTTGCATTTTGGCTGTTCGTTATTTTATGGGCCGAAGAGGCGATAATGGCACAAATTTTGTTGGCGCTGATAGGTAGTTACGAAGAGCATTAACAGATGTGGACCGTAATGAATTAGTAAAAACATTTACTACCTCAACAATTAGATGGAATTTCAATCCGCCTGCAGCACCTCACATGGGCAGCTCATGGGAGCGTCTAGTTCGCTCAGTGAAGACAATATTATACAAAATTATAACCTTGAGACACTCAACTGATGAAATTCTATTAGGCATGATAATTGAAATATAATAAACTCTAGACCACTGGCCTATGTTCCAATCGAAACAGATACGGCAGAGGCCATAACTCCAAATCATTTCTTGATGGGAAGCTCTAACCTCTTACGTTGTGCGATGACAGTGGACTGGTACTGCGTCAAAACTGGCTAATTTCCCAGCAGTATGCAAATATATTTTGGCAGAAATGGTTAACTGAATATTTGCCGACATTAACCTGTAGAACTAAATGGCATGAGAAAACAAAACTTCTAAGTCGGGGGGATTTGGTTATTATTGTTGACCCTGTCCTACCTAGAAATGTATAGGCGCGTGACAAGGTACTGGAAGTGAGATTGGCAAAAGATGGACAGGTACGCAGAGCACAAGTACTAACTCAACGTGGAATAATGGAGCGACCTGTAAGCAAATTAGCCGTTTTGGAAGTAGCTCAACCAGAGAAGTCTGACATCGAAGAAGTTTCCTGTCATACTGCGGGGAGGATGTTAG
Source organism: Trichopoda pennipes (assembly GCA_030448955.1). Classification (NCBI taxonomy): domain Eukaryota; kingdom Metazoa; phylum Arthropoda; class Insecta; order Diptera; family Tachinidae; genus Trichopoda; species Trichopoda pennipes. The sequence continues at coordinate 393,537 of JASKUP010000090.1, forward strand.
CGCGACTTACAAAGGCCACCTGAATCAGATGGTATCACCGATTTTATTTCGGTGTAGCATCGGCTCTGATTCCCTGTTGTGTTGCCGCCTTCGCCATTTTCTTTTTTTGATATACTTCTTTTGGTACGAGGACAGCAAGCAGCTCAGACGAGATTAACTATATAATTAAAGTTTCCACAATTTCCTTGCTAAAAGGAATTTTAATAAACTAATATTTCATAATAATCAAGTTTTGTTGTGTTTATTATTTATTTAAAATCCAGAGGAAATTGTTGGGCCTGATCGACTGCCTTTTCAAAAGTCTTTTTAACCCCAAAATGTCCGCTGTGTGGCATGTTATGAAAATCTTCAATTAATCGATATTGTTTTATACTTTCATGTATTATTTTTGACAGTTTATAAATTATTATTTTAACCCATTAACGACGAATACCCAAAAATAGAGATGTAATAAGAAAATTCTAGCTACAATCAGGTGAGAGGTATCGCAAATGTGTTTTCAATGATAGGTAGAGGAAGACTGGAACTAGTTAAAAAAATTGGAGAGCCATATATGGTCATGTGTTGTGAGGAGTAAAAAGTCGGCAATTTTATAAAGTGAAAAAATTTCAACATAATTGGCTCTGGAAAATTTGAGGAGTGGATTGTACGAAACCCTTTTATGTCTTTATAGCCTTGGACGTCCTCTATCTATAAAAAAATCAAGAGCATAGGTCTTCACCTCTGGGCTACAGGTTCAGATTTATAGCATGGGTATTTAAATACCCACTTATGCATAAAGGGGTTTTAAAACGTATCAAACACAAATTTTATTTTTAAGTAAAAATGTGTTTTTTGTGCGGTTTTATTATATATATGTATGTTTATTACATTGAGTACTACTTGTGGTGTAATAGATTTATTACTATTTTGATTTTTTTATTTTATGAATATTCTTTGGACTGTCGGCATGAAACTGTGCAAAACAGACTTTTGGATGCAAGTTCGCATTGCATCCATACTCAGTTTTTCCACCACATTGCTTACACCGGCCGCGTTTGCCAATCTTGTCAACTATGTGATCAACTTTATCCATTCGCTTTGTCATTATTTGCGCATTCGTTACAACTTTTCTATAAGCATGGCTTCGATTTTCAGGAATTGTTATCAATGCTTCAACGACAATGATCCGAAAATCGAGTTGATTCATGGGTGGCAAGCCTTCAACTTTTCTGCAGATGCAGTGCAGCTTCCAAGCGTTCACCATACCAGCATCCATAGCATTAGTGAGTAGCGGCCAATACCACTTCTTTCCGCGTACTTGAATGCGATAATTGTTCATAGCATTATCGAACAAATCAACTCCACCCATTCGTTGATTGTATTGGTGTATAAGATGTGGTTGCTCAATTGTTACCATCTTCCGATTTTTCCAATCGAATCTTCTTGCTCGGCACATCGGCTCTACTCCCAAGAAATTCGACATCACTGTAACCACCTAAATCAAAAATTTCAGTATTGTAGAAATAAAGTGGAATAATATAAGTACATACCGAATTATCTTTCCACCGTACAGCGATTATTTTGTTGTTTTTATCAAAACAAAAATGTGATGAGCCTCGAGGCTTCCTTTTCACCATTTTTATATCTTCCAATGGTGCATGATTGGTTCGGTTTTCGCGAACGGTAACTATTGCAAAACATGCCTTTTGATTCAATATGCACAGCAAATTATGGCTCGTAAAAAAGTTGTCAAATGTAACATTGTGTTGATTTGCATTAGATATATTTTCCAAAAATCGTAAGACTACATTCTTTCCAAGACCATAATCAGGGTTATTGTTAGCAGCAGCGCCTGTATATACCTGTCGCTGAAGCTAAAACCCAGTACTTGTGACCAAATCGTATCGGTTTGTTTTTGATAAACATTTTCAAAGAGTGGCGACCATGGTATGTAATCATTTGTTCGTCCACTGACAGGTTGTGAGAAAATATACCATATTGTATGAATTTTTTATTTAGAGCATCATTTAAGGGAGTTATTTTAGCAAATTTATCATTTCAATCCAGATTTTTATTATCACAAACATGTATAATTTGTTTTATTTGTTCGAATCTATTCTGACTGATTGCATTTTTTACAATCTGGCATCCAAGAGATGCTTGATTTGACCGGTATGATCTGATTGTCGGCAAAGTATGATATCCTGTAAGATACAAGATTCCAACAAATGTTTTCCTTTCTGTAATTGAAGTAACGAAACCAGAAAGGTTTTTTTGTCCAGCATATTCATTGGTTCTTTCGACAATAACATTCATGACTTCTTCATCGATAAAACATTCCCATAATTGTAACGGTGTATACGAACTTGCCGAAGCCAAAATAGCATGAGAAAGAAGGTATTTCACACAATTTACCGATTATTTGGTAAAAAGCTTTTTGACCAATATCTTTATTATCGAAAGGTTGCTTATCAAAACTGAAATTATGCGGTTTACTCCATTTGGGCTTATTTCCCACTGAGGCACGATGTTTTGACTTCGATGTAGATGGTTGCGAGTCATTATTCGTATTAAAAAGGTCATACTCTGTTTCCATTACTTCAGAAGACATTGGTAGATTCACGTTATCATCATAATAAATGTACTCAATCTCAAAATGGCCAGACGTTTCATTAGGAAATTGAGTTTTGTCATGAAGAGTTGGGATATTATCATCTATATCATCATTATCCGGCGGATTTTTTTAAAAATTTATTTTATTAGCTTTATGGCCTAGCTTCCTCGTCACTTGTCCAACTATCTATCTCTGCTTTTAGTTCAATTTGGGTTAAAAATTTACGACGAAACATTATTTGTATATTACTGACTCACGATTCGCAATGAAATGAATGGCTACAACAGTGAAGTATCAATTTACAGTAGAATTGCATCAACCACTTATTTTATTGCATTTAACTTCGCTTGCTCTTACAAAAAACGTGGAAGTCCTTAATTATTTTTTTAAAAGAGCGCCACACACACCACACACTAACCAACATATAAGGAAACAATAGATAAAATCACCTGATATGCATCAAAAGAATCGTTTCCAGCTAATATTAAAAAAAAAAAAAAATATTTTATTACACGTTAAAGCCAAGTGGGTAGAAAAACTCCCATTGGCTACAGGCTGATGCTTAACAGATATAAATGCTCTAAACATTACCTGTGTGAAATTTAGTCAAAATCGGACAACGGAATCGGAGTTCAGGCGTTAATGGGTTAATATTGTTATTCTGCAGATTATTATATTTTTCTTTAAATTTTTCGGCCGTTAATATTTTTGAAAATTTCATCGTTATCATATAGTACGCACTTTTTACTTTTCAAATTTTTCAATTTTAACAAAGGTTTCTTCATAAATGTTTCGGAAAACATAGGATTTTCGCTTTTGCTAAATATTATATTTGTAATATTGTTATTCAATGCATTTATTTCATTTTATTAATTTTTTTGTTTTTTAATTCCTTGTGTTGCAAATTATTATCATATATAAATTTTATTCTTTGAAGCTTCCTAATATCATTAAATCCCACATACGGAGGTGATCAGTTTCCTTTGGAGACATGCCGTTTGTTTTCTTTTTTTCTTTACTATTTTGTTGTTATTTTGGTTAATCTATTGGAGTCCTTTAATTCTTGATAATGCGCCTGTGTTTGCGTTGTCCGAACCTTTTTTATATATAATATCAAATATTATCATATATAAATTTTATTCTTTGAAGCTTCCTAATATCATTAAATCCCACATACGGAGGTGATCAGTTTCCTTTGGAGACATGCCGTTTGTTTTCTTTTTTTCTCTACTATTTTGTTGTTATTTTGGTTAATCTATTGGAGTCCTTTAATTTTTGATAATGCGCCTGTGTTTGCGTTGTCCGAACCTTTTTTATATATAATATCAAAGTCATAGTCTGCTAGGTCTAGTCTAATTCTAGTTAATTTTGAGGATTGATTTTTATGTGAAAATAGTGCAATGAGGGGTCTTATGGTACGTTATTACAGTAAATTTTCTTCCATATAAATATGGTCTAAAAAATTGCATTCCGCAATAAATTCCTAGTAGTTTCTTTTCAATAACCGATTTGTTTCTTTCAAATTGATTTATTGACTTGCTTGCGTAGGATATAGGTAAATCGTTACCTATTTTACCCTGCTTCCAAAGCCACGTTTGAAGCATCCGTAGTCAGTATGAATAGTTTGTCAAAATTGGGATATTGTAGTATAGGTGGGTTGTTAAGTTTGTTTCTTAATGTGTCATATGCCCTTTGACAATCTTCGGGTCATTCGAATTTTACTTTTTTTCACTGCAGACTATTTAGACAATTGGCCGTTTTGGCAAAGTCCGGTATGAATCGTCTGTAATAATTGCAAAATGCCACGAATCTTCTAACGTCATCTGCGTTCTTTGGGATTGCTCGATTATCTTGTATATTGATGGGTCAGTTCTAATGCCGTTTTTTGTAATCAAATGACCCAAGTATAATACTTCAGGTCTCAAAAAGCAACATTTTTCAGCATTCAGTGTTAGGTTATATTGTTCGAGTCTTTTAAATACTTTTATAAGATTCCCATTGTGGTTTTTCAGACTACATCCAAAAACAATAATGTCATCGACATATAAGAATGCCTCCAATTGTAGGCCAGTTAATGCTATAGTCAACATCCTTTGGAAGCTATTGGATGTTATTTTTAGGCCAAAGGGAAGTCTATTATATTGACAATGACCATCGGTACGAACGATGGAACGAACTTGTCATATCAAGAGTTGAAAAATACTTTGCTCGTCCCAGTTTGTCCAAAATATCCTCGAGTCTTGTTAATGTGAATTTGTCATTTACTATCCTATCATTCAAACGTCTGTAATCCACAACTAAGCGCCGTTTTGTCATTTCACTTTGTCCCTTTTTAGGCACTAAAAGTAGTGGTGAATTGTATGGTCTTGCTGATGGTTCAATGGTATTTTCGTTTAGAAGTTCTTGTACTTGTTTGTTTATTTCGGTTGATTGTGTTTGGGGTAAGCGGCAGTTTTTTATATATACTGGTGTGTTGTCTTTCAGCTCAATATTTTGTTTGTATATTCCTTCGAGATGGAATATACTCTGGTATTGTTTTAATATACTGTACATACATTGTTTGTTTGTTCTCCTTGTCGAAATCGTGAAAATTTATAGCTTTTAGTAGTTTTTGAAATCTTGGTTCGGAAAATATTGCACTTTCCTGTGGGCAATTTTTAAAAATATTGTAGTGTCTTAATGGTGTTAGAGAAATTTTTATATCTGATAGGCGTACTGGTTGTTCTGTTGTATTTAAAATTTTCACATGTCGATACCCGTTTCCCGGTATTATTGTGTTTGCTAAAAAAATTCCGCTTTCTATTTCCTTATTACATATTACATTGTCTTCAGCTACTTCGATATTGATTGGTACTATCTTGTCACTCCTTGGTGGTGTTATGATATTGTAAAACTGTTTCATATTTAATTCTATTGGGATTGTTATATTATTTTCATTTATATATGCGTTGATGGTGTGTCTGTCGTAATATATTACACAGTTGTATTTGTAAAAAAAGCTATTCCCAAAATCCCATCTGTCTTTACTGGAAAATCGCTGTCGACTAAGCAAACTTTATGCTTTATTTTCTGTTCTCCTGCTATTAGTTCTAGTGCAGCTGAACCAATAGTATACTTTTTAATCTGTATGTATCTTCTTTTATTATGTCATGATTATGTATTACATTTTCCTTACATAAAGAGAGGTCGGAACCTGTATCTACCAAGAATGTCAATTTATAAGGAATGTTTTTAATAGTTATTTATATAAATAAAATTTGATATATTAGTGTTAATTGTATGAGTTTCTAATTTTCTCTTTTTGGAGATTCTAGTTGAGTCTCCGGGGTTTCTCCGTTTCCCTGTTGATGAATTATGCGAACGTTTGGGAAGTTATGTCTCTGATTGCTCTAATTAAAGTTCCTGCTGTTTCTATTGAAGGAAGCTATTATTTTCGTAATGCCTGTTTTTATTATTGCCATAGTCATTATTGTACGGTTTCTCTTACTTATGCGAAAAAATTTTAATGTACCCATTGCCTGAAGTAATCTATCCTGTGTACTGGCAACCTCGTATGCTTGTAATAGTGTTTTAGGTTGTGCCGCGACTACTGCTGTTCTAATATTTTCATGTAAACCCTCTTGGAATGTCTCGAGTGCCAATTTTTCATTCATCATTCTAATTGTAGATCGTGCTATTTCATTTGAATTTTCGCCTAAGTCCATGAATTGTATAACTGTTAATTCTGTGATTAAGGTATTTATTTTGTCTCTATATCCCGACACAGTACCTTTCTGTCGAGTATTTCTGATTTATGAATGAAGACAACTGGCTGTTTTTGTTGGTTTAATATTTGTGGATAACAATTTTTTTAGTTCGCTTAGTGTATACCTTGTGTCATTGATATGTTTCTAAGAAAATGTGTCGGTTCTCCGACGAATGTCGGAATAGTGTCTGAAGCTTTTTTACCATCAAAATCAGACATGTTTGAGCTTGTGGGTGATAGATTAGAATGTTCCTGTAAAAGTTCGATTGCAGTTATTTTTTAAATTTTAAATTCTTCAATTTTTTTTATCCTTAATGTCTTTGGTAGGTATCCTGCCAATTTTCCAAATTCCTTACAAATTTGGTTAACTAGATTGTATTTTTCTTTTATAGTATCTTTTCTGTATTTTCTACCTTTTGATTTCTTTGCATTTGTCATTAATGTTTGAATTTCCTTAAGTGATATAAATCTATATTTATTTATTCATATTCTAATTGTTCCGTTTGCCTTTACGTAGTCACAATTTTCAAGGAATTATTTACAAAATTTATGTAGATATTTTATTTATCAAATTTAAATTTATATTAAATTGTTTTGTTTTTTGTTTATTTGTTTTTTATATTGAATGATTTATTTATTTTAACCGATTTCTTGTTTGTGTGATTTAAAGTGTTTTAATTTAAACTTCAGCTAGACACATTGTTAAATTAAATTTGTTTAGTACTTGTTTCTTACATGATTTAATTTCTTTTATTTACTTAAAATTATTACAATTCGTTTTATTTCTATTATTAGTTTAAGTTTTCATTCTTCCACAAGTTTGTAGATATTTTATTTATTTTAGTTTAAATGTTTAGTTTATATATATTTTGTTACAATTATTGTGGTTAAATAAATTTATAAATGAATGTTTTTGTTGATTTATTTTCTCTTAAGTTTTGTAAAATTCTAAGTTAAGCGCTTATTAATTATTTTTCGTAACGGTAAATTTTAGTAAATACTTTTACTTAAATATGTATATATTTGTTTAATTTATTTCTCTTCCCGAGATCAACGTCTTATTTCTTTTACATCTTAACATCAACTGACTCTTTTTTCTCTAGCAAAACCCACCCTTATATTTCTGTCGTTTTCTACACTCTCTTGTCTCTTGTTCGTTCGTCGTTAAGTGTTGTCAATGTTATTGTCTAAAAGCTGTTTTAATTTCCAATCTGTCCGATCTTCGTCTTTGTCCAGTTCCTACATTCGGCCGTCCTGAAATTACATTTGCCCTAAATGTATGGTTCATGAACTCAGCGACCGTGGTGCATTTCCTGGAGCCTTCACCTTCTCCTATCTTTTCCACTTCGTAACGGTCATGATCTGACTTTCTTACTATTTTGTAGGGTCCCAGATACTTCGGTTTTAACTTCAGGCCGGTTCCAAACTGGGTTCGCTTAATGGCTACCAGGTCGTTTATTTTATATTGCCTTGCGGGTACTCTGTTCTTGTCAAAGGTTCTCCTGTTCTCCTGTTGAATTCGCAATATGTTCTCTTTTGCTCTTTCTCGCAGCCTATTACGATCTTGGTTGAGGCTACTCACTGCTTCTTCTTCCAGGAGTTGTCTGATTTCCGTATCTTCTTTGGTTCGCATTTTAAGGCCCGTCATTATTTCGAAAGGTGTGCTACCCGTGCTTCTCGGTGGGGTGTTATTAATCGTCCTCTGAACTTTCTCAACATGTCGGTACCAATTTTGTTGCTTCTCTTGGCATAGCTTCGCCAACATGGTATTCGCTCGACCTGGCCGTTGCCGCGTGGCACCCCTGTTGCGATAAGCAAATGTTGGATTTCTTCTGCTGCACAATAACTACTAAACTCTTTCGACGTGAATGCGCTGCCTCTGTCGGATTTCAAAAAATTGCAGACTGTCTCTGTAACCGATCAATTACCTCACTAGAGCCTGTGGTTTTCGTAGGGTATAGCCATACGAATTTCGAGAACGCATCGACTATTACTAAAATATGGTTATATTGTTTTGTCGTCTTTTCCATTGGCCCTATGTGGTCCAAATGATATGTCATCAATGGGTTGTCTGACTTATCAATGGGGTCCAGCAAACCTTCTTTTCTACCCGCTTTCGCTTCAGACACAATGCATTCGATGCAACTCTTTACTACAGCGTCGGCCTTGTTACTTAATTTTCGTATATAAAAGTTTTTCTCAACGAGATCCGCCGTCTTTTTAGCCGCAAAATGTCCTTGCCGATGAGCCATCTCTATTATTTCTACTTGCGGGAATGACAACAAGTTCCTTAGCGGGATCCTTGTGCACCAAACCGTATTTTAAAAAAAAATCTTCATATTGTTAGGTTTCTAATATCTTCATTACCGCTTTAATCCATTCGTCTTCTAATTGGGCTTCTTTTATTTTATGGCGCAGAGAATCTTCAATCATCAGGCAAGAGACCCTACTTAAGGCGTCTACATGCCTCATTTTGGAACCAGATCGATGTTCGATTACATAATCGAAATCTTGGAGGAAAAGAGCCCACCTTGATACTCTCAAAGGCATGTCCCGTTTCTTCATCGTCATAGCAAATGCGTTACAATCAGTAACTATCTTTATTTTCAGCCCCATTACGAAAGTACGCCATTTCTTTAACGCTTCGATCACTGCCAACACCTCTAACTCATACGAATGGTAGTTTTCTTCGAACGGGGTTGTTTTCCTACTCATGCATTGAACAGGATGCAGCTGACCATCCTCAGAATCTCTCTGCAGTAAAACACCACCATAGCCATGCCTACTGGCATCTGTATGGACTTCCGTTTTGCGTGTGGATTAAAAAGTCTAAGCACTTTAGCACCTACCAAAGCGGCTTTCAATTGTTTTTCGGCTGACTTTTCTTCATCGCTCATCTTAAAGGGAGTGTCTTTTCTAAGCAAATTGGACAGAGGTCGGGCGATTAATGCATAATCCTTGATGAAGCGGCGAAAATAGGAAGTTAGTCCTAAAAATCTCTGAACATCCTTTTGAGTTTTTGGTGTGGGAAAATTTTCGATAGCAGCAGTTTTCTCTTTTGAAGGAAGAATTGTAGAATTCTCTATGACGTATCCCAAGAATGTAATCTTCCTCATAAGGAATTGACACTTGCTCCATTTTATGTTTAGTCCATTTAATGATGCGACTTTCAGAACCTTTTGTAATTTTTCAATGCCTTCTGCTTCAGTTTCCGACGGGATCACCATATCGTCCATATAGAGTACGATAGTTCCATCCGAAATCAACTCGTGAAAGATTTCTTTTACATCTTAACATCAACTGACTCTTTTTTCTCTAGCAAAACCCACCCTTATATTTCTGTCGTTTTCTACACTCTCTTGTCTCTTGTTCGTTCGTCGTTAAGTGTTGTCAATGTTATTGTCTGAAAGCTGTTTTACTTTTCAATCTGTCCGATCTTCGTCGTTGTCCAGTTCCTACATTTATATTTCTAATATTTTAGTGTATTTTATATTTTAATTGTTAGTAGTGAAATTTCTAAAAATTTGTTTTTTTTTGTGTAATTTTTTAAAAATAACCAAACTCCTAACCACATTATTAAAACCAGAAATATTATTATGATGTCTAAACTTAGTGATACTTTATTATCATTTATATCATACGCGCTGGATTCTTGTTTTAAGTTGGTATCAGCTATTCTCATTGCTTCGATATTTGCTAAAACTTGTTTTAGTCGGTCTTTTTGTGCATTAAAAAATTTTCCACCCTGTCTTCTTTAGTTCCTGGAGTTTCTGTATCAACTTTTTCTTTTGGTAATCCTCGGATATGTTAATTACTTGTTGTAGTTCTACAAAACTGCTCTCGTACCGTTTTTTGTTGCCCCCTTCCTTTTTTTTAGGCTTATTAAGTTCCTCTCTGAATTGTTTTAGATTTTTTTTGTATATTTTTTTTCTTTCTCTATACTGCTGTATAGAGATTGGGTTAGGACCTGCTTCTTTGGTTGTAGGGATGTATTCTGCAGGTTGTTCAGTGCTGTTTCTAACTGATTTGGAGATAAATTCCTCCGCTAAGTCTTCCCACTTTTTAAATATCTCGTCAATTTCTTCCTTGGAGGGCATCAAGATTTAAGAAAGCAATTAAATTATTTGCAGGATTGTTTTATTTACTAAGGATTATCTTAGCACCCCTGCCAACTTTTGCCAGCGTTTTCACGCCGGTTTTTGAGAATTAAAGATAAGTTATAATTGCTTGTCAAATTAATTCTACCTTTATTTCACTTATATTCTTGCTTATATACTAAATTTATGTCTATTCAGCACAATTTTACCAAAATTAATTTAAGTATTGATTTTGCATAAAGGAATAGAATGTCTGTATGCAGCAACTAAGTATTTTTATGTGTACGTCGGTGAACTTCGTGTGATGATACAAATTATTCTAAATTTTGCAAACATAATTGTAATTTAAGTAGTTTCATGTTCATGATCATTTAAAATATGTGAGAAGTTTATTGACGTAACAGTGTTGAAATGTTTTGGTTCACCTTTGCTGACAATAGCAAAAATAAAAATGAATAAAGTTTATAATTTGTGGTTACAGTTTGTGTTTATAGGGTGGTGCGTAACTATATGTACACTACAGAAGAGTGTGGATATATTTTCATGCTTAAATGAGCCCCATTACCTCTTTCCTCACCATTGCGTTTTCAAGCCCAATATCATCTCAACAAAATTGTTCTCTACAGTTAAAAACATCGTTACTATACCAGGCCTTGAAACTTTTGGATCATTATCTCCAGAAATTTGTGCCGTCGTATAGTAAATTCTTGTCTGTGAACATAGAGTTTTTGCCAATAATAAAAAATATGTTGTTTTGAAGCGTAAACATCTGTTATTATAACTCGGTATTAGATAGACGCTAAAGTGTAAACACATATTGTTTTCAATCGCTATAATAATGTCGAATGATTAAAAAGATGTTTTGCGGGGAAGTCTGATACTTTCTTTCATTTTAAGAAAACGGCTGCTAAAAGTATCAATTACTGGTAGAGCAACATGCAAAAAGTCAAAAACTTGTAAACGATGGTTTGGGCGATAGATCGATGGGTATAATGATAACTCCAAGTGGAAAAAGCGGTCTTTTGAATTATGAACTATTAAAATCGGGTGATACGATTTAAAGAGAGCACTCAACGAAAAACGACCAGAATATATGACTAGACACGAGGCAACGCTCAGTCACATATTGCAAGATCGCTCAAAAACTATTAAAAAAACAGTAATAGTGATTACCATTTGTTTCTATCGATACAGAACGCTCTTACTGGTATGCGTTTCACTTCAGAATAGGATATTAGATATTGCTTTGATTTATTCCTTTCATCGAAACCGGATCAGTTTACTACTAGAAAGATGAGAAAAAGGACTGGTTAACGATGGACAATATTTTGAATAATGTACTAACTCACTTTCTTACTATAATAAATGCACTTGTCAAGCAAAAAAATCGACCTCTTTTATTTGTATACCTATTATTATTCAAAAATTGAAATGTATTACTGTGGGGAAAGCTTATCCATATGACCATTTCACATATAAATCATTAGTGATTTTAACACCAATTTTGTGTAGAGTCTTATATCTCAAACCAAATAGAATTAGGAACTATATTCAACCAATACAGCAAAAAAACAGCAAAACTCCAAAAATGTTATATAAAAACACTGTAACCATTAAGAAACAATTTTTTCATCTTTTCACTTTTCCACATAAGAGTTTCCATATGCTAAACGCAACGTGTACATGCAATGGAAATAAATTTATTATTTTTGGAATCATGTTCCAAATAAAAGATTTTTGCGCTTTTTGTAAAAATTAACTAATATTTTTTTTGCTTTCTTGTTACATATGAAAAATTGTTTCTTCATGGTTACTGTGTATGTATATGCTTTCGCCATAAATATTTATGTTTAATAATTTTAACAAAATATCACATCTCGGTTAGTAATTAGCAAAATGCCCTGCTGTGTTCCCATGTTGCTGGCACTTATTTCTGTATTTCTTGTTTTGCAACTAAGTGAAAAATTAAAATAATTAAATAATTAAACAATTTTTTAACTCTGTACAGAACAAATTTGATCCAAAAACTGTAAAATGTATTATCGATTTTAAAGACATGATAAATGGAATTTTTAATCCACCACCGAAAAGAACAAATGATGATTTGGAATCGGATTGTGAAGAAGATGAACCGGACTCAAATCCTACTGAAGGATATGTTGAAAATGAGGGGCGAAATATATTAGCAGAAGAGAATTTAGAAATTTCAACTATAACCGCAGCATGCTGCGAAGAAAAATCAGACGTATCTGGAAAAACTCAAAATGAAAACGACAACAGTACACTTATTGCAAGCTATCCCACAATAACGTGTCCATCAACAGTTAACGCACCCACAACATTTGGAAGTGAAAATGTTACAAGCCATCGACTTTTAAGAAGATCTTTGAACCTATCGCGTAATAACTCAACTGAAACTCATATTACACTTAATAACGACCATAATATAAGGCCAAATAAAATAAGAATTGAAGCTCGAATAGATTCTGATAAAAAGTCCAACTTCCGTAACAAAACATTTAAAAGTAACAATTTTAAATCCAGTCGAAGCCTACGTTCTAGTAAACGAGATAAAAATCAAAACGAGGACAGTGCTGTGCGAGCCTATTCCAAACCCAAGGAGCCAGAAATAATTGAAAAAATTTTAAGCAGCCCAATCAAAATGAACATCCCCCCAAACTCTCAAAAACACCCATCGGAAAAGTTGACTACAAATGAAATAATAGGTGAAGACAGTGATAACCATAATGAAATCACCCAAAACAAATCTGCTGTTACATCCACTGAAGAGGTAATTATAAGTAAGTAAAACTTAAAAAAACAATATTAATTAATTTTTTATTAGCTTGATATATCGGAAGTAATACCGGAATCACCAACGACTCAATCTTCGAAAACTTTTGTAGGTAAAACGACTCGTTTGGTGGCAAGCTCTTCAATGCGCTCAATGCACAGTCGTAGATTTCGCTGTATTTCAAAAACCAGTGGCAAAGTGAGTACTACATCATCTACCTCCTCTACCAGACGATCAAGACTTCAACTTTAAGCACATTTGTATGAAATATTTAAAATCCAGTTTTGTACTTTCAAAAAACGTCATTAGATCTGTTACAAAAAGTATTAGATTTTAATTAACTTGACGTTATTAAATTTTTTATTTGAACTTTTCAATGTTGTTTGCAAAGTTATGGAAAAATTTTTTTAGATTGAAGACATTCACGTCACCAATTTGTTTTACGAAAGTTATTCTCTAAAGATAATAAACATATATTTCGGCGTTAACGCGTTAATTCTTTGCAGTTTTCTGTAAAACAAGTGAATAAGTACCAAAAATAGCAATGTTGAGATTAACCGCACACAAACCTTCGCCAATTTCATTGTAAGTTTCAGTTCATTTTGTTATCTAAAAAACAAATGAAAGCTGTATTATCCTGATAGACATATGATTTATATACCATGGTATCAATACTGAAGTTTGAAGTACTAATTATGTGACAGACATGTAGATTAGAAAAAAATTAAAATTGTCAAAGCTGTTCTACAGCTGGTAGAACTTATGAAAAAGTTAACTTCCAAACCAACTGTCATACTACGTTAACTTTTTGGCATTTATGATTATAGTCTGGTAAATCATCATGAATAGACAGGCGCTTGTACAACCATACCTTATTAGATATGATAATTATCCAGATTTACTACGAAAATCCCATATTAAGTTGATTAACTCATAGGTGCGGAATTATATTTAGCGATGGGGTTCATTTTTGGCTAACGGATTAAATATGACTATTATATACCGAAAAATGCAAAGTTTGATACGATTTCTTGAAAAAATATGTCAAAGCCAGGTAGTAGGCCCAACTGGCTTAGGGGAAAACATCGTATGTCTTCTTCGTGACATAAGGACAGCAATGCTCTTAAAAGTACTTGATATTAGCTTTGTCAACAATAGCAGGAATGGCCATATGCCTGAAATCATTATCATATGTAAATGCTATTGACATTTCAAGCAAACAAAATTTTATTCCTGGTGTTATTTTTACAATTTTAAGCCCTCAACTGATAAATTTAATTCTGCTAACAATACCTGTAGACTCACCGATTGATTTACTTCTATTTTACAAAAGCCTACTACTACTCTTACACTACGTTCATTTTTGTTGCTTCGGAATATAATTATATTTTATGTTGGCACGCATGTAGTATGCAAATCCTATGTCATTCAGGGGTATTACAGTATGTTTTCAATTGTTACTTTAGGAAGAGCAGAATTACCTAGAAATGTGACCTGAATAGCTTTATTAAAAAAATACAATTTTTTTTAAATAATTAAAACTCGTTATTTAAAAGGGTGTTTTTTGGAGCTTTAGGACATTTAATTCACTCCCACAACCTTTTTTCACAGTTCTTTTTGGAATTAGTTTGTTTGAAAGTTCAACATGAATAGACTCATGGTGCTTCGACTATCCAAAAAAAATTTGAGAAAAACGATTATTTAGTCAATCTTTTTGCTTTTTGAGCTTTTTAGTTAAAAATTTCCTTTTTATTTATATTACTTTTATTTTTATTCGACCTTTTTTAATTTAATTAAATATGAACTAATCTTTTAACGGTCGTTTAAATAATTTAACGATTTTATTTTTTCGATATTTCGCTTTCCTGTAGAAAGCTTCTTCTGAAAATTATTTTTTATATTTTACAAAAACAAAAAATTATAGCAATTTGAAAAGAAAAAATTTTTTATATGTTTTGTCAAATGTTTTCAAAAAATTTGTTCTTTTCAAATTGTTATAATTTTTTGTTTTTGTAAAATATAAAAAATAATTTCCTGAAGAAGCTTTCCACAGGAAAGCGAAATATCGAAAAAATAAAATCGTTAAATTATTTAAAAGACCGTTAAAAGATTAGTTCATATTTAACTTTTTATTTATAGTTAAACAAAATTCACTGAATGGAAAAAATTACAGATACGTTTAAAATACACCTAATAAGAGTGATAAAGAAAAACCAAGAAAGCTGTAGTGATCTTTCTCATCTCTAATTTTGGTACGTGCTGTGCCAGTTACCCACAATTAAATGTATGGCTGATATATGTTTCTAAAACATTATATGTTAAAAAAAATTATGATGTCATAAGCTCTATTGTTTTTTTTTGACTATAGTGCCAAAATCCAATTTTCATTCATTTAATTTTATGTAATCTTAAGTGTGTGAAGGTAAATTCGGATTTTGAAAAAACTGAGTTTTTAAACTTAGTTATTGTTTTCATAACGGCCACTTCTCTAATATTAAGACTTTACCAACTTCAAGAGCAAATTTTTAGCAAGTGAATTTTTGTCTTTAAGAATTGTTTTACACATTTAACTTTTATCATAGCTCTAAGTACACTCTAGTGCAGTTTTCACATATCGGACTTAGTTGTCTTATTCTTAATTATTAATTCATATCTTACGTATCGTTCAAATTCTTCGCTTAAAAATTTAAGCTAATGTAGATGAATATTCTAACGATTGTAATAATATTAACAGTGTTTGTTAACTGATAAACTAAGTTAAAAAATTTTGATTTATGTCTTTACGATATAATTTGTTTTATTGATTTATATTTCAAAGTAGTGAGCAAGCGATTATTATTTAAATAATGATGTTCCGGGTAATCTTTGATTTTTTATTACAATTTAAAGTTCTTTACTTCTAAAAAATACCCTTTATTTATTGCAAAAATTTTTTTTGCACTACACAGGCTTTTTTCATTAATCTTGGGTCCAATGAAATATTTGTTAAAGAGGAAGGGGCAGATAAACATTAAAAATTGACTTTTGTTAAAAATTTGCAAACTTAATTATTTTTCTTATATTTAGACAATGGATACATCGTCGTCACTTGCTACATTAAAATCCACACATCTACGAAACGGACGCAAGCGTGTTTTGCCAAGTTCACCCAAGTTAATAGCACTTGCTGCTTCTACATCCTTATCATCGCCTGTTAGAAAGCAGTCCTATGTTGAAATAGGTAATTAAAGAGTTAAACTTTAGTTAAAAATACAAAATACAACACACATGATATGTTTACACGTGGGCGTGCATACACAAATTTACTGAATTTTGTTGAAGTAGTAAAAGTAATTCAAACAATTTATTATTAAATTTAAAAAAGAAAGTAATAAAAACTAAGCAATCCGATCAAATATGAGCATACAAACCAAAAACTTTCCTTAAAAAGCGATTTAAAAATTGTTAAGGGCAATCCTTCTGCCAGCCTTTTTTCAGTTCACTTTTTTGTTTGCATAGTCTCTTTGCAGCTTTCTACACATCATCTAGCGGAGCCAATATGCTCAGGTCTTTGCTCAGCAAATGAAAAATTTTTTTAGCTTAAGATCATGTTTTTTTCTACATATATTAAAAACGAACATTCTTTTGCAAAAGATATCAAAGAAGCAAAAATCATAATGCGTTGGCATAGAATGATGACAGACTGATAGGTAACCTCAAAGCAAAACAAGGAAATTAACTCCGATTTTCCACTATCCAAAAAATTCAGATTAAATTCATAGAATAGAATAGCATTTAATTTAATAACAACTTTTAATGGCACTTCACTTGGAGAGACGTCTGTAGGAGGAGGGAATAATGCTAAATAAATGCCTTATTCTACTTAACATTAAAAAAGTTTCACACCTGCCGCTAATAGAAACCCTAAAAACAGTTTATTCATCAGTTATGTCGGAAATGTAGGTAGATAGTTAAGGTGTAACGGTCTTTTAAAAAATGGCTTTAAAAATGCGGTCAGGCCAAACAATTTACTTTTTACATAGTTTCAAAGAGAAATAAAGAACACATACAATTGAATTATATAAACAGATTTCACCCAGCCGCACCACGTGGATTGTAATCTCTTTCCTAACCGACAATGACAGCATAGAACGTAATTAAAAGTTGTTAAATAACTTGTATTTTATAACAAGCTTGTTAGGCTTGGTATAATTCTCTGCACGAATCATTCAGTGCACATTTAGCAATTTATCAGCAACCAAATCTCTGTTTCTCTGCCTGTTTGGACGCGTTTTGTTTTTTGTCGTTATTTTCGTGTTTTTTGTGTTTTAATACTGAAGTTTTGTGTCGAAATAAAAAAGAACAAAAAAAAACAACAGTTTTAAAATTAAAAAAATTTGCGACTAATGTGCAATATAAACTGCTTTGTGTGAAAATAAAAAAAAAACATAGTTTGTTAAACAAACACAAGGCAGTGAAAAAAACAAAGGGAAGGAGAAGAAAAAGTGATGGCACAATAGTGCAATTTGTTCCTTTTTCCTGTTTTATTGAAATTTAAATTTTGCTTTACTGATACTTTACTGATACTATTGTTTTTTTGCTGAACTATTTGTGATGAAGGCCTAGCAATGTTCACTAAGTAGTTCAAAAGGTGCACTGTTGCGGTGTAGCAAAATAAACGGTCAGATTTGGATTTTTTTTTATTGTAATGAGAGGACGATTCAAAATTGACTTCTGCAATATACGCGGTTTAAGGGCGAATTTTTTCTTGGTATATGGTCAAAATTGTCTCCATCGGCCGGATATTTTAGACGCATGTGAAACCAAGGTGTCTGATAATGCTGATCCACAAGTTTTTCACTCATCTGGATACCATCTACTGTCGCTTTTTAATTTCCATGGGTGCCTTGCACTGTGTATACACAATGAAGTTGTGTACCAGAGCCAGCAATCACTGGGCACATATGACACTGAATTTAGCTGCCTATGAGTTAAATTCAAGATCGGGTCAGATCTCTTGCATTTCCGGTTTCTCTACAGAAGTCCAAACACAGGAATGGATAAAACCTTTGATGGCTTCCATTTTCGTTTCGACTCCATATCGAAGATTTTCTACAGTTGCCCGAACTGCGAAATTGTTGTTGCTAGTGATTTCAATGTCCACAATTGTTGTTGGCTTCGCCATTCAAGCCATACAACTACAGAAGGGCAGTATGTTAAGTTATTTGCCGCGCAAAAGCACCTTATTCAATTGGTGAATGAGCCTTTTTTTGAAGGGTGCCGTAGTAATATGCTCAACCTTTTTCTAACTTCACACCCCAAAAAGTATGGAATTAGTGTTTGTGCACCTCTCGGCAATTCCGATCACTGCACCATCTCCACCTCCTTTTCATATTCAGAACTTCGCAACGTTTCGCAATCAGCTACTAAAAGTTTAAAATATATTTATGAAAAGGCTCGTTGGGAATTTTTTTAGCCAATTTAATTGGAAACTAGTTTCTTGGACAATAAATGTCGATGCTATAGCGGAAATGGTTGCAAACATCATTTTGTTTGGAATGAAAACTTCTATTCAATTAAAACGATATCATCGTCTTGGTTTAATCGGACATGCAAAAATTCAGTCAGATGAAGAGAGGAAGCATTCAGTATCTGGCGTAGAAACAAAAACGCAGATACTGATTCGCTACACAAAAGGCGCAAGATCTTCATGTGCCAATGTACTAAGGCGTGAGCGCCTTCGTGCTAAAGTTCTTGCTACTCTTCGGGATAAGGAATAATACTAGTTCGTCAATTCGGGCTCTTTTAAAGAAAAACCAAATATTCACTGACCTGGTAGATAAAGCTAATCTTTTGGCTGGTACATTTGCAAATAAGTCTTATTTGCCGAAAAGCAATCAACCACCGCTTGACCTCGACAGGGTATCTGTTAAAAGCTTTTAGCAGATCTCAACATCAACAAGTCTCCCCTGGGCCGGATGGGATCCCAGCACTGGACGCTGACGCGTCCGTTAGCAGCCCTTTTTAGCAGATGTATCATGCCTGCGAATTTTCAAAGTGTTGGAAGGTTGCTTATGTAGATCCGATCCCCAAAAAGAGTGAGGCTAACAACCCTGAAAATTACAGCCAAATTGCAATTTGTTCTGCACTTTCTAAGGTGATGGAAGGTACGATAAATTTTTATCTTGTGAGGTACCTACTTAGAAATCGACAGTGTGGTTTCCGTAGCGGGCGCTCTACGGGTGACTTGCTGCCTTTCCAATCTGAACAACGGTTCCATACACCATTTGGGAGGGAGTAAAGTGGTGGCTCTAGATATTTACAAGGCAGAGTGTGGCATGATACTGTAGTGTGTGTATTTTGTAGCGTGTGTGATTGTGTCGCGTAACCCATGCTTTCTGCATGACATCGTATACCCCACATTTGATTGTGTTGCGATTACGTACCGCACACAATCCGGACAACGTGCAAATGCTGCATATTCCCACAGGTAAATTATAATTGTAGTAGTGTATAAGTTATTTGATTAAATGTTATAATAAAGAAGTAAGATAATCATAATCATTATTAATAAAACAAGTGAAATAAATAATAATAATATAAATAAAAAACTATTGTTAGTTTTTTTTACATGGCGATCCTGCCAGTTTCAAAATAAATAATTGTTGGACAAGTTTAAATTATTTAATTAAAAATTACTGGCCTAAAGATATGTACAATTTTCAAAATGTCATCAAGGTGTGTGAAGGCGTTGAACATTCAAGAATCTAATAAAGTGTTATTAATATAACATTATCTTATATAAAATAATAAAATATGAAAATAATTGATGATAAAAATAATATATATGTTTCGCGTTGAAATAAATAAAAACCTCATTGAAATAATTTTATTAAAATATAAAGAATAAATTTTTTTAAATGTTTAAAAATATGTGAACATATGTAATTTGGAACAAATTAAATTAGGCTTTAAAATGGATGATTTAAAAGTCCAACAACGAGGCATCGTATAAAAAGGAAACAAAAAAAAATTTGAATTTGATGCTAATAAAGAACTGTAAAAAAAAAAAATAAAAGGAAAAATGAAAACAAAAACTGTCTAATGACCAATAATTATTTAATTTTAATAATATAACTTTGAAAATAGTTTTATTAGCACCATGGATTAATACATAATATAAAAATAAAAGACATTTTTGTTTTTAACAAAAAAAAAGCAAGAAGAACAATAATAAAAATGCTCTACTAGCAATGACAACATTATTGATGCTTTGGCTCTGCTGAATCATCAACAGACAATTTTAAGAGTAAGGAAAAAATTAATTTTAGTATGTATATATAATATGTAATACGTAATATACAATAACAAAAACTTTCTTTATACTTTATAAAAACAAAAAAAAAAATATAATATAAACTCATAATATAAGTATAATAAAAAACTCATAATATAAGTATAATAATAATTAATGATCATAGCCTACCGCGATACTTACGAGTCCCTCCAGTATAAAATAAGTAGAGTAATTAAGCACTTCATTAATAATCATAGCTTACTGCAATACATACGAGTCCCTCCAGTAGTTTATGATAAAGTCTAAAGACCCAAATCCACAATTACTGCTACATACTATTTGCTTAAAAAAAAGAACACAATTTTTACTAATTTTTCTTGACAATTAAAATGAAACACCGTCAGGCCTCTATATCTCCGGTTCTAAATGGAATGGGAGGATATACTCTATAGGGCTAGAATAATAAAGGAATCCTTCCTTAGATCCTATAAGAGTGTAAACACTGAAACAAGGAAGGAGACTATAAATAAACATATAAATACACTAGTAGAAAATTTAGAAAAACTAAGGATATTGGTTAATGTCAATTACGATCGATTGACACATATTCACAAAACCTTTGCAGATTCTGGAGAAATTGTTATCCGTTTCGTCACGAAGGGGAATAAAGATAGACATACCATTAACCATTTATGAACCTATTACCTTCACTTCCCTGGAGGAAAATTCTAACACAATACCAATAGTAAGAAAAATGCCACAAACGGTCGTGGAATTCCTTAATACGGCCTCACGGCTTATCCCAGAGTTTAATGGTTCTACAGACAACTTGCAAAGATTCATATATGCACTGCAATTGGTGGACACGATAAAGGAAACCCACGAGACCATAGCAGTGAGTCTAATAAAGACAAGGTTCAGCTCGTAATTTAATATCTAATGAAATAACGCTTGCCGAAATAGTTAACAAACTAAAGGCAACGGTTAAGGGAGAATCTGTTGACGTTGTACTTGCCAAACTAATGAATGTTAGGCAACAGGGCAAAACTGCCAATAATTATGCAAAGGAGATAGAAGAACTTACGAAAAAGTTGGAAACGTCTTACATAAATGACGGATTGCCTCCTCAGGTGGCGACAAAATACGTCACTACTTCGGCAATTAAGGCAATAATTAAAAATGCTTCAATGACAGAGTCAGACGAATTATGGAATCAGGATCATTCTCTGATCTTAACGAAGTCATCTCCAAATTCATAGGCAGTTGCACGGACACTTTCGATAAACCAAATTCTATTTTATACCTAGGCCATACCTACCAACAAGGAAATCGGTTAGAAGATACCCTGGAAATAGCGGTAATAGATACCAAAATCCTGGAACTTCTAATTACAATAATAATTCTCGTTCCTACAGCAATTTTAACAATAGATCGAACAATAGTTTCAGAGGTGGAAACAACTTCCGCAATAATAATTATCGTAGTAGGAACCAGGGCAATGCCAGGGTGCATACAATGAATGCACAAATCAATTCGGAAAACGGGCAAGGCCCCGAAGATATTCAATAAGAACTTATTCCATCAACCTCAATTTATGCAGCTACTTCAAATGTGGTTTAACGATGAACGACAATAGATCAACTTTCCTAATATATACAGACTACGTCAGGTTCTTTACCCTTCTATACTGAAAGACATAAAACTACAGTTAAATGGGATAGGAAAGGGATTCATAAATACAATAGGCAAAATAAAAACTACCTTTCTTCTACGAAACATCTCAATAGAATGTTGTGGGGGAAGACTTCCCAATTCAAGCCGATGGAATTATTGGCATCGACTGCATAAGAGGTTATAAGTGTATAATGGACTTTGGCGGTGAGGGGGATACTTTAACCTTAACCGACAACGTTTTTTTCACTACAAAAATAAAAAATTGACTGTCGGTGGGGCTGCTCAGCGATGAAGGCATAGTCACTGGTCGCTGTGCTGTCTTTATACGGCAGTTAATTTCCGACTATCCTTCTACTTTCACCACCTGTTTCATCTATTCTCTATCCCTTTCCTAAAGAATGTAGCACGGTACTTGACTAAATAGGCATTGTTGCCTGAAGTGCTACTTCTCTTTTATAAAAAAAAAATATATTGCCAATACAATAACACGAAAATCAAAACCCTTGGTCGAAATTGTAAACACAACAGACCAGGATTTGATTCTGACAAATAATGAAATCATGGTTGGGAAACTAGGTGATTACTTTATTGGTAACGTCAACCATGATAGGACAAACTAGAAAAACTGAAGAAGAACTTTCCAATTTCAAATTTTATAGGTGTGTTTGCACTAGAGTCTGAAAAGATAACGGCAAACAACTTCTATAAACAGAAACTACGCCTAAATGATAAACAACCAGTTTATATCCGAAATTACGGAATTCCCCACTCTTATTAAGAGGAAGTGGACAAACAAGTCCAAAAACTAATAGATGATGATATAATCAACTTCCGACTACAATAGCCCTTTACTACTGGTGCACAAGAAAGCCTTACCGGGCACTAATCAGAAACGATTGAGGCTAGTAGTTGATTACAGAGGAGTTAATAAGAAATTAATAGCTGATAAATTTCCTTTACTTCGAATAGACGATATATTAGACCAGTTGGGTAGAGCGAAGTATTTCTCTTGCTTTCATTTAATATCCGGTTTTCACCAAATAGAGTTGGAAGAAAAATCAAGAGATATTACTTCATTTTCAACTGATCACGGTTTCTTCCGAATACCATATGGCATAAAAATCGCACCGAACTTATTCGAAAGAATGACGACCATGGCATTTTCTGGAATTTCGCCCGTCCTAGCTTTTTTTTATATGGATGACTTAATTGTCATTGGCTGTTCTGCCGAACACATGCTTACTAATTTGAAGAACGTATTTGAACTGTGCAGAAGATACAATCTTAAACTACACCCCGATAAATGGTCATTTTTCCGTCAGGAAGTAAGGTTTTTGGGTCATAAATGCACTAACAATGGTATCTTGCCAGACGACAGTAAGTTCTCGATAATAAAGATTTGTCCAACACCCAAGAATGGGGATGAAGCTAAACGCTTTATAGCCTTCCGCAATTATTATCGGAGATTCATTCCCTATTTTGCAGAACACTCGCGTCATATTACTAGATTAACTAGGAAGAACGCAACATTTAAATGGACTCAAGAATGGGAAGATGCATTCAATTATTTCAAAAGCCACCTCATAAGCCTACACCTTCTACAATATCCAGATTTCAAAAAAAAGTTTTTTGTAACTACTGATGCGAGCAAATATGTCTGTGGCGCCGTTCTGAGTCAAGAGACCGGACGCATGCATTTACCCATTGTCTTCGCATCGAAATCTTTCACAAAGGGCGAGAGCAATAAATCTACAATAGAGCAGGAACTGACTGCAATACATTAGGCCATTCAATAGTTCAGACCATACGTGTACGGAAGAAAGTTTGTGATTAGAAGTGAACATAGTCCCCTAGTCTAAACTGACGAGAATGAGGTTAGATCTGGAAGAATACGACTTTGTCGTTGAAAATTTGAGGGGTGAGGTTAATCATGTGGCGGACACGCTGTCGCACATAGAATTTTCGGATATCCAAAGTATAGGAGTCAAACAAGTACTGAAGGTACAACAAGACTTCAGGCGAAACATAATATGCGTAAAGATAATAATAATACTGGAGAGCAGGAACCGGTTGCACTAAAGGTATATGAGGCGATTAACGCCCTTAAGCACCACAAAATGCCAAAGATGCATTTTGCTCAGGATAAATTAATTATCCTTAAAGGAAAGAAAAAACTTTCCGATTATAGGTTGGATGATCTGGTTATTAATGGAAAAGTAGACTTAGGTCGCCTCTTTCCAAGGCTTGAAAAAATAGCCGATAACATTGGTTTTACAACCCTACGACTTTCACAAAATAATATGAGTATCTAAATTAACAAAATTCACAACAAAAACATCGACATAATTTATAATTTTCTATTAATTCATTTAGAAATTAACCTTTAGAGTGTAGAAAAGAAAACTTAAATGTTTTCTATGTTTTTGTTGATTATTCTTTCTGAAAAGGGAGGAGATATCAACTTTACTTTTAATTCTATTATATTGTTTTGGAAAAGGAAGAATAATCAAGGACTATTGATTATTCTTTCTGGAAAAGGGAGGTGTAGTGTGTGTATTTTGTAGCGTGTGTGATTGTGTCGCGTCTCTGCATGACATCGTACACCCCACATTTGGTAGTGTTGCGTTTACACGTATTGAAGTCATTTCATATGAGGGAATATACAAACGTTGCATATTCCCACCGCACACAATCCGGACAAAGTGCAAACGCTGCATATTCTTCCTACAGGTAAATTATAATTGTATTAGTGTATAAGTTATTTGATTAAATGTTGTAATATAGAAGTAAGATAATCATAATCATTATTAATAAAACAAGTGATCGGGCGCATTGCGGCCGATCTAAATAAATAATAATAAGAATATAAATAAAAAACTAATGTTTGTTTTATTTTGTAATGCACTTCTGTCAAATCTTGCTGCTTTTGGTGACGGTGATAATTTCTCTAGATTTATATCGAGTTCTAATGGGATTTCGTGGGACGTTCAAGATTAATTCAAGGGTACCGCAAGGCTCCGTTCTTTCTCTTACCCTATATCTTGTTTTTCTAAATGACCTTGCTCGAACCTTGAACTCTATTTACTCTTTCGGAGATGATACCATTTGTCATTCGTATTCATTTCGTAATAGACCGAACCAGTTGGAGATGAGTTCCAAAATCGCGGAACATGTATGATACGCTCAATCACGATCTCACGGCTATCGCCCAACGGGGTCGTGCGAATAGAGTCGATTTTATTGTCCGTAAGACGCAATGTTGCATGCTTACTCATGTATTCGGAAATGGTGCTACACCTGTTACTATGGGTGATAAGGTATTAATCGGATCGATGGACTACACACAGTTTTCAAGATTCTAAAGAAGCTTTCAAGTGCCTGGGTTTTCTAAAACGGGTAAGGGACACTTCACTCCATCCGATCTTCGTACTATTTATACCATCTATATCGTCCATCGACCGCGTACAGGATAGGACCAAGAGGCTCATTGGGGACGGTGCGGCATCCAACTATATTTATTCCGTAGGTTGTGTTTCACTGTTTTATCGTTATCACAATATTAAAACGAAATTACGAATTGATTTTCGTTGAGACCGCATCCATTTGTGGTCGATTGGCCAGTGAATCGAACTACGCATTACAGGGAAAATTCGTTTTTTTAGTCTTTTCTGTCACGTTCAATGTAGGAAAATTAAAATCGAATATCCACAAACACTACTCCCTCTTTCCTCCTCCCTATAACCTAATTTTCTCGTTATGGCACAATGAATTAAATAGTAGGGGTCATCCCCTGGATACTGGTCCGAACGAAAAAAAAAAGACGGAATCAACAACGGTGTTGCTTTCTTCTTTGTACAACAAGAAGATATTAATAGTATCAATTCGCTTATAGGAAAGAATTTCAAAATATTGCTTAATAATGCCATTTTGGATCTTAATACTATTAACACTTTTCCATGGTCGACATCGTAAAAAGCAAGAGGTACATTGGACAACAGCAACTCTATCCGACAGATCGGCAAGCAACAAACGTTTAAAACTGTTACCACAATTTAGTCTAGTTTGCTATTATTATTATTGGTTTTAATGTGATAACCACAAATCGCATTATTCACATCCATATTTTTTTAAGTAAGATAGATGCCATACAATAGTTTTGAAATGTTTTATTTTGGAAATAATGCGGTACCTCATGAAACACTAAAGTTATCCTAATAAAATCGCAGAGGACAAGCAGACGTATTTGTTAATACTGCTGTATTAGCACAACGGAGCAGCCGGCACTTGAACCGTGACTCTTTAAAAAAAACCAAATTGAAGAATGTCTTTGTGTGATTGTCAATTTTTTCTGACTACTTTCTGTACATTTATTTTTACTTAAATACCTTAAGGCCCAACTATAATATGCATAAGCTGGCTTAAGGTGATATCAAAAACTGAACGAAAAGTCTGCCAAATGATAAAGCGAATCATTGAAGACTTTTACGTGGCTATATTGTACTTACATGAATATAGAAATTATTATGCACAGTTGCACATTTGTTTTATTCCTACTGTTGCAAAAAAAAATAATTTTGTTCTAAATAAATGAAATTTATCAGCAAAAAGGCTAATAATAATTGTATACTTAATACTATCCTTATACAAATTTATAATTTTTTGTTAATAGTTTTAAGAAAATTACGAAAGAAAAATTACACATATATCGCTGTATGTATTATTTGGGCCAAAAGTACTAGAAAATGCAAACTGTGTGCATCATTGAATTTATAAACAATACAAAATTAAATTTTATTGCAAATTGTGTGTTAAAAAAATGGAAAAGAAAATAAAACGTTTAAAGGCCCTCGTTTTTATTTTTTCTTTGTACATTTTCAATTAAATTCAGATAAAATATTTTTTGCCCTCCATTGGAATTTGTTGACTAATGTATCTATCTATAACACAATGCAAAACAGCTTTTTCCGTACGGAATGTGCGATCAGTTTCGTACTTTGCTTACGTAAATGACATTTGACGAAAAGTTTTGTTAAGTACATTATAGTTTGCCACAAATGATTATTAGATATTTGCACAGTTGCTTAAGTTGCCTTAAGCTAGTATATGCATAATATAGTTGGGCCTTTAATTTTACAGTTATAGTTGAATAAGCAAAAGTGCTTTGCAATAAAAATTAAATACCAGTAATAAAAAAATGTCAATTATGTATGATAAGCAATAATGTATAAAAATAATAACTTGATTTAATAAATGTAGGTCACAAAAACAAAGTTTTTTGTATTTAAGCATTAATATCAAAATAAAAAAACTCTTAATTTAACAAATGTGTTGAGGTAAGTGTCAACAGTATTTTTGGATGAATTTGCGGACGTTTGGCTCCCTATGATAAAGGTGGGCTTCTGGGTAAGCTCCCAAATTTGGTTACCTTGGCATTAAATTTTTCGGAATAGTCATAAAAAGTTTTTTTATTACTCAAATGTTAAGAGTTTTTATACTTAAGTAGACTTAGATTATTTAGAATTTATTTTAATTTTTGCCCGCCCTTAGCTTAGTATATTTCACGTGATCTACTTATTTGTATTTGAATAATTATTCCAAGATATATGCTGCATTCTTTATGAAATTTTCAATAAAACAGTAGTGAGCTTAGTTCTGACAGCACGTTTCGTTAAGAAGTTACAAGTCTCTGAGTTGCGAAAATGTAAAAAGTACCGCCTTTTTTTTAGGATTTTCCCCAAAAAGCTGGTATGGTTTTTTTTGCATATATAATTCAAACAAACTTCGGTACTAATAAATTTGTTTGAACTATTTAATAGACAACCTATAGCAAATGCGAATAAAATAAAAATTGTGTCAAGAATTATAACAGTTGACCCTCCACAATTGTTCTTGGCTTCGCCATTCAAGCCATACAACTACAGAAGGCCAGTGTGTTGAGTTATTTGCCGCGCACAAGCACCTTATGCAGTTAGTGAATGACCCAACACACGCTCCTTTTTTTGAAGGGTGCCATAGTAATATGTTCAACTTCACCCCCAAAAGTATGGAATTAGTGTTTGTGCACGTCTCGGCAATTCCGATCACTGCACCATCTCCGTTTCTTTTCATATGCAGAACTTCACAACGTTTCAAAATCAGCTACTAAAAGTTTAAAGTATATTTATGAGAAGGCTCGTTGGGAATTTTAAGGCAATTTATTTGGAAACTAGTTTCTTGGACAATAATGTCGATGTTATATCGGAAATAGTTGCAAACATCATATTGTTTGGAATGAAAAATTCTATTCAATTAAAACCAGATCAAAGTCAGATAAAGAGAGGAAGCATTCAGTATCTGGTGTAGAACCAAAAATGCAGATTAATTCGCTATGTAGAAGGGGCAAGATCTTAATGTGCCAATGTACT
The DNA here is from genome assembly GCA_030448955.1 of Trichopoda pennipes. Classification (NCBI taxonomy): domain Eukaryota; kingdom Metazoa; phylum Arthropoda; class Insecta; order Diptera; family Tachinidae; genus Trichopoda; species Trichopoda pennipes. The sequence goes on from JASKUP010000090.1 coordinate 422,123, forward strand.
AAGGCGTGAAAAAAATCTGTGCGATGAGCGCCTTCATGTTAAAGTTCTTGCTACTCGGGGTAAGGAATAATTCTAGTTGGTCAATTTCGGCTCTTTTAGAGAATAACCAAATATTCGATAAAGCTAATGTTTTGGCTGGTATATTTGCAAATAATTCTTATTTGCCGAAAAGCAATCAACCACCGCTTGACCTCGACAGGGTATCTGTTAAAAGCTTTTAGCAGATCTCAATATCAACAAGTCTCCTGGGCCGGGAGGGATCCCAGCATTCGCCTTGAAACAGTGCCTGACGCTTCCGTTAGCAGCCCTTTTTAGAAGATGTATCATGCCTGCGAATTTTCAAAGTGTTGGAAGGTTGCTTATGTAGCTCCGATCCCCAAAAAGAGTGTGAGGTACCTGCTTAGAAATCGACAGAATGGTTTCCGTAGGGGGCGCTCTGCGGGGGACTTGCTGGCTTTCCAATCTAAACAATGGTTCAATTCCATACATCATTTCGTAGAGAGTAAATTGGTGGCTCTAGATATTTCCAAGCCATGTGATAGAGTGTGGCATGATACACTTCTGTCAAGCCCGTCTTCTAAATAACAACACTAAAGGAGTTCCGATAAAATATTGGTTTTAAAACAGTTTTTTGTAGTTTTGAAATTTGTAATATGTTTAATTTTAAATACAATTTGTAACAAATATGTTTTAAATTTACTAGCTTTGCTATGTACTTGTTATGGAAGTGAGAATTTTCTAGGACGAATGACATATGTATATAAAAAACTTGGTGTTCTGAAATTAAACGATAATGCTGAGGAGTAACAATATTTTTTCCTCATGGTGACTGAAAAAGTTCTGTTAAATAAATAAAAGATAATTAAAGGTTAATTTTTTGAACCAGAGTGCATTAACTTGGTCAACCAGAGATTTAATATTATAATTTCAGGCGAAGTTGTGCATTCACAATTTAAGTTTATTTCGGTTTATAAGAACATTTTCTAAATGGTCTGAATAGCGTTTCTTTTATGTATTGCAATACACCTAACTTTTTGTGGATTTAGTCAGAGCCCAGAAATAAGTTGCTTATGAAGAATAATGATCTACCTTTTCGATTTCTCAGCTCTTTATATATTAGAAAGAAGGCATTGATATATTTAAACGTTGGTTTACATAAAAGCTTCTCTAAGGCTTTCGAAAGATAGCACAAAATAGTATTTGACTTATTATGTTTCTAGAGTTGATTGGTTCACTAACTCATAAATCTAATTGAGCTAAAACTCAAATGAACTGCTGATTATCGCACTGATCTGAACTCAGCTCATTAGTTTCATTTCGGTGTTTAGTTGCATTCTGCTTTTTGTTTAGTTATTTAGTTCAATTCAGTTCATCAGTTCAGTTTTAGGGCTTCAGACCTGAATGGAACTGCTTTTTGCTTAATTTAGTTCCTTAGTTAAATTCATTTGCGTGCGTCGTTTTTTATATTTCTCTTTTTGTACAGGTTTTTACATACATTCTTGCTTTTCACATTGTAATTTCAATTTTGTGAGCACGCCTGTCTTTATTAGTGTCTTTATCACTTCATATAAGCAAGGTAAAAGCACTAGAACATTTTGTCATCAACCAGATAATTGCTTGTATATTTTTAATTATGTGGAAGTATATATTTTATAGTAATGGCTTTTGTAATATATTAAAATTGTAATGCCAACCTTAATTATTAATGTCATTCAACTGACTTTTTGCTTTTATATTCATATGCATTGGGCCGGGTCGATTTGTAGGGAGGCAAAAAAATCCCCCACTGCTCAGTGAAAATCGCATTCTAGGGATCAAAATAAGAAAGTTTGCCCGAGGAACCATACCTCTAAAGCGAATTCTGATGTTCCAAGTTTTGAGTCAAACTTTTATTTTGGTTCAAATTTTTAAAAATCCGTCTTTGACCTATTTAGAGTGGCTCAATCGAGTCCAAATGTATGACCGACCCTCACTACATGCAGTTTTGACAACAAAATCGGTTACAGGTAGAATTGAAATTACCATTTCATTATTATTACGTCGTCTTGTAGACCATATATAACGCAACAGTTTTTGTGAATGGATTAAGTCGTTATGAAGAACTCGAAGTATGCTTATTTCAGATAAAAAAAAATAATTAAAAAAAAAATAAGAAGTGAAGTAACCATTCCAAATCAAAAAGTTTACAATGAATCCACCATCCTCTACAACGCAAGATGAAGCAACAACAACATCAAGAACTATCGAAAACCCAATGAGTCATATACCCAGGCATGATGTTACTGTTTATTGTGTGTCTAGTGACTTGGCTGATCTTAATTTACCAACCCATCTGGATATATTGAGATATTATTTTTACTTAAGCGAAAGTGCTAAAACAGAACAAAAAAAGTTTTCCTATACATCATTCACTATTCAAGTACAAAATAAGTTGGTTGGAATTTGGGAAAAACTTGGTATGGAAATAATGCAGAAAAAAAGTGTATATAATAAATTGAATAGATTACTTGACAAATATCAAGACCAAACCAAGAGAAAAAAAAACTAACCCAACAATTTCCAGAGTATGTAAAATCTCTGGAAACAATTTTTTTACATTGAAACATGCAAATGCGATTTGAAGGCAGCTCCATGTGCAGGCGGCTTGGTTACAGAGCGCCTCGAAGATTTTCTGCACGATCAACATAATCAGAAAAGACTTACAGCGGATGCATTTGTGATGGAAATAGAAGAGCAAGGAGCAACGTCTATGTCATCAATGCCAACATACCATATCCCGATGATTCAATATACGCACCGCCATCGGTTCAAGAATATATGGATAGAGGCGAAAGATCACAATACATACGATTACTTTAACTTTGCCTTGATATGTGACAGATTTGGTGTGTCTGATAGAGTAGCATCAGCATTGGCAACAGCTCTTTTCCAAGATTTTGAAATGAAAGACACGCAAGGCAGACCTTTCATCGTGGATAAATCGAAAGTTCGCAGAGAAAAAGAGAAATGCAGACAAAAAGTGCGTCGCAAACGGTTAGATGCTACCAATTTGTTAGCGTTTTCATTCGATGGCAGAAAGAATGATACTTTAACGAGAGCTAAAATTGATGAGAAGTATCATACTAGGATGGTAAAAGAAACTCATTTTGTTATTTTGAGAGAACCCAATTCTGAACTTATTGGTTACGTAAGACTGGAACATGAAACCGCTGAATACAAAACAACCAAATTAAATGATTTTTTCAACGATAAAAAATCACTGGATGCGTTAATTGGAATATGCACTGACGGTGAGCCAACAAATACTGGCCTACACGTGGAATTATACGACGATTCGAATTGCTGTTAAAAAGACCATTGCATTGGTTCGTTTGCCTTCTACACTTCAACGAACTGCCGTTGCGGCATTTGTTTGAAGCTATGGATAAATCAACCAGCACGGGACCAAGATCGGCAACCGGAAAACTGAGCCGTCAAATCGAAACTTGTGAAACTCTTCCGGTAAGTTATTGCTATCACGCATTTATTATAATTGTCAACCGTTTTTAATTATTTTATTATTATATATTTTCAGGTGGTGGAAAGCTTCCAGAAAATTGAGTTGAAAAACATGCCCCCTGCTGCAGAAAAAATTGAATTTTCCACCGATTCGAAGTACTTATACGATATGGCCCATGCTATTTCTAGCGGCGTGGTTTCGCTGGATCTGGCTTAAATCAAACAAGGGAAAATTGTACATTCTCGCTGGCTCACCAAGGCCGCTAGATTATTACGATTGTATGTGACAACGAAAAATCCAGACGCAGATTAAGGAATTCTGGTTGAATTTATAATTAAATGTTATGTGCCAATGTACCTCAGTATCAAGTACTACAGCTCTGTCGTGTAGGGTACTGCATTATTTTTCAAATTCATTACTTGGTCACGATTTCTAAAACCTCGTTTACGCAAAATTGTCAATCAAGTAATTACAGATAATTCATATTATGCGCATTTGGAAAATGTATTGTTATCAATGTTGTTTGATGATAGCAAAGGAAAGCGCGACTGTGTTATCATGATAATTCTACGCTATCGAACCGATGTTGACGACCCAACGCAACTTAGAGCTTATAAAAAACCGGATATAAACTTTATTTGCACAAGTTACACGGGAATGATCAATATGAATGACATAAATAACGTATTTCAACCACCATTCACGCGAAGCATTCCATACGATGCATTGAAAGAATATTTAAATAAAGATGCTCCATCGTTTAATGATCCAAAAATTCCATCACACATACAAGGAACGGGACGACACGTTCAATTGCTAGCTAGTAAAAAAAACTTCAAACAATATTTTTTTTTAGTTTCTTTTCTATAACTAAGTTAAATTAATTTTTTCATTTACATTTGTTCTGACTTATTAAAAATATATAAATAAATATTATTATAAATAAATAAAAATAAAGAAAAAACATAGCCATTTCGCTGATTTTTTCATGTAAAGTACAAAAAATGTTGATTTTTTTAAATGTTTGAATTGGGAACCCCCTCGGGGGAGTTCCAAGGGTGTGCCACTGGCATAGGTTGATCGGCACTCCAAAGTTAGTGAGGGTCGGTCATACATTTGGACTCGATTGAGCCACTCTAAATGGGTCAAAGACGGATTTTTGAAAGTTTGACCCAAAATAAAAGTTTGACTCAAAACTTGAAACATCAGAATTCGTTTTAGAGGTATGGTTCCTCGGGCAAAGTTTTTTATTTTGATCCCTAGAATACGGTTTTCACTGAGCAGTGGGCGATTTTTAAATCAACCCGGCCTAATATGCATACATTCCTTTTTTTTCTTCTAATATTTTAAATCGTGAAATGTAAAATTGTTAATTACTTTCAAACTTTCGATGCTTTTGACCGCAAGGTAGAATCATTTCGTATGTTCAAAGAGCGCCTTGAAATTCATTTCAAAAGAAAGAAGGTTTTAAAAACTGCGCAAAATTACTTCTACAGTATATTGGATCGCCAATATATTCCCTATTAACAACATTAGCCTTGCCTAAAAACATAAAACAGCTTAAGTACAACGAAATGATAGAGCTTTTAAATTCACATTTTTGTCCAGGAAAAAATATTTTCGTGGAGAACCACAAATTTCTCTCCGAAATTCAAAACAATGAACAGTCCATTTCCGATTTTGTTGCAACCTTACAAAGAGCAAGTGATTGTACATTTGCTTGTGAATGCGGTAAGTCAGTGGCGAATATCTTCTTAAGATCACAATTCATCAAGGGGCTTAGTGATGATACATTCGTGAGCAATTATTACAGGATCCAACGTTAACATTTACACAAATTGTAAGTAAAGCAACAACATTAGAATCTGCTCAAATAGACAATAAGAGTTTTCAGAGCAACATAAACCAAGTTCAACATCAACGTGCTAACAATAGTCGTTCTTTCACAAATAGTAATCGAAACATTTCAAGAAATCGGAAATCAAAATCAAAAATGCGTATCAACTACAGCGAATTAGGCATAGGAAGGTTTATGTCTGGGATGTGGCCGTAATAACCACATATCTACCGATTGCAAAACCAACAAGAATAAGTTAAAGTGTTATGCATGCGGGAAAGTTGGGCATGTTCAAAAGGTTTGCATTCACGATAAAGTAAAACAAAGTAAAGTAAACAGTGACAGCTATACATCAAATGCAATAGTACATATAGTTGTTACTCGGGGGTTGGATATACCTTGATTCCACAACGATTTTAATAAATTAAACATAAATGTTCCAATAAAGAAAACAAGTATTGCTTTTAGATCATACACTGGAGACGTTTTTATGCCACTAGGCGTCGTGAAAGTTAACGTTAAGTATAAAAATCAAATGTCTGAGGAAGACATGTATGTGGTGGCCTCCGATCGAACACAACGGGTATGGATTCGCCATTTAGGAATAAATTTATCTGAAATAGATCGACATGAACATTGCGGGAATAAAATTAACTTAATTTCAAAAATAAAACATAAGTTTTGTGATATTTTCAAAGAGGAAGTTGGTTGTATTCCAAATTTAGAGATCAGCTTAAAGTTACGCGATGGCGGCAAGCCAGTCTTTTTGAAAGAAATACAGGTACCTTTCTCATTACGTGAAAAAGTTGAATATGAATTGGACGCGTTGGAAAAAGCTGGCATTATTACAAAGGTGAACACTAGCAATTGGGGTTCACCCTTAGTGGTGATACCTAAACCCTGCGGCACTGTGCGATTATGCGTTGACTATAAAGTCGCTGTGAACCCAATCCGCAAAATTTATGAAATTTTAACCAAATAAAAAATGCTAAATATTTTTGTAGGCTTGATTTGTATAAAGCGTATCTACATGTAATGGTAGACGATAAAAGAAAAAATATTCTGACCATATCGACGCATGGGGCACGTATCAATTCAATAGATTATCTTTCGGTATTAAAACAGCGCCGAATGAATTCAGTCGGTTTTAGATCAAATCTTGCAAGATCTCGATGGAACAGTTTCATATTTTGATGATATTGTGTATGGGTCAACACTGACACGATGTGAGCATAGTGCGAGTATTTCAAGAACAATTAAAATACCTTGGTTACACATTATAAGCCACAATAGAATTTCAAAATGTCCAGAAAAGCCATTACAGAGTTACCACTTCCGCAAAATATAAATGAAACAAAATTTCTTAGTATGATAACATATTATGCAAAATTTAACCCCGATGTGTCTACAACAACGTTCGCAATACGACAGCTTTTGGAAAAAAAAATTTCAATGGACGCAAAATTGCGAAGAAGCTTTCAAAAAACTTAAGCGATAAATACAGGAGGATAGAGTGCTTGTCCCGTACAATCCGACTCTGCCAGTAATGTTAGCTTGTGACGCAAGCCCAACCGGTATAGCTGCAGTTCTCTCTCACATGATAGACGTCCTATCGCATTTATTTTAAGAAAAAATTTATTTATGAAAAAATTTTTATGTACTTGCATGGGAAAGAATGTATGCTACTAACAGATAACCGTCCTTTGTCAAGAATTTTTCATCAAAATGCCAAAACACCAGTTATGACATGAGCACGTCTCTTAAGGTGGGCATCGTTTTTTCAGGGATTTAACTAAAATATAAAGTATCGCTGCGCAAAGAACAACATAAACGCAGACTGTCTTTCAACAGAGAATTGAGTCTGAATATACTCTCCAAAATGGTATTTTGTTTAGAGGCTGCCGGGTCATAATCCCAAAAAACCTACGTTCAGAAATCCTAAAAGAATTACATCACACACACATGGGTATTGTTAAAATGAAACAATTGGCCAGGAAATACTGTTACTGGAAAGGCATAGAGTCAGATATAAAAAAGTTAGTTAAGCCTTGCATCAATTGCGCCAAAATACGGAAGGATCCACCAAAACTCGTGACACATCATTGGGAAGAACCGAAAGAAATTTTGTACATATAGACTGGACCTGGACCATATAGGCTGGACCTTTCCAAAACCAGTTTTTCCTTTTATTGGTAGAAAATTATTACTAAAAATACACCCACAACTAGTAAAACAATTAAACTACTTCAAGATATATTTTCAACACATCGTTTTTCTCAAATTATTGTTTCTCATAATGCTACAATATTTCAGAGTGCGGAATTTAGGAACTATTGTTAGCAGCCAGGAATCATTCAGAAATTTATAACGCCCGGACTTCCTGCAATGAATGGGTTAGCTGAAAGATACGTGCAAACTCTTAAAACTAAATTGAAGGCAATGGAGTGCGATAAGTCAACAATGAACATTAGATCCAAGAAATTGTTTCTCGTTATCGAGCAACCCCCTTGTCATGCGGTAAAAAAAGTCCATCGCAGTTGTCCCTTGGCTGCGATTATCGTATTAACCTAGATGCTATACGCCCATTTAAAGATTCGAAAAACGTTCAGAAAAACCCTTTAGCCCGTCATTTAAGCGTGGGAGACAGAGTACAAGTCCGATGGTACAATGGAAACAAACCGGCGCGAAAATATTACGTTGTAAAATTAAGATTTGGCCAGCTGCATTACCAGATAAAACTCGACATACTTATCGAACCTGGTACACACCAAAGAAGGGAACCATCTATTCAAACACGCCTGCTACCTGAGTCTATAGGAAACCAAGAAGAGAATGTAAGAAGATCATGCCGTGCTAGAAAACTACCAGCCCATTTTTAGGACTATTAACCTCTGAATTATTAATGTTAATTATAACTCTCTTTTTGCTTCTATATATTGTTATGCATGCATTCCTTTTTTTTTCTTCTAATATTGGAAATCGTGAAATGTAAAATTGTTAATTAAAAAAAGTTTTTCATATATTTGTAAATATAAAATCTACTATTGTTCAAATACATAACAGCTTTTAGCAATATTTAGTACAAAATATTTTTTCGCTATAGTTTTCTTTGTTGTCAATAGCCTGGATTAGGTTCTTGAACTAAAATGGACAACTGCGCTTATTAGGTAAACAATATAGAAATTTCATTAATAAATTACACAAGCCAACTTTTATAAGTTAATAAGGTCATAAAATACTCAGATTGTTATTTTAATGTTCACAAAAAAATTCAGCAAACACTTTGAGTTGCGGTTGATATGAGCAGTTATAACTTCTTTTTTAATTTCGTTAAATTTTAGTATTTTAACAGTAAAGTCAAACAATAATTAATAATAATAATAATAATTTTTGTGGCAAGTTAAGGTTAGCTTAAAGTTACCCATGGATTATTAGAAAATTATCTTGATTCTAATTTAATGAACTAAATAGATCAACAATCACACTTTGTTTCCGTAAACTTGGGTAAGTACTAGATTTAATGCAATGAAACAAGGAGTTTCGCAAGGAAGTATCAAGGGCAAAATAATTTAATACTTTGCCCAGTTTGTTGACATTCTGAAATAAACTGATTTTGCACATTTGGGTGCAAGTCATTTGTGTTTTGTTTTTATTCTGCAGTGTTCTTTTTGTGTGCGCCAAAAAATTCAATCATTCAAGAAAATTAATCAGAAAGAACCCAATTTCTTTTTTTTTCGTCTTTATGTTTTTTAATAATTTTATCTTTTTCACAATTCAATATTTTTGTGTGCTTATATAATACGTCTTATTCTATTGCAATGCTTTTACGTATACGACATTCTTCGATCGATATTGATTCGCGGTATAGACAAACAAAGCAGTTGGTTTATTAATACATGAACATGATACATATAATTGACCGTGCGAAAAACAGGGATCATTGCAAAAGCAACACGTATGGGGAACTGCATCCGCTTAAAATCAAACGGCAAAACTGGAGGAATTTTAGGAATGCGTGGTATCAACACATCCTCGTCTTTATATTTTCCTTTTAAAATTTTTGCTTCAGTCATATTTTTCATGATATTCTTGACTACTGAACGTGTCCCATTGCAAAGTCGTGGCTGGCAGATATTTCTAAGCAAAATAATTGGTACACCAACTTTCACTTGTAGGCAATGGGGCGGTAGTCCAGGTAACTCAAGCAAATTTTAAAACTCGACTGGATAATTAACAACATCGTCTTGATTGGTAACAGAGTCAACCGTTTTGTAGGTAAAAATTCCCCCGGGAATGTCGTTCAAAATTGTAACATCGATATCCGAAAAATCTGCATTTTTCGCAGCTAAGATAGCTCTTTCCCCCAACCAATTATGGTTTCTAAAATTTTGTGCAATACCGGAAAATGCGTTTGTGACTAATCATTGACTGTACAAAGTGGCAAAAATTATCTGAAACCGTAATCATTTTTGTGGTGGGGTCAATTGGAATTGCGCCATTCCCAATATCTAACAATTGCTTTGAAAAACGTTCGGCTGATGGATCATTTTGCAATTGAACACTCAAATTACAAACACACACACACAAAATGTAACAGAATATGGAAAAGAAAATTTTCTATTTGTTTGCACATCCACTTGCTATGAACATCAGCATATTTCGATTTATATTGTCGTCGCATTATGTGCAAGCACACACACAGCAACGTACAAACGAAAACACACAATTCATTTAATGCAATGGAAAAAAAATTTTTGATATTTTTGAAAAATTTGTCTTGTTTTAAACACGCACTGTGGGCGCACTATTACGCACGACGGCGCATCTTTTGGGTTTAATTTTTATATATATAGATTGCCATCAAGACTTAAGTCCTCGATAATTTAACAAAATTGCTGAAAATTAAGATTTGAAATTATATAACAAAAAAAAAATAAACAAATAAAAACTTTTTATACTTTTTTTAAACGATCTTTTTTTATTTATCTTTCATAAATATCTTTTTTTCTTTTTAACGATCTTTTTTATATATTTATTTTCTCTTCGATATTTCGCTTTCCTTTGGAAAAAAAATATCGAAATATCGAAAAGAAAAAAATATATAAAAAAGACCGTTAAAAAGAAAAAAGATATTTATTAAAGATAAATAAATAAAAACTAAATAGTTCTTTGAAATTCACAAAGAAAATATTAGTGTATTTGTTGCTGGTGTATGATGTTTTGGATTTGTTGTGCTAACGGACAAGATACTAAGTGGATAGCATCTTGTCAGTGAGGTAATCTTCCAAAAGAACATTTTGACTGTAAACATCTACCAACATTTTTTTTATCAAATGAATAGAATTCAACAAAAATGATTTAATGTGCTTATAATTTAGGACCAACTTATTAAGGAGCATAGCAAATATTAGTGTCTTAATTCAGCGTTGACATGGGGTTATTATTCGTAACTTGGAGCGGTTCATTCGATTTGGGTAAGCAGAATTTCACAAGATGCAAAATAAAGTTACACATTTTTTATCTGCTAAAATTATCTGCTAAAATAAATATTAAGTAATAATTTTGAAATTTGTGGCAAAAATAAATAATTAAAATCCCAATAACTCAAGTGGTTTTATCAATATTCTTAAAGAAATGTATATTATATATAACATAACCATTATTCCATACAAATCATTGGCAGGATTAATTTATTTAAAAATTACGGAATAAATTGTGACAAAATTAAAGTTTGCACATGTCAGTATCAAACTCTCATATTACGATTTCGATTGTGTAAAAATAAAATCAGTTGATATAAAAGAATTGTTACTGATTTTTTGAGATAAGTCAATTTTATATCGTATGGCTAATAAAATCCATAACGAAATTTACGACTTGATTTTTGCAAAATGTCTCATGATTAAAATCTAAGGAAGTTGGTCAAAAAAGACTATAAAAATTTCAGGGGGGTTACTCTGTATTACGATGCGTAAGAAAAATGGTACGTAATCGAAAAATTGGTACCTTCTATTGCGTTTTCCTATTTCCTTTCGCATCTAACTTTCGCAAATATGGCATCACTGCACTCTGTTATACGAAAGCTTATGTCAAAATCGTTCGTTAAGCGCAAATATCTTGCGCTAACAAAACAGCAAACGCAAAATCAACGAATCATGTAAGTAAGCACAAATAAAATTTTATATTTATATTAATATTAAATTTTTTTAGGGAAAAGCCGAACAAGTTACAAACGCAACAATGGCAATTCGAAATACTGGTTGATTTTATGCTGGAACACAGCGAGTTGGCCAAGGGGCAGTTGCAGTGCGGGAATGCCAAACAACGCGCCAAAGACTAAATTAAATATATAAAAAAAATTTTTTTTTTATATTTTTAAATAAACTTATTATATGGATCCTTATAATGGAAATCTTTAATGAAAATTTATGTAAACAGCTCCAAAATTTACAAAAGCTATTAGAAAAACAGGAAACAGTTCGTATTCTTACAGAGGAGGAAATGAATAAGGAAATTGAAAAGGAGAAAAGCATCAATAAAGCACTTAGATCCTTAGCTAAAATACAAGATGAAAAGGTCTTGAGGATAATAAAGTATAAAAACAAAAATGACTTAAAAGGAAACTTTTTTTACAGACATAATGGGTAAAACGGAATCAAAACTTGAGAAACCAAACGCAAATTTGGTAAACAATGGTGAGATTGTCGACCACACGGATGACACAAATTCGGTATGGTTGCTAATGATAATATTAACAATCATTACCGCCATAAATTTACTTTTAAAGATCTATCTAATACACAAAAGATCATTGAAAAAGAGATATGCTAGTAGAGCGGACAATTTGGATAAAATTTGAAATAGACAAAGTCTAGTGGAACGGACAAATATTATAGAAATAACAAGAATATTTGAAGAATTATGAACAAAACCAGTAGAGAACTCACATCTGCTGCCACAAAATAGCAGCATACGAAAATATATTTTTATTTTCTTTTTCATTAATAAAATTAATCTTTTTATTTGTCTATTAAATTTCTCATATTTTTACATTTACATTTATTATTCCTAATTAATATTAAATTTTGTCATTAGTATTATAAATTTAATAAATAGATTAATTTTTTTTTAATTAAATATTTTAATTTTTTTAAGACCAATAGATATTTCATAACATGGACAAAAACAATTCTAATAACTTATTACATACAACTACAGGATCGTGAATGAAATGGCAGGACATATGGCAAATGATATAAAGAATGAAAGGCATCAAGAGGAAGAAACTAATAAGCCCAATATATACAAACCTAAATAACACTGACGTCGGGGATGTGATAAATATAAATGTTAATGACTTATTTACTAATGGAAAGATTGACTTAGGACAATTTTTCTCTAGGCTAGAAAAGTGGCCGGTAAATTGGATATTAAGAAATTGCAAGTGGCACCTAGTGAGAAGATTTTCGAATTTGTCTCAATGAATGAATTTAAAGAAAAGGGCAATAGATATTTAAATAATTTAATAGTAGCGCTTCTAAATGAGGTGACCCACATAAAGAATGATACTAGAAAAGATACGAGGGAATAATGAAACAATACCATAATGACCCTGCAGAAGGTGGACATTCAGGTGTTTCTAGAACTCTAAATAAGATCAAAAGATATTATTATTGGAAAAACATCACTAAAGATGTAACCAAATATGTTAAATCATGCCAAACGTGTCAAAAATCGAAGATAACAAAACACTTGAAAGATCCAATGATAATTACACCTACGCCGACGCAGTAATTATCGACACTATAGGTCCTTTTCCCAGATCCTACAGTGACAATGAATACGCAATCACTATTGTATGTGATTTGACGAAATATGTGGTATCTATACCAATTAAGGACAAAAGTGCGAGGACAGTAGCCAAAGGAATTTTTTAACACTTTATACTTGCCTATGGACCAATGAAGACATTCATTTCGGACATGGGTACTGAATACAAAATTCAATACTTACAGAACTATGTGAACTATTGAGGATAAACAAATTAACATCAACAGCCTATCATCATCAGACAGTAGGTACAATAGAAAGAAGTCAGAACTTTTAACGAATATATTAGCTCTTACATTTCAGTCGACAAAACTGACTGGGACGAATGGATGAGATACTGCACATATTGTTTTAACACTACCCCATCAACAGCACACAATTACTGTCTTTATGAAGTGGTATTTCCAAACGAACTTACTCAATTCAACAGTTGTAACAGTAATAATTGACTTTATAATTTAGATGACTACGTTAAGGAATTAAAATATAAATTAGAAATAGCGCTTGGTAGAGCTAAAATATTATTAGATAAAAATAAACTTAAGCGGAAATTAGGTTATGACAAATCTATAATAGACCATAATTTTAATATAGGAGACTTAGTTTTACTTGAAAATGAGACCGGACACAAACTGGAAGTCCAATATAAAGGTCCATATAAAATCAAGAAAATAGACTTAAGAAATAATGTAAGCATAGAAGATAAGAAAACAGACGCAACACAAATAGCAAATAAGAATAGACTTAAACTATACAACAAATAATTATATTACTCCGGAGTACACTTAAGATCACTTAAAAATAAAACATATATACACTAAACTTAATTTCATAACACAATTAGTAAAACTTTAATACATAATACAGTGATTTTCAACCACTGTGCCGCGGCACTTTTGTGTGCCGCCAAATTTCAAAAGTGTGCCGCCAAATTTTGCAAATATATAATAATGTTAATATTATTAAATTACATATATCATTTAAAAAGAAAAATATTTTTAACATGCATATATATTTAAATCAACAAAAAAATAAATTATTTTATTATTTGCTTTGCAAAGCGCTTTTTCTTAATGCCAAATTATGATGAAGCGGCGTGCATAGCAATAGGAATATGTCTCAAGTCGGCGCACACTTGCCACTTCTGCGTACAAAACGTATTGTTTTAGTGATAGTTGGGATTCACAAGGCGTTGCATAGTAGTTACTGCACCTTTTCTTTCGTTAAAATTGGCAAATGTATGTGATTCGGTTTAATATTAATTTATTTGCATGTAGTGTCAATTTATAAATTTTTAACTTTGCAGTACACCTATTCCCCGATTTACACGGTACTTGTTTTACACGGTTTTCCAAAAAAGTTTTTTTTGTTTTTATCGTACTCTACTAAATGATACTGTGATTGAACACGTGCGCTGTGCACGTGCTGACCTGCTGCACACGTACACTGTGTTTGTATTTCTTCGCATAAAATTTAAGTTTTATCTACGGAAAATTGTATTTGAGTGAAAGTTTCACAATTTCAGAAAGGTGTATTTTTCTATATTCATAAATTACAAGTGAGTTATATTTGAACCATTTTTTTTAAATATTTCGACAATATTATTTTTATTTTATCAGATCCTTCTGAAAATGGATAAATGGTTAAAAAAAAGAAAGTTTAATGATGATAATAGTGACAATGGTAACGTTAGGGACCAAATTAATGAGCCAACCCCCGGCACAAGTAAAAATACTTCTTGCTTAAAAAAAATACGTTGTCCATCGTAAATATAATAATGTTTTTTTTCAATTTGGATTGACCTCTACAGTGGAAAATGACATAGTTGTTCCCGAGTGTGTGATATGTGGTTTTAAATTATCAAATAGTGCTATTGTTCCTAGCAAACTCTAACGTCACTTGGTGACTAATCATCCTTCGCTTTTAACAAAAGATAAAAGCTACTTTGTAAGGTCTTTATCAACAAAAATTAAGCAAGTAAAAGATTTTGAAAAACAAGTATGTGTGTCTGAAAAGGCTCAAATAGCTTCTTACGAAATAGCTGAATTGATTGCTGTTAATAACTTAAAACCTCACAATTTGGCTGAAGAACTTATATTACCTGCTTGTCGCAAAATTGTAAAAACAATGATTGGTGGATCAGCTGCTATTGATATTTGCAAAATACCACTTTCAAATGATACAATCCATTGCAGAATTAAAGATGTGTTAGAAAATATTGAGCAAAATAATGCAAAAACTCTTGCAAATTCGAATTTTGCTCTACAAGTCGACGAAACAACAGATATTACAGGAAATGCTCAATTAATTGCATTCTTTAGATTTATTCACGAAAATGATACAATTAATCACTTTTTATGTTGTCGGGAGTTAGCTGATTTTACAACTGGTAAACATATTTTTCAACTAATTTGTTCATATTTTGTGTTGGCATTTGTACAGACGGTGCTCCAGCTATGACTGGACATCTAAAAGGATTTGTAGCACATGTTAAAGAACTGAATGAGGATATATCAGTTACCCATTGTTTTTTGCATCGAGAAGCACTTGTTAGAAAATTTTTGCCATCAGATGTGAAAATAGTTCTCGAGCAATGTGTTAAAATGGTTAATTATATAAAATCAAGACCATTAAAAAGTAGATTATTTAGTAAATTATGCCAAGCTATGGAAGCCAAGTACGAATCCTTGTTACAGAAGTAAGATCGTTGTCAAGAGGAAAAGTTATATTTCGTGTGCTGAAATTAAAAGACAAAATGAAAACTTTTTTTGAACATAATAAAAATTATGAATTTGTTCATTTGTTGGAAGATAAAATATGGTGTACTAAACTGGCTTACTTATCAGACATTTTTGTTATTTTTAACAACATCAATTCAAGTATACAAGGGCCTAATCAAGATATTTTAAACTCAAATGATAAGCTGGTAGGATTCAAAAAAACAAATAACTTTATGTAAAAATAAAGCTCAGGAAGGCAATTTGGAAAAGATTGAATCAGTCCCTAAAGACAGTTATAACACTATTAAATTAATTGTTGTTGATCATTTGACAACATTAGAGTAGAGAATTGTTCATTATTTCCCAAAATTAGATATTAAGAAATTTGATTGGGTTCGTAATCCATTTCTCACAACAGATACTTCTGTATTTGACTTAACTTTGAATGAAGAGGAAGAACTCAGTTTGCTTTCCAATAATCGAGATTTAATTTTAAAACATTCAGAAGAATCAATTAATTCGTTTTGGATTAACATCAGATGCGATTACCCAATGATAGAAAAAAAAGCTTTAAACATATTATTACAATTTTCCACATCTTATTTGTGTGAATTCGGAT
Source organism: Trichopoda pennipes (assembly GCA_030448955.1). Lineage (NCBI taxonomy): Eukaryota > Metazoa > Arthropoda > Insecta > Diptera > Tachinidae > Trichopoda > Trichopoda pennipes. Next base: position 438,628 of record JASKUP010000090.1, read on the forward strand.
TTTCAGCATTAGCCAACATTAAAACTAAAAAAAGATCAAGATTGTTAAATGTAGAAGACGATATGAGAGTAGGTAGCATTGTCATTTTTACGACCAAATATAAATGAAATTATCAAAAACATCAAGCTCAAATTTCGCATTAAAAATATTTTTATTATCAGCTTGAAATTAATCCCTTAATAAACGTTTAGTTATTATTGTAGTATATATTGGTTCATTTCGTATATTTAAAATTTTTGTCATAAACTATTTATGCAGTGTGTAAATAATTTTTATCTTTTTCTTTGTGTGCCGCCAAATCGTTAAAAATGTGCCGCAACCAAAAAAAGGTCGAGAATCACTGACATAATACAATATTTGTAAAAGAATGTCCATAAAACTATGATTATATGGACGTTCTTGCGAAAAGTGGAGTTCCCTAATACAAATGCTAAATATTTACACCTGACTCAAATTTCTCAAAGTACAATGCACTAGCAGTGCATACATGTTTACTATTGTTATGCAAACGGCCTTCAGCTAATATGGACTTTGCTTGTGTTGTTGTACGGATTCAATGCCACATAATATACTTCTATATAATATACTTGGTGCCTAGTAATGACAACTTCTACGACCAAATAAATTATTCTAAAAGTTACGGAAATGCTGATAATTATAATCAAAGAATTCAAGACGAAAGCCTTGAAGTTATATGCAAAATTATATTCAACACGAAACTAATCAGGAAACACTCAAGCAGAAGACTTGTTGGATATCCACTTTTTAGATTAGCGCATTCTTCGCTTCCATATCTTAGACGTAATACGGAAAATGGTAAATATTGAAAATACTAATCAACACTGGGTCTAATAAAAATTAAATTCAGCCTTCTCTTGTAACCAAACCAATTCAAATGAAAACCCATTTTCCGCGAACTCCACATCAGGCAACATAAAAATTACTCATCATACTTTAGCGAATCTTTTCAACCTACCAAATTATGAAATAAAATTCTATATTTTGCCGCCTTTAAAATTTTTTCATGGCATTCTTGGTCATGATAGCCTTGAAAAATTAACGCAATAATTTATATAAAAAAGCAGTACAAGTTAATCGGAAATAAGAAAAAAATTTACCAGGACACCGTCAAACAATGAACAAAATTGAACTTCTATTTGAGCAAAACTCAAACATCAAAATTAGAAGAGGTAGTTCAAGCGTATCCGAAGTTGTTTTCAGAACCGAATCATAAATTAACCTACACTTCTCATGTTCAAGGAGTGATTAGGACAACCTCTGATTCACCGGTTTACTCAAAATCTTACCCCTATCCTATGGCACTAAAAATTAGATAGAAAAACAAATAGGCAATCTTTTGAAATATAGCATAATTCGACCATCAAACCATTTGGACTAAAGAATTCCCCTTCAATTTTCCAACGCACTCTAGATGGCGTTTTAAGATATAACATCGGGGAAATGTGCTATTTCTGTATAGACGACATATTATATTTGGCAAAAATGAAAAAGATCACTTTCAAATTTAAACAAAATGTTCGAAACTGTAGTGGAACAACCCTAATACAAATTATAAATATCCACACCTACCTCAAAGTACAATGCACTAGCAGTGTATACATGTTTACTATTGTTATGCATACGGCGATTGAACGGCCTTCAACTATTATAGACTTTGCTTGTGTTGTTGTTGTACTGATGGGTGCGTTTCAAGTGACACATATATTTTGTGAGAAAACAGTCCCAAAATAAATGCAATAACATTTATATCACATTATACTTTTCGCCAAAATTATAATACTAATACTACTTTAAATTATTAATATTAATAGGTTTTTTACTTAATTATTTTTATATATTGGAGAACCATGCAATCACTAATTTTGGGATACTATCTAAATTTATGATTGTCAATATAGTTAAGAATAGCTTTTAAGTATGAGTGAGTTCCATTTTTACTTATTTTAGATTAGTTACAACATTCTCATGGTCGGTAACTGATATGTTCAACATTTAATCAAATTTAATTATTTTCTCCAAGCTCCTAGTTGAGCTTATTAACTTTAACTGCTCCTAGCTGAGCACAAAAATAACAATAATAAATGAATTAAAGGAAAACAGTTTTAATGAAATAAAACTACAAGACTTTTAATTAAATAAAGCATTTAAAATATATTAAAGTGCGAAAACAATTCGGACCATATTACAGACGGAAGAAATAATAATAAAAATTCTTCATATGGAAGAAGCCGTTAACAAGCTGCCATCATCAAAATGCTTTGGCACAAGCATTAATGCTCACGATGCTGCAGCAAACAAAGAAGATGTTGCAGAGGTTTTGTTATCGTCACAAAATAAAAGTAACATTTTAAATAATTCAACTCACTCTGCCAAAAGAAGCTGTTTGGATGAAAGTTTCCAGAGCGCCAAATGTACACGGCTGTCAAATCAAAACGGCCTTGAAAATTTGTTAGACACACAAGTGCAAAACCAAAAAATATTCAACAACGAATGCATTAAAATTGTGGGTGATGTTAGGAATTCTTTGAAGGAATTAGTGAGATACAATAGAAAGAATTTTGAATTAAATGAAACAAAATTTGAATCTGAAAAAATATATAAGACCCAAAAATACAAAATCGAAATAGAAAAGCTTGAATTGAAAAAGAAGATTTTAGAGTTAGAAACAGAAAAAAAAACAATGATATTTTTAATGTGTAATATTTTTTTAATTTGTTATTTTTGTAATGTTATGTATTTTATGTTATTATATTTTTTTCCTTCAATGAATGAGAGTTGAGTATTGAATTTTTTATAATTTAGATTGTAAGTTTTCTTATTAATACTACCATGAAGTGTTTTTTCGTTACGTTATTTATTTTTTTCCTCCAAGGAATGAGAGTTGAGTATTAGTATATTTTAATACTACAATGAAGTGAATGTAGTTATATATGTATATTTATTTTTATAAAAAGTTTTTATAAGTAAAAGTTATGTTCTTAAAATCAAATTGTTTCTAATATTATTTCTTACGTCCTTAGCAATAGCTGTATGTTCACTATTCGTATTGTTATCAACAAAGATCTCTATTTCATATACACTTTCTGCCTCAGCAATCTCGTGTGTTGGCAGTTGTACATTAAAATTAACGCAAATGTTATGCAGGGCACAACAAACATTCGTTATTTGAATCACTCTTTCTGGTTCGTAATGCAATTTCCTGGCTGTTAACAGGCACCTAAATCTGCCTTTTAAAATACCAAATACTCTCAATTATGGGTTTTCCTTTGCAAAATTGTTTATTATAAATTGATTCCGATGAGTTTTCCATTGCGTTTCTGTATGGAGTAAGCAGCCAGAGTTCCAATGGGTATCCCGAATCGTCTTTAAGAAATTTAAAAGATAAGTAACTAAAATCAACCAAAATCCCTTTTCTCCTCTTTAAAAGCGTTCTTTTAATTTTTGCTTTGGGTTAGAAAGGGCCCAAGGGCACCGCCGTATCGACAATCTATAAATTTAATTATCATTTTGTGATCACATATTTAAAAATCCAAAGTAAGATTTAATAAGTCAAATGCATGGATACAAGCTTACATACCACCATAGCGTTCATACTGTGCTTTAATTTTCTATTGAAGTATAAGTGCTCATTCCTGGCCGGTCGGATCATTTGAATATTGGTGCCATCCACTGTCGCAATCACCCCAGGAATGCCACATTTGTAAAAAAAAAGCTTCTTTTGATTTCGTTTTCCTTTTCCACTGTTAGCTCAAATTTTATGTGCTTGGGGCAGAGTATTCGCTCAATCACCACGTAAACTTCTTGTAAGTAATTCGACATGGATTGCTGCGGTAAACCTAAGAGATGGTATTGTCCAATTTGGAGTTGATATCCACCTTACCTAAGCAATTTCAAAGCAGCGGCAACTTTTATTATGTTTGGAATTGCTGTGGATCTCTTTGGAACGATGAGGTCGTGTTGAATAGCGTTTTATACATACATAAACGCATATAAAAATGAAACGCTTGAAAACATTTTGCACATAACACTTGCACATAGTACTTGCCTGTGGTCATTTAGGGAGAATATATCTGACGTATCTCTCAAAACTCTTCTTGTAACTCGTTCAATATGTTCATTTTCTTCGTCAAACCATAATGCCACCGAATCCATCACTATTTATTTTATGTTATTTTTTTTAATAAAATCGTACTGCACGAACAAGTTTTTTAAATATTTTTGTTTATAAGTTTTGACATTTTATTTTGTTGTTCTTCGCTATTGTTTGTTTTGTATTGTTAGTGTTGTTTCTTTTTCAATTTATTTTGCGAAAGCGTTTGCGTTAACGCTACACAGTACCCAATTATTTTCTTATCGCATTTGTCTTTTGCATCGTACAAGCTTACGCATCGCGATAGAGAGTAACCCCCCAGGTTTATCAGTAAAGACGCAAGTCGTGTCCTACGTTCACCGAAATGATTGAAAAAATTAAACATATAGTTTGTATGACAATTTCGCAAGAGTGTTTTGAGTTGATCAAGCGCAATATGGACAAGTTTATGCGTGGTTTCGTAATCGTGACGCATTCACTACAACATATCGGAGACTAAACAGCACCCAAAGCAGTGGATTTTCAGGTTGAATCAAATTATTCGATCGATTCAGTGGGGAATTTAGAAAGAACGACCGCATTTGGCCAAGAATTTTTTCCACTACAATAATGCCAGGGTACGTGTACAGTTTTGTGGCAAAAAGTGATTTCACTCAACTCAAGTAATTTAATTCATATGACGAAATCATTTCACAAAAAATGCCTATTTGATGACCTTGACAAATTATATTTTTCGGAAGGGATTAAAAAAATACCATGTGTATAGAACTCAAAGGCGACTATGTTCAAAAATAAAATAACTCTTTACATAATAACCTGCCTTTCATTAAAAAAGTTACAGACTTATTGGTCCGTCCTCGTATTATCTATTTTAGCTGGGAATAAAATATTATTTCAAGCTTTGTAAGTGTGACCAGGAAAAACAAGCATTATCTGTGTGTAACTCAAGAATGGCGTCATGAAGGTAAGGGTTGTGCTTTGGTATTCAATACAACTTCTGTCATATATAGGGTGTTTTGTGCAGAACTTATTTTGGGTTTTACCGATGCACTATGGTCCCAATGACAAGGTTTTGAGGCAATAAATCACAGGAACCAGCTAGATCTTTGAAATTTCGTACAGATGATTATAACGTGTTTTTAAGTTTTCAGTAAAAAATTCAAGTCAATCGAGCAGTGCCACGCCCATTTCCAGTAGGTTGATTATAGTGACACTGCGGTTGAAAATCACGGGGAATTTATTATTGTCTAATTTTCAATTAACGCACTATAATTCTCACCAATAATTTTTGTAAACATTTCAAGTCAATCCGCCTACTGCCACGCCCACCTCCAGTGAGAGCTCTCTTTGAAATTTAGCGAAAATTGTATCATTCTGTTTGATATAACATATATTTAGCAACTAACTTAAAATCACAAAATAATTCGTTAAAACATTTCAGAAATTTACTTAAAAAAGAATGGTGTTTGGATTGTAAAGGTATCATGAATCAATCTAAAAAGAGAAAATTTAATTAATACGTACAAAAAACTGGCTTTTATAATAAATTCTTACTTGACACTTTTCTGATTCATCAACTTCTAATTCGAAATTAAAATAAAATGATTCCTCTTCGTCCTCTTCAGAATATGAAATATCTTTATTTATTGCTGCATTTGACGTACTTGGCAGTTGATACTCATGGATTTCAGGAATCTTAAGAAGAGAAATAACTTCTCTTGGCAACTGCAAACTTCTCTTTTTTGAAAGACGATTTTTCAGATATATACTTGATAATAATGGGTCAGAAGAATCCAGGGCCCTGTTAAAAACATCCATTATATTATGCTCCCTAGAATCCTTTCGTGCGTGCTCCATGCGGTCTTTTTTATAAAATTTGTTTCTCGCCTCAGAAGCATGTTCACCAGCACATCCGAGAGGTACGATTGACGCTTGCAATATTTGATAAGAATGTGCTAAAATTTTATGTAATGTCGCTGACATTGGGTACCATTCATAATTTTTAAAATAAATATCTGCAGTCTCACCGCAAAATTTTTTTAAGTGGTCGCCACTTATTTCAAATTCAGAGTTAATGGTGATAAGAATTATATGTAAATGTTTTAAAAAGTCGATATTAATGTTGGTTATAGAAGAAAATAGTTCCGGATTAGAAAATGCTTTTCGTGCCGTATTGCCGTCGTTTGTGGAGCCACTCCCATTAGTTTTATTAATTTGATTTTTCACTGTCGTCATACAGTTGTCATTGACACTTCTATTAAATTTCGCAGAAATCCAGTTGATAACATTATTGGGTTTTCTATCATTTTCCAACCAAAAGTTAAAAATGTCCAAATTTTTAAGTTTTACATTATCTGGAAATAGATTTTTATAAAAAACGGCAGATTGGGGCAGATCGTTTTTCTAAAAACTTTTAGTACATATTATTACCTTTCCCCACACATAAATTTTTTCACGGATACTCTCCGATAAACATAGTTCTACTCCAAAGAACCTATAGACGACAACACAAACTGTACAAAAAATACAACACATGTTGATACAAACTATTATTTACCACATATTTTTTTGTTTCAATTTTTAATAACATTTTAATTTGCATACCTTTACAAGTGTTTTCCATTTTAAAAAATTATTATAATCTTCACAGTGCTTGTTTGGTGAGCCAAATTCCTTTGTTGTTTGTTTATGATTGAATGTCAGAAAATGTAACAAAGAAAACATGACAACTTTGACAGCTCGGCATGTCGTCAAGGGTTGCCACCTGACTCTAATATTTAACAGTTGAGTGTTTCAAAGTGTTAAATATAAAATTCCGTTATTATTTTTTTTAAATGATTGACTTTGAAAATTGACTTTTTGCCTCAAAAACCTGTCATTGGGACCATTGTGCGATGTATTGATTATCTAAGGGTACTAAGCGAATAATTTCTGCTGGTATGGAAAGGCAACTCATGTCTTTGAATTGACAAAGACTCAGTACTGATAAATTTCTGCTGCTACTAATGTTGAAAGCATGGATGCATTTACGATGGCGTCAGGTAGTGAATTCCTCGAAAGGGCACATTGCCATGAGAACGGCCTAGTTTGGGAAAGCTTTGAAAGAACAGGCAATCTAGGGTCAGAGGGCCACTAAGTGATCTTCTTGCTTGGAAAAACTTAGTATGTAAGGGAAAATTTCAAGTAAAAATTAACTTAAAAAAAGAAATAAAAGAATGTAAATTAATTTAATTTGTTCGCTAGTAAACTTGAATTGATTGTTATGAAATGAGCAATAAGTATTGAAATTGTTTGTTGAACTATTTAATATTTTAGCAACCGAATTATTAAATTCACAGATAATTTTTGTTAAGGAATAAAAACTGTTTAAAAATTTTTGTGGACGTTTTTAAAAGAAAACATGTCAGCAGAATGTAATATAGCATTCTTGCAGCTAACATTGTTCTCTTTATAGTTCGTTACATATATTTGTACTTGGTTTTTGGTTAACGACGGTTCAACACCCCGTATCGCAAGATTTCAGGTGCTATTTCAGTACTAATTATTATGAAGTAATGCAAAAGTTTAAGAAAAGGTTGATTTTGCTTACATATTTTTTTAGTTTTTGTTTTACTTCAAGGCAGGCATGACAAGCTAATGAAAGTGTTCCTATACTAAAATTGATGCAGCTGTGCTTATTCTAATTTATGTGAATATGGGGTGACCAATTTATGTGAATGCACTAAGTGTGTATAGCCACTTGAAATAAATTTCTAATTGTGGCAAACTGCATTTTCAAATTTGCCAACAACTCGCGGCAATGTACTTAGTATGCCGTGTCGGTATTCGTGGAAAACTAATATCTGTAAACAATTTGATGAAAATGAAAAGGTAGTGAAACCTTAACCATTTTATTTATGCTTCATGCATTAGCAATGATCGATATGTTTTTGTGCTATTATACTAGTCCCGCTCGACATTTTTCGCAAAAATGAATTGAAAAGCTGAAAGTTTTATGAATAAATATATTTAAATCGTTTTATCTCGTTTAATTTATTATGTTGTTTTATAGCTGTGACCACAAATTATTATACATTCTTATAATGAATTTATATTACTTAGTTTCATCAGGATATCGTTAATTTTTAAGAACTAGTTTTAAGCTTTTGCTTAATTTTGTGCTTATTATTTAATAGTTAAGATGTTGAAATTATTGTTTATATTACATCAACACTACCCATATCCGATCTCACAATTTATTTTAAAATTGTTTTCTGTAGTCATATGATTTGTTGAAATACCACTCAATGACAATAATACAGAGTAAGAAAAATTATGCCAACTGCTATTTCAATTTTTTTTTAAAGTAGAGTTAGAGTTTCTGTTGTAATTAGCCTGAGTGTTTTTGGATAATGGTAGATCCTTTGTCAAAAAAGCAAAAACGTAAACATACTTAAATATATTGAAATCCAGCAAGTGTAAAAAACCAATTATAGACTGCCCTACGGGGTAGAACTCAATATTTGATATGCTTTAAAGGTTATCAAAAGTAAAAAAATATAGATATAACGAAAACTCAAGTTTGCAACTGAGTTCTGGGCAATGGAGATTCGCAGAGGAATTTACAGAAGTGTTTAATCCCATACTAAAAATGCTTTGTTTTAGTGAATTATATATAAATCTAATGGATTTTTCAAAACAAACGGAAAATCCACTGATCTGTGAAATGTCAACATTACTTTGGAATTCACTCAGAAGCTAAAAGTGCAAATTACTTGAATTTGAATCGTTTAATGCTGCCGTTTTCTTAGATCCTTAGATCCCCGAATCAAAGTTTGCATGGATTCAGCCCAAAAAGACAGAGTAAAAAATATAAAATTGGACTATATAACCGGTTAATGTAACATAATATAAACACTAAATTGAAATGTAAGTATACTGTTACAGATAATATATTCGATAATATTAGCAAAAGATATCTGAAGAAATAAGGCAATTTTAAATTTAATTGATCTTGAGATTGAACTTAAATTTTACGAAAGGAAAGCGAGATTACCACTGGATTTTAATATTTTAGAATATTGTTGCCTTAAAAATAATATTTTGTCAGATTTAGTTTTAGTTTTTTTTTTCAGTTTTAAAATATATCTTAGCCGACCAGCGAAATGGGTTAATTGCATTAAATGTAGAACACATGTTGATGTTGCGAATCAATAGAGAATTTAATTATATAAAAGTTGACGCTTCAATCATTTATAAGTAATAAGCATTTTTCCCATTCGTTTATTAAAAATAAAGTAAATTTTGCTTTTGATTTGTTTTTATACTATTGCACACATGTTCATTGGGAATATTAAAATAAATAAAAGCAACAGTAATAGTATTAATAATAATAATTATAATAATAACGGTAATGTAGTAATACTACTAAAAATGTGTATGTATATAATTTAAAAAGTGCAATACATACCTGAAATGTTTCGTAATTTTTAAACATGTATGTACATATATACAAGTATAATAAAATAAAGAGATTTAATTGTTTAATATGGAAAGAATGGAAAAAGGTGCGGAGTTGTTTCTCCTTTTCCTTATAAGCAGACTTTCGTCAGTTACAGTTACTTATTGCAAAAATAGAGTACATGTAAGTTAACGACACAAAAATTGTTAACCTCTTTTTCTTTGCTGACTACGCGGAAGTCAGAAGTTGCTTACTTTTTTTTACCGACTGCTCTAATTAACAGAATTATTATCAATTTCTATTGTCATAATTATTTCAATAAAATTGATGACCGTTGGTTGATTTGAAGTTAAGAAAAATTACTTAAGCTAAGTTAGCTTTAAGTAAACACACATTCTGTTACAAAATTCAACTTTAAAAACAATTAATAAAAAAATTTAATTAAATGTAATAAAAACATAATTTAAGTGTAATAAAACATAGTTCAAGTGTAAAAAAGCATAATTCAAGTGTGAAAACAATTGTTTTATTTTTAAATGAATAAAACTTAAATAAACTTAATTGACGTCCGAAAAGAAGAAGAATACCTTTTCCAGCCCGACCTGAAATAGCTCACCGCTGGAAAAACACATCACCGTTGGATTTATCAAAACAGCGACCACTACAATTGCACACAACAGAGGATCAACCAGAACAAAAGGGAGTAATCCTAAGTTTGCGGTAGTGATGATGTGGGGTATTATAATAATGTAAGTTAATAAAGAATAGTTATTAAAAAAAGTAAACCATTTTTTAAGTGAAACATTTAAATAATTTGACAACTTTACTGTCATCTAATTAAAAGAAAATTTTGCAAAAATATAAGCTGAAACAAAATTTTTAAGAAACGAAACCTTAATTATAAAAAGAGTTAAAAAAATTAAAATATTGCAAAAAAAAAAAAAAAAAATAAAAGTGTGTAATTACATAAATTTTTAAATTTTAAGATAATTGAAACTAAAAAGCAAATTTAATTTTTCTCAGTTATATTAATATTGAAACCCAGAACCAAATAAAATTTTAAAATCATTAGTGCAACATAGGAATAAATTTGTGTAAATGTTGCAATGTTCATTTAAAAAGTCGAAAAAAAACCAACACTAAACCTCGTAACCATAGCAAATCCTCAAAATTTATTAAGACCACCTATCTTTAACCCCAAGCAAGCCCCAACCCAACTAACACGACCAACATCGAATGAATGTCGCGCTACAACAGCAAATAGCCACAATTCAAATGACGACTTACCCAATGTATCAGACATTATAAAAGAAGAAAGGCATAGGAACAGTCTTAATAAGTTAAACAGAATTAAATTCGTGGAGGAAAAGTGTGAAACGAGTGCTAGAAATTTACGACAACACCAAAGGATCTGCAAAATATTTCGGTATATTAAGCGTTATATGCAATAAAATTATAGGGAATGCAGCACTAGAGTTCTATAATACCCCATTAAATTGAAAAAATATTGCTAACACTTCATTATGACGACAAACGTGGATTCTATCAAGAAGTTTATACTCATCCCACTAATTTTAAACAAAATAGGACGCATGGGAATAGGTAGAGAATCAACGACATTATACATACAACTACATTCTTTTAATCAAAATTTACATAATCAGCCTAAAAAATATCTCCAATCAAGGAACCGATTCCTTCAACAAAATATGCCACCGAGACAGACTTATTGCCGTAAAGCTACAAAAATCTGAACCCGTGGACATCGACAGATCCTATACAGTCCAAAAATATTGACTATCAGAACAGACCTCGTCAACTAAATTAATTTTATTTCAAAAGACCTATGCCTCAATCCGTGAACATTCCAATGCCACATAATATACTGCTATATAATATACTTAGGTGCCTAGTAATGACAACTTCTACGACCAAATAAATTATTCTAAAAGTTACGGAAATGCTGATAATTATAATCAAAGAATTCAAGACGAAAGCCTTAAAGATTATATGCAAAATTATTTTCAACACGAAACTAACCAGGAAGCAGAAGACTTGTTGGATATCCACTTTTTAGATTAGACCATTCTTCGCTTCCATAGCTTAGACGTAAGACGGAGAATGGTAAATATTGAAAATACTAATCAACACAGGGTCTAATAAAAATTAAATTCAACCTTCTCTTGTAACCAAACCAATTCAAATTGAAAAACCATTTTCCGCGAACTCCATATCAGGCAACATAAAAATCACTCATCATACTTTAGCGAATCTTTTCAACCTACCAAATTGTGAAATAAAATTCTATATTTTGCCGCCTTTAAATTTTTTTCATGGCATTCTTTGTTAACGCAATAATTCATATAAAAAAGCAGTACAAGTTAATCCGTCACCGTCAAACAATGAACAAAATTGAACTTCTATTTGAACTATTTGAGCAAAACTCAAACATCAAAATTAGAAGAGGTAGTTCAAGCGTATCCGAAGTTGTTTTCAGAACCGAATCATAAATTAACCTACACTTCTCATGTTCAAGGAGTGAATATGACAACCTCTGATTCACCGGTTTACTCAAAATCTTACCCCTATCCTATGGCACCAAAAATTAAATAGAAAAACAAATAGGCAATCTTTTGAAATATAGCATAATTCGACCATCAAAATCTCTATATAACGCATCTATTTGGATTCGACCATCAAAATCTCTATATAACGCACCTATTTGGATTGTCAAAAAAAAAAGAAATATAGAATGGTCATAGACTATAAGAAAAGTTAACTCAGTCACCATAGTAATCGTTACCCCATTACAGAAATAAATGAAGTCTTATCTAACCTTAAAGAAAATAAGTATTTTTCTGTCATAGATTTGAAAGAATGAAAGGAATGTGACATCGAGAAAACTGCATTTTCGATAAATAACGGAAATTTTGAATTTGTCAGAGTACCATTTGGACTAAAGAATTCCCCTTCAATTTTCCAACGCACTCTAGATGACGTTATAAGAGATCACATCGGGGAAATGTGCTATTTCTGCATAGACGACATATTATATTTGGCAAAAATGAAAAAGATCACTTTCAAATTCAAACAAAATGTTCGAAACTGTAGTGGAACCACCCCAATACAAATTATAAATATTTACACCTAACTCAAAGTACAGTGCACTAGCAGTTCATACATGTTTACTATTGTTATGCATACGGCGATTAAACGGCCTTCAACTAATATAGACTTTGCTTGTGTTGTTGTTGTACTGATTGGTGCATTTCAAGTGACACATTTATTTTGTGGGAAATTCCAAAATAAATGCAGTAACATTTAGATCACATTACACTTTTCGCCAAAATTATAATACTAATACTACTTTAGGATATTAATAGTATTTTTACATAATTAATTTAATATATTGGAGAACCACACAATAACTAATTTTGGGATACTATCTAAATATATGATTGGCTGGTTAAACCAATACTGATTGTATACTAAATATAGTTAAGAGTAGCTTTTAAGTATGAGTGAGTTCCATTCTCACTAACTCTAGATTAGTTACAACCTTCTCATAGTCGGTATATTACCGATTGATATGTACAACATTAATTCATTATTATTATTTCCTCCAAGCTCCCAGCTGAGCTGTTAAAACATTCTACTGCTCCAAGCTGAGCAAATAAATATATAATATAAACCAGGAAAATCAATGAATATTATTTAATTAAAAATAACAATACTGCAGGAAACTTAAAACAATAATACTACAAAACACTAGAACATGCAAATTTTAGAGTTCAGCTTGACGAATGTGAATTCGCAAAACAAGAAATATAATTTTTAGGTTTTATCGTAGGCATAAATGCTATTCAAGCCAACCCTGATAAGGTAAAGGCGATAGTTGATATACTCATACCCAAAACCTTAAAAGATTTAAGAATTTTCCTTAGAATGTCAGGATATTACCGTCGTTACGTTACTGACATCCCTTTTAAGAGGGGAGGATGATCACGTTTCTAACAACGCATCCAAAAATAATAGCATAATTTTGAATCAAAACGCAATAGACTCCTGTCAAAAGATAAAAAAATTCTCTTACTTATTTCACTTAGAAGATACGAGGGCTGCTATTTATATTTGTGGCCTAAAGATGAAAACACAAGCATTTAAAGACAAAATCTATTTTATTGTTTTTCAAAATATTCTCCATGAAGATTTATACACTTTTGCATTCGTTGGAACCAATTTTCAAAGCACTTTTTCCACTCCGATTTAGGCACTTCTAAAACATGGGTTTTAAATGCAGAAACTGCTTCTTCAGGTGTAGGAAACCGTTGTCCACGTAGTTTTTTCTTGATGTTCGGAAACAAAAAGAAGTCATTAGGTGCCAAGTCAGGGCTGTACGGCGGATGACCCATCAATTCAATGTTTTGCCCTGTCAAAAACTCCATTGTTTCACTCGATCGGTGACAGCTCGCATTGTCGTGATGCAGACTGATGCGTCTTTTCTTTGACTTTTCCCGAAGTTTCTCAAAGACTTCTGGCAAACAAATAGTGGTGTACCATGCCGAATTAACCGTCTTACGTTGCTCTAATGGCACAGTCGCCACATGACCGGTAATACCGAAGAAACAGGCAACCATTTGCTTTGATGTGCTTCTTCCACGAACAACTTTGGTGGGATTTCGCTTGTCTTGAAAGACCCATACGGTGGATTGCTGTTTTGTTTCAGGATCATATGAGCTTATCCATGGTTCGTCACCTGTGCAGATATTATAAACTGCTTTTGATGCACCTTGAGCGAATTTCTGCAACATTTTCTTGCACCAATCAAACCTTTTTCACATGCAAATGTTCATGAAAGTTCTTATTGATGCTTGTCATACTAATCCCTACAGATGCCTCAATCTCGCGATATGTTACATGACGATCATGCTTTATCAGCTCATGCACAGCTGCGATGTTTTCTGGCACAATAACCGTTGTTGGACGACCTTCACGGGATTCGGCCTGGAGTGATTGTCGGCCACGATTGAATTCGTTATACCAGTTTTTAATGGTGCTGTAAGAAGGTGCTTCATTACCATATAAGGAGTTAAGTTTATCTGTGCACTGTTGTCGTGTCAGGCCACGTCGAAAGTTATGAAAGATTATTGCACGAAAATGCTCACGAGTTAATTCCATTTTCTCCTAAGATCACTTTTTCAACCTGCTATCTCTAACACTAACAACAATAAAATGACAAAATGTTTTGGTTGAGGTTATGTTGAACAATGTGAAAGTTGCACTGGAAACATCAGCTGGTGCCTAGCAACAGTCAGTGTTACCAGGCCAGAAATAAAAATAGCAGCCCTCGTTTTATTCTCTCTCATCCAAACTTTGAAAAAGATTTTGATCTGACTACAGGCGCATCTGATTATGCAATTGGTGCATTCTTGTCAGAAAACAGCAAACCGATAATATTTCCTTCAAGAAGATTAAATAAATTAGAAGAACATTGCGCCACCAACGTAAAAGAAATGTTGGCGATACTTTAAGCGCTTACTATTATTAGTATTATGCGTCAAGAAAAATAAATATTTTTACTGACCACCAATCCGTTACCTTTGATCTTAGCAATAAAAATACAAATAGCAAAATGAAGAGATGGAAAGCCATCTTAGAAGAATATAACAATGAACTGAAATATCAATCAGAAGAACCAATGTAGTTGCTGACGCTTTATCTAGGCCCCCCAATTAAATTTCATGACAGCAACTTAGTAGAAAAGGTTTATATTAAGATTAACAAAAGATTAGGATCAAAATTATCCCCACGCTATAAAGAAGAAATAATTACAGAAAATAGCCCACAAAAATAATATATATAAAATATTTAATAATTGACTATTCCTCTTCCCATATTATTGTAGTGGAACCACCCTAATGTAAATACCTAACACAACAAACTAAAAAGTTTAAATCAAATTTCTCAAGTGCAATGCACTAGCAATGCAATTATGTTTGTTGTTGTTGTACTTTACATACATGCAACTGATGAATGGCCTTCAACGGGTATTTACATAGCGTGTGTGTGTCGATCGGTGAGTTTCAGGTGACACATTTATTTTGTGGAAAGAAATCCCAAAATGAATGCAATGAGAACCAGGTCACATTTCACTTTTCATAATAACACTAATATTAATAATATTTATAATAACATTTGTATATAAATAATATTAATAAATTAAGTTCTAGACTAATAATAACCTTCTCACAGTCGCAATATAAACGGCTGAAATTGAGGGAAGAAAATCAATCTTGGTTTGTACGTTCTAGCTCCTAGTTGAGCTTTTAATATTCTACTGCTCCCCGCTGAGCAATTAAAAAGAATCCTAAAAGGACTAAAAATAAAGAATCAAAATATACCAAGTAAAGATACGGCATTTTTTTATTACATGGCGATCCTGCCAGATCTGAGAGTGCTCCTATTGTAAGAGCACCCAGGCAAATTTGATTTTGGTTCCTGACGGCAGCCGAGACCCGTCAGAGGAGGAAAGCGTTCCATTCCTTACAAGCAGAACAAAACGAATTTGAAATGTCTGCCGATACTTTAAATGATTCCGCAAAAACAACAGTTTGCACGAACATAGCACCACTTTAAATAAGGACTCCAAAGAAGAGAAGCTGAACTTGATGAAAAGAAAACATTGGAAAAATCATCCACAAAGTCTTTAGAACCTTCAATATGTTCCAACAACCCTACAATAATAGCAACACCAGCATCAACATAATCAACAGTAACAACAACAACACATCATAATGCAACAGGAGGCTTGCAATATCAACAACTTCTGCAATAACATAATCAACAGCAACAACAATTGCAACACATCATAATACAACAAGAGGCTTGCAACAACAAAATTAATTTTAACAACAACAGCATGATCAGCAGCAACATTTACAACATATAAGTATACTTTTAATCTTAAATTTTAATAATTAGCTTGTACAAGGAGTGCTATTTAATTACGCACCCTTAGGGAACGGAGGCGACTTCGCCCATGTTCAACAATTTTTTAAATTAATTTAACATACTTTTAATTGTTTTTAAAATAGAAATTAAGATGAACATTTCGAAATAAAAATGAAAAAAAAAATAAATAATTTAATTTAATAATAACAAAAAAAATGAACATTTAATAACCATTTTAAAGAATATTACACTTTTTATGATAACAGATCCTTTTAAATTTTAAATAATAACAATTTTTTAAATAAATTTTATACAGATGAGAAAGTAATATAATTCGTTTGATAATGATGATTTTTGAAAAAAAAAATTTTTTTTAGAAAAAAAAAAAAACTCCAAAATTGAATAAGAGCTCTTAGGAAAATTAGAAAAAATACATCTTGACAAAGTTTAATGGAATGGACGAGCGTAATAAATAGAGCAAGAATACTGAAGGAGGAATTTGAAAAATCATACAAATGTTTGAACGTAGATAGACCTACTAAACAGGAAACATTGCATAAACATTTTTCAATTCTCTTGGAAAATGTGGAAAAAATTAGAATCCTTTTTAATGAAAATTACAATAGGCTAACCGAAGCACACAAAGCAGCGGCCGAGGCATTTTTTCTAGATATTAAATATAGAGTATTACAAATAGCTAATAAAAAAGAATTCAACATAGAATTACCACCTACTTTGCAGGAACCGATAGAAATACAGAAAATTCTTTCACAGCAGACTAACAATAAAGGCCCAATAATGGCACAAACGCCAATTGACTTTCTAAATACAGCTGCAAAGCTCATTCCAGAGTTCGATGGTAAATCTGATAATTTGCGATCATTCCTTGACGCACTGACTCTACTCGATTCAATAAAAGGCTCTAACGAAGCACTGGCAATAACCCTCATAAAAACAAAATTAAAAGGTAACGCTAGAAACCTCATTAATGACGAGAACACAATAGTCCAGATAATAGGCAAATTAAAAACTTCAGTAAAAGGCGAGTCAGTAGAAGTACTAACCGCAAAAATTTTAAACATTAAACAGAACAATAAAACTGCGACTAGTTATTGCGACGAGATCGCACAATTGACAAAATCCCTGGAAACCGCTTACATATCCGATGGATTACCCACTGATATAGCGGGTAAATATTCTACGCAAGTTGCAGTAAAAGCACTTACGAAGAACTGCACCTTGGATAAGGTAAAACTTATCATGGAAGCAGGACAATTTAATAGCATGAACGAGGCTATTAGCAAATTTGTCAACAGTTGCACAGAAGCAACTGGACAACAGAATTCTATCCTATACTACAGGCAGGGACACAATACTTGGAATAATAATTTCCGAGGTAACCGACCAAGATTCCGTGGAAGAAACAACTTCCCGGTGAATAATAGGAACAACGGTAACATTAACAGTAACTATAACAACCGTAGTAACAATAATAATAATAATTTCAACAATACCCAGAGACGGAACAACAATAGTAATTTCAGAACGCGAAATTATGTAAGAGCAACTGACTCACTTCAGTCGGAAAACTCAGAGGAACCCCTAAGATTAACCCAATAGAAAACAAAATATACAATATCAATCTCAACTTATGTTATTTCATTTCAATTAAAATACACAACACCAATCACACAGCCACACTTTTAGTAGATACAGGCGCGGACATCTCTTTAATAAAAACAAAATTTATAGAAACACACAAAGTAAATAAACATATAACAACTACACTCAGTGGAATAGGACAAGGCAAAATTAAATCCTTAGGAAAAGTATATTTGGATTTACATTTTCAAAAATGGCTAATAACACACGACTCCCAAACAGTCCAGGATGACTTTCCAATACCATTTGATGGAATTATTGGAATTGATTTCATCAAAAGGCATAACTGTATATTAAATTTTAGTGAGAATAATGAAAACCTTGTCTTACGACCAAACTCCTTAACACACACAATAGAAATACTACTAACAAGTAATATTGAAGAAATTATTTTACCACCTAGGTCAGAGGTAATACGCCAATTAAAACTAGAAGACTCAAATACAGATATATTAATTCCAAATCAGGAAATACAACCTGGTGTACTAATACCAAACATACTAGTAAAATCCAACAATGCCTTTATACGTATCTTAAACACAAATAACACAATAGTAACAATCAAAAAACACAATATAAAAACTGAAAACCTTTCTGATTACAACATTATTAACAATAAACCAAAAAAAAAAACATACGCAACGAAAAGAAGAAATAATTAACATCTTGAGGAAAAACTTTCCAGAACAATTTAAAAGTAAACTCACAGAATTATGCACAGTATATAGTGATATTTTCGGGTTAGAATCTGAACCAATAATCAGTAATAATTTCTATAAACAAAAATTAAGATTAAATGACACACAACCTGTATATATAAAGAACTATCGCGTACCACACGCACATAAGGAAGAGATTGATAGACAAATTGAGAAATTGAAACAAGACAAAATTGTAGAACCCTCATATTCGGAATACAACAGTCCAGTTTTACTTGTACCAAAGAAATCGTTACCAAATTCGGACAAAAGAAAATGGAGACTCGTGATAGATTACAGACAAATATATAAAAAACTTATAGCGGACAAATCCCCATTGCCCAGAATTGATGACATATTAGACCAACTTGGAAGAGCTAAGTATTTTTCTTGCCTAGATTTAATGTCAGGTTTTCACCAAATTTTATTGGAAGATAATTCCAGAGACTACACGTCATTTTCAACCAATAGTGGCTCATACAGATTCACCAGACTACCTTATGGTCTAAAGGTAGCACCAAATTCTTTTCAAAGAATGATGACAGTTGCTTTTAGCGGCCTAAAGCCAAACCAAGCCTTCTTATATATGGACGACATGGTTGTATTAGGATGTTCAGAAAAACACATGCTTTCAAATTTACAGGACATATTTGATTTATGTC
The DNA here is from genome assembly GCA_030448955.1 of Trichopoda pennipes. NCBI lineage: Eukaryota > Metazoa > Arthropoda > Insecta > Diptera > Tachinidae > Trichopoda > Trichopoda pennipes. Next base: position 458,152 of record JASKUP010000090.1, read on the forward strand.
GCAGACATAACCTAAAACTTAACCCTGAAAAATGTTCCTTTTTTATGAGAGAAGTAACCTATTTAGGACATAAATGCACAGACAATGGAATATTACCAGACGATTCCAAATATTCGATGATAGAAAATTATCCTACACCTACGGACGCTGACAGTGCAAAAAGATTTGTAGCCTTTTGTAACTACTACAGAAAATTTATACCAAACTTCTCAGAATATTCCAGACATTTAACGAGATTATCAAAAAAAGGAACCTCTTTTGAATGGACAAAAGACTGTGACAACGCATTTAAATACCTAAAGAAAGCACTAATGAGTCCTACTTTACTTCAATACCCTGACTTTGATAAAGAGTTCTGTATAACAACAGACGCAAGTAAACATGCTTGCGGTGCAGTCCTTACACAGGAATACCAAGGCAAACATCTTCCAGTAGCATATGCTTCAAGAACATTCACACAGGGTGAAAGTAATAAATCGACAATGGAACAAGAACTAGCTGCAATTACTTATTTTCGACCATACGTATACGGAAAACACTTTGTTGTCCGTACAGACCACAGACCACTATACTACCTATTTTCGATGAAAAACCCGAGTTCCAAATTGACAAGAATAAGACTGGACTTAGAGGAATACAATTTTACTGTTGAATATCTTAGGGGAAAAGATAATTATGTAGCGGACGCATTATCCCGCATTAATATTGAGGAATTCAGAAATTTTACCAAGACTAACAATACACTATTGAGCATGACTACAAGATCAATGACTAAAAAGGCACAACATATGGCAAATGATATTAAGGATAAAAAGTATCAGGAAGAGGAAACTAATAAGCCCAATATATACATACCACTAAATAACACTGACGTCAGAAAATATCATAAATTGAGATTTAGCCCAAATAAATGCTATATAAAGCAAGACAAAGTGGTACTAACATACGTAAATGTTAATGACTTATTTACTAATGGGAAGATTGACTTAGGACAATTTTTCCCTAGGCTAGAAAAAGTGGCCGGTAAATTAAATATAAAGAAATTGCAAGTGGCACCTAGTGAGAAAATTTTCGAATTTGTCTCAAGTACTGAATTTAAAGAAAAGGGCAATAAATATTTAGATAAATTAATAGTAGCGCTACTAGGATATTTCACATACTGCTTCAACACTACTCCTACAGCACACAATTATTGTCCTTATGAACTAGTATTTGGTAAAATCCCTAATGATTTTACACAGTTTAACAGTGGGAAGGATATTACACAACTTTATAATTTAGATGACTACGTTAAGGAATTAAAATATAGATTAGAAATAGCACTTAGTAGAGCTAGAATATTATTAGACAAAAATAAACTTAAGCGTAAATTAGATTATGACAAAATAATAATAGACCATAACTTTAATATAGGAGATTTAGTTTTACTTAGAAATGAGACCGGTCACAAACTAGAAGTCCAATATAAGGGTCCATATAAAATTAAGAAAATAGACTTAAGAAATAATGTAACCATAGAAGATAAGAGAACACATAAAACACAAATAGTAAATAAGAATAGACTTAAGTTATACAATAAATAAATAAATTACTCCGGAGTACACTTAAGATCACTTATAATTAGAGATAAACTTATATAACTAAACTTAATTTTATAACATTAATTCATAATACAATGTAAAAGAATGTCCATAAAACTACCGTTATATGAGCATTCTTGCGAAAAGTGGAGATGTAGTGGAACCACCCTAATGTAAATACCTAACACAACAAACTAAAAAGTTTAAATCAAATTTCTCAAGTGCAATGCACTAGCAATGCACTTATGTTTGTTGTTGTTGTATTTTACATACATGCAACTGATGAATGGCCTTCAACGGGCATTTACATAGCGTGTGTGTGTCGATCGGTGAGTTTTAGGTGACACATTTATTTTGTGGAAAGAAATCCCAAAATGAATGCAATGAGAACCAGGTCACATTTCACTTTTCATAATAACACTAATATTAATAATATTTATAATAACATTTGTATATAAATAATATTAATAAATTAAGTTCTAGACTAATAATAACCTTCTCACAGTCGCAATATAAACGGCTGAAATTGAGGGAAGAAAATCAATCTTGGTTTGTACGTTAAAGCTCCTAGTTGAGCTTTTAATATTCTACTGCTCCCTGCTGAGCAATTAAAAAGAATCCTAAAAGGACTAAAAAAAAAGAATCAAAATATACCAAGTAAAGATACGGCATTTTTTTATTACATAATCACCATCGATAAGGGAATAGCAGAAATAGGACACGTAATTAATACGAAGAATTTATTAGCAATAATAATAAAAGATTAAAGAATTTAACTGCAATGTTTACTATAGTGGCAAATCAAGTAAGAAAAGATATTTATGTATCTCGAAAAACAAAAAAATTAATTCACAAAATAAAATCAGATTAGTTAAGGAAGAATTAGTAAGCATTTAAAGATCCATTTTATTGGCAAGAATAGGTATTGTAAGTCCATTTTTACTAAATAAAAAGGAAATTAAAATTGCAATGAAAACACTAACAGATGTATTAGAATTCTCAAAAATTTCAATAATGAACAATAATAAAAAAATATACTTATATTTGGGTACGGTTTTCCGTCGACCTTCGTCAAATTTGGTTTGTGAACAAACCGGTTTCGGCCGTTTGCCATCTTCAATGTTCTCTTCGTACTAGTTGCGTTCTATTGTCTGTGTTTATATAGTTCGTCTTGTTCGTGTTTCCCTTCGTGTTATTGCATTCATCACTTTCTTTCTTTTTTGCCTGTATATCTCTCTCCTTTTTCGTTTGTCTGTTTTTACCTAATTTGTCTCTCCCTTTTCATTCGTCTCTCTTCCTAACTAAATCCGTTGTTTAAATAAACACTGCTTCGGACACAATATTTAAACCATTGAAACATTTTTACAAGAAAACAAACATTACACCAACACAAACCCGTTACGCAGGTGCACAAGACCAAAGCAATAAAGAACATCATAAACGTACAATTACAGATTATTATATCATAGAAAAAACCCAATAGATTCACACATAAACACAAATGGACAACAAGCATGATCGTAAAAGGATCACAATAGTCGAAAATGCTCTTGAAATGGACAATTTACCACAAACTACAAGCATACGTTTGAGCGCTTCAAAAAAACCAAATTGCATAAAATCCCGATTAAAGTCAATCGATTTAAAGGGGGAAGAGTTAACGATACAAAAAATGTTAACCTCTTTTCTTTGATGAGTGCGCGGAAGTTATTGACTTTTATTTATTGATTACTCAGAAGTTGCTTACTTGTCATTTTACCGGCTGCTCTAATTAAGAAAATATTAATTTCTAGTGACATACACTATTATTTAAAAATAAGTCGGGTTTTCCTTCCTGACGCTATTACTTCAGAACGCACGAACCGATTTCCACGGTTTTGCATTCGTTGGAAAGATCTCGGGCTCCGTGAGGTTTATAGCAAAGAAAATTCAGGAAAAATTTCAAGAGAAAAGCAGGAAAACAGAGAACATAATTTTTCACATACAGCGCCATCTCTGATACATAGCATGTGCTACAACAGTACCAGGACGTGGTGTGTGGTATCCCTCACGAAAATAAGTACGTTTCAAGTGAAAAGCAGGAAAACGGTAAATCATTTTTACCATACAGCGCCATCTCTGCTACATAGCATGTACTACAACGACACCTTTACGTGGTGAGTGAGTATTCCTCACGAAAATAAGTACGTTTTGTTTTAAGTAGATGACGCCATGCGCTAGATCGCACGTATACTGTTTATCCTAGAAATGGTGAATGTTTTTATTTGCGACTGCTATTGGTAAATGTACGTGGACCAAAATCATTTGCGCATTCGAAAACTGTGAATGGCCACTAATGCCAAACATATCGAGAAGCATGCCAACTATTGGGTTTGCTGGAGAACGATTCTCGTTGGGATTTAACACTTGTGGGTTCAGTTGTTTCATCAAATGCGTACCAAATACGAACGCTGTTCGCTATTGTCATCACTACATGTTTCCCTTCACAACTAATTCAGTTATGGAACAAATGCAAAGACGACATTTGTGAAGATATCTTGCATCGCTTGCCCATTCGAACGAATAATCCAGATATGCAAATTACCGATGAAATATATAATGAAGGATTGATTTTGATTGAGGATCAATGCTTGACTATTGCAAACAAGCTACTGATTGAAATAGGAATGATTGCGCCAAATCGATCGATGCACCATGCACTCAACCAAGAATTAAATCGAGAGCTGCAATACAATGTTGATACAATGCAGGAATTAATTTGAGTAATAATGTGCCGTTGCTAAATGAACAGCAAAAACTAATATACGAAACATTTATGCAAGCGGTGGACAATAATACTGGTGGTCTATTCTTCCTGAACGCACTTGGAGGAACAGCGAAAACATTTGTCATTTCATTGATTTTGGCCACTATTCGATCAAGATATGACATAGCTTTGGCGTTGGCATCATCTGGAATTGCGGCGACTCTTCTAGATGGTGATCGTACTGCACATTCTCCGCTTAAGTTGCCACTCAATTTAAATACAATTGATACTCCAACATGCAATATTCCCGATCCAGTTCCTCCCGGGGGCACATTTATCGGTCTTTATAGAATACTTTACTATCTAGACCTGTGCAACTGGGAGTCCAGTCCCCTGAAGACAGCAGGGGTCAACTGGGAACTCCACTTTATTTCCACAGGAATCAGTAAGCCCCAGAGTTCCGTTATTTGTGTCTTTAGACATTTAACTGTTCTCTGGCTAATTATTGAGGTTGGCCCCTATATGGGAGTATCGTGGTGGTTGTGGTTTCGCGGCCCCATATCAGGTTTGGATCGGCCAGGATCATTTCACCGTTAATGACACCCTAGGTGAATGATCCGGTCCAGTGAGCATGCTAGACATGTGTTCTGGACAGGAGTTGGATAGTCTCCAACTCTTCAGCAAGGAGTGATGATTTGCAGCCCTGCTCTGGAATCATTAAAGTTGCAACCAGGAAAGACCTGTTGCTAGAATTAGTCTTCGGCTTCCTAGGACGAGCATGATTCCTATTTATGCACAGTGGTTGACCACCATCTGATTAAGGCTCCATGGCCAGGCGCAGATGTAAATCATATCACGTAATTTCCCGATCCGCTATCATGGGAAAATTGTTGATGCAATGCAAGCTCATTGTTTGGGAAGAATCTTCGGCGAAATAACAACATCTTTGGCGGCTTGATGATATTGTTGGCAGGCGATTTTAGGCAGACGTTGCCAGTAATTCCTCATGCAACGCCGGCAGATGAATTGAATGCTTGCCTAAAGGCATCACCTTTGTGGAATAACGTAAAAACATTATCGCTAACCACTAATATGAGAGTTCAACTTTCAAACAATTGTTAGCTGTTGGAAATGGAAAAGATCCAGTTGTTGCGACAGCTGGATTAATTACTCTTACCAACGACTTTTGCCGATTTATAGACTCTCAATTAGCTCTTATTGAAAATGTTTTTCCAAACATTAGTGAGAATTATCAGAATTATGCTTGGTTAAGTAAGCGAGCAATTCTCGCCGCAAAGAATAATGATGTTGTACATACACTGAATTTCATCATTCAATCAAAAATCGATGGCGATCTGGTAACATACAAATCCGTTGATTCCATACCAAATCCCGATGATGCAGTAAATTATCCAACGGAGTGTTTGAACTCTCTGGAGTAACCGGGATTTCCACCACATAACTTGCAACTCGAAGTTGGTTCAGTTATTATGATATTGCGTAATTTGAATCCACCGCGACTTTGCAACGGTACTCTACATGCGGTGAAAAGACTCATGCCGAATTTGATTGAGGCAACCATTATGAACGGAACGTACGCAGGTGAACGATTCCGATTTCCGCTTCGCCTTGCGTTCGCAATGACAATTAACAAGTCGCAAGGCTAATCGCTTTGTGTTTGCGGGATAAATTTAGAAAATCATTGTTTTTCACATGGGCAGCTATACGTTGCGTGTTCGCGAATTGGGAAACTATCCGTTTTATTTGTGTTAACGTCAGACCAAAAAACAAAAAATCTGGTTTACCAAAGAGCACTTCAATGAAACGGTTAATTTGCGGACACGTATAACGCTTCGATTCAGTATTTACTTTGGATTCGCTTTCATTTTTTACTTAGAGAAGTTCAACTAAATTCCACTTCATTTTAGTAATCGAAATGTTGTGCAATGAAATAAAATTTTTTTTTTTTAAAATATAAAACAAAAAAATAATTTTTCTTTATCTTTTAATCCCCAAACGAAATGTTACAAAAAACGAGGCCTTCTGGTGGCAAACGTGGCGAACGGGTTTGCTAGTTATTTTAATAAAATTGATGGCCGTTGCTTGATTTGAAGTTAACAAAAATTACTTAAGCTAAGTTAGCTTTAGGTAAACACATATTCTGTTATAAAATAAAATATAAGCTTGAAAATTTATAAAAAAATGTAATAAAAACATAATTAAAGTGTAATAAAACATAATTCAAGTGTGAAAACAGTTGTTTTATCTTTAAATGAATAAAACTTAAATAAATTTAATTTGTACGTACATATGTATTCCAGGAATTTTCACAATCTGTTCACCCTTTTTATATTTGCATTTGATATTCGTTATTAGATTTTATGTTTAATATTTGGGTATGCTAATAGTTCATTTATGATAGGTAAAGCACCTCCACAGTCCTTTTAAATGAAAATTTATTAACAACATTTTTAGACAGATGCAAAACGTTGCTCACCTGCATTTTTCACATATGTTAAACTGTTCTTATTAACAATAAATTTGTCATAATACTAAAAACACAATAGATTACAAGCCCATATGACGTTATTTTTCCAAATACCTTAAATTGTCAATTTATACTACATTGTTACTTATTATTGTAATACGAAAATATTATTTGCTTTTCATAAAAATGGAATCCTTATTCTGTTTGGCGACGACAATACAAGACGGCGCACTGTGGGAACATTTTACGAGAAGGCGGTCAAAAATATATAACTTTTGAACGGACCGTAATTTTGATACGCGGTTTTCTTTGTCTACTAGGTGAGATCATAGGCTTTCGTTTAATTAAAAATCTACTTGTTAGAAAAATAGTTGTGATAGGTTTAAAAATACATTCTCAGTTTTAGCTGATTTTTGATACGAAAGTAAAGTAAAGTATTTTTCTGCTACTGGTAGAATATTGTGTTGAATTATTTCTTTCCCATGGTGCAAAATTTTATGAACTGTAAATGGCATATATCTTCAAGAATTAATTTCGTTGTAAAGTATAGCTGTTTTTTTGGCGTACTTTCCAAATTTTTTTGCATTGCTAGAACTTACAAAATAATACTGAATCTCCTTATTAGTTTCAAATCTACTCCTGTGATAGGTGCTGTAGTTTCTGAATCTGAAAAAAAATCCTCTTGCAGTCTTTCCATCATTTGTGTTCCCTTTCACTTGCTTTGGCTGATCGATGATAATGCCTTTTCTAAATTTTTTCTTGAATTTGTTTTTTTTTTTGTTTCCTTTTTCTTCATTTTCCTTATTTTTTCTTACTGTTTCGCCTAATGAACCAAAATCGAAATCATAAAATTTTACAATTGAGGACCATGAATAAAGGGACTTTTGATCGCCTTCTCGTAAAATGATCCACTGTGCGACGTCGTTTTTTACAGTTTGTTGTAAATCCGTATTCTCGTTAGTAATTTGCCATTTATCAATAACTGGCAATACATGTTTTGTATGCTGTAAGACAATTTGACGTTGATCGTGCTTTAAATTGCTGTTGATATTTCCGTCTGTGATTTTGGTGTCATGCTGTTATAAACAAAAATTTAATAAGATTGAAAAAAAGTGAAAATTCAAAATAAAACGTAAAAAAGTACAAACAAAGTAGAAAATGGATTGAATTAAAATTACCAACGCCAACCAATTTGAAAAATTAGTGGAACAATTAGGAAAAAATCCATCACTTGCTAGGGGATTTCGAAGAGGCAGTGTTCCTACTAATTTTAAGGAACAATGGGAAACTACTGCAACTACTTTAAACGCCCTTGGCCCACCAAATAGAAAGAATGATGGCAAAAGGTATAGTATACAGTTCCTTACAAATACAAATGCTTGACAAATTTTTTTTTTTTAGATTTGGCGCGACTTAAAATTTAAAGTAAAACAAAGATGGTAAAAAACAAAATGGAATGCAAAACAACTCAAGGCGGCGTATTTAATCAACTTATACTGAGCTCCTTGGAAAGAAGCTGTGAAAAATCTGCTAAACATTTTGATTTTAATTAATTTAGATTTTTAATTTGTTTTAGGTTTAATTTAATACAGATTTTATTTTTTTTCACACAGTTTATATTTTCTTCACAGCAATTTTATCAAGCACAGTACCCAATGAATCAGTTGACCCAAATATTAGATGTGTGTTATATTTTATTAAAATGATCGATAAACTGGCAACGTCGTCATTAAACTGTTAGGGAATACAAATTAGTATTGATGTTGTGGTGAAGTGATGTTGTCTCAAAATCGACGACGATGTTGTCGTAGCCAAACAGAATAAGGGTGAATAATTTCAATATTTTTTATTTTAGAATTACAAGTAATAACATCAACAATACTCAAGAACAACAAATGACTGATTGACTAATTAAATTAAATTTTAAAAGATTAAAAAAAAAATTAATTATTATTAATACATAGTTAACAGAATGCATTTTAAAATATAATTTTTAATTGAAAATACTTTAAAAGACCACTAAAAATACTCTACAAGATACCTAAAACTACGCTAGAAATTATTAAAAAAATACACAAAAGTTCACTAAAAATCTACGTGAAAGATTATTAAAAAATACGGTATAGAACACAACACCAACACTAAAAAGCACTCTAAAAATACTTTCAAAAACACACCGCAACCACTATAAAGTACACTAAAAATACTTTAAGGAACACAACCCAACCACTAAAGTACGCTTAAATAAATAAAGATTTGTGTAAGGTATTTTCTTTAAGTAAGTAAACGCCAACGCTAATAACCAATTAAACGCTAGTTTTCCTTGAACCGTACGCTATGATAACGCGAAAAATAAAATTAAAAAAAAACTTAAATCAATTATACTGTAAGCAGGCTTCAAATCCGTGCCTTAAATGTTTTGCTTGTTAAGTTTTGAATAAAAAAACTTTGAAGTCTAGTGCATTTTCGGTGCTTGATAATTTGCGGATGTTATTTTTTTAATAATAATAATTTGTTTTAAAATTTTGTTGGCAATATGAGAAGGAAAATATAAATCTTAAGTTTTTACAAGACTCTTGCATGAAAATGTAAATGTGTCATACGTATAAATTTGTTTTTTAATCTTGCGTGATTATGGTTTTATTGACAAAAAAAAATCGAAAATGTAATCAAATACGTTTAATGAAACTTTATTTTTAGCTTAAAAAAATTAAAATCAATAATGTAGAATATTAACTAATTGTTTATCACAAAAGAATGCAAAAAACAAGCATGCGGCTTATTTAACCATTGGTGTATAAATTGTAGCCTGAAAACATCTTTCTAGTGTAGAATGAACACTATCATCCTCCATCATTGGGTGTCCCTTTTCCACAATTAGCTGTTCTTTTTCAATACTTTGAATTAAGGTTTGTCAAACCGTTAGATAAAATTTTATTCCTATTTTGATAAGAACAGCCATCACATATCAAAATCACTTTTTTCAATACTTTGAATTGAGGTTGGTCAAACCGTTAGACAAAATTTTATTCCTATTTTGGTAAGAACACCCATCAGATATCACTTTTTTTATATGTTGATCAAGATTCACTGATAAAATTTTTTACACAACTTGTAATATTGTTAGCTGTTACCTCGCCTTTGCCTTACTGCCATACATAGAGATAAACTTCTTTTGTATTGTAACAAAGATAAAGAAAATAAAAGTAAAAGAAAATAATCAACAGTAAAAAAGTAAATGTTTATAAACTGCGTAGTTTTCTAAGAAATCTTATACACTCACAAGACAACAACAACAAGTTGTTTATAAGAATTTCGACCAAATAAATGAACAAACGAAAACAAAAACAACTAAAACAAAACACACAGCTAAGCAGACTGAATGGTAATAACGACAAGAATATTCTTGTATGTGTGGGACCCCTTAAAACAACTCTATATGCACCACTTGCTGAAATTGCAAATGAATCAATTCAATTCAGTGAGTAAAAACAACAAATTTACCATCGTGTTTATTTTGTATATATTGAAAGCAAATAAATCGTTTAACTTAATTTGTTAACACAGTAAAAGAACTCAAAATAATAAAAAGTTTATTAAAAGGAATAAACGTAGCAGTATTTTTAATATATAAAAACTGAAACTTAACGGCTAGTTTCGATTTAAAATACTGCTCAGACACAAGTAGCTCTGCCCTTTACAAAACACTTTGCTTGTCTATAATAACGATTAATATTTCTGACGACATACTACTAATAGCTAACAGTTTTGCAGCCTGTACTTTATATTTTTGTACAATATGTAATTAGTACTCTCTTCATTTGTGTTTTCTTCCAAATATCCTACGAATATATAACCCTGACCTTTTCGTGCCTTAAACGTTAAGAGCATCAAAGTGTTTATGAACAGATAATTGCATACAAAGGTATACATCCATATAAATTCATATATTCATAAATTTATACTGTAACTTTTGTATATAGAACGGTCTACTTATAGACAATATAACCTAGCTAAGCCCCACAAATGGGGTTTGCAAATGTTTACTCTTGCTGTAACTACTGGCATGGCATATGATTTTGCAATGTATGTTGGCTAAGAAACCTACCCGCCATACGGATTGGGATTATCTTCGGATGTTGTTCTTTATCTGGCTCAAAACCTTCCCAAACACAAGAACTTTAAAATTTATTTCGACAATTGGTTTACATCAGTAAGTCTTCTTATTGCGTTGAAGGAAATGGGCATATTTGCAACAGGTACTATACGTAAAAATTGGGTAAGCAATTGCCAGTTGCTTTCAGATGCTGAACCCAAGAAACAGGAAAGAGGATCTTTTGACTTGAGATGTGAAGCTAATTATAATATAATATGTCCAAAGTGGTTTGACGACAAAGCAGTTATGCTAGCATCTTCGTGTATAGACCACCAACCTGTTGATGCTTTCTATAATAAAGGTATGGGAGGTGTTGACTTGGCTGCTTAAGAAAATGGTACATAAGAATTTTCTATTGGTGCCTAGGAACATCCGTTACAAATGCCTGGTTGCTTTATAGAAAACAACTTCGTCTACTTCAACCCAACCAGAAACATATTCCATTAATACAATTTCAACTGGAAACTGCTAATCCACTTTTGCAATATAGTTCCGTTTCTGAAGATTCCATCCAAAGAAAAAGAGGTCGACCATCGAATTTGGAAAAAAACAATCCAACATCTTCCGATTGTATCTTTCCCTCGAGCAGTTTGTCTAAGCAAAGCACCAAAAAGTATAGGTTCCAACCGAACCTTCCAGATGCAAAGCGGTATGATAAAGGTGGATCATTGGGTAGTATTTGGCGAAAAAGTTTGCTGCAGATTGTGCAAAACAGGAACTCCAATGTCTTAAATGTAAAGCCCATCTTTGCTGTAATAATAACAAAAATTGTTTTTTGTCCTTTCATACTTAACTTTTAAAATAATTCAATAAAACTTAAAACGGCTATAATTACAAAACAAAATTTTTTTATATACCACAATTGCCCAAAGTTACTCACAAGCAACGTTCTTTACTGCCCAAATGAATGGGCGTGGCGACTTGAAATTTTGGCCAGACACTCCTTAGACTACGAAATGATTAAAAGTAAAACAAAATTTTTAGGGATACAGATCAAAAGGGTTAAAATCGATGCTGGCCGAACGGCTTAGATTTTTTTTATTGACATGTCACACAGCACGTGCCATAATTGATTTATTGAAGAAATCGATTGGTAAACCCACAGTTTTTGTTTCGGACCCGTAAGATGATTTCAAAGATCGTGCGCTATACTATTTTCTGTGGGAACAATTGACCACTTGGAGGATGAAATTTGTCGCATTATTGCCAACATACGTCCAAACCAGCCGTGTTGTTCACATGGCATGGTTGCGTCGTAGAAACGTCCGTGATGCTTAAAAAGTAATGGAGGAATAACAGTAAGTAAACAAAGTTATGTGTGTAGGTGATTTTAATTTTGAACAATATTTTTTTTTATAGTTAAGATCTCTGGTTTTTTTGGGCTAATTATGGTCATTAATCAAGGTGATGCAAATAAAACAAATTTTACTTCATCTTTTACTTAACATTTTGGCAATAAGGTTTTCGACTTCCTCAGGAGTATTTGGATTTTATTAAATGCTGTTGAAGAAAATTTTCCTTTCTACTTAGTTTTGAAGATCTTGACAATGTATAATTAAAACTTTAACTTACGATATTTAGTTTACATCAACCATTATTAAATTCATCTACGAAAAACACGACACAAATATTAAAATAACAAATAAAATATAAAATAAGCAAACATATCACAACATCAAACTAAAACTATATCACAGAACTTTTACTTTTGGTGTATTGCCGGAGAATATTGCTTTTATGCCGCGTGGTTAAACATAAACGATTACAAAATTAAAATGTGCAATGTTTTTTATTGCTTCACTATTCTTTTGACACTGGCTGAATGTGACAATCGTGTAATATTTTAAAGCAAAAGAAGTTAAAGAGTGCAATACCGTACCGAATTATATGCATTTACTTAAATCTGGATGGATGATATAAAAACAATTATAAGATTATATATTAAAAATAAGAAGAGTAACAAGATATTAAACAAAATGAATTCATTAAAATGTAAATACAAAACAAAAAAATATTAAATTATTTTCCAGTAACATTTTGACCTAACACTGCGTTTAGAGTCAGTAAAATGGTGTTTGTAGCTTACAAAAATACTCGTATATCAGCACCCAGAAAGCTGGTTACATTTTTAGCTGTTTTAACTACTTAATAGCTACCAGGCATCAATAAGCAGTGATTTTGTTTCATTGATGTGCAAAATTCTTAACCTATCCCTGAAGAACACCTACGGCAAAAATAAATTAAGTTACACAAAAGCTTAAAAGAAGAGAATATAACCGAACAATGCTTTTCTCAAATCGCCGGCATACTTGGTGCTATTGGTTGTGTAGATGGGACAATGCTAAATAACATGGTATAGCTTTAAATGAGTGCAACGAAAACATAACGAAAACCGTTATGCACCAACCCAGTACAGAAATTAAGATATTTGGCAAAACCAATATTCCTTATATTATTTTTAAATAAAATAACCTAAAATTATTTGTTTCATTTTATTTTCCAATATTTTGGTTAACTTCGTTAACCATTATCAAGGAATCTAACATACAAAATAACACATATATATTTTCCATTAAGCAATGAAGCATAATTACAATAAGGTTTACAATACATTAAAAACAAGTTGTGTTTTTAAAAAAAACCTAATGACCTGTCAGTTCTATGAATTCTTAACTACTAATTATTTTATTTCTTGTGCTTATTAATAATGTGTCGGTATAACTGAGCGCAATTGTCAGTGTCCGCTAAATAATTTAAACGTTTTATTGTGGGTACTTTAATAATATGTAATTGTTGTAAATCCTAATCCTTCCTGATCTAAAAACTCCTTAGCTTCATTAATTTCTCTTTCCGAGAGTATAAGAGAATTTATTACACCGGCCTTTGCCCATTGTAAAGTCTTGGTAATATTTATTTTACTTCTAACGGAATCTTCTACTGTTCTCTGAACTTCTCCCAAAGAATGAATTGTCTTTAAAATTGTATATGTGGTGTCGGTCAGTAAGTTAATTCTTCCAATTGTATCCCTATTATATATCATTTGTCGATCATTATTCGTCAGGATTGTCTATCTTGCTTAGTGCAATATTGTGGTCTTCATGGTCGGGCGAACCAGCTATCCATTTTCAAGCTGTTTTGATAATATCAATTGAACGTTTCGCGTTGGTCGATGTCATTAAAAGAAGGAATGGTAATATCGAGCCGTTTGTCAATCTTTTTCTTGAATTTCGTTTTCCAAATTGTCAACCGTTTGTTCGTATTTGTCTAATTCCAAAATATGGATAAGTTTAAAATTTCCGTTCTGCAGTCTCGCCTGTCCTCGATGAATCGATATTAGTTGTGAATTCTTATAGTCCAATATTTGAACTTCCGTCTTGCAAATTTTAAATATTGCGAAAAGTGTTATTAGAAATTTCATTGTCTGTAAGTGATAAATATTATTATGAAAAGTATTATTAAAGATCAAGGTCGGCAAAAAAAATTAAAACATTATTTGAAATGCTTAGGTCTTAATATTATCCTTATGAATTATTCTGTTTCGAAAATTAATTTTTATCTTATTACCTAAGTCCTCTCTAACTTTTTGTTTCTTAAGTCGTGGCAACAGTTTGTTTCTGTGTCCTATAATTTTCTCACCTCGCCTGGTTTATGTCTTGATATCATTTTGCTTTGAGCCTTTTTCAGTGTGTCAATTAAATTGTGTAATATCTTATTAAATAGAATATCTGTATTGTATTATGAAATTTCCGTTATTTTCAAAAGGTGAAACTCAGCCTTAATACATCTAGCTATCTCTATTATCGTGGACTTGACCATTCGTTCTGCTATGTCTTGGTGTAAAATAATGTAATTCAATTCCCAATCACTGCATTAATGATTTAAATTGGGCAGTTAAAAAGCCCGGTTCGTTATCGAGTGTAACCAGCCCTCTTGGCATTTGGAAAACCCTGTAGTAAGGCTAACACTTTTTCGCCTAAGTTAGTTTTATCCTCAATGATTTTAATAATTAAAAATTTCGAATACGCATGGATGCAAGTAATAAATTTTAAGCCTTCTGCATAAAAAAGATTAAGGTATTGTCCCTCCTTTTTGGGATTCGGAGCCTCTCCGATTGGAACTTTTTGTGGGTGTCTATTATATTTATTTTTATTGCCGATATCGCAATGTCTGATGTATTCCTTAAAGCGATCAACCATTTTCGGACAGTAGTATTCTCTATATACTTGTTTAAAATTCTGCTTACAGTATCGATGAGCCCGAGAATATTATGTTCTGTTGGCCGTCAATATTTATTACGTCTATCGGAAATATTTTAGACCTCTTTGATTTTAACAGTCTCCTGAAAATGCGTACAGTGTATTGCAGTAACTACATTTCGTTGAATAAATTCCAAAAGTATGATCTTAAGATTCTCTCTAGTTTCATATTCTATATGTCTGGTCCGTTCAAAATTAAATTTCATTTCGTGTACGTAAAATTGTCTTTACTCAAGATTATTTGTTGTTTGAACTCAGCCCTCTTGGCTAAGAACAGCACCTACAGCTGCATTTGAGGCATCTGTGGTAAGTAGAAATTTTTTATTAAAATTAGGTTGGACTAATTCAACCTATTCAGATAATAAGTTAAGTTTTTCAAATGTTATCACATCTTGTTCGTCTAAATTTAATTCTATTTTCGTAGACATGTGTTAAGACGCCTTTCCATTTTCCCCTGCCAAATATCTTGTTAATGGTTTAGCAATTTTCGGGTAGTTTTCTATAATATCCTTCTACTAATTTGCCTTAGTGTCCTAGGTAATAGGTAATTGTGCATCGTCTCCAACTTTTTTTGTGTTAGTTTTGATAACATTGTGAGCCACCACGTAGCCTAAAAGTTCAATTTCCCTTTTATAAAATATTGATTTCTCTAAAGGAATTTTCATGTTCGATTCCCTAAGCTGATCAACTATAATCTTGTGGTATTCTCCGTGTTTTCTCAATGTTTTCGAATAAACAATTATGTCATCTATATATACATGACATATTTTACCTATATATTCGCGCAAAATATCATCCATATCCTGTTGAAAAATACTTGGAGTGTTTTTAAGGCTGAAGGACAGTCTAACAAATTCATATTTTCCTTTGTTGACGGAAAACGCAGTTTTCTCAATGTCCTCCTCTTTCATAAGAATCTGGTGGAATCCAGATTCAAAATCAATCGTAGAGAAATATTTTGCCGTTTCCAGATTTGACAAAATTACGTTAAAATCAGAAATTGGATATTGATCGGATATCGTTGGAGAATTATTTGCTTGGGCGAATTATCCCGTCTTCTAATAGTTTTTCAATTTCACAATTTACATTTGCGGAAAGTGGATAAGGATATTGCTTGCTTAATATTGGCGCTTCAGCAATTGTTCGAATTTTCGCACTAATATCCGTTCTGAAAGGTAAATTATATTTGAATGTAGTACTTCAATATTTCTTACAACATTTCCCCTTAAACATTTTAGCGATTTCTCGTCCTCGTCATTAATATCAGCAATCTCTTCATTATTTAATTAATTCAAAGCATTTTCCGTGAAACGCTCTTCATTTTCGTCACTTTCCTTATATTTTTATCTTTATGAACGGAATTTTCAGATCCAAAGTTTATAATTTTCTCGCTGTGTTTATCTAAAGTTATTATTCCTTCTTCAAAACTCAAGATTATCTTCGTATTTTTCATGAAACTGTAACTTATAAGTATGTCTGATTCCAAATTAGGTATTCCATAAAATCTTTCCTTAAAACTGAAAATAATAGCTCCATAAAAATATCTAATGAAGGTATAACCATTAATGGTCCTTACTAGAGAACTTCACTTGTTGATTAAACAACTGTTCAACAATAACAAAGGCACAAAAATCTTGCCTTTTATTTGCAAATTATCAAACTTGCCCACACACTCTCTTTTGTTGTTCATTTTAAGGCAACCGAACAACTTGCAGTTTAAACACTGCCTTATTTTTAACATAGGTAGAATCATACTTGTCAACTCGTGTACTTGCCGTTACCACTCAACACACACAATTTTGAATAACATTGAAGTACAAAAGGCAAGAAATCATTGTGTATGAATTTATTCATTTCTATAAACAACGGCCTTGCCTTTTCCACTCACACACACAATTTTGCATAACATTTGAACTACATTTGAATAACAAAAAGCAAGCAATCAGTGTGTATGAATTTGTTCAAACATGTTGTTGTATGAATTAATGATAATAAGAACGGTTGGATGCAATGAATTTACTGCAAGCTTTTCTCTTGCCTGTGCGAACTTGTTCATAATTAGGTGCCCCTGTAGGCTAGTAGGTAGTGTACTAGCTTGTTAATATGGGGGTTGTGGGTTCGATTCCCAACGAAGACCTTGGTTTTTTTCACTACAAAAATAAAAAAAATTGACTGTCGGTGGGGCTGCTCAGCCATGAAGGCATAGTCACTGGTCGCTGTGCTGTCTTATATACTACCGACTATCCTTCTACTTTCAAGACCTGTTTCATCTATTCTCTATCCCTTTCCTAAAGAAAGTAGCACGGTACTTGACTAAATAGGCATTGTTGCCTGAAGTGCTACTTCTCTTTAAAAAAAAAAAAAATTTGATGTGTACAGCAGAATGAATATGATTTTTAATCATCATTGCATTTTTCTTTTTTCTTTAAAATGAACACAAATTTTTGTGCTGAATAAAATCAAGAAATATCGTCATTTTGAAGTTCTCTGGTCCTTACCCTCTTCTTAATAACTAACTTCTTTCTGTTCGTTAGAATTCCAGGACTACAATAGTAGCTCGTCGCGCCGCTATCTATTAAAATTGTACATCCTCTTCCTAGTGAGGCTGTCCTAACAATGTAGGGCAGTCCAATTCTTGTCCTGAAAAAATCTTCATTTATGTTATTTATCCTCTGTGTCTTGTTCTATGGTTGGTAGCTGAACTGGTTACTATCAGTTAACTGGCGTTTCACCCCTTGTTGGAAATTATTATTGAAAGGTCTTTGTTGGAAATCATTATGGAAAGGTCTTCGCTGGAAACGCTCAAAAGTATTATTTCGATAAAAAGTTTTATCAGGACCAAAATTCCTGTTATCGTTAAAATTCCCCGGTGATTCAGCAATGGCATATGTTTTCACTCAGATTGGCTATAATTTACATGATTTTTGCCGCGATTAGGGAAACGTAAAAAGATTTGCCCTTTATTATTATTACCATTATTAACTAACTATTGATTTGTTGAAGTGAAGCGCGAAATTAGTCCGTACCTTATTTGCCTAACGGCTGTATGCATAAAAAATTTTTGTTTTTAATTTAATTAAATAAATTAAACTATAAAAAGAAAAATATAAAAAATGCTTTTTTTTCCAAAAATTTTTGGAGTGCCTTTTTGTTGCCTTTAAAAAACCCGCACGCTATATCTGCGTTTGCATTGGTAAGCAAATGCTGCATTAGCTGTTTATTTGTGTTTTTGACTTAAAAACAAAAGTTATAAAACTAAAAAAAAACTTAAAAACCAAACATTACTTACATTTTTGTGCAAACTCCCTTCTATATAGCAGGTGGAAAAAAACTTGAAAAATAGTAATGTTTTCTCCCTTTTTTTATTTATGATACCTACTTTTTCCTCTTCTCATAGTTGAAAAAAAAATGGAAAATATTTATTCATAATAGGAGAAAAGGAAAAAGGGAGAAAACTCATGCGGAATTTTTATTCATGATTGGGCTGACAGAGAATTTTTTTAAATGCTAATAAACTAAGTATTCGGATAACAAGCTTTGTTTTGATTATATGTACATCAATAAGGTAAACATAAAAATTATTTGTTCAAAAACAAAATAAAAAATATGTTGTTTTAGTATGCCAATTGTTTGATGTTGATTTATGCACCAAAAACTTAATAATCCTTTCTTCTAAAATAAAACTAATGTGGTTTTTATGTTAAAGAAAGTCCAAACTTGTTTATTGTTAGCCGAATAGAAAAGGCTTCAATACGCAAAGTCTATAAGTAATATAATTACTTCAATTTCTTCTTAAATTTTTTTAGTTAATGCATATTCCTGATAGCCTTGCTGTTGCAGCAAATGTGTCACATTTGAGTAGTTGTAGTACAAACATGTAGCATAAACCGCAGTTAGCAGACCAAAATCTAATGATTACGCTTCATAAGTATGTTAACTTGCTTCCAATCTTTCGACAATCTTCGAGTTTTTTCCCTTCAGCAACTATTAATCGAATAAAATTAATGTTTCTTCTGCTGTTGAATAAGAGTAGAATTTCCATAAAAACATACCTTTAGATATATTACATAATATGTACGAAATATGTACATAAAAAAACTTACGATATAAAAATATTTTATATTGAATGGCACTTTATGTTTCAGATTTTGTTATTATTATTTTTATACTGTCATAAAAAAATAACAAAATACAACTGTCAATTTAAAGTAGGTTTAACGTAGGTTTTTTCCTACTTTAAAGTTAACAAAGGTATTTTAAGGTAAACGCGTTTTATGAATACAATTTTAAGAAATTTTACTTAATAACGGCAGTTAAACCTGCTTTAAGTTTTTATGCATACAGCCGTAATTTTGTAATTAAAAAATAATAAAACTAAGTTTTTATAAATAAAAATTTATCTTACAGACTGCTTTTTTCGTATTGGTATGTTGAAAGTTGCCTGCTGTCATTAAAGCAGGCAACTGAGTTTTGCGTTGTTCTTTAGAGATGCAGTTTGATGGAATATAATTTTTTTAATAAAAAATTTTCCAGCACAGTCTTTTTTCGTATATTTTATTTTTCACAAAAATTTAGATTGTCATTTTTTAATTTGTAGTTGGTGTTTTTTATATTGTTACTTTCTTTTATTAAATAATTTTCTTGTACAAAAGTATAGTAAATTCAAATTGCAACTTTTTAATTTTGTTTGAATTTTTTATTGTCACTTTTATTTTTATATTGTCACTTTCTTTTATGGAAATACTGTCAATTTCCTTCTACACAAAGATGGTTTAAATTGTCTTTTGTTGATAGTAAGCAATATTTTTTGTTTTCTGGTTTAACCCAAACACTTTTAGCGATTGTACCTGGGATTTATTAATCGTCATTGCGAAGCGAACGGGAAATTAGACACGTTTAAACTTAAATGGTAAATCACTTGTTATGTTGGGCATCCTAGGAATAAGCAGCTCTTCACCTACAAACTTTCCTATAATTATTATTGCTTTAATCGCGTTTGGCATCAGCGTTTCAATAACCAATTTTCGATTTGACCGAAGTTGACGATGTTGCCTCTCTTTATTTGGTCTTTTATTTTCTTTTTGCTTTGTTTTTTCTGATTTTATCCACGCGTTTTTTTAGCATCTGCAAGAATGTATAAGTGTGTTTGCACGTACACAAACTCATTAGCATACAAACTTGTATAAACAGTAAAATTAAAAGGAAAAATGTACAACTTATAACCACACAGCTTCGTTCAACCAGTTCGAAAGAACATGTTCAGTCCTGAATGACATATTTGTGTTTAGAACAATAATAGCAAGATGAAAATTAATAAATAAATTTTTAAAGTATTCCGGAAAATTGTATATTTTTTTTTTCATACAAACCATCTCCTGAATTTTTCGAATCGAATAAAAAAAAATCAGCTAAATCGCTCCAGCCGTTCGCACGCCGCTATATTACATACGTAGACCATTTCATTTTATTTATATAAGATATATGTATATATAAATATATATTTAAATATATGTATATATAAATATATATTTAAATATATGTATATATAAATATATATTTAAATATATGTATATATAAATATATATTTAAATATATAAATATAAACTGTTGTTTTTAAAAATCCTTCGATTAGTTAAAGATATTGTATTATAGTCCTCAGTCATCAGCAGGTGTAGAGATGGTACACAAACTCATCCGTAATACAAGCTAATACATAATACAATTAAATTAATATCCCAAAAAATACCGGCCCCGCAAAGGAAGCTTTTACTTTGGAACTTGTGGAATCAGTTTAACAATTTGTCAAGCACTAATGCCATCCCCAAAAATGATTATTGCATCGGCCTATTTACGTTCAAGTCCCTAATTTTATTGTAAATCCACGATCTTTAAATAGAATAGAATAAAAAGTCCACATTTAATTTTTAGGATCTGTGAAACGGTATATCTTAAAATAATCGCTTAATCTATTGTGAACTGAAACTTAACTCGTATTTCTAATCAAAATCTGACTTCATTCATCTATATATATTTGGATTGTTGGTTTACGTTAATCCAATAAAAGAATGTAAACTTGTGAATTCTTATATTTATTTATTAACTTAAATTAATATTACAATAAAATTTAATATTTGGGACGTACTTAACACGTCTTTCATTGTTAACAGCACAAAACGGAAGAAGGTAGAAAAAGGAAGAAGAAACAGAATGCATGTGCAAGTTGTCCTAGGTCAGCAATGGTAATAAATACCGGTTACTAATTTATGACACAAAGGGCTGCCACATATATATATATTTCGGAAATCAAAGCAGGATTAGCAAAGAATCTTCCTGACATATTTGTCGTACCAGAGCCTTTCTTTCTTCCTCCTCATGGACTCTTCTCTTTTCTTCTCGTATAACTTGAGGTGTCTCTTAACATATGCAAACTGTAGTGTTCTACAATACTGTGTGGAAGAAGGAATATTGTTGTTCCATACTAATTTATTTAAGTCATCACTTAATGATAATTTAAGTGGAGCAACTGATGTCATACATAAATGAGAGTCAGAAATTTGATCATCGCTTTGACTAGATGCCCCATCACATCCCCATTTATAGAACAGATTTTGCAGAGGTACACTGCCTGAACTTTCAGTAATAGAAATTCCTTGCGGATAACTGTTAGTTTTTTCTTTCGTGAGTTCTTTGTATGGTACGAGAATCATAAAAAAAATTCAATGTTGTTTTTGTGCATATCTCGAGCAAATTTTTTAAATTCAAATTGTGCATAAAAGCGAAACGAGTTCATTGATTTTCATGAGTTATGTCGCGTTTTGTTAATAGGTTATACGATTTTACGTGAAAGTAATAATAGGACTTGACACTTTTTTACCGTTTTGGATTTTTTATGAAATAAAAAAAAAAATTAACTTTTTAGGCAAATAATATTTTGTTTTCTTTATACATATATTTATAACTTCGAAACTGTTATTTATGTAGCGAAACGTTATATAAAAGAACTTGGAATTCCTGATTTTTCTAAATTTGTTTAAGTAAAATCCGACTAGTGGTTTTTGAGTTATTTTAAACAAAAGGGCCTTATCAGAATTGAGTCGCGAAGTAATCAGCTGAAAAATGTTGTACTGTGTAATGCAACAAATTGAGAGGTGACACCTGGTGGCACTTGAAATTGATTAAAAATGTAAAAACAGATATGAGACAATGTATTAGTAGTGATTTCCAACTGTAGGAAAGTATAGCTAAACTTGCAGGTCCAAATGTTTGGAGAAAAAAGGGATGTTTTTTTATATGTTCATAAAAATAAGCAAACAAAAAAAACTTAAATCTCCGCAGACTTTATTTTTTCAATTTTATTATACTGAAATATCCTTCTTTAAATAAAAAATAAAAAGACTCAATATTTTATATCAAATTAAATGTGTGTTTTCGTGTGTATGTTGCTGTGTGTGTTTGCACAGAATGCGACGGCAATACAAATCGAAATATGCTCATGTTCATAGCAAGTGGATGTGCAAACAAATAGTGAATTTTGTTTTCCATATTCTGTTGCATTTTGTGTGTTCAATTGCAAAATGATCCTTCAGCCGAACGTTTTTCAAAGCAATTGTTAGATATTGGGAATGGCGCAATTCCAATTGACTCCACCACAAAAATGATTACGCATCCAGATAATTTTTGCCACTTTGCATAATCAAAACAGGAATTGGTCATAGACGTATTTTCCGGTATTGCACAAAATTTAAGAAACCATGATTGGTTGGGGAAAAGAGCTATCTTAGCTGCGAAAAATGCAGAAGTTTCGAATATCAAAACGACGATTTTGAATGGCATACCCGGGGAAATTTTTACCCGGCTCTGTTACCAACCAGGACGATGTGTAAATTATCCAGTCGAATTTTAAAATTCGCTTGAATTACCTGTACTGCCGCTCCATCGCCTACAAGTGAACGTTGGTGTACCAACTATTTTGCTTAAAAATAGCTGTCAGCCTCGACTTTGTAATGGGACACGTTTAGTAGTCAAGAAAGTCATGAAAAATGTGATTGAAGCAAATATTTTAAAAGAAAAATATAAGGGCTAGGATGTGTTGATACCACGCATCCCTAATATTCATCCAAATTGTCTTTTAATTTTAAACGGCTTCAGTTCCCCATACATGTTCCTTTTGCAATGATCCCTGATATACAATACAATTATATGTATCATGCTCAGGTGTTAATAAACCAACTGCTTTGTTTGTCTATACCGCGAACTAAAATCGATCAAAGAATGCCGTATATGTAAAAGCATTGCAATAGAATAAGACATATTATATAAGCACACAAAAATATTGAATTGTGAAAAAGATAAAAATTATTAAAAAAAAAAACATAACAAAAAAAAAATGAAATTGTGTTTTTTCTGATTAATTTTCTTGAATTTTTTGGGGCACACAAAAAAAACACTGCAAAATAAACACAAACCACAAGTGACTTGCAAAGTAGTCACGGGCACGCTAGTTTGTTTATATTTATATTTTAATATACCTTAATATACGAGTATTCAGTAAGTTTTTTCTGCAGGTTTCATATTTACGATGTTTTTCAATATTTTGTTTAATTTCGTCATTTATTAATGTATTTTTATTTGTTTTTTTTTTAAATTCAGCAAAATCTTCAAAACCGAAAATCACTCCACGAAGCAATCGGAAACGTACATTAAAGAAACACTTAAAACAACCATTAACCGGTATTCTAAACAAGAAAGAAAATAAGGTGCTAAAAAGAAAATTAATATATAAACGTGGTACTTCACTCTCGAATATTGCTGGGAATCAATCAAAGAAGACTACAATAAAAGATCAAAGAAACCAAGATAAAAGTATTTCTACAAGAAATTTCACAAAAAAAGAATTCATGTCGAAAATGATTATTACAAGAAAAAGACTTTCTCAAGAAAATCTAACCATCGAATCAACATATTTTATGTCTTCCATAAAATCAGGAATTCGAAAGTGCCGCATTCCAATTCTATCGAAATAAGTCGAAAAATGAGTTAGCATATTCTAGAAAATATCATACTTGAAAATACACATTAAAGACAGAAATAATACCGCGTAGGACGTAGGATACCTCCAATTTCGACTTCATGGCATACATCACCATTAATAACATTGGTATATGGCCGACTTGTTCTTCAACGAAATAAACAAATATTTATTTTATTCGCTTCCTAAACCATTACTTAAAAGTTGTTAAGAAGTTGTTTGTATTTTATTTTTCTGCATGCTTTAGCTCATTCATATGTTACAACATACTAAATATAAATAAACTTAATTTAAAATAGATTTATTGTTCAGGAAATAAATAAAATTTAACATAGAATTATAAGTTAAGTAATTTTTAGTAAGGCTTTAGTTCATTAGTTTTTTGTTTCTACCTTTTCTAAGAAAAGAAACCTTCTCGAATGATGCTAATTTTAAAAGAAACCAGGAAAATGAGAAACTTGGTAAATGCAAATATTTTCGCAAACCTTCGCAAGTATCTATCTTAAGCATCTATCTTGTGAACATCGCAAATTTATTCTGTTCTGACTTCTTAGCAGAGTAGAAATTTATTCATGAATGTGCAGCACATGTCCCAAAATTTGTGTACATGCACATGAATATGAGCAACAATTTTTGATCTTAATATGAAGGCACATGGGTGTGCCTGGACTATAGAAGCACACGCACATGTGCAAAGTGCAACAAAAAAATTGTTTAAGGTACAGGCACATGAATGCACATCTTCATGCACATCATTATACTACGCAGTTAAAATTATTTTCAAATGGGTAAATATTCAACACATACCATAACAACAAAACACTACAATTTATTGTTGTTATTATTGTACTTCTTCGTCTTCCACATACATATATTAATGTGCAAGATCGTGTACACTCGTGTGCCATACATTTTAAGAGTGGCACATGAAATGTGCTTAAGCAAGTTGAACTTGCACATGTGCGTTTAGTAGGCACATACAAAAATTAGCTCTTACTCATGTGCAGGTGCGTATTTATTTTTTGTGCATATTTGCCTTCATGTGTCTGCTTCTGTACCCTGCTTCTTAGACTAATCAATTACTTTTAAAATTTGTTGTTTAAATAAAATTTCTTTCACAAGCCTTACTAACCTTTTGGTTAGTAAATACATTAGTATTTACTAACCCAAAGAGAATCATTTGTTTAATTAAGAGCTCGTAACAGTTATAACTGAATTGTGTAAAAAGTTGCATTATAATTCGGTGCAAGCCGATATAGTTTCATTTGTACAACAATAAAATACATATTTTTACCCTACAATAACACAATCGATAACATTTAATCTTTCGTACGTTTTATGTACATAAATTGTATGAAACTTCTTTTAGTTTTTTAACCACTTAAACCTATGAATTTAGCTCTCACGATGGATGTAGCCGTAAATCCATCCACAAATTTTGCACGGGCAGCACAATGTATGGAAGTGCAACATCTTTATAAATTTATAGTCATTTTAATATTCAAGTTTAATGGTTCAAAATTTTAACATTTTCAGTGCTTAATAATTTGTATTTATCAGGCCTGAATTTGTTTGTAATGTTTATTTGTCCAATGTTGCCTTTAAGTACAAAACAAAAAGCAGTTGTAAAGGAAAACACAGGGTACTTGAACCGTGTGTCAGTTGTTGAATGATGTAGACGCAAATTTGTTCTAGCATAATGTTTTATTAATTTCAACTTATTTATACTTAAAAAATGATGATTAATTATAATGCTAAATTTAATTGTTTCTTATGACAAACACACACACGTACTTTAACGGCCTCTGTTATGTTGTTGTGATGACTTAACAAATAGCCAAAGCAAAGTCCAACGTACTTTAATAAACTAAAAAATATTCTATTTATGCTGACTTAGTAGTTATGCATTTTACGAAAATATTATTTGTTCTGTTAATGTGTGAATGAACTATAATGCAGAAGAAGGCAATAACCTAACCAAACGTTGATGGTGAAATTTAATTCTTTATTTAATTTGGTCGGTTATTGACATCTACTGCTTACATTGCGTTTAGGAAATTTAATGTTTAATTGTATGTAAAAAAAATGTAGGTGCGTTACTGAACAAGGCCTGTTCTGAAAATCACATTTAATGAAAGTGATTTGAAAGCACAATAAATGTGTTCTGTGCACAAAATTTTGTGCTTTTAAAACGTTCACGTTTGCCACTTGCAATTTGAAATCACTGGGGTAATTTACTACTATCACAATGAAAACTGTAAAATAAATTACTGAAATAATTCAACCAATATGTTTTCTTATTAATTTTGTTAAATAATTACTTTTTATTGAAAACAAACACTTAAAAATTAAGAAAATTGTAAGGACAACTTTTTTACTGAAAATTTGTTATTTGCTTTTGTGTTTTCCATTGTGATTTCAATTTTGTTGTTTGCTCTCAGCTGTTTAAAGTTTTTACATAGAAGGTTGCCATTGGAATTTCTTTTATGGCTGCTTAAAATATTATATGAAATATGAATATATTAATAATTAGTGCCAGCAAAAAATGTTAAATTATCGTTAAATTATAATATAATTTATTAAATAATAATAAGTTTTTGCATAAATTCACTAAAAAAGTACAACAAAGTTTAAGCAAGTGGCATTCAAAACCTATTGTGTACTGGTTTGTTTTCTTTTTGCCAACAGACGTTAAGTTTTAAAGTTAATTAATTTTCTCGCGAAACCTAATTAAAATGTAAGTATTATAAAATAATGGCTAGTAATTGTATGTAAGTAGGTATTAATACATATATATTTAGGGGACCACACAAAAATCAGAACCAACTCGAGATTTTCTTGGCATTTATGGAACAGCACTCTGATTTGGCAAAAGGCTTTGTACATGGCGACAAAGTTTATTTTGAACAGTTGTGGATGGAACTCGCAAATGAAGTACATGCATACATTCATGTGTGTATATTTACATGAAAATTAATTTTAAAAATCGTTTTTTTTGCGTTCAATTAAAGACAACACAAAAGCTCCAGGCATTTTATTTTCGTTTTTATGTTTGCACAACAGAAATTTAAAGAAAAAATTGTCAAGTAAATCAGCTTTCAGAAAAGTAAAATCACATCGAAAACTACAAAAACAGTGTGATTTTCAGAACAGCATAAAAACACAAGTGTGATTTTAAAACTGCATGTGATTTGAAACTAAGTGATTTCAAGAACATGCCTGTATATATTCCCCTTGTAAAGTGAAAGAAATATACACAGACTTTATCCATCCATAAATAGCTCTTCACAACCCTGCTGGGTCTTGGGCCTAGATTAGGATAGAGTTCCAAACGCTTCGATCTTCTGCGCTTTTTCGCCAGTTTTGGATTTTCAGATCGGTGATATTTTCCTGGACCTGAACTTTCCAGCGGAGCTTTGGTCGCCCCCTTCTGCGCGCACCTTCAGGGCCGTATTCAAAAACTTTCCTTGCTGGAGCGTTTTCATCCATTCGAACTGTATGTCCAGCCACCCCCCGGGGGCACATTTATCGGTTCTTATAGAATACTCGACTATCTGGACCTGTGGAACTGGGGGAAAAAGGGAGCCCAGTCCCCTGAAGGCAGACAGGGAGTCAACTGGAAACTCCACTTTATTTCCACGGGGATCAGTGAGCCCCAGAGTTCATTATTTGTCTCTTTAGACTTATAATAGTTCTCTGGCTGATCATTGAGGTTGGCCCCTATATGGGAGAATCGTGCTGGTTGTGGTTTTGCGGCCCCATAACAGGTTTGTTTATTATGGTGGCCAGGATCATCTCACTGATAATGACACGCAAAGTGAATGATCCAGTCCAGTGAGCATGCTTGACATGTGTTCTGAACAGGAGTTGGAAAGTCTCCAACTTTTTAGCAAGGTGTGATGATTTGCAGACCTGTACTGAAATCATTAAAGTTGCAACTAGGTGGTTCTGTTGCATAGAATTATGGCTTCGGCTATCTAGGACGCATGTATGACGTTCCAAATTATACAATAGTGGTTCGTCCACCATCTGATTAAGACTAGTGGTCAGGCGCGGATGTAAAACAAATCACACTCTGTATGTCCCAGCCAGCGCATTGTTTGTACCTTAATGCGCTTCACAATATCAATATCGGCATACAGTTCATACAGCTCATGGTTCATGCGACGCGGAAAGTCTCTGCTAACGCTATTTTTCGAAGAATCTTTCTCTCAAATACTCCAAGCACGGCTTCATCTGCTTGCGCGAGCACCCATGATTCTGCACCATACAGAAGCACAGGTAGTATGAGCGTCTTGTAGAGTGTTATTTTCGTCTTTGGAGAAAGGGCTCTACTTTTGAATTGCCTGATTAGCCCAAAGTAGCATCTGTTTGCAAGCACTACTCTTCTTCGTATTTCCAGGCCGATGGTGTTCGTTGTATTGATGGATGTACCGAGATAAACAAATTCCCTAACAACCTCAAAGTTATAGTTGCCAACGCTCACAGTTTTACCTAATCTTGTAGATTTTCTGTTCGTTGAAACCATAACCCTGGTTTTGCCTTCATTAACCGCCTAACCCATTTTCCGTGACTGCTTCTCAATACACGCAAAGGCAGCAGTTGCATCTCGCAATGTTCGGCCTATGATGTCAATATCATCCGCATATGCGAGAAGCATATGGCTCTTGTTGAAGATAGTGCCATTCATATTAACCGCTGCGTCTCGTATAACCTTTTCCAAGAGAATGTTAAAAAGGTCACACGATAAGCAGTCACCCTGTCTGAATCCTCGCGTAGTTGTAAACGGGTCCGAAAGATCGTCTCCTATTTTCACCGAAGACTTCGTGCCCTGCAAGGTCATTTGGCAAAGTGTTATCAACTTCGCCGGTATCCCAAATTCAGATATGGCCTGATGAACATTTGCGCGGATCGGGCTGTCAAAAGCGGCTTTATAATCAACAAACAGGTGGTAGGTGTCGATTTGCTTTTCATGGGTCTTCTCCAGGATTTGGCGTAGCGTGAATATCTGGTCAGATGTGGATTTACCAGGTCTGAAACCACATTGGTAAGGGTCATTTATTTCATTGACCTTTGGTTTCAGTCGTCCACACAAAATTGTCGCCAGGATCTTATATGAGATGGGCAGGAGAATTATGCCTCTATAGTTAGAACAAACTAATTTATCTCCTTTTTTTGTGGACAGGGCATAGCACACTGAGGCTCCAATCATCGAGCATGCGTTCCTCCAACCAAATGGCTTTAATGAGTCGATGCATGCTCCTAACCAACTCATTGCCTCCAGTCTTAAATAGCTCTGCCGGCAAGCCGTCGGCACCAGCTGCCTTGTTGTTTTTCTGGCGCGATATAGCTATTTGAACCTCGTTTTGGCTGGGTGGTAGACATTCAACGTTGTCGTCAGGTATTGGGTAGTTGGTATCTTGATTGCCGCTCTCATCACATACCAACAAGTGGGAAAAATGTTCCCTCCATATCCTCAGTACACTTTGTGAATCAGACACAAAATTTCCTTGCTGGTCTTTGCAGGACGTAATTCCAGTACTGAAGCCCTCAGTTTGATGTTTGACCTTCTGAAAAACTTACGGGCTTCATTATGCGTCCTATACATCTCAATTTCCTCGCACTCGCGCCTTTCCATTTCTCTCTTCTTTCGTCGGAACAGGCGTTTTTCCTCTCTCCTCTTCTCCCGATATTTCTCATGTACAGCTCGCGTTGCTACTGTACGGAGAGTTGCCAAATACGTTGCATTTTTCTGTTCAGTAGCTTGGCGACATTCATCATCGTACCATGGGTTCTTCGGTACTGGTCGTCGGTACCCAAGTACGTTACGTGCAGCGTTCTCCATTGAATGGGCGATGTGATGCCACTGATCATGAACACTATCGGGACGAGGAGTGCTCTCTTGGAGCAACTGGCTGACTCGGGCGGAGTAAGCGATCTCATGCTGTTGTATGCGCAGCTTTCCGACGTCTAATTTTCTCCTTCGGGACGATGTCCGTACGTTTCTAGCCGAACGTAATCGGGTACGTACCTTGGCTGCGACGAGCTAATGATCCGAGTCGATGTTGGCACCTCTGATCGAACGTACGTCCAAGACACTGGGGGCGTGTCTACCATCGACCACAACATGATCGATCTGATTTTTCGTAACCCGATCAGGTGACGTCCATGTTGCTTTGTGGATATCAAGATGCTGGAATCTGGTGCTGCTAACTACCATGCTACGTGCCGCAGCAAAGGATATCAGTCTTATGCCGTTATCGGACGTTTCCTCGTGGAGACTGAATTTTCCGACCGTTGGACTAAAGACACTTTCCCTGCCTATTTTGCCGTTAAAATCACCCACAACTATTTTAACGTCATGGCGGGGACAGCGATCATACACTTCTTCCAGGCGCTCGTAGAATGTGTCTTTAGTCTGCTCGTCCTTATCCTCTGTTGGGGCATGCGCACATATCAGGCTGATGTTAAAGAATTTTGCCCGTATGCGGATTGTAGCTAGTCGTTCATCAATAGGCTTGAATCCCGAAACTATGTTACTAATTTTTTTACTAACTACAAAGCCGCATCCAAATTCGTGCCTTGTCTCATGGCAGCTATAGTATATATTACCTTTGGGTGTTCTGGTGACGCCGTGTCCAATCCATCGTATTTCCTGGATGGCAGTTACATGGGATTTGCATCCCTCAAGCACATCCATCAATTGGGTCTGCGCGCCTGGTCTGTACAAGGATCGTACATTCCAGGTGCAGATCCTCAAATCATGGTCCTTTTTACGTTTGCGGGGTCCGTCAACAGTAGGGGTCCGTTTCTCTATCTTTCGTTTCTTTTTCATTGCAATGTATATTCCATCGGTGGTGGGTTGCAAGCCCAACGCACCGAAGCCTATTTTTTAAAGTTCTTAGGTGAACTTTTGCGCAACACATGTTAGTTCACTCCCCAGACGGTTGACTGGGAGAGCTATCCAGATGGCACCACGAGGAGGTATGTGTCCACGACTTGAGATAAGTAACAACAGGATAGGATCTGGGTCTTACCAGGTTAAAACCGATCAGAGTCCGTTGCCTGCTGCATTTATCTCCAGCCATCCACACAGACTTTATACCTGTTGATTTTAAAATTAAATTTTACGATTAAGGGGTTATTATACTGTTACGTTTATACCTTTTATAAACGTTTTCTTGTGAGTTCGTTATTGCAAAATAAATAACACCAGTTTTTAAAGTTTTTAAATTAATAACAATTTTATTTACTTTAACTACACAAAGTTGACACTACAGAACAATTAACTTAAGATGCACGTCTTTAGTTTATGAGATTTATTTTTACACTGTTTGACTATCGACTCAGACGCTGCCCTATTTATATTTGTCCATTTAAAGTCTAGAAAATTTAAGAATCTTCTACTCCCTTTGTATCACATTTTGTTGTTGTATGTTGTTTATTCGATGTATAGGCGCCTGTATGTCTGTGTGTATTTTTGTTTTTATGCTGATATTTCTGCTTGGGATTTATTTCAAAATATTTGTTGTTGTCTTTTTGTAGAAAAGGTTTCTTAGAAAACTACGCAGATGGTAAACAGCATACATTTTTGTTTTTGTCTTGCGCGTTTAGATGTAAACAGCATATATGTTTTTTTGTCTTGCATGCCAGGCAGTTAGTAAACAGCATATCAAATTGTTGTTGTGTGTGTATAAAATTTATACGCAGTTTGTAACTAGAAATTTTGTTGTGCCATAAGTTTTCTTAGCAAGCCACGAAGTTCGTAAACAACAGACCTAGTAGCTCGCTTTATTGTTTAATTATTTTATTTTAAAACTTAAGCAAGACACATTCGTAACATTGCCGCCCACTTATGCCTTTTCGTCCCGAACAGGCTGAATATTTCCTCGGCCATACTTGGCCAGCCGCTCCAGGTGAGCCACTTTCATCGTAGACCTCGGACTGATATTTCTGTATCTGATAAACCGTGTATACACTGTACAAACACAATTCTTACATTTGTACTTTTATTTTTAAGACTCACTGTATAAAAACAATATAAATATTTGTACTTTTATTTTTAAGACACACTGTAAATAAATATTTATTTCTGTACATCAGCATAATTTCATTTGACCATGAAAGTAAATTTAATACTGCAACATCAGCATAATTTTATTTGACCATGAACTTGGTAACAAATAATGCAAATTATTTTTATTATTCATGGGAAAATTAATTGAATGTAATTATGCTGAAAAGACATAGTTTTAGTATATAAGCTGTAAATATTTGCTCAATAAAATTAAGTATATTCTTAAGGTAAAAGAGAAGACCTTCACTTAAATCAATCGGCAGCAGTGCTTAGACAAATACTGAAATTCATGAAAATCGGCATTTTTATGCTGGCAGTGAAGCGGCAGCAGTGCTAAGAAAATACTGAACCTTACACAACACCTCACGCAACTGTGCACTATTAAATTGATCCTGCCATTTAGGAGCACATCCTCTTTGACGATAATTCGTTTCACGTTCACCACATGGCGATCCTGCCAATTTTATCAGATCCTGCCAATCTTATTAAATCAGATCCTGAAAAGCAATATTATGGCCAAATTTTTAGAAACTTTAATCCTGCCAAATTTTTGAAAGTTTTAATCCTGCCAAATTTTTGGAATTTTAATTTTATCCTTTGAAGAAAGATCCTTGAAAAGAAAAACAACAAATTTTTTTTTCCAATGTCAAGTCAAGAGGAAATAGACAGTATATTCAGAAAATGGGAACAACTATTCAAAGAGGAATATATTCCTGAATCAACAACCACATCAGAGGCAAAGTATACACCGACTCCAGTCAATGCAGGACCAAAAGCGATCACCCTAGAACAATATAGAGCCAGGCAGCAACTATACAATCGCCAGACTCAGCATACCGAACTACAACACCAACCGAAGAAAAGGGGCGAAAAAAAAAAGAAAATTCCAGGCGGCCTGCAGAGATTTACAAAGAATCATAAATATAAGCGAAGGAGAACAGAAGAAAAATTTAATCAAGGAATTAATAACTCTCAAGACGCAGGGTTGGTAATAAATTCAAGGCCATCAGAAGAGGGAACACGTAAATGATTTCGCTACAGTCTACAACATCAGAATAGCAACAACATAATGTAGACTTCATTTCAGAAATTCTACAAACATAAATCATAAAATTTTATATTTTTCCTTATCCTTTTTAATTGTAATATAGAGTATTTTAATGTTATTAATGTAGAAAAGAAAAAAAAAACCAGTAATTATTTACTACAAAGCATGTCTATATACATAAAAATAGTGCGCTTTTGTGTTAACTTATAAAAGATTTATTAAACACATTTTATATGGAAAGCTCTTTTATTTTATAAATAACCAATACTTTTTATGAATATTAAGGATAATAAAAAGTCTAGTAACAAACAAACAAGAAACTGAAAAAACGCTTTAAAAATAAAACAGAAAAAGAATAGAAAAGAAAGATAATATAATATAATTGTATTTGTAAATGGACTTTTATTATGGATAATCTTGAAATAGAATTGGAAAGACAACTTTTTTTAGGCATTGAATAGGATTTTTAGGGAAAATTTCATAGATGAATACACCCTACTCGAAAATTAATGGATTGGAACACCATTATTCAAAAACTTAGATTAATACGGGAGAATTTTGACAAATCTTATAAGTGTCTAAACACTGATAGACCAACCAGAGATGACACTATAGATAAACATATACAAAATCTGTTGTATTGTTTCGAGGAAATTACAGTTATCTTAAACGTCCACTATAACCGGCTAACAGTCGCTCACATAAGCGCGGCCGAAGCATTTTTCTTAGACCTTAGGGAAAAATTACTGAGAGTCACAACAATTTAGAAATAGACATCCCCACTTCTCTGCATGAGAGAATATATTACAAAAAGAAATTATTATTAATACCGGAAGAATCAACCTTAACAGTAACGTCTAATACTATACAAGCCAAAATGAACGCCACAGAACTAGGTTCAATTTCCAAATTAGTCCCTATATACACGGGCAGAAAATAGGAACTCCATCAGTTCATTGCAAACCTAAAACTGATACAGAGAACTCTAGAGGAATCGAAGAAAACAAGTTTCTTCTAATTTGTGTTACGGACAAGGTTAGAACAGAATAAGACAAAACACAATACCAACAGACCTAGGGTCAATTAATCACAGAATTAAGGAAATGCTACAAATCAAGGGAAACACCAAACAATATATTGAATAAATTAAATTATATTAAGCAGCAAGGTGACATCAGAAAGTTCGCAGATAAAATTATTAGTCTAATATCAGAACTTAACGAACTTCAAATCTCTAGTATTGGTAAAGACAGCAGGGACACAATAATAAAATCAAACAATATCATTGCATTTAATGCATTCAAAAACGGTCTAATAGACAGAGACATCATTAAAACAATTGATTCTAGTAGGGTAAAATCCTTTTCTGAGGCAGTAGAAATTGCAGAAGAAGCCGACTGCACCCAAACTCAAACAAGTCATGTACCAAACAACCAGACAGAGAAACAATTACTACAGATATAACCATAGGTCTTACAACAATTACGACAAAATCAACTTACGAACTAACCAGAATCAAAGATACCCCAATAACAACAATTGGAATAGGAAGACTTTCTACAGGAACAACTCTGACAAAAACACACCCCCTCGCAACGGACAAAATAGGTACCAAAACAATGACCGAAATTACAACACGAATAACCGAAACTCTAATTTTAATTCAAACACTGGAAACAGACAGAACTACAAAAATAGGAATATTAACCAAAGAGTCAACCAGGGAAACTCCTTACATCCGGAGAACATCCATCATGCTTCTCCGGAACACCGCAATTAGATAAAAATAGAAGAATATACAATATTACACCTGCCTATCAAAATTACATAGAACTGAATATATTCAATACAGACCGAGAATTAACATTTTTGATTGACACAGGAGCGGAAGTATTTCTTTGCAGAGAACACGTTCTCAAAAATTATACTGAGCACTCAAACGATTTCTGCAACTTAAGTGGAATTTCTAGGGATGAAATAAAAACAATAGGGTCTACCATAATAGCAATAGACATAGACAACGAGACTATACATCATAAAATTCAACTGGTTACTAATAACTTCCCAATAAAAACAGACGGAACACTATGTATGGATTTTTTTAATGCATAATTGCATCATTGACTACGACAAGTATATCCTTTCCTTTATACATAAGGATGAAATATTCAATTTACCAATTCAAACTGGTTCTTTATGTGTAAACCACTTAAAAATACCCGCTAGAACAGAAACAATATTACCCTTTAACATAAATTTGGATGAGGATACAGTAATTTTAAATAGGGAAATAGCTAAGGGAGTATACTTGGCAAATACTATTGTTCCAAAAAAGGGCAATAAACATATAAAAATACTGAACGCGTCAGAAAAAGATGTAACTATAGAAAACCTAAGGATTCAAACCGTACCATTAAATAGGTATGAAATACTGTATATGAATCACAATGAGGAACAGAATAAGGAACGCTTGAAAAAGATACTAGAAAATTATTCATTGGACAACATAGGCAACAAGAACAAAAATGACATAATCTCAATAATTAAAAGATTTCAACATGTTTTTTATTTAGAAGAGGACGAATTTACCGCAAACAATTTCCGTATGAATTTAAGGCAATAGTTATTTCAATTCAGACACATAAATCTAAACTGAGACTATTTTACCCTATTAGTTCTTTCAAGCACTTGAATCTGAAGAACACGAATCAGTTAATCAAACACCTTAAAATGCTTTAGAGAAAATGATTAATATTTTATTTATTTTCCATTCTTATATACTAAATTGGTTTACAGTAAATTGATTTAAGTTGCTAAATTTACATATTTTTCTTTTTATTTTATTGCAAATTTAAAGTTAACAAATAAAAAATTGTTTGCCAGCAATAATAGTTAATGAAACCTGATATAAAATTTAGTAATAAAAATATTAAAATAATTGAACTTAAAACTTAAATTTAATAAATAACAAAATGTTTAGTCAACAATAATATTTCACACAAGAATTAAATGTTCAGGTAATCAAAATAAAAACAAAAAAAATGTTTAGTCAACAATTACAAAAATTAAAAAAAATGGAAATAAGATCATATTGATAATTTAATAAAATAATAAAAAAAAGAAACCTAAATTAAAATTATGTTGATGTAACTATCAACATTCTCCCCTGCGTTGACCAACGGTCACTGGTGATAAACGTTCATTAGGTTCGATATCTGCAATGCCAATGGTTACACTTCGCGGTAAGGGAACTGGCTGAAGGGTCGGTTGAACGACCCTTTGAAGTTGTCTTCCTTTATAGGTTGAATATAGCTTCAGTGTGATGATGGCTGCTAAGACGGTTACAGAAAATAAAAGTGCAGTGTAGCTTACGGCATGGTGGTGTTGGCTTTGGGACCTGATTAGCTCTGGTAATTGTGAGGCAACTATTGTTGCCTCATTAAGTTGTTTTTGCAAGTTATTCAGTTGATTTAGATGGGTTTCAAACTTGTTGTCAGTATATTTAAAAATTCTTTTGATCTCTTGTGGAGTGCTAATTTGTTCAATCTGCCTGAAATATCTATTTTTGTTGTAGTGGCAAAGATCCATTTATTCGGATTTCTCGGTTGCGTCCAAGTTGTATTATCTACCAGCCGAGTAAGATTACAATTGGCTGTGTTTAGGCTGTTGAGGATACTGATTTCACAGGAATTTATATCCCTTTGAAATCTAAGCTGCTTGTTGTAGCATATATATATATATATCTCCTTTAGCTATAGTGCAGCTTGACAAATCGTCGTTCGTAAATGGAATAAATTC
Source organism: Trichopoda pennipes (assembly GCA_030448955.1). Lineage (NCBI taxonomy): Eukaryota > Metazoa > Arthropoda > Insecta > Diptera > Tachinidae > Trichopoda > Trichopoda pennipes. Next base: position 495,329 of record JASKUP010000090.1, read on the forward strand.
ATCTTTGTGTGGGTTTACTGCTAGAAAAGGTACACCTAGTTTGATGGATATTAGATCGTTATTTCTTATTGTTGGATCTGGAGTTATCTTCAGGAGTTCTAGGAATTGTTGATCGACCAGTGGCAATCTAATATCGAAGAGGACTTCGTCTTTTATCACTGCTCCATTTGTCCTCATAAGCTTGTATAGTTGAACCAAACTATCGTCTTCAATTGGAAGCGTATGTTGTACCGGTAGGCGTGCTTTTATTGTGGTTAATTCAGTCCTTAGTTGATGAGGTGGTAATAAAAGTGGACTAATTTTTTCATGATGAGCATCAATTAGTACGTCGATGATCTCCTTTTCCACCCTTTGCAAGTTCAGTGCGGTTAATGTAAATTGATTGGCAAGAAGTAATATTAATTGTGCTTGGCGAACTTCTGAGATATCCTTAGCAAGTGCTAAGGAGATGTTGATTCTTGCAACAATTTCCGTTAGTTGTTTTTGTGTGCTGAGTTCATCTTGTTTTATTATATTAATGGTGGAGTCAATAATTGATGTTTGGTTTTTAAGTAATTTAAAAATATATATTTGTTTCAACCTTTGCTCTTTTAATGGTGTCTGGCATTTCACTGGCATATTCTGAATCCAGCACTCCAAACAATGACCTTGCCACATTTCCCACAATATTGAATGCACCCCTTTAAACTCTGCTAGTGGCGAATAGTTCCTTCTATTCCAGCAACTCTTCTTTTATTTGATGAAAATTATCTATCAAAATATTACAAGTCGACTGATGTGTGATAGTTGAACATAAGTGCTGCAAAGTTATTAGTCCAGAATGAAAAGTTTTCAGCTCAGACAAAAAGAGTGCTAGATCATAGTATACCATGAGTTTCCATTCAGCTGTTGCCAGTTTTACGGATCCAATACCTTCAAAGTAAAGCCCTGGGTCAGAGTGAAAGTTGCTAATCTCTACGTGACTACTCATGACCCCTGGAATGAAAAGTATGGCTACGATCATGGTGAGTACAATTGAGTAAGTAATGGTTTTCGATTTTTTTGTGGGTGGAGTATCTTCTTCGTGGGGTGAAGTATCTTCTTCTTCTGGGCGAATAGTATTGAACAGTTCGCTTGTAGGTAATTCGTCTTCATGAAGTAGCGGAGCTAATCTATGGATAGGTCTGCTTTTTATTCCTGAAGTTGTTTTTTCCTCCGCTACCCGAACCTTGCCATCATTGCCCTCGTGTGTTCGAAGGATTCTTCCAAGTGGCCAGCTCATAACCGGTAAATTGTCCTCTTTTATGATAACCATCTGCCCTTCTTTCACGTTTTCAGACGCTGATTTCCACTTCTGTCGGAGACGAGTTTCCATCTTGTGGCCAGAGAACTATGTGATTGCACTGCTCTACTATCCACTTGAGCTGTAAGTGGTTCTCCAATTAAGAAGTGTCCTGGAGTCAGTGCAGTTTGAATTAAATGACATCGGAGTTAGAGGCCGAGAAATTTAATATGGCTTCTATTTCGATGATTACTGTTTCAAGCTCTTCGTGCGTCAGTGACGCTGTTGAAACACTTCGCAGTAAGAGCTGCTTAGCGGATTTTACTGCTGCCTCCCATAAACCTCCAAAGTGAGGGGTTCGAGGTGGAATAAATTTAAATTCAATGCCTTCTTTACTGCATGTAAGACTGTAAGATCTTTTCTTGCGAGCTGTTATGAAAGATTGCTTGCTTTAATTCTTCTAGCTGATTCCGTGTACCTGTGAAGTTTGTAGCATTGTCTGAATATATGGTCTGGCATCGCCCTCGGCATGATAAGAATCTTTTGAGGGCTCCAATGGATGCATCTGTTGTCAATTCAGTTACAACTTCCAGATGTACCGCCTTTGCGGAGAAGCAGACAAAAACAGCTACGTAAATTTTATGAGGTTTTTTACCTCTTATCTTATAATGAACCCAAAACGGTCCGCAGTAGTCAACACCAGATTTAATAAATGGGCGTGATGGGGTGACCCTGCTTGCTGGTAGATCCCCCATTATTTGAGAAAATAATTTAGGTTTTGCTCTTGTACATCGCACACAATTTTGGACTATATTTCTTGCCATAGATTTGCCTTTGATGATCCAATATTGTTGTCTACACAAAGCCAATGATAGTTTTTCTAATGCACATTGAGTTGTGTTTTGATCGTACATGGCGCCATTGTTCCGCTATAGTTAGAGACTGAATTGTTGATACTCTGTTGGCGACAAAAGTTTTGTATGAAGATGATTGTGCGTATATCCATGATAATACGATTTCTAAATCAGTCCATATAAATGTAGCTTGGTTTTCAAATTACAAGTCAATCTTTAATCTATGAGCAAGCTGGGCTGCTAGAACTGCTGCACATAACTCTAGTCGAGGTAATGTCTGCTGTTTCAATGGTGCAACTCTTGATTTCGCACAGAGCATTCGCTCGATTACCTGCCTATTTTTAAGAATTGCACGAATGTATGCAACTGCACCAAAGGCCTTCTCAGATGCGTCTGCGAATACGTGTAGTTGTGTTTTTAGTGGGTTTTCGCCCTGGAAGACGTGTCGTGGCATCGTAAAATTGTTAAGATTTTGTAAATCAGTTTTAAATGCGCTCCATGATGTACACAGATCTTCATTTAATGGTTCATCCCAATCTAACTCATGATGCCAAAGATGTTGAATAAATATTTTGGTCTTAACAATCACAGGGGCTAATAGGCCGAGAGGATCAAATAGTTTTGCGAGATCAGAAGTTGCTGTTCGTTTGGAGATTTGCTGATATTGGGTTAATTTGACTTTAACCAATATAATCCTAACGTTTTTATAGAATTACTACTGTTATTATCGAAATCTAAGTTAACCTCTTGGTCACCAGTTGGAATATTTTTTAGCAACTGTGGATGGTTTGCGCACCATTTTTTCAAACTAAATCCGTATTTTTTTAACAAAATAATGAGTTCGTTTTGTGTTTCCACTGCTATGTTGAGGTTGTCTGCACCTCCAAGGCCGTCATCCACATAAAAGTTGTCTTTCAACATCTGAGAACCATACGGAAACTTAAGAGAATTCCCATTAGCTATTTTTTGTAGACATCTCGTGGCCAGATAACGTGCTGCACGTGTCCCATACGTGAGTGTGTTTAGTTTGTAATAGGCAAGTGGCAATGATGGCTCTTCCCTCCATATAATAAATTGATATTGGTGGTCGTTTGGATTGAAAATAATTCACTTTGCACCACTGGACCAATATACATTAAGTCATTTAATGAATATGCAGTTGATGTTTTTGCTGATGCATCAAACACTACCCGAAGCTTTGTTGTGGTGCTATCAGGTTTTAATACCCAGTGGTGGGTAATAAAATATCTTGGATGTAGTATGTTGTCTAAATTTACCCTTTGCATGTGCCCTAATTGCTCATATTCTCTCATGAATTGCGTGTATTGAATTCGGATATTTTCATCCTTTAGGAGTCGTCGCTCCAAACTAATAAATCTGTTGTAGGCCACGGCATGTGAGTCACCCAACGATATTGGGTTTTTCCAAAATGGCAGGCTGACGATAAATCGACTATCTGTATTGATTTCAGTATGATGAATAAAATGAGCTTCACATTGGGCATCGGCTGGAGACAAAATTCTTTCATTTGGCTCTACTTCGTCGAGTTTCCATAGTTTCTCGACAGCTTGTTCTAGTGAAGACTCCTCACTAAATACTGCACATGTTAGTGGTGGTGATGAGCTATGAGCAGCGGTTTGTCGTACAGAGCCACCCACGATCCAGCCAAGTAACGTGTTTTGTAGCGTTGGACCGCCGTTAGTAAGTTTTATTGCCCCAGGTTGCATAAGGTTAAAGTAGAATTCTGCGCCGAGTAGAACATCAGTTTTTCCTTGCTGATAGAATCTGGGGTCTGCTCAGTAGATATTACTTGGAATGTTCCAAGTTGAAATATCAAAGTTTTGATTTGGCTGTGCCGGAATGATAGTTGGTAGGAAAATCGCTTCTAAATTTGTTGAAAAGTCATTGTTTGTAGAGGACATCTGAACATTCACGCGGTGCTCTGCTCGTTTCTTAATCCTTCCAACACCATCAATGCATAAGGACGCTTCCGTTGGAGAAAGGGATAGCTTCTTGGTAAGTCGTTCAGTCACAATATTTATTTGCGAACCTGAATCTAGAATTGCTCGGAACTCATGTGTGATACCATTTGTGGCCTTGATAGCCACCCTTGCAGTGGCTAACATAACATAGTTCTGATGTCCTGTTGTTGGCTTCAAAGATGTGGATGAGACTGTAATTGTTCCTTTTTTGTTTATAGGTTGCGTATGTGGAGCTGATGTCTTCTGCCTTTTCTGTATGTTTTGTTGTAAATGTAATAATGAATTATGCTTCTTGTTGCATTTTCTACATCCACTGGAGATACAAACGTTTGTTACGTGATCACGTTTGAGACAGTTGACACAAAGTTTTTGTTGCTGTGCCCACCTTAGCCTGTCTGATTCCGTCATATTTAAAAATTTCTGACAGTGATAGATTGGATGATTTCCTGCGGTACACAGTTTGCAATTGTTGATTTTATTCATAGATGCTACAGATGACACTGTCATGTTTCCCTTTTGATGGGTAGTTAATTTCTCCTTGTAACTAACTGACTCCATTGACTGAAATTGAATCTCAAGAAAGGAGAACAACTCTTTTATTGTTGGCACATCTCTTGGTTTAGTTAATGATTGTATAAATCGAATTCAGAGAGGACGATCTAGTTTTTTAATCAATAGTTGTGTTATTATGGCATCCCAAGATGAGGTGTTAACACTTAAGTTGTTTAACGCCAACAAAGATTCCTTGGTAATGTCATGAAGAGTCTTAATTGATGTGCTAGACATGGTTATTGTTGGTTGATTAAGGATCTTGTCTACTAAAGTTCCTACTATGACTCTTTTGTTATCATAGCGCTCCTGAAGTAGCGTCCATAGCGTTAAATGGCTAATAAGTTTTGCGGCTTCTCCTGAGATGTTCGATTTTAGGTACCACCTTTTCTGTACGTTTGGTAACAGTTGCTTGTCGATCATTTCCGAAAATAGTTCATAAAATTGATACCACTTTAAACAGTCCCCACTAAATTGTGGAACTGTAACCTTTGGTAGAGGCAATGAGCTATGTATGCCCATATTGCTTCCCAACTGTAATCCACCATCTACATGCTGCCGTTTGTGTTGATCTGATAATACTGCCAACTCTATTAAATAATGTTGAACTAAGTCGTCCAAGTTATGGTATTCGTTCTCATCAAGTTCCAACGTTGCGGGATCTTCCACTTCGTGCCACAATTCATCATAAAATTCCTGAATTTGATCCCACAATTTCTTAATGGTCTCACTCTTAATTTGATAAAATTGTGGCGGATGACCCTCCTCCTCCAAGGATAGCCGTTTTAATAAACGAGTTAAGGCCGTCATCCGAGCTTTTAGTTTCCTTGCCAGCCCTTTACTTTGAGATGACAATACTTCTTGATCAGCTGAATTAGTTGACGGTGGTTCTGATGTCTGTCTTCTGATTGCTAGTAATGGCTTGACGCTGAGCTTGTTGATCGGAGACGTTATATACTCAATTGTCTCATTGTACCTTTCGCCTATGGATTTGTGCAGGTCTTGGACAATATGTGGATCATTGGCCGATAGAGTATTGTCCCTTCTAATCGCGTTTTCTGTTCTGTCAAAGGCTTGCCACAATTCCACTAGTTCTTCATTTTTACCCTTGTAGAAGTCTAGCGTTCGCCGATCATATGGGGCCTTCTTGATGTTTGCAATAAGTTTTTCTATCTCAGCTGCCCTCAATTGCTGCTGAGACATAAGACTTTCTAAGTTAGCCATGTTAGATTGTCATTTAATGGGTTGCAGATTGAAGAAAAGCAGACAATGGGTGTTCCTTTACTAGGCGTCCTGCGATATTTTGGAAGAATGCGAGAAGCTTTGGCTCCAACTGCTGTGGATTATAGCTTTTAGTTCCAGTACACTGGGAACACTCTCGCCGAGTTTTGAATTGTCGTCTAAGGACTGGCTGTCCTTAAATTTTCTGCTTGTTTTCTAATTTATTTTCCTAATTTCTGAAGCTCCTTACCACTGGTGGGGGGAGGCTTTGTAAATTGTGAAAATTTAGGAGTCACCAAAATGTATGATTGATGACTTAAAAGGACTGTTGTCCTTGTGGATTGCTGTGTTCAACTAGGGCTCACCAAAATGTATGAATTTAAGGCAATAGTTATTTCAATTCAGACACATAAATCTGAACTGAGACTATTTTACCCTATTTGTTCTTTCAAGCACTTGAACCTGAAGAACACGATTCATTTAATCAAACACCTTAAAATGCTTTAGAGAAAATGATTAATATTTTATTTATTTTCCATTCTTATATACTAAATTGGTTTAAAATAAATTGATTTAAGTTGCTGAATTTACATATTTTTCTTTTTATTTTATTGCAAATTTAAAGTTAACAAATAAAAAATTGTTTGCCAGCAATATTAGTTAATGAAACCTGATATAAAATTTAGTAATAAAAATATTAAAATAATTGAACTTAAAACTTAAATTTAATAAATAACAAAATGTTTAGTCAACAATAATATTTCACACAAGAATTAAATGTTCAGGTAATCAAAACAAAAACAACAAAAAAAAAGTTTAGTCAACAATTACAAAAATTTAAAAAACGGAAATAAGATCATATTGATAATTTAATAAAATAATAAAAAAAAGAAACCAAAATTAAAATTATGTTGATGTAAGTATCAACAATTTCTATACACAAAGAATTTCACTTCAGGACAGCAATCCAGTATACACAAAAAACTATCGTCTCCCCCATACACATACTGACGAAATAAATTCAAAAGTCCAAGACATGCTTAAGGAAAAAATACAATTCACCTCTCCTCTTAGTTCCAAAAAAGGGACACACGGACATATCAAAATGGAGGTTAGTAGTAGACTTTGGAAGACTAAACAAGAAAATTATTAATGACAAATTTCCATTAACTCGGCTAGATGACAATCTGGACAAATTAAGACGCGCCAAATACTTTTCAACACTCGATATAACTAACTCCTTCCACCAAATCAAACTAGCTAAAGATTCCCGCTCTTGCACGGCATTTTTGACACCGACGGGTCATTACCAATTTACAAGGCCACCATTCGGACTGAACATATCTTCTAACAGCTTTCAACGTATGCTCACTATAGCGTTATCAGGTCAGAAGCATTCCTGTATGTAGATGATATAATTGTTTTCGGCTGTAATGCCAACCACCACAATAGAAATCTTACAAAAGTCTTAAGTAGATTAGAGAAATACAACCTAAAGCTAAATGCACAAAAATGTCATTTTTTACAACATGAAGTCACATACCTTGGACACCTAATCACTCAAGAAGGTGTTAAACCAGATCCTAAAAAGTTTGAAGCCATCAAAAATTACAAAGTACCACAAAACAAGGACGACGTACGACGTTTCGTAGCATTTTGCAATTATTACAGAAGATTCATTAAAAACTTCGCTAATATAGCAATGTGTCTCAATGCACTTCTAAAAAAGAATGCAAAATTCATTTGGTCTCAAGACTGCCAAACCGCCTTTGACACACTAAAAGATGAATTAATAACACCACCAATACTTCAATACCCAAATTTCGAAAAACCTTTTATACTCACGACACACGCATCAAACCAAGGTCTAGGCGCAGTTTTATCACAGGATATAATGGAAAAAGACTTACCAATATCCTATGCAAGCCGATCCTTGAACAAACATGAAAAGAATAAATCTGTCATTGAAAAAGAATTATTAGACATTCACTGGGGCATACAATTCTTTAGACCATATCTTTTCGGACGAAGATTCACCGTTGTAACAGACCACAGACCACTAGTTGCCCTATTTTCACATAAAAACCCATCCTCAAAACTGACTCGAATAAGACTAAAACTGTCAGATTATGACTTTGACATAAAATACAAAAAGGGAACGAATAATGCAAATGCAAACGCACTATCACGACTGGATATTAACTCACACATTTTAAAAACCATGATTCCAATCAATATTGATGAAAAAGAAAAGAAAACTCTGGCAATAACGCGTAGCATGCTAAATAAAAATAAAATAATTGATAGAAATAAAGAGAACGTTCAAAATAATGAAAAGGACGGCATTTCAAAGCAGAAGCCTGATCAACTTCATATGTGGGAATGCACGTGAACAAATGATATAAAGAAGCTTCAAAGATTAGAATTTATATATTAAAAAAAGCTGCAGCAAGAAAAAGAAAGAAATGAAAACATCACGCGTATAGTATGTAATAAAAGCGAAAATGCTATGTTTTCAGAAACATAATAATCTGCAGAATAATGATATTAATATAATTATATATAATATGCCGAAAAGAGTAACAGAAAATATAAAACAATACAGATTGATTGAATAATTTCATGGTTTACCACATAACGGACACTGCGGAATCAGAATATGGAAATGGAAAAATATGAATAGAATGGGTAAAAACTACATTAGAACTTGTTCGTCTTGCCAAATGAAAAAACATATTAAACATACAAAAGAACCCCTGACCATAACGGACACACCATCGAAAAGTTTCGACACAGTCGGCAATGTGAACTAACAAAGTACGTAGTAGCTTATCCGTTAGAATCCAAAGATGCTAATTCAGTAGCAAAAACTTTAGTAGAACACATCATCCTGAAATATGGTTTGTTCAATATTTTGAAGACAGACAAAGGTACAGAATTTAACAACGAACTAATGAAAGAGATTTGCGCATTATTAAAAATAAAACAGAAATTTTCTACTCCTTACCATCACGAAACGGTAGGAACAGTTGAACGGAACCCTCGTGTATTAAATGAATATCTGTTAAACTTTGTAGAAGACGAGAACTGACACGAATGGATACAATACTTTACGTTTGCTTTTAACACTACAAAAGGCACGTGAGTTCATTCTGGTAGTAAATGAAAGGCGAAGATTAGAATCAACAGAAAAACAAAATAGTATAGATATTAAAATAGGAGATTTAGTTTTAGTCAAAATAGAGAATAGAAAAAAAATCAAAATTCATATAAGGGACCATATACGGTAGTAGATATAAATGACTTAAATGTAGTAATAGAAATAGAAAATTCAAAATAGAAAACACTACATAAGAACATATTAAAAAAATTTTTTAAGTAAAAATTTATTATAAAGCACTAATTTTTAAACATGCCCAAATCTAAAAGGGTGAGGGTGTAGTGTGTATACACTGTACAAACACAATTCTTAAATTTGTACTTTTATTTTTAAGACTCACTGTACAAATACAATTCTTACATTTGTACTTTTATTTTTAAGACACACTGTAAATATTTATTTCTTTACATCAGCATAATTTCATTTGACCATGAAAATAATTTTGATACTGCAACATCGGCATAATTTTATTTGACCATGAACTTGGTAACAAATAATGCAAATTATTTTTATTATTCATGGGAAAATTAATTGAATGTAATTATGCTGAATAGATAATTACATTCAATTACATAATATTAATTGAATGTAATTATGCTGAATAAGCTGTAAATATTTGTTCAATAAAATTAATTATATTCGTAAGGTAAAAGAGAAGAACTTCATTTAAATCAATCGGCAGCAGTGCTTAGAAAAATACTGAAATTCATGAAAATCGGCATTTTTATGCTGGCAGTGAAGTGGCAGCAGTGCTAAGACAATACTGAACCTTACACAACACCTCACACAACTGTGCACTATTAAATTGATCCTGCCATTTAGGAGCACATCCTCTCATTCACGATAATTCGTTTCACGTTCACCACAATCACCTTATATGGTCCTTCCCAGTGGGTTTTCAGTTTGGGAGACAGTCCTTTTTTCGCTGTGAGTTATATAGTAGAACCAGTTGTCTTTCTGTAAATCCTTCCGTATTTGCTCTGATCATGCCCGGCTTTCATTTTGTCGCTGGACATTTTGGTGCGATTGCGGACAAACTCATGAAGCTTGTGCAGGTTTTCTTGTATATGTGGAACATTTTCATTATCGTCGTGTGCAGGACTCGGTTTAACGCCAAAATCTAAGTCAGCTGGTAGTTTTAGCTCTGTCCCAAACACGATTTTTGCTGGACTACATGATGTTGAATCGTGTGTAGCTGATCGGTATGCCAGAAGAAACTTTGGTACATGCTCGTCCCAATCCTTTTGGTGTATACTGACCACTTTTCTGAGATATTCTTCCAGTGGTGTCGCTCTCGTCTTTCTGATCCCATAAATGTCGCACAGTTCCTTAAATATGGCCGATTCAAAGTTTCATCCTTGATCGGAGTGAAGTTCTGTTGGAACACCGTAGCGACACAGCCAATTGTTCACAAATTCATCTACCACCGTTTTGGACTCTTGGTTTGCAATAGGATAAGCTTCGGGCCATTTGCTAAAATAGTCCATTACTACTAGCAGATACCGATTTCCATTACTGATAGGGAATAGGCCTACGATATCTATTGCTTCCACAACCGCCCCTCGTAGACATAAACACAATTGCTGCCAAATAATAAAAAATTAATAACTAAGTTTAATGGCATTTTGCTTACTTTGTTTTATTGAAACTTCAATTACCCAATTTGATTTTCTGAAACTTAATTCTTTCTTTTGACTACAATATATTTTTTATTATTTAAATCAATGAATCGATAGGAGGAAATACTGGAATCGATTATGCTTGCTCAAGGTATTGTACACATAGAAATAAGTATTTAAATTAAGAAATCATTATATAAAGAAAAAGAAATTTTTAATAGAGAAGTTTTTTAGTGTTACAATTCTCAAGAGGAAAACATTCATAAACGAAACTGGCGCAGTCGAAAAAAAAATCCAAAATATACTTTAAAGAATACGCCTACCCAAGAGCATTTATAAATGCAGTTGAAGCAAGTCTCACTCTCTGTAGAAACAATGAAAACCTGAATCAATTTTGCATTGTATCGTTGCAAACGAAAAAATTCTAGGCAATGCTGAACGCAGGATGAGAGAACTACAAAACAACGCTTCCTGGGAGAAAATTAAAAACTAGATGCTACAAAAATTCAGACCAAAAAGGACGTATGCGGAAATGTTCAATTATTGTCGTATAGTATTCGCCAGTATTCTAGCTGAAACGTTTAATACCCATCCATGCGTAGACACTTCTTTTCATGAAAGCATATCAGAGTATCTCAATATTCCTTGTCAAATAAGCCTGCCGATTAAACACATCTCACCCAGGGAAGTTCAATTAGAGGTTTTAAAACTGAATAATAAGCAAGCTTCAGGGCACGACAATAGATAGATAGATGGAAAAGTAGCTAAAAGCTTACCAAAAAAGGCCATTATTTATTTATCAAATATTTTTAACGCAATTCCCCGCATATATTACTTCCCGTATATATGGAAATACGCCGAGATCATTATGATTCAAAACCCAAACAAACCTGAATACCAAATAAAATCGTATAGACCAATAAGCCTGTTATGTACTTTTTCCAAATTATGTGAAAAAACTCTTTTTATGGCGCCTAAAACCTATCATAGAAAAGCTAAGCATAATACCAGAATATCAGTTCGGTTTTAGACATAATCATGGTACACTACAGCAAATACATAGAGTAGTGGATACAATTCGTACCTGTTTTGAAGAAAAACAATACTGTTCTGCGGTTTTCCTCGATATTGAGCAAGCCTTTGATAAAGTCTGGCACAACGGATTACTGTCAAAAATCAAATCTATGCTCCCAGCACCATTCTACTTCATTATAAAAGCATTTTTGGAAAACCGCACATATTATGTAAAAGAAAATGATGAATTGTCATCTGTTTTTGAGATCAGAGCTGGAGTGCCCCAGGGCAGTGTTGTAAGCCCACTTATATATATGATTTATACTGCTGACATGCCTATATCCAGTGAAATTAGTATTGCGTCCTTCGCGGATGATACCGCATTATTGGCTACTCATGACTCACCTATATTGGCATCAAACTGAAGTCAAAATGTGCTCAATATGTTAGAGGTTTAGTTGGAGAAATGGAAAATCAAAGTAAATGCTCAGAAATCAATCCATATAACTTTTTTAATAAGAAAAGGAGATACTCTAAGTCTTAGCATTAACAGTATCCAAATTCCAAAAAAATTCCGTTAAATACCTAGGTATGCACTTAGACCGTAGGCTTACATGGAAAGATCATATTAAAGCTAAACAACGGCATTTAAAAATAAAGAATAGAAAGCTTTCCTGGTTCCTTGGTCCTAATTCGCGACTGAGTATTGAAAAAAAGCTAAAGCTATACAAGGTCTTGCTGAAACCCATTTGGACATATGGAATTCAACTCTGGGGTACATCGAGCAACTCGAATGTCGAACTATTACAACGCTATTAATCAAAAACACTACGACTAATTACTCAAGCTCCATGATTCATAACAAATGCTGCAATACATAACGATTTAAAAATTCCAAGCGTAAAGGAGGAAATTAGAAATTACAGCGATAGTTACTTAAACCGATTAAGCAATCATGTTAATACCTTAGCTATTTGCTTATTTGATGATACAAATGAAAATAAAAGGCTAAAACGATACCATCTACCATTAAGATGACGACTGCAAATTTCATTTTATCAAGAAATAAATTTCACAGTTACATTTTGGTTAGTAGTATGCGTTCTCAATAAATCTATTTATTTTATTATATATTTGTTTGCTACATAATGTTGCTATGTAATATGTTAATAATAGTTTAAATTTTTTATCTAAATTTGTACATATTATAATTTTTGTAGGTTTATATTTATTGTTAAATATTAACTGTCATTACATTACATTAAATATTAACTGTCAAACATTGTTACAATGATTATTAACTTATAGTTGTATTTCAAAGAGTGCAAATATCAATGTGAATTTATAAATCATCAAGTTTGCCCATTATCTAAAACTAAGATAGATTGTAAATATATATATAAATAAAATGTAAATATGAAATAAATGACATATATTTAGGAGGTCAATTTAAGTCTAGTATATATAACATCAAACAATAATCCTCAACACTCTCGTACTAATGGAAAAAATTCTGATTCAAGTAATAGTCTTCAATATTTCAAATTTTGGAATGGGTAATTTTCAACAACAAAGTTTTAATTATTAAACCTATACACAGGGCATAAATAACAATAGAAATTTAATACAGTAATCAATTTCTAATAATCAGACCAAATAAAATCAAACTAGAAATTCTTATAATAGTAGGTAACAACGACAACCAAATTATTACAGCCAAGAACCAGAACCGATGGATATCGGAAATTTAAAAGAAGAGGAGGAAGAGATTACATATAGTGGTTATAACAAGTAGTGTTCACAGAATTAGTTGTCTCATAGATACTGGATCCGAAACGAGCATAATCAGGCCAAATGCCCTTGGGAATTCATATCCCTCTCAAAAACTAGATAGACCACTCGGAATAAATCAAGTTACACATTAAATTTTTGACCCATAGCTAAAGAATTCAATATTTCAGGTAACCTCTCCTGGAAGGTCATTGATTTCGATAGCAAAAATTATTCGGCCATAATTGGGCAAAATTTTCTCATCCTTCTTAAAGCTAAGATTGATGTTGAGAACGGATTTGTTGCTATTTTAGGCATCAAAATAACGTTTGGGTATTTGTAATATAATATTAACAAAACGTCTTTATTTATTGCTGGTTACTTAGACAGTAAATAATATAATATAAGAATATCTACATTACATGAGTAATGCAAAACCAGTGATATTAACGGTTCGATAATATCACATTATAAGCTAAGATTAAAGTATTCTTAATAAGTAATTAGGTAGATTATATGTCGATTATAAAAAGGAAACAGTGTTTGTAGTAACTAGCTTTAAAAGAATGTAATCTTACGATGATTTCATATACTACAATACCCCCTCATTAATTTTGTCGTCTTTCATACATAAAAATAATCTTGTTTGCACTACTTATGACAATTAGGTTTTAAAAAAAAATATATATTCATGCATATGTATATATATATATATATATATATATATATATATATAATGGATTCACATTTTGTGATACCAAGGATCTGAGAGGAAGAGCATGCGGCGGCTCAGCAATTTTAATAAAGTCTAGACTGAAACACCATTTTTTAGACAGCAAGCGTGAAGACTATTTGCAAGCCACAACTATTTGTGTTGAAAATCTTTTTAATGATATAGTAATATCATCTGTATACTCTCCTTCCAGGTTTTTAATAACCGAGGAGCAGTATGAACAATTTTTTAAAGGTCTTGGACCACGTTTTTTGGTAGCTGCAAAGCACACCTACTGGGGTTTGCGCTTAATTACACCTAAGGCCGAGCATTGTACAACGCTATTAGCAGCAAAGATTTGGATGTTGCTTCGAGTGGTCAGCCTACATACTGGCCTACTGACAGACAAAAAATTCCGGATGTAATAGATTTTGCTGTCACAAAAAATATTTCAAGAGATTTAGTGACAGCAGAAGCTCTCATGGATTTATCTTCGGATCATTCTCCAACCATTGTAACTATTTGTAACCCGCTTAGAAGACATTTGTTTTTTCCTGATACAAATATGATCAGTCTCATCAACTGGTTGAGTTTTAAAAAATATCTCAGCAACCATTGTTCGGAGAATATTTTGCTAGGAACACCGGAGGACGTGGAGTATAGCCTTCCAACTTTAAGTGAAAATATTAAACAAGCAGCTTAGCTTGCAACAACTAAACATCCGCAGACTACTTTAGGTCACACCTATTTTGCAGACATTGAACGTCTCGTAGCGGAAAAATGAAGAGCTAGAAGAGATTGGCAACAACATAGATCGCCCCTGTGGAGGCAGAGACTTAGAGACTGCACAAAGCGGCTTAGAGACTTGCTAGCATTTGAAACAACTACATCGTTTGAGAAATATCTGGAGGGCCTCGATGCTACACCTAACTCCAATTATTCTTTATGGTGTGCTACAAAAAACCTTAAAAGACCCGTTGAGTACAAGCCACCTCTACGTAATATCAATGGAGATTGCATAAGAAGGGACGCTGAAAAAGGCGACTTGTTTGCCGAATACTTGAAAGATGTATTCACCCCACACAAATGTACTGATGATGTTAATTTGCCGAGCATAGTTGCATTACCGTGAGGTTCAAAAGTTAATTTCTGAGATAAACCCAAAAAAATCTCCTGGTATGGACGGTATAAGTAACAGAATGTTGAAAGAGCTCCCCAGTATTGCAGTCAGAATCATGCTATTCATTTTTAATGTCATTTTACGGCTTGAATACTATCCTAACCACTGGAAGATTTCCAAAGTTAAAGTGATACCAAAACCGGGTAAAGACCTAACCAAAACCAAGTCATATAGGCCCGTAAGCCTATTACCGACTATTTCAAAGGTTTTTGAAAAGTTGCTTATGAATAAATTGTCTCCAATTCTAAGGGATAGTGGGTGTATGCCAGATCATCAATTTGGTTTTAGAGGAAGACATAGCACAATTTAGCAAACCCATAGATTGGCTCAGGTGATAAGAAGGACTTTTGAAGAGAAGAAGTATTGTTCAGCTATTTTTATTGATGTTTCTCAGGCTTTTGACATGAAGGTCTATTTCTGAAACTGACCGCTCTCTTGCCTTATAATATAAGCAACCTACCGAAAAGCTACATAATTGGACGAAAATTTTCTGTTGTTGAAGGAGACTTCGTTAGTTTATCCAAACCAATTTCCTCAGGCGTACCACAAGGTAGCATTCTTGGACCAGTTTTTTATTTGATATATACCTGCGATATGCCTGTAAATGAAACTGTCCACACTTCTACGTTTGCTGATGATACAGAATGTCTAAGTTCGCACTAAAACTCCTATCAAGCCTCCATAAATCTTCAGCAACATATATTTCAGTTGGAGTTGTGGTTAAAATTATGGAGAATTAAAGTGAATGTTCAAAAGTGCATTCATGTGACCTTCACCCTGCGAAGAGAAAATTGTTCACCCGTTCGAATCAATAATCACATTGTTCCCCACCATAGTTATGTGAGATATCTTGGTATACATCTTGATCGTCGCCTTACATGGAAACATCATATTGAATCAAAGCTAACACAAATGAAACTTAAGCTAACACAATTACATTGGGCTCATTGGCAGGAACTCGAAACTTAGCCTAGATTGTAAACTTCTAATTTACAAGAGTATTTTGGAACCAATATGGTCTTACGGAATCCAGCTTAGGGGCACTGCCTCAGCTTCAAATGTGGATAGAATTCAACGTGGACAGAATAAAATTTTACGGTTAATAACTTCCGCTCCATGGTACATCCGAAATTCAAACATACATTGTGATTTAGACATACCGCTGATGACTACAGAAATCATCAAATACGCAGGCAAATACTTGATGAAGCTTGAAGACCATCCTAATCCCCTTGCTCGCAATATCTTCTATTATAGTGGACACAGCCGACTAAAAAAGAGGAATACCACAGCTTTAATCCTCAATGCTACAGATGACACATCTTAGAAATATTCGTTTTGTTTTTTTTAATGTCAATTTTGAGTTTTCAATAAACTAAATATTTCATCAACTACAGTTGGTACACATGTTTGTTTATATATATATATATATATATATATATATATATATATATATATATATATATATATATATATATATATATATATGTATATATTGAGTTTTCAACAAATTAAATATTTTATCACCAACAGTTGGTACACATGTTTGTTTACATAATTTCCCTCTCTTCAGCTGTTCATAAGTAGTAAACATAACCTATGTGAGTTTGCCAGTTGTACGCGCCTGGTTGCTATTGAAATTATTGTGTGATTGTTGATTTTGAAATTAATTTAACTGCTGATCTGAAATGTCTCGAAAGTGTGTGAATTCCGTCAATAGCTTTTGCTATATATGTGGTGAAATAACATTTTTGGCTCAGAAGCGTAAAATGACACCTATCGTTAAGACGGCCTATGAACATTATTTTGGTGTGAAAGTTGGGGACCAAGATAAATCATGGGCTCCTCATATATGTTGCATTTCTTGTTCCGTCATATTGCGAGAGTGGCTGAATAATAAAAACCGGGCAATGGCTTTTGCAGTACCTATGGTACCAATCATACAGACGACTGTTATTTCTGCTTAACTCCTCCCATAAAGCATGGTTTATCTATCTGTACCACACTTAGACACTTTGCCAGTCCCTTCTCCACCCCAAAACTATGAAATTTTAGAGGAAGGTGATAAAGACTGTGTAGAAAGAGCAACCCATCCTTCTACATCTTACGACCCTGATTTTGAGGTAAGCGATAGTTATAGTGATCCGCACAGAATTAGTCAAGCAGAGTTGAGTGACCTTATAAGAGATCTTGGCTTGTCTTAGGAAAAGGCTGAGCTTTTAGGGTCAAGACTACAACAGTGGAATCTTCTAAAACTTGATGTGAAAATATCTCAGTACAGACAGCGTCGAAAAGATTTGCTTCCTTTTTTTGAGAAGAAAGAAAACCTCGTAGATTGTTCTAATGTTAATGGTTTGATGAACTGCTTGAATTTGGATTACACTCCATCTTAATGGACACTGTTTATAGACTCTTCAAAAGTAAGCTTAAAAGCTGTACTTTTGCATAATGGAAAGTAGCTACCTTCTATTCATATAGGTCATGAAGGAAACTTATATAAAGTGGCAAATCTGTCGTGATCTGAAAGTCATTGCTATATTCCTAGGAATGCAATTAGGGTTCACCAAGTACTGTTGTTTTTTGTGTCTGTGGGACAGTCGGGATAGAAAATCTCACTATAAAAAAGTAAACTGGCCTACACGAGACCTAAACTCTAATGACAAAAATGTAGTTGACGAGCCTCTTGTAGATGCTACGGATGTTCTCCTTCCCCCATTACATATTAAGTTGGGACTAATGAATAACTTTGTCAAGGCCATAGACTAGGAAGGACAAGCTTTTATGTACTTGAGAGCAAAGTTTCCCAGGTTAAGTGATGCAAAAGTAAAGTCTTTATTGGGCCTTAAATCCGTGAAATCGTAAATGATCCTGATTTTGACATGATTTTAACACGAAATTAAAAAAGAGCCTGGGAAGCCTTTACATGGGTTTTTAGGTAAGAAAAGAGATCATAACTTCAAAGCATTGGTTAAAGAGCTTCTTCCAACTTGGATGCAACATGTCCTTAAAAGTTCATTTTCTACACTCTCATCAAAAACCAGAGCTAACAAAAATTTTTCATTGTCATTTTCGTTTTTATCACCCCAAAATTAGTAGAAATTGATTAACTTAGTGTATGAATCATTCAAAAAATATTTTTTTGTTGTGCAGTGTTATTATCAGAAAATATAAAATAATTTAAAAAAATATGCGCTCAATAATTTTAGTATAAATTAATTTTAAGTAAAATTCCATTAAGTTAGATTTGTAGACGATTTTAAGTTTTTAGTTAACAAGATGGCTCGCATACGTAGCCCTATTTAACGAATGTTTCGACCCCAGAGCAAAATTTAAATTTCAATGTAAAAGTCCAAAATTGATGAAATGACTTGGTGCAACTCCGAATATTACGTAGAAGAAATGAAATGAATTCGCCTGCTTATTCCACGTGGAAATTTTTGTAACCTTTTTCTTTATTTGTCCTTCTTTATATACATTCAATTATTTTACTTTTCAATTTTTTAGGACACACGTCTTATCTCGGCGACTTTATACTTGTTACTGGTCTCAGTTTTTATCGGTAATTTGCAGCTCAATCAAGTTCCTAAAAAAAGTATCTTTATGACGCCATTAAATTCCAAAAAGAGATTTTTCTCTTTTAACTCAATTATAATACGATAGCGATTATTTTTGGTGTTTAACAGAAATCACAATGCAATATACAAGAAACCAGACTCTTACTAGGCCCATCATTCTGGCCTCGCTATGCAGGAATGAATAATGTTTCATTTCGCATGCACCGCAACTGCAGGTACCTTTAGAGATGCCCCGTTTATGGCGCTCACTGAGGCAATTTATCTTTTATCACTTTTGCCTGATAATTTCTTAAAAAAATAATCCTTTTACTTTGTTAACCATTACTTTGATAATGGGAAGTATTTAATAACAGAGAGTTTCGACTAAAGCAGAAACAGCTTCCAAAGACTGTACGCGAGATGTAAGAAAGACATCCGTACCCTCCCATTTTCGAATTTCCATAACGAAAAAGCCAGATTAGATAATTTTGTAGAGTATAGAAAAATATAGATCGAATCCTAATTTCCAATATAAATTTCATTTAAACGAAGCACTGAAGTACAATTATTTATATCTTTCTGCAACCGTTTTTTTCAGTAGCTGATTTGACCTCAACCATGTTAAACAAAATTTTTAACTGAATATTAACAACAATTCTTTTGTTTTCTTACCTATCTTTTAAATTTTTCAATACACTTTCGAAATCGTTATTAGTAAGGTGAAATTCATTAACGATGGCTAAAGCTTTATCTATAGTGTTTTGCCTCAGATGGAACATGTTTCAACTGCAACTAATAAGGTATTTTTAATATATACTGCAACGAAAATAATCCTAACCGCTGGTCAGGACTGATAATAACCATAAAAAGTTCCATTCTCAATTTCAAGAAGTATTCAAGCATACTTTTTCAATGTGGTAAAGTTAACAGATTTCAACATTTTTACTAAAAAGCTCACAAATATTCAAAATAAAAATTAAAGTATTGAAAATTGTATATGAAATAAATTAATAAATTATGATATACACAAAGACAAAAAATAAAGAAATTATTTAAAATTATTATTCCCTGTAAAACAAGAAAATTATATAATTCGTGGGTTAAAAAACAACATTACTTTTTTCAAAATTAATTTCAATTAAAATAAAAAATTGAGAAAATATCACAAAGTTAAATCCTTTGTCACAAAAAATGTGTACAAGGAAACTCTAAAGGTTTTATGCACTATTTATTTTCTCAGAAAGAATATTATATGAAATATATTTGCTAATAGTAAATAACTGATAAATTTATAACATAAAAATAATAATAAACTCACTATGTTAAAGATTATCTCAAATTGATGTTGACATATTTATGAACATATGCTTTTTCTCTTATTTTGCTTCGCGGTGGTTGTTTGTATTTTATTTACGTACGTACGTATGTAACTATATATTTGTGTAATTTAACGAATGGGATAGATTCGTTAATCTCCTCTGTGCAAAATTCTTTCTTGACTGTCTTTTTTGGTAATCTTGAAACTGTACCACAATAAGAGCGTCACAAATTTTATTGTTGACACAGCGATCACTTTTTAACTTCTGCAGAAGTAGGATCGAGTCAAGAAAAGTTTAATTTGTCTATATTTAACAAATAAAAAGTTTTAGATGTTAAATTTATCATTGTGACAATTTAAATATAATTTAAAAGGCAAAATTAAATATAATTTAAAAAGCAAAATTAAATATAATTTAAAAAGGCAAAATTGAATATAATTTAAAAAGACAAATTTAGATATAATTTAAAAAGCTGTAATTTAATTTTAATTTGAAAAGTAAAATTAAATATAATTTAAAAAGTCTTGCAAAATTAAATATAATTAAAAAAAGGCAAAATAAAATATAATTTATAAAGCAAAATTAAATACAATTTAAAAAGGCAAAATTAACCCTTAACGGCCGAGAGCTTTTTTTGTAATACTCGCCCATAGCACGACGGAAATTTAGGTGAAATTCTAAAACGTTTATAAGGATGAAAACTTAAACTAAACTGATTAAAATGATTTATTTAGATATGAATTCAATATATTTACTTGATTTTTAATGTTATAAATAAAATTAATTTTTATAATATATTTATATTTATATATAATTATATATATAATTATAATATATAATTATATATATTTATATATTTATTTATATATTATATAAATGAAATAAAAATTAAATTCTTTTCATGTCCCCGTAGCGGGGCCTTTCGTTTTCTATGGCATAAGTACTATGTCCCCTCAGCGGGGCCTTTCGGCCGTTAAGGGTTAAATATAGTTTAAAAAAGTGTAATTAAATTGTACAAAATTAAATATAATTTAAAAGCTCAAAATTAAATATAATTTAAAAACAAAGTGAAAATACTTCAAAGCCTCAAACATATAAACAAAATTGAAAAGAATAAAAATAATTTAAAAAATCCAATATGTTCTACAAAAGGTTATTAATTTGCACGAAAGATTAATAATTTGTATGTGTAACAACTGTTCTATATTGCTTTTATTTTGGTTATAGCACACATTGGTTTTATTATAAATAAAAAAATATTTTGTGCAACTATTAGACCATTATATTAATTTAGTTAATTAATTCACAAATTGAAAAAAATAATAATAAAGGGAAAAATCTAAAAATAGGACGAAGAAAAATAAAAACACAATAAAGTAAAATTATAAGGAAGTGTTTGGTTACAAAAGTTGCAATATCAAAAAAAAAAATGACTCCACGAAAGTAATAAGTTTATGGCTTTGTTAATTTACATACATAAATACATACATATATAATTAAATTTAAAGTTTTATAAAATAGCAAATTTTTTTGATAGCGCAAACAAACAGTGTTAAATATAATTTTTTTTGTATGTTCTACAAACAAAATGGCACAAAAAATGCAAAAAAATTAAAGAATTTCACCTGAATTTATTAAATTTATTGAAATATTATTTGGGCTCCACAAACAAATGTTCCAAGATCTGGCTCGAAGGACCAATAAAAATATGGTGTTTGATGTCGACGGAAACAGCAAATCATAATAAAAAGAAAACACAAAAAGTTTAATTTTTCCTATTGGGGAAAGGTCATGAACACAAAATATTTATTGATTTTATTGATAGATTTAAAAATAAAAGGAAGTTATTATTTAAAATTCAAACAACCGTCTTTTAATTAATTGAAGAATAATAAAACATTACATGGCGATCCTGCCAAATTCTGCGAGTGCATAACTGCACCCAAAATATAGTCAAGAAAAAGAAGGAGAAAATTTTTCTAAAGAAGAAGGAGAAGATTTTTTATATTTTTGGTTCCTGGCGATAGAGGAGTACAGAGCCCGCCAACGCTCTACAAAAAACCAACAAGATCCCACACGGATACCCATTATCAAACCGCCAAAGAGACGTGGAGGATACCTAGTGAAAAAACGAAGGAAGCTGGCTATGCTCCATAGGGCACTAGAAAGTTCCCCACCCCCTTCCTGGAACACCGCCAGTACAATCTGGCTCAAAATTGCAGAAGTAGAAGAAGCCATACAGGCATACAAACTAATGAGGAAGTAAAATAACAAGTAGAAAAAATTTTTTTATATTATAATTAAAAAAAAAATATGTAAGAAAAAAAAAATAATAATATAAGTAGCTTGTAAAAGGAGTGCGACCTAATGACGCATCCTTAGGGAACGGAGACGATTTCGCCGTGTTTATATAGATTAAGAAAAAAAAAATTTTTTTTTAATAGGAAGTAAATAATAATAAGTAAATATTTAAAGTAAAAACACTAAATGAAAGGAAAACAAAAATATTAATAAAAATATATACATAAGTTCTAAAATAAATAATATGGACTTTTATAATGAACACATTTGACACAAATTTAGAAGGACAGTTACATAATTTCAGAGAAGGAACTTATTAACAAAAACATTGACGCGAATAAAAGAATTGAATGTAAAGGATTTACCACTAATACCCTATACAAAAGAGGAAAGATCATTTTTGGGCTTAGATTAGAATTTTAATAATGGGTAAAACAGAATCAAAGCTTGAAAAGCCTAATGCGAATGTTGTCAACAATGTTGAAATTGTTGACCACAAAGAGGATATAGAATCGGTATGGTCACTAATACTAATTTTGATAAGTACAAGTACTGCAGTTAACTTACTTCTGAAACTTTACCTAATTCACAAGAGATCATTAAAAAAGAGATATGCTAGTAGAGCAGACAATTTAGACAAAATTTAAATTTTAGATAGACCCATTTCTCAAAAAACCATTCAAAAACATTTAAAAATCCTCTTGGAATGACTGGAAAATATTAGAGTAGTATTAAACGAGAACTACAATAGACTAACTCCAGCACACCAATCAGCCGCGCTCCGTTCCTTCTCGGATATCCGAAACGAACTACCTAATTTAGCAAACAAAATTTATAAATCTATATATATAAAAGAGGATGTGTGTATGTATGTAAGAAATGGACTCGAAAACGGCTGGGCCGATTTTGATGAAATTTTCAGAGAATCTTCAGAATATTCAGGCGGGTGACACTGTGAAGTCCGATTTTTAATTTCCGGTCTGTGGGCGGAGGGGCGTGGCAAAACCCACCAATGATATATACATATACATATTTATTATTTTTTTTTCTTTTTTGTTTTATTTTTTAAAGCCATTGTTATGCTTTTCAAAACGAGATATCAATCTCTTAAATCGGTTATGTAGTTCCGAAGATATTTACAAAAAAAAAACTCACTAATATAGAATAAAATATCAAAATTTTAAAACTTCCGAAATGTTGAATTCGCTTGAGTTATCTGGACTGCCGCCCCACCGCCTACAAATGTAAGTTGGTGTACCAATTATTTTGCTTAGAAATATCTGCCAGCCACGACTTTGCAATGGGACACGTTTAGTAGTCAAAAAAGTCATGAAAAATGTGATTGAAGCAAAAATTTTAAAAGAAAAATATAAGGGCGATGTGTTGAAACCACGCATTCCTATGATTCCTCCAGATTTGCGGTTTGATTTTAAATGGCTTCAGTTCGCCATACCTGTTGCTTTTCAATGATCCCTGTTTTTTGCACGGTCAGTTATATGTATCACGTTCACGTGCTTTGTTTTTCAATACCGCGAACCAAAATCGATCAAAAAATGTCGAAGAAATGACTTGCAAAGCAGTCACGCGCACGCTAGTATAAAAATATCTGACAACATTCATTAGAAAATTGAGATAAACATTAATACGAATAGAATTTTTAAACACTGCTTCAAAATTACTCACAGATTTCGATGGAAAAGCTGAAAATTTATTATTGACTCGCTTTCACTATTAGACTCCATCAAGGGTATCAACGAGACCACCGCTGTCTCACTTATAAAGACAAGGCTTAAGGGAACAGCGAGAAATTTAATAGGCAATGAGAACACAATTTCTTCAATCATAACTAAAGTTAAGAGTACGGTCAAAGGCGAATCCGTTGAGGTATTAACCGCGAAGATAATGACGTAAAGCAGAATAATAAAACTGTTAATGCATGTTGTAGTGAAATCGAACTACTTGCCAAATCATTGGAAACAGCATATATATCTGACGGTCTTACGTCAGAACTTGCTACAAAATATTTAACACAAATCGCATTAAGGGCTATTACCAAAAACTGCACAATAGATAAAGTAAAGCTTATCATGGAAGCAGGCCAATTCGATTTCATGAAAACGCCATAAGCAAATTTGTCAACAGTTGCACAGAAGCAACTGGACAACAGAATTCCGTTTTATACTACAGCAAAGACGAGCCACTTGAAATAATAATTTCCGAGGTAATCGCACAGAATTCCGTGGAAGAAGCAACTTCCAGAGGTATAGTAGCAACAATGCTACCAACAACAGAAATTATAAGAGAAGATTTAATAGTTACAATCAGGGAAAAAACAAAAAACCTAGATATTCCCCTAAGAAAAATCCAGTAAATAAACATATTTACAATTTAAATCTCAACTTATGCTTCTGCATTCAATTACAAATTAACAAAACTAAAACACCAACAACACTACAAATCGACACTGGCGTAGACATTTCACTAATAAAAATAACACATTTCCATCCATCCAAGCACTAACAAAATAACAATATTAAGGGATATGATAAAGGATGTTCCAGACGTTATATCACGGATCACACTAAATGACCTAAAAGACATGAATATTAGAAATTGTTCTATATTACAAGTCACGACTACATCGATGACGAATAGGAAGGAGAATGATAATAATACATTAAATCAGCATGAGAACAATAGGAATAATAAAAATAATGATAAGCCCAGATATTTGTACCTTTGAACAATACTGACGTCAGGAGATATTATAAACTAAAGATTTTCCCCGGAAGATGTTACATCAAAAGAGGAAAATCTATAGTAACGTATATACAAATTAATGATTTTTTTACTAAAGGGAACTTTGACTTAGGATAATTTTTTTCTAGGCTCGAATATGTGGCCGATAAGCACAATATAAGTAAATTACAAGTGGCACCTAGTGAGAAAATTTTCGAATTTTTCTCAATAAATGAATTTAAGGAAAAGGGCAATGAATATTTAAATAATTTAATAGTAGCGCTATTAAATCAGGTGACCCAAATTAACAGTAAAAATGCCAAGGCAATTCTCGATATTTTGCTGAAATATCACGATGAAGGAGGACATAGTGGAATATATAGAACAATAGAATATATTAGGAGATATTATTATTGGGGAAATATGTTAAAAGACATATCAGAATATGTAAGATCATGTTATAATTGTAAGGCCTTTGCTACGGTGTACGTGGATACTATTAGACCATTTCCAAAATCATTTAATGGGAACGAATATGCAATCACACTAATATGTGATTTGACCAAGTACTTGTAACTATACCGGTTAAAGAGAAAAGTGCGAAAACAATTGCTAAGGCAATTTTTGAAAATTTCATACTGACCTATGGTCCAATGAAGACGTTCATTACGGATATGGGAACAGAATATAGGAATTCTATTTTAACGGAAATTTGTAATTTGATAAAAATTGAAAAACTTAACTCAACAGCTCACCATCATCAAACATTAGGAACGATAGAGAGAAGTCATAGAACCTTTAATGAATACATACGCTCGTACATCTCAGCAGACAAACCTGACTGGGACGAATGGCTAAAATATTTTACATATTGTTTTGACACAACACCATCCTCAGTTCATAACTATTGTCCATACGAGTTAAATTTTTCAAAAACGCCACATAATTTCCAAAAATTTTCTGAAGTAGAAAGAATTACCCCTCTGTTCGGTCACAATTACATTGCATTGATTAACACTTAATTTTTGTAAGTCAATTCATTCTTTTAAACATTGAATCGGTTATCGAAGAATTTTCTTTTGTTTGTCCTTTCTCTTTTTTTTATAATTTGTAACTGTACAAGCTTAAATTATTCAATAAGAAACACATTACTTTTCTATCATTATCGTTGTGACCTTCGACAAATAAACATGTAACAATTATAGAGTGTAATAAAAGAACATTATAAAACTCAAAAAATACATTTTTTCTTTTCGTTTCTCGATCAATCATTGGCGACCGTGACAGGACAGTTAAAGTTATAAAAAAAGTGAAAACTAAACAATTAATAAACAAATAAATAAATAAAAAATAGTGAGAAATTAAAGTTATATATTAATTAATGAAACTGAAATTAATTTAAATTTAACTCTGTGTAACTACAAATAACTTACGTATATAACATACAATATAAGAGAAAAATATACTTTAAATATAAATAATACAATAATTTGATCTTAAATAAAGTTTGAAAATCAACCCCAAACCTTTTCAACAACAATCATAATTACATTATAAGGACAAAAAAAGTGTTTACCTGAAGTGAATAGACAGTGTTGGACATTTATTTGCAAGTTATTAGTGTTGGGTATTTTTCGACCCGTGTTTGGTACTATTAATTATTCGAGACAAACGTTGCGCAGAATTTTTCGTCGCGAGTGCTAATCGTTTCATTTTCTTTTTCATCGAATAGAACTGTACATATCTATACACAAAGAAAATGGTCAGCGACGACGAAACTGGAGCCAAATCAAAGGCTGAGCTATCCGCATTAAAACTACAAAGAACTACCATGAAACGTACTATTGCAAAACTAAAGGCAAAGGTAGAAAAAGAAGGTTTAAGTGCTGATTATACAACAACTGAATGTCGATTACAACTGCTAGAAACATATTTTAAGCAGGTAAGTCATATTCAAACACAAATCGAACGAATTTCTGCATCTGATGAAGGCCGAACCGACTTAGAAGAGATCTTCATTTCAAGCAAAAGCTTTTTAGTCGATTTATTAAAGAAAGGACGTTGTTATAATGATGGTGACCAAAGTTTTTTAAATTCAACAAATCATTCCCATCAAAGCCGTCTCCCAAAGTTAAAGCTACCTAAGTTTGACGGAAAATATGCTGAATATTCGCGATTCATAACTACTTTCAAATTGTTAGTACACGATGACGCTAACATTCCCACAATCGACAAATTCAATTATCTGTTAAATTGCCTAGGCGGTCAAGCCCTGGCCGTTGTAGACCAGTTCCAAGTCATAGAGGATAATTACCCGAGGGCCCTTAATTGCTTGAAGGACCGCTACGACAACAAATCCTTGATTTTTATTGATAATGTCAACTCTCTATTTGCAGTCCCCTCTAGTAATAAACCAAATGCGCTGTCCCTGCGTTCAATATTGGACAACGTTGCAGCTCTTCGTAGTTCATTGTTATGTTTAGGTTCTGAATTAGACGTAATGAACGCAATAATCATACATATTGTTCTTTCGAAAATTGATCCAGAATCTAAGGCTGTTTATGACGAAAAACAAGACTTCAATAAATTGCCGTCATGGGATGAGTTTTATTCAATTTTAAGTCGTCGTTGCCAATTCCTCGAAAGCCGAACAACAGAAGCAGAATCATATCACAGTCGCGGAAGTGGTTCTAAGCCTAGGTCTACCCGGTTAGGCCTATCGCTCGTTACATCGAACATCCTGTGTGAGTATTGTCAAGGTAAAGATCACTCGACTGGAAATTGTACTTCATATCTGTCACTATCTGTACCCCGTCGTTTTGAATTTGTGAAGGCTTCTCGTCTATGTATAAATTGTCTTCGCAAGGGTCATGTTGTAGCAAAGTGCCAATCAAAATCACGATGCCGGAGTTGCCGTATTTCTCATCATTCATCGTTGCACAATTCGAGTTCACAATCGGCCCCTGAAATGCATCAGTCTTCGAATTCATCGTTTCGTAGGCAGTTATCGCCGAATTCATCATACGTTCATCGTTTATCGTCACCAGCGACCTATGGATCATCAGCAAGTAAGCCTTTGCTCTCATCTTCGTATCATTTAACCTCAAATGAACCATCATCGTCGAAACCATCAACTAGTGCAGCAGCCGTACATTTTACAAAAACCTCAAAGCGCATTACTCACCATTATCGTCGTGTGCTGCTCCCTACAGCCATAGTATTTGTAAAGGATAATTTTGGAACTTTACAACCTTGTCGGGCTCTTTTGGACTCGTGCTCAGAAGTCAATTTGATCACTCAAGAAACAGCCAGTCGTCTTCGTCTTCAACAATCAAGGTCGGTTCAAGAAATAGCCGGCGTTTCAGATATTCGTTCTCAATTGAAATATAAGGTCACTGCCACAATTAGTTCTCGCATCTCGAATTTCGAATTCACTACAATATTTTCGGTCACAAAGTCGATTTCTTCGTTACAACCATCACAACGCATTGAATCAGAAAGCTGGGATTTTCCACTAGGGTTGCAACTTGCCGACCCACAATTTAATTTACCACAGCGCGTCGATTTACTGCTCAGTTCTGAAATATTCTTTGACTTGTTGCTCGATGGTAAGATTCATCTTGGCAATGGTTTGCCGAATTTGATAAATACAACCCTCGGATGGATAATAGGAGGTACAATCGAACGCCATTTGCCTAATAAAGTTCTATCATGTAATGTCATCACCGTGCAAGAGCTGGACTCAATGTTAAAAACCTTTTGGGAAATAGAAGAATTTACCCAAAACAAACCAATTATGTCGGAAGAAGAAACACAATGTGAACTACATTTCATAAAAAATACCGTGTTCGAACCAAATGGAAGAGTCAAGGTACGTTTACCATTTAAGGGCGTCATTAAACAGCTTGGTAATTCATTCGATATGGCTCGACGTCGATTTGCACAGCTTGAAAAACGTTTTCAAAGAGATAAAGCATTAGAAGGTATGTACGTTGATTTTATGAAAGAATATATCGCTCTGGGACATATGTCATTAGTAAGTCATGAAGTTTTGAATAAACCACACTATGTTATACCTCATCATTCGGTCCTGCGTTCTCAAAGTGTACCAATCAAACTAAGAGTAGTATTTGATGCTTCAGCCCAAACATCAACAAATGTATCTTTAAACGAGATGTTAATGGTCGGCCCAACTATTCAAAAGGATTTGATTTTAACTATCCTTTGTTTCCGATTTCATAAATATGCATTGTCAGCTGATATCTGCAAAATGTATCGGCAGTTTTTGGTAAATGAGAAGGATCGAAATTTCCAACTTATTGTTTGGAGAGACACACCAAGTAGTCACTTAAACCTGTATCAGCTTAATACTGTCACCTATGGTACATCCGCTGCACCCTTTCTCGCTATTAGAAGCCTTTCATTAATAGCTGACACATACAAGGACCAGTTTCCTATCGGCGCTCAGGTCCTAAAACAAGATCTATATGTTGACGACCTTCTAACAGGGGCAGCAACCATTACTGAACTCTTAACAAAAAGAAGTGAAATTGAGCAGATTCTAGGGAAAGCTGGTCTGGATTTGGCTAAGTGGAACTCGAACTGTCCACAATTTACTAACTCAAAGGAGGAAATAATGTTCCAAAAGAAGGACGAAAGTATCACCAAGACTCTTGGAATGTCTTGGAAGCCTGATAAAGACGTCTTTTGTTTTCAGTTCGACATTTCCAAATTACAAATTCCAACTAAGAGATTAGTTTTATCGGTAGTTGCCAGAATTTTTGATGTTCTCGGATTGTTAAGCCCAGTAATAACTTCGTGCAAAATCTTAATTCAAGAGATGTGGAAGCAACAAATTGAATGGGACACCCCATTAACTGAACAATTGAAATCACGCTGGATTCTAATTGAAGAAAACTTACCCTATATTAATAAAATAGAAATTCCCAGATTTGTAGGAATAACTCCAACTATCAAATTCGATATCCACGGCTTTTCCGACGCATCGCAGTTGGCTTACGGGTGTTGCATATACACTCGCGTAGCTCGGCCTAATGGATTTCAAATAAATCTACTTATAGCCAAATCAAGGATTGCACCAGTAGTTCAGCAATCATTGCCTAGATTAGAGTTATGTGCTGCCCTACTATTAAGTAGGACGTGGGATAAAATAAAGAATCAATTTCAAACCCAATACAATTATCGTATATTTTTCTGGACAGACTCGAAAATCGTGTTAAACTGGCTCAAAACGCATTCGTCGTCGTATGTATGTTTCGTTGCGAATCGAGTTTCGGAAATACAAAATACTACGTACAATATACCTTGGCGACACGTACCGTCAAAACTAAATCCGGCAGATGTAGTTTCACGCGGCTGTCTCGCTAAAGAATTAATCTCTACAATCTGGTTTAGTGGTCCAGATTTCCTGATAAAAGAAGAAAAGGATTGGCCTCAAAGCTCCCCTTCTAATACTGAATTGCCGTCCACTGAACTAAGAAAGACATCGTTCACAACAACAGTCATCGATAACTCAATAATTTCTCAAATTATCGCTAATCATTCTTCATTTCTTCGAATCTTGCATATAATAATTTACATTCATCGTTTATTTCACAAATCAAAACGAAATAGTTACATAACGGCTAAAGAACTACAATTGGCCTTTTGGAAAGTGGTTCATGATATTCAACAAACACATTTTAAATCAGAAATAGATCGTATTCAAAGGGGAAAACTCGTTCACCCCAAGGTACAAAACTTATCACCATTCTTGCAAGATATGCAAAGCTACAAGGCAAAAATATCCGTTCTTAGAGTTGGTGGGAGGTTAGCAAATTCACTGTTGCCCTATGACACAAGGTTTCCAGCGCTTCTTCCAAAAAATCATCGTTTTACCAGTCTGTACATCAACTATCTTCACGTGAAGCATTTACATGCAGGACCAAAGGCTCTCCTCGGAATCCTTCGCCAACAGATATGGGTCATCAACGCTCGAGACGTTGTGAGGCAAGTGATACGAAAATGCATTCAGTGTTTTAAGTACAAACCTCGACTGATGCAGCAAGTTATGGGTGACCTGCCAACCGATCGACTCAATGGGAGTCGTCCGTTTCTGGTCTGTGGAGTAGACTTTTGTGGCCCATTCTATACATCATACCGAATCAGAGGAAAACCACCCTATAAAACTTATGTGGCAATTTTCGTGTGCTTTGCATCTAAGGCCATTTATATTGAACTGGTATCAGATTTGTCGACCAATACTTTCATCCTATGTTTAAAAAGATTTATAGGCAGACGTGGAATACCAAAGCGCTTGTACTGTGACAACGCTACTAATTTCGTTGGTGCTCAGACCAAAATCAATGAGTTTAAGAAACGATTCTTCGACAAAGACAACACAAAGGCTCTGATGAACTACAGCGAGGTGACCGGCTTTCAGTTCTCGTTTATTCCACCCAGAGCTCCCCATTTTGGTGGTCTTTGGGAATCGGCGGTGAAATCTACAAAAACGATATTGCTAAAAAACATATCTAACGCCAGAGTAACTTATGAGGAATTGCAAACGATTTTGGTCGAAGTTGAAGCTATCTTGAACTCCCGTCCTTTGGCACCAAGATCTGACGACCCGAATGATGGGGAAGCCCTGACACCAGCCCATATGCTGATTGGCTCATCACTGCTCGCCTTGCCTGACGAAAATTTAGAAACCCACAAGAACATTAGCTATTTGAAACGCTGGCAACTTGTCACATTTTTGAAACAGCAGTTTTGGTTACAATTCGTACGTGACTATATTCTCACTCTGCAGCAAAAAACAAAATGGTTAACGCCACACGCTAACATCGAAGAAGGAAAACTGGTTATAGTCCATGAAGACAATCTGCCTCCACAACAGTGGCTTCTCGCTCGTATAGTAAATACCATTCCTGGTCGCGATGGCAGAGTTCGAGTGGTAGATGTTCGGACGGCTAAGGGCATATTCCGGCGTTCTATACACAAAATTGCTCCCTTACCACTAGACGAAGTTAATTGAAAGAGGACTTCCAATGGGCCGGAGTATGTTCGGTCACAATTACATTGCATTGATTAACACTTAATTTTTGTAAGTCAATTCATTCTTTTAAACATTGAATCGGTTATCGAAGAATTTCCTTTTGTTTGTCCTTTCTCTTTTTTTATAATTTGTAACTGTACAAGCTTAAATTATTCAATAAGAAACACATTACTTTTCTATCATTATCGTTGTGACCTTCGACAAATAAACATGTAACAATTATAGAGTGTAATAAAAGAACATTATAAAACTCAAAAAATACATTTTTTCTTTTCGTTTCTCGATCAATCACCCTCTATATAACATAGACGATTACGCCAAAGAGGCAAAATTTAGATTAGAAGTAGCATATAAGAGAGTCCAGCAATTATTAGAGAGGAATAAAATTAAGCAAAAATTAAATTATGATAAATCCTTAGTAGACTATAACTTTAATGTAGGAGATTTAGTTTTACTTAGAAATGAGACCGGACACAAACTAGAAATCCAATATAAGGGTCCATATAAAATTAAGAAAATAGACTTAAGAAATAATGTAACTATAGAAGATAGTAAGACAGGGAAAACACAAATAGTAAATAAGAAAAGACTTGAATTATACAATAAATAATTATATTACTCCGGAGTACACTTAAGATCACTTATAATTAAAAATATAACATTACATATGTTAAGAAACAAAAGAATTATTTCTTTTGAAGATCTACAGTTCGAATTTTACTTTTGCTGATATGGCACTATAACGTTGACCTAAATAGAGTTCAACTAGATAACTGTCTTATTAACAAAAGTAATTTGATCATTTTTAGTAACTTCCGTATTGTAAGCATTTTGAGTAACCTAATTAAACTGAATATTTCCGTGTTGTAAGCATTTCCTATAAAATGCAAAAATAATAAAAATATTAACCTAAAATAAATGCTAAGTTAGACAAAATATTATAAGAAATTATAGTTGTAATTAAAGACAGAAATTATTTGTAAGTTTTAGTTTTAAAATATAACTCAATTGAAAAGGGACACATAGTGTCCAACAAATAATAAATAAATAAATAAAGGAGCACATAGTGCTTAAAACAAAAAGTATTTTTTTTAATATAAAATTAAGGAAAAACGTAATTGGCGCCCGAGCGGAAAAAAAAGTGAAGTGTCCTTAAAAATATTAATTATAAATAATTAATTAAGCTTTGCGATTCCTAAGGGACCCTCCAAAGTTATAACAAAATAATAAAAAGTTATAATTAAAACAAGTGACTAAACAAGAAGAAGGATCCACCACACCAGAGAAGGATGAAGCCAAAGAAGGGCGACATTAACGACGACAGTGCCCCAGTAGCCACAGCAAACGGGACTTTGCTGCATCTTTAAATGATTTACTTATTGTAGGCTAACCAATTATTATGTTTATATTTGAAAAATTTTTTATTTAAAAATTATTTTTACAAAAAATTTATAATTCTGAATATTCTATAAGTAAAAACTAAAAATTATTTGTGACAAATTTTATAAAATTAATTACATTGTGAAAATTTATGAGTAAAATTTTAAACTTTTGTGTTTTAAAAAATATTACACTTTATAAGGAAATCATAATCAAAATAAAAAATTCTTAAATTTAAAGGAAAAAATCGTGTTATAAAAGAAAAAAAATTATGTATTTGTGATTTAAAATTTTTTTTTGTAAAACCAAAAGTTCTTAGCATAATTGTGTAAGAAAAAAAGGAAAGAAAAGAAGAAAAATGCCTAACCGAAATAATCTTATCAGACCTCCGGTACTAACCACACCTAATCCCATTCCTACCCCTTCCAGTCAGGGATCAACCGAATTAGAATCTATAGTAACTAGGATTGTTTCGGACATCTTGATCCGACACAACTAACAACTTAATAATGACGGTATTGATTGGACGAAACAACCTATTAATATAGGAAGTACAGGAAATTTAGCAAAATTAGATAAAATACCGGACGTAGTGCAATGCATACGGGAATTTTCTGGAATTCCTGGCGAATTTAACTCTTGGAAGAAGAGTATAGATAGGATCTTAAATATATACGAGCCAATTAAAGGCTCACCAAAATACTACGGCATATTAAGCGCTATAAGGAATAACATAACAGGCCATGCCGACACAGCTTTAGAATCATATAACACTCCATTAAACTGGGCCGCAATATCTAGATGCCTCTCTATTCACTATGCTGATAAGCGGGATTTGACAACTCTCGAATATCAGATGACCACAATGATCCAAGGGAACAAAACGATACAGGAATTTTATCATAATGTTTATTCTCACTTATCTCTAATATTGGACAAAATCTCTTGCATGGACGTAGGTACAGCACCTATGGAACTATTAACCAAAACTTATCGAGATAAAGCTCTGGATACCTTTATCAGGGGTCTTAGAGGTGATCTCCCGAGACTACTCGCAATAAGAGAACCTACTGAACTCCCACACGCACTTCATTTATGCCTAAAGTTAGAAAACCAACATTTCCGGTCACACCATGCAAATCAAAGTCAGCAGCAATCTAGAAACCATAATTATGATCTATCCTTGCCTCATAAAGGACAACCTCATAATAGCAGAAATTACAGACAACCTTTCTACCCTCAACTTGCTTTCACTCCTCAATCAAGACCAAATAACCCTTATGTGAATACACCGAATTATCATTATCAAGCACAGCAGACACAAGGACAAAATAACTTCAGACCATTCGCAAGACCATTACCACCCACGCCGCAACCAAAACCGGAACCTATGGACATAGGTGCCCCTGTAGGCTAGGAGGTAGTGTACTAGCTTGTAAATATGGGGGTTGTGGGTTCGATTCCCAACGAAGACCTTGGTTTTTTTCACTACAAAAGATAAAAATTGACTGTCGGTGGAGCTGCTCAGCGATGAAGGCATAGTCAATGGTCGCTGTTGCTGTCTTTATACGGCAGTTAATTTCCGACTATCCTTCTGCTTTCACCACCTGTTTCATCTCTTCTCTATCCCTTTCCTAAAGAAGGTAGCACGGTACTTGACTAAATAGGCATTGTTGCCTGAAGTGCTACTTCTCTTTAAAAAAAAAAAAAAAAAAAAAAAAAATAGATCAAAGTATCCGTACCAGAAACATCAATTACATGAATCGTCCAGCTCAAAATAATTTTTTCGGAAAGAGACCACCACAACAGGGAAATTCTCAACCTATTAAATATCAACGTAATTTCAACATTGAGAAATGTGATCAGGACAACTATAACCAAAATTCGAATGAGAAAACCTATCAAAATATACATCCAATAGGAAGCTACGAAGACCAGCAACAACAAGTAGTCTATGAGCATGTAGAACATAGCGATGTCCATTTTTTAATTTAAACCACTCTTCGTTACTATACATCGAATGCAAAACGAGGAGTGGAAATTCTTTCAAATTTTTAATTGATGCTGGCTCCGGAAAAAATTATATCCGACCCGAAATTGTAAATATATCTATACCTAATATTAAAAATTTTGTAGCAAAATCAGTAGGCGGAGATATCCACATAACAAACCACACATTTATAAATCTTTTCAAAATAGATATTCCCATAAAATTATATTTACTACCTGCACTAAAAACATTTGATGCAATCATAGGCCATCGCACTCTGAAAGACCTTTCTGCTATCATCAATACTGCAGAGAGCTATATGACTATTCAAAACAGATTTAAAATTCCACTTAAAGAACTATCGTTGCCTGATGTTAACATGCTCAATATAAAAAATGAGCACATGAGCGACGATCAAGCAAACGGAACAAAGCTATTGGTCAAAAAGTTCCCGAAGTTATTTGCAGACCCGGATGAAAAGTTAACGTACACCACTAAAGTGGTTGGCGAAATTAGAACTTCAACAAATAACCCAATATACTCGAAATTTTATCCATACCCTTTGTCATTAAAGGACGAGGTAGAATCACAGGTAAAAAAAATGTTGGATGACGGCATTGTACGACCATCCAGGTCACCATATAACTCTCCGGTATGGATTGTGTCGAAAAAACCCGATTCACAGGGAAATGGGCAATTCAGATTAGTGATTGATTATCGCAAATTGAACGCAGTTACAATATCCGATACCTACCCAATTCCGGATATAAACGAAGTATTGTCTCATTTGGGGCAAAACAAATTTTTTTCGGTTTTGGATCTTAAAAG
This sequence comes from Trichopoda pennipes, assembly GCA_030448955.1. Classification (NCBI taxonomy): domain Eukaryota; kingdom Metazoa; phylum Arthropoda; class Insecta; order Diptera; family Tachinidae; genus Trichopoda; species Trichopoda pennipes. The sequence continues at coordinate 531,819 of JASKUP010000090.1, forward strand.
CGGATTCCATCAAATACCATTGAAGACCTCAGACATCGAGAAAACTGCATTCTCAATTAACAACGGAAAATTCGAATTTACAAGGTTACCTTTCGGACTAAAGAATGCACCGTCCATTTTTCAGCGTGCATTAGATGACATTTTACACGAACACATTGGGAGAATTTGTTTCGTTTATATAGATGACATTATCATCTTCAGCAGGACAGAGCGTGAGCATTTGGATCATTTACAACAAATTTTTAAAACACTAGAGGACGCGAACATGAAATTGCAACTCGTTAAGTGTGATTTCTTCAGAGATGAAGTAGAATTCCTAGGATTTATTGTATCATCGAACGGAATTAAAACAAATCCGAAAAAGATTGAAGCAATCCCTAAATTCCCTATACCTAAAACCATAAAGGAGTTACGTTCATTTTTAGGCCTTTCAGGTTACTACAGACGATTCGTTAGAGATTACGCAAAACTAGCAAAACCCCTAACGCCTTTTTTGAGAGGGGAAGGAGGTCGCATCTCAAAACGACAATCAGCAAAACAATACATAACTCTGAATGATACTGCTCTGGAATCATTTGAAAAATTGAAAAGGTCATTAACGTCGCAAGACCTTATACTTGCATACCCAGACTTCAAAAAACCTTTCGAGTTGACTACAGATGCGTCAAACTATGCCTTGGGAGCGGTGTTATCACAATCTGATCGACCCATTGCATTTATCTCAAGAACTTTGAACAAAACTGAAGAACACTATGCGACCAATGAAAAAGAGATGTTGGCGATAATATGGTCTTTAAATTCTTTTAGAAACTATTTGTACGGTAAATCAAAAGTAAAAATTCGAACCGATCACCAGCCCTTGACCTATGCGCTAAATAATAAAAACAACAACGGAAAGATGAAACGGTGGAAAGCAGCCTTAAAAGAATACAATTATACAATGGAATATAAAGCAGGAAAAACAAATATCGTAGCCGACGCGCTTTCTAAAAGTCCCTATGAGACTCAAATTAATTCGTTATCGGTAAGTCAGCACAGCGATGAAAGTTCTGGGGAAAATTTAATCCCGAGTATCGAACACCCCATTAATGTGTTTAAGAATCAATTATTTCTAACGAATGACTTAACATCGTCTTACCAATTTCAAATAATATTCCCAACGTATCATCGTCACTTAATACAAGAACCAGATTATAATGAAGAAAAATTAATTGCCATCCTTAAAAGATACCTAAATCCATCAGTAATTAATGGTATTAAAACCTCGGAAGAAATAATGGGAAAAATCCAAAAGATATACCCGCTACACTTTGCGAATTACAAGGTGCGGTTTACACAAAGTCAAATTATTGATGTCACCAACGAACAAGAGCAAGAACGAATAATTTTAGAAACGCACAAGGAGCACATAGAAATCAGAAGGAAAACAAAGCTCAGATACTCGAAAGAAATTACTTCCCAAAGATGACTAAAAAAATCAAGGATTTAGTTTCACAATGTGCAGTTTGCAAGGAAAATAAATATGATCGCCACCCTGTTAAGCCCGAAATACAAAGAACTCCAATCCCGCAATATCCAGGACACATTGTTCCTCTCGACATTTACAACACCGAAGCAAAGTATGTATTAACTGCCGTTGATAAATTCTCGAAGTATGCACAGGTGAATCATTGCATCGAGAGCTGCTGAAGACATAAAAGAACCACTGAGAAAACTCTTACTTATGTTTGGAATACCCGAAGAAATAGTTATAGACAATGAAAAAGCCTTCAATTCTGCCTCTATACACTTTATGCTGGAAGATCAACTAGGCATTAAAGTATACAGAACACCGCCTTATAAAAGCTCAGTAAATGGCCAAGTGGAGAGATTCCACTCTACGTTGGCAGAAATAATGAGATGCACAAAGGCAGACGGAATCAAAAGGTCTTTTACGGCTCTACTGGATAGGTATGTAAACGAATATAACCATTCAGTACATTCGACCACAAACAGGAAACCCGTAGAAGTTTTCTTTGGTAGAATAGTGAGTTCAGACCCAGAAAAACTTGAAATAGCTAGACAAGGGACAATATCACGAATTAGACAAAAACAAGAATACGACATAAACTTGCATAATAAGAAAAGAACACCAATAAAAAATTATAATCCAGGCGACATTATATACGTCAGGGTTGATAAAAGACTAGGAACTAAGATCACACCTAAGTACAGGAAAGAAAGAGTTAAAGAGGACAGATCAACAACACTACTGACAGAATCAGGAAAAATCGTACACAAGAGCAACATAAGGAGCTAAATTTTCTTATACCAACCTATTATATTTCTCTTTTTACAGAATAATTATTATTGCGTCAGCGCACGCTGATGTGCAGCTCCACAACTATACATCATCAAAAATTGCTACCATCGACAATGGACTTGCTAAAATTCAAAATGGCATTTTTCGGTTTATCCATAAAATTAACATAGACAAATACGAACATTCCTTACAAGGAATCCAAACCTTCCTTCATTACTTCAAAAACTCCCGAAATCCTCTCATTCCCATCCTAAATGAAGAATTAAACAAAACTTACAATTTGTTAGAAAGCATTCGTGCAAGACAAATTGTAAAAAATAAAAGATCTATTAATATTATAGGAACAGCATGGAAATACATAGCTGGTTCCCCCGACCACGACGATCTAGAAAAAATAATCAATAATTTAGATAACTTAAATAATAATAATAATAAACAATTTGTTATAAATGACCTATTTGAATCGCGGTTAAATAACATTACTAAACTAACAAATTATCTAGAAAATAGTATAAAAGGCAGTAGCGTATTAAGTGAGGAATTTATCATCCTTAATCAAAAAAAATTACGGTTAATTAAAGAAGAAATTTTAAATATAAAATATGCCATACAATGGTCCAAATTAGGTATGATAAATTCTTTCCTTTTAAATGAACTAGAGATTAAGCTAACAATTGAAAAATTTGAAAAAGAAAATATGCCGTTTAAAAGCCCAGAAGAGGCACTAGAATTTGCAAACATTAAAATAATGCATAACTCAACGCTGATGCTCTATGTAATAGAAATTCCGTTGACGACAAATACTACTTATAAGAAAATATTAATAAAACCTATAAAAAATAAGAACTCTATTGTAAAATTAAAATTTCATGAAATATTAACATTTGAAAAACAAGTTTATGGAATAAAAAAGAAGCTGAGATCTTTCGAATGATATTATCTACGAAAACTTGAGAAATTTGGGTGCTATTGTCCAGCAAACACAAATTTTGTAGATTTTTCAAAAATTTTTCAACTTTGGTGACGTTTTTATTCATTATTTTATTAAGGATCAATAATACAATTGAATTTATTCAAAAAGTACGTTTACTTACGATTACAATGCATATTTAAGGTTAAAAATAGATAAGCAATTGACTGAGTTATTTAAGTTTTCATGAAAACAAAGGTTTTACCAAAATGCCTGCACAATGTTTTTGGTATTGTTTTACTTCTTTTAAGTAAGATAATGAGAATAATGAGTAATGTAATGAGAGTTCTTTTTAAGCACTTTCTTTAAAATTACAAATCACTTTTAGCCTAAACACAACAGAATTACAACAAATATTTGTAATGAAAGCTTTACTCATGTAAAATTATTGTTTTTTCTTTCAATATGACGTTTTGTTAATGCCTTTTTTCACTTTGAAAAACGTTTGCAATTTAATCAAAACCGTGTGCAATTAACATTAAATAAAAAATGTATGACCATCGTAAAAAATTTTGCTATATTTGTGGCTTATTTACCGATATCAGCCACCGGCGTGATTTTAAAAACAATATTGAAGTGGTAGAAGTGTACAATAAAGTATTTAATCGTTCTTTTGATACTAGTCGCTGGTACGTGCCAGAATTTGTTTGTCAATATTTCTGTAATATATTAAAAAAAAAAATTCAACCTTCGTTTGTGTTGCTCTTTTCTACGCCTATGATTTGGCATCATCAGCCAACCCAAATGATTGCTACTTTTGTCAAACCGATGTTTTAGGTCACTGTTTTAAAACGCGCAAAAACATTAAGTACGCAAATGTTGTAACTGTTACAAAACCGATACCTGTAAGCAATCATCTACCGACAACGAGTGAATCTGTAGATGTAACAGAAAAAGATTTTGAACATTTCCACCCAGATCTACAACAACGGAGCGGCATTTTATGCCAAAAGCTGATTTCGACGATCTTGTTCGCGATTTACACTTATCTAAGCGGCAATCTGAAGTTCTCGGGTCGCGATAAAGCAGTGGAATTTGGTGGAAAAAGATTTCGCTATAACAAATGGTAGAAAAAGTGACCGGACGTAACCAAGTTTTAAGACTACTTCCAATGACAGTGATCTCGTGTATTGCGTTGATGTAGCAAAACTATTTTCGGTATTAAATCACAATTATAATGCAGATGAATGGCGACTTTTCATTGATGATTCATGTAAAAATATGTTTTCTTATAAAAATGTAGATTTTATTTTTATAAATTTTAAATTTGTAATGTAATATCTAGGCTTAAAAGCTGTTTTATTGCATAACCAAAATCAATTACCTTCAGTTATAATCGCATAAGCGACTAATACAAAAGAAACTTACGAAGCGATGAAAAATATACCAATGTTTGTTAGCTATACTACCCATAAATGGAAAGTCGTCGCTGACAAGGTGGTTACACAAAGTACCCATGCTATGTTTGTGAATGGGATAGTCGTGCACCGAATCGTTATGATCGCAAAGCATGGCCATCTCGCGAGTCACATAGAATAGGCAGGAAAAACATTTTAAATGAACAATTAGTTAAAGCTGGGGATGTTATTCTATCACCACTGCATCTTAAACTGGGATACATGAAACAATTTGTAAAAAAATTAAATGTGAACGGCGACGGTTTTTGTCATCTAAAAGCGGTGTTCCCAAAACTAAGTGAAGCCAAAATAAAAGGAGGTATTAATTAATTTGTTTACATATCTAGTACGTTTTTCATCGTTTTTATATGTTTTGGTAACTTTTAGATATTTTTATTGGACCTCAAATTTGAAAAATTATGAGAGATGCAGATTTCATTAACAAGTTAAGTACCGTTGAAAGACGTGCATGGAAGAGTTTTCTTGCGTTATGCGATAGTTTCCTTGGAAATCACAGAAGCGATGACTATGTTACAATTATCAACGGGTTTTTAAGTGCGTATGGTGAAATGGGCTGCAACATACATATCCATAAAAATTCATTTCTGCATTCGCATTTGGACTTTTTCCCAGATAACCTGGGACAGTTCAGTGATGAACAAGGCGAACATTTTCACCAGGAAATGGCAACTAGTGAAAAACGCTTTGAAGAAAAAGATAAGATAAAAATGATTTCAGAATATTGCTGGTCACTTAAACGAGAAACTGATGATGCTGATGTAAAAAAAACGATCAAGCAAACACTTTTGAGCTAAAAGACCAAAGATAATTTTTTTTTTTTTTCAGACCAGCACTCAGGGGATGACCCCTACATATGCACAGCATTGTGCCAGAACTAGGAAATTAGGTTACGGGAAGGAGGAAAGAGGGAGTAGTGTCTGTGAACATTCAGTTTGAATTTTCCTAGGTTGAAAGTGACAGGAAAGATTTCCGGAGGGATTTTATTCCACATACGGACTGTTCTGCTAAAAAACGAATTTTCCCTGTAATGCGTAGTGCGATTCACTGGCCAATCAACCACAAATGGATGTGCTCTCAACGAAAATCGTGTTAAACGCGAAAACGTGTGAGTATCGGGAACAAGTTCCCTAATTCCATTAGAGCACTTTCCATTGTAATAACGATAGAACAGTGAAATACACCCCACATTGCGTCACCAATGAGCCTCTTGGCCCTCTCCTGTACGCGGTCGAGTAGCTGCAAAATAGACTTTTGGGTGCCGGCCCATACATGAGAGTTGTATTCCATTTTCGGACGGATAAAGGTGGTATAGATAGTACGGAGATCGGATGGGGTGAAGTATCGTTTACACCGTTTTAGAAAACCAAGTCACTTGAAAGCTCCTTTAGAAACCTAAAAAATGTGTTTAGTCCAACGAACATCACACTGAATTTTCATACCAAGAACATCAAGAGCTTCCGATTCCGTAATACCTATATCACCCATAGTAACAGATGCAGCACCACTACCAAACAAAGATCTATGCGTAAGCATGCAATATTGTGTCTTACGAGCATTGAATTCTACTATATTCACACGACCCCATTCCAAGATTGTCGCAAGATCTTGATTAATCGGATCATTCATGTTTTGCCTTTTGGAAATAACATCCAAATGGCCTGGTCTATTACCAAATGAATATGAGTGGCAAATGGCGCTGTCATCTGCAAAAAAATATATAGGGTTGGAAGTTCGACAAAGAAGGTCATTTAGAAAGATAAGGAATAGGGTAGGAGAAAGAACGGAGCCTTGCGGTACCCCTGAATTAATCATGAACTCGTCTGATGAAATCCCATCTAAAACAACTCGTATAGAGCGATTTCTGAGGAAACTAGATATAAATCTAGAGAAATTATCACCGACACCAAAAGCGGCGTTAAGCCACACTCTATCGAATGCTTTGGAGATATCTAGAGCCACCACCTTACTTTCTCCGAAGTGATGAATGGAATTACACCATTGCTCAGACAGAAAGGCCAGCAAGTCGCCCGTAGAGCGCCGCTTACGGAAACCATACTGTCGATCGCTAAGTAAGTTGTTGGACTCTAAGTACCTCACAAGATGGAAGTTGACCATACCTTCAAACACTTTAGAAAGTGCAGAACAAATTGCAATTGGGCGGTAATTTTCAGGGTTGGTAGCCTCTCCCTTTTTGAGGATCGGCGTTACATTGGCAACCTTCCAGCACTTCGGAAATTGCCCGACTTGGTACAATGTGCTGAAAAGGGCTGCTAAGGAGCAGTGCTGGTATCCCATCCGGCCCAGGGGACTTGTTGATGTTGAGATCAGCTAAAACCTTTTTAACCGCTCGAGGTCGAAAAAATATCTTTGGCATAGTAACGGATACTCTTTCGAGCTCTGGCGGTGGTTGACTGCTTTCCGGCAAATAAGAATTATTTGCAAATATACCGGCTAAAAGGTTTGCTTTTTCAACCGGGTCAGTGAATATTTGATCATTCTTTAAAAGAGTCGGAATTGAAGAACTAGCATTATCCCGTATTCTTTTAACAAATGACCAAAAGTTCTTACTACCCCTAGAAGTAGCAAGAAGCTTAGTACGAAGACGCTCTTCGTATAGATGTTTTTCACGCCTTAGTACTTTGGCACACGAAGATCTCTCCCTTTTGCGTAGCGAGTCAGTATCTGCGTTTTTGTTTTTACGCCAGATATTGAATGCTTCCTCTCTTGATCTGACTGCATTTTTGCACGTCTGATTAAACCAAGATTTAGATCTGGTTTTAATCGAGATTGTTTTGGATGGAATAAAGGTTTTCATTCCAAACAAAATTATGTTTACAACCATTTCCGCCATGGCATTGACATTATTATCTAAGAAACATAGTTTCCAATTAAATTGCTTAAAAAATTCGTTAAGCTCAGCCCAACGAGCCTTCTCATAAATATATTTTAGACGTTTGGTAGCTGATTTCGTAACGTCGTGAAGCTTCGAATATGAAAAGGAGGCGGAGATGGTACAATGATCGGAGTTTCCGAGAGGTGCACAAACATTAACTTCATACTTTTGGGGATGTGAAGTTAGAAAAAGGTCGAGTGTATTACTATGGTGCCCATCAACACAAGGAATGTGTGTTGGTTCATTCACTAATTGCGCAAGGTGATTGTGCGCGGCAAATAGCTCAACATACAGGCCCTCTGTAGTTGTATGGTCTGAATGGCGAAGCCAAGAGCAGTTGTGAACATTAAAATCACCAGCAACAACAATTTCACTGTTCGGGCAACTGTCGAGAATCTTCGATATTGAGTCGGAAAGAAAATCGAAGCCAGCTAAGGTTTTATCCTTTCCAGTATTTGGACTTCTGTAAAGAAACCCGAAATGCAAGGGGTGTGACCTGATCCTGAATTTAACCCAAAGACAGCTAAATTCAGGATCATTTATGTCCAATGATTGCTGGCACTGGTTCACAACTTCATTGCGAATGTAAATTGCAAAACCCCGGTGAAAATTAAATAGCGATAGGAGGTGATACCCAGGTAGCTGAAAACCCTGTGGATCAGCATCCTCAGACACCTGAGTTTCACATAAGGCTAAAATGTCCGGACGATGGAGACAAATGTGAGCATATACAGAGAAAAAATTCGCCCTCAGCCCGTGTATGTTAAAGAAGTCAATTCTGAATTTTGTTGTCATGACAATGAAGGAAATTCAAGAAAAAAAAAAACTGAACCATCCAACATGCTATACTGTGACCAATGCTTAGCTTTTTGAACGTACTTTTTGAATAAATTATTATAGTTTCTTAATAAAATAATGTATAAAAACGTCACTAAAGTTAAAAATTTTTTAAAAAAAACTACAAAATTTGTGTTTGTTGGACAATAACACCCAAATTTCTCAAGTTTTCTTAGATAATATATATATATATATATATATATATATATGTATATATATATATATATATATATATATATATATATATATATATATATATATATATATATATATATATATATGTATATATATATATATATATATATATATATATATATATATGTATATATATATATATATATATATATATATATATATATATCATTTGAAAGATCTCTTCTTCCAAATCTAAGTAACAAATTGAAAATCGGATCATTATCAACGAAGTTACAGGCTTATAAGTGCGCAAAGGTACAAAAACCCGTTTTCTTAACCGTAAATCTGGATTTTGGAGGTGTCCGGCATATTTCACTATTGGAGTCTTGTTTTACTCGACAAGACCTATAAGAACAATAATTTCCGCTCCCAGGTTTTTTGGACTGTGTCACCATGTTATTTTATATGTGTTTGTCAATGTTTTCAAAAATTTTTTCAAATTGTTACAAATTTTGTTTTTATAAAAAATAATTTTCTGAAGAAGCTTTCCGCAGGAAAGCGAAATATTGAATAAATACAATGTTAAATTTATTAAAAAAAGACCGCTACTAAGATTAATAATTATTTATTAAAAAAAAGAGGTCGAATAAAAATAATAATCAAATAATAATAAAAAACATAATTATAAAAAAAACAAGAAAAAAAAAACAAAGTAAGAAAAAGGTGGATATTTTACAATAACAGATTTGGATATAAACAATGTGTTATAAGAAGTTCAAGAAAAATAATTCCATTGGAGCAATAATCAATAAATGCAAGGCTACCATGGACAAAATTGTAAGAACGGAAGCGTCAATTACAATTTTGATAAGATGTAGGAAAGCTGGAATTACATCAAAAGTCATTATAAATTCAACAAATAATTTAGTGGACATTTTTAGTATTAAAGAAATTCCAAATTATCAACACACTATTGGAGGTACACAAAAGATTAACACAAACGATTGTTAAATTTAGCAATTAGGAAACAATGTGACATACTTAAAATTTTAGATAGGAACATAGAGATGTTAGTCTATAATATGGAAGGACATTTGACATTGGATGAGATAACAGAATTATCAGAATATGTAGATAGATTAACTCATATTTTTGAAAAAAAGATTAAGGAAACACATAGTTGGAAATTTAAGAATCTGTCTGATATTCAAAGAAAAGAATTAGGAATTAAGGTTAATGAAGATTTGTTTGTTAACAAGACTGACATAGATATTCCAGGGGATGTTAGGTGGATTCTTTCTCTAGGACAGAAATTTGGATTACCAGTTAAAAAGAAAAATTTTCCTGTAATTTCAGAAGGAGATAATTTGCTTCAGACTATAAAAGAAAAAGAGGATTAGGAAGTACCGCGTACAAAACTAACAATAATTATTGATAGGCACATTAGCAACATTAGACCTACAGCAATGGATATTTTTATTTTAGATAAAGTAAATGCTGCTAAAAAATTGTTGAATATTATTATGAATATATTAATTTTTAATGCTGACAAGGGTAATGTTACTGTTGCTATTAGCAGAGACGATTATAATTCGAGAATAAATGACATTCTTAACGATTCTACAAAATACTCAATATTGAATAAGGATCCTACTACTAAATTTCAGAAAACAAACAGTGTTTTAGTTGATGAAATTTTTAAAAAAGATATCATTTTAGTAATGGAGAGAAATAGACTTAAGACTAACGTATCAAATTCTCTAAAGTTATATAGAGTACCTAAGATCCATAAGCAGAATTTTCCTTTAAGGCCTATTTGCTCTTGCATAAATTCCCCGGCCTACGGACTGTGCAGGTATATAATGTATATAACGCAAGTATATAAGGCAATAACATGAAAATCAATATATAATATTAGAAACTCATTGAATTTAAAGATAAAGCCAAGAGAATAGATATACAAGATAATGATAGATTGTTTTCATTTGGTGTAGTTTCACTTTTTCCTGTAGGTTTAGCTTTGAGGGTTATAGAGGAAAAATAGCAGATAATAGAGAAAAATACGAATATTGAGAAGGAATTATTTTTACGTATTCTTAAGTGTTGAAGACAATAGGTATTTTCAATTTGATAATAGGATATATCTGCAGAAGGAGGGCCTCCCTATGGACTCTCCAACATCTCCAATTGTAGCTGATATTGTGATGGAGGAATTACTAAATTTATGTATTAGTAAAATGCATATTAAACCGAAGATTATCACAAAATATGTAGATGATTTATTTTGTATAACTTCGAAAGATGCAGTGGATGATGTTTTGTCAGAATTGAATAGTTTTCATCCGGATATTAAATTTACGATTGAAAGAGAGTTAAAATCTAAACTTCCATATTTAGATATATTGATAATAAGAAAGAGAATAAGTTAGTAATTGATTGGTATAAGAAACCAACATCTTCTGGAAGAATTATTAATTTTTATTCTAAACATCCGAGCAAAATTATAATATACACGGAACAATAAAAAAAAAATAAAGCAATTACTTAAAATTATTATTCTAAATGAAACTAGAAACAAGGGTTAAAAAATACACTACTTTTTTCAAAATTGATTTCAATTAAAAAAAATATTGGCTAGTAGTAAGTAATTGATAAATTTATTAACACAAAAATAATAAACTCACTTTTTTGAAGATTATAAACTATAAAATATTTTAATAGCGCAAACAAACAGTGTTAAAATAATTTTTTTTGGATGTTCTACAAACAAAATGGTACAAAAATGTAAAAAGAAATAAATCAAAGAATTTCACCTTAATTTATCCAGCTTATTGAAATATTGGGGTTCCACAAACAAATGTTCCAAGAACCGGCTCGCAGGCCCAATAAAAATATGGGGTTTGATGTCGATGGATTGTAAACAGAAAATCATAATAAAAAGAAAACACAATAAGTTTAATTTTTTCTATTGGGCAAAGGTGAAGTTACAACTTAACTTTCTTTCTTTTTTCTTTTAGTTTATATTTACAAAGTTAAAATTTTAAAGGGGCGAAGGATTACGAACTTGCTTTCCTCAAAACGAGTAAATTGAGTTTAAAGAAAATTTATGTTTTAACCTAAAAACGAACTTGATTAATTAATAAAAAGTAAATAAAATCTTAGCAAAAAAAGTAAATAATAAAATCTTTGATGATTACAACGCCCCTTAGACGTTATCAGCTATAACTAGATATAACTTTGCTTTTCAGACTACAATATATGTAAATTTTTAATATAAATTTACGGGATACATCTTCAGGAAGCAATTATCATATATAGAACTTAAAACGAAACTGGCCTATATAAAACTAATAGTGAACACTGCCGCCACTAATTCAAAAATAAATCCAGAAATTTGTCACCCGATAAGGACATAAAATAAAACCAATCTCTATTAAAACCCCAAAACAACAAATTTGTGTAAGTGAATGGTTGTAGTTAAATACATATATCAAGTGAATACCGTAGATAATATTTGAGCTACAAATTAATGTGTCACTTCGACACTTGCAATATATTACTACTTGTATGTGAATTACATTACATGAATTGTTAATAAACATTTTTTCTCTTCCGTCTTAACTATTAATGAAGCTACAACTTAATGTGTCACTTTGACACTTGCAACATGTTACTACTTGTATGTGAATTACATTACATGAATTGTCAATAAACATTTTTTCTCTTCCGTTTTAACTATTAATGAAGTAAAACGTCTTTTCTTTTTCTATACGGTTTTTCTATCCACTAACATCAGGTAATGGGCCGCATGTCTTAAGAAAAAATCGGTATTAAAGCAATAAACAGCCGTACGTAAACTCAGCTTGGTCAATAGTTTTTCTCGGGATATCATTTTTTTAAGCAAATTTTATCTCTAAATGGGTCAAGATAAAATTGAAAAATTGAAAGGGCGAGAAAACTATGATACATGGAGATTTGCTGCAAAGTCCTTGTGCTAAAGGGTTGCTGGCCGTGCATTGAAGGTTCGGAGGCGGACTCTACAAAAAATTTGCACGTAATTTCTGCTCTTGGACTGTTGATTGAACCATCTAACTACTCGTATGTCCAAAATTGTACATTGGCTAAAGATGCATGGAACGCACTGGAAGCTGCATTTGAGGATAATGGCGTTTTGCGTCGCATGGACTTGCTAAAAAATAAGATGGCATGTACTTAACAAAACCTGGAAAAGTCGGGCACTTAGATTCCAGACAATATTGTGGCGTAAATAATGCTTATTGGTTTACCAGATGAATACCGTCCGATGGTAATGGCGCTCGCAAATAATAGAAAGGCAACTGACCTGGTTCGTACGAATCTCCTCTAAGAAATTTAGCACGAATGCTTGAATGGTGACGGAATGGCGTTGACATCTAAAAAGCCGATGAAGAAACCGAGCTCGAAGGTAAAAAATAAGTCTTTAATTGTTTGCTTCGAATGTGGTGAAAAACGGCATTATGCCAACAAATGTCCATCAAAGACTAAGGTAAAGAAGGACTCGAACAGCTTATTGCTAGCCTCAACAGGATTCATTTCTAACTCTCAGTGTGCACCAGATTAGCTAATTGATTCGGGGGTTACGTCTCATATTACAAGGAATTCTGGATGCCTCTACAAGCAGCGTGAGCCAAAGTTCATCCACATTGTTGTCGGAAATAACGCACGGTTGAATGTGGAAAGTGCTGGGGATGTTCGTATAAAATTGCAAATACAAACACACAGTATGATCTGACCATGAAGGATGTTCTTTGTATACTTAACATCTGTGAAAATTTAATATCGGTAGGTCAAATGGCCAAGCATGGAAAAACTATTGTGTTCAACAAACAAAAGTGCCGTATATTTGATGAAAACTCCAACCGGATGTTTGTGGCCCAATATCAACAAAATCTCTCGGAGGAGCCAGGTATTTACGGACATTTGTTGACGATTTGAGTCGTAAAGTTTTCGTATACCCACTTAAACATAAAAATGGAGCTAACGAAAGTTTTTTACATTTAAAGAATTTAAATTTAAGAATTAAATTTAAGAAGTTGAAAATCAGTAAGAAAAACAATAAACATACTGACATCTGACAACGGGAAGGAATTTTGCTACAAAAACTTTAAAGCAATCACTGCCAGACATGGTATTTTGCACTAATTAACTGCCCGATATACTCCAGAGCAGAACGGCGTTGCTGAACGCATGAACCAGACTATCATTGAATGGGTACGTTGCATGCTATTTGATGCGAATCCTGGTAAGCAATACAGGGCAGAAGCAGCATCAACAGCGGCATTTTTGATTAATCGGACTCCGTGCAGAAATATGACCGATACTCCAGAAGAAATCTGGTCTAAGGTGAAACCAGATTTGTCCGCACTGCGTATTTTGGATGCAAGGCAATGGTACATGTTCCAAAGGATAATCGCAGGAAGCTTGACTCCAAATCAGTAGAATGCACTTTTCTAGGTCACAGCGAACAATCCAAAACTAAACTATCGTGAGTCGTGGTGTGACGTTTTTCGAAAATATCAACAAAAAAGCAAATGAAACCCGTAATGTCACAACCTTCCCTTCGCAAATACCGCAAAAACCAAACCGGCAAGACAAGAAGTTGATTTGTAGTAGCGATGACTCCAGCAGTGATGATTCCAGCGACGACGATGGTGGTGGCTTCGATGACACACTGACGGTTACAATAACTTCAAAGGTCAGGGCTATACAACAGATTTGGACAAAAAGCAGTGCGAAGACAACGCACCCCGTGAACAAGAAAATGATGTATCGGATGAATCGATTATCGAATTCAGTGAGGGTAATGATGATGGGAATTCTCCAAACGATTCCTGCGACCACGAGAATCTGGAGTACAAAATTAGTGAAATTTCAAAGGTATGTATATCTGACGACGAAGAAAATCCAAGACGTTAATCAGATGTGACTCCCCTTGGCTTACTGGCAGCAACATCGGCCGCAAGTGAGTCAAAATCTGTTCGGGAAGCATTGAATGGCGCTAACAGTAGTGACTGGACCAACGCCATGAGGGACGAATATAATGCCTTGATGGAAAATAGTACGTAGGTATTGACAGATTTACCTCCAGGGAGAAAAGCGATTGACAGCAAATGGCTGTTAAAGGTGAAGCGAAATGCAGAGGGCGATATTGATCGTTTTAAGGCACGACTTGTCGTGAAGGGTTATTCATAAGTGTGGGGCATAGATTACGATGAAACGTACTCACCCGTTGTATGATATTCCTCTGCCCGTTTTCTACTCGCAATAGCGGTGAAACTTGACCTGGTGGTGCACCAAATGAGTTGCAAGAAGAACTTTATATTAGCCAACCACAATGTTTCGATGACAAAACTGGCAGAGTATGTCGGCTCCTTAAATCATTATACGGATTGAAACAGTCGAGCAGAGTATGGAATCTAAAGTCGAATTCTGTACTAATTCAACAGCTTGGTTTTAAAAGAACAGCGCATTTACTACAAACATTCGGCGCAGAATGTACTTATTTTAACAGTGTACGCAGATGATATATTATTATTTGGAAGCGAAAGAACAATTATCAGCAAACTAAAGAAAGACGTATCTATCTTATCTTGAATTTAGATGAAAGACATGGGCGTTGCAACCTCCGTGCTTGACATGCACATTGTTAGAAACAATGATAAGTCTATTACCATAGATCAAAAGCAGTACTTGATGTCAATCCTGGAACGATTCAACATGAGCAACAGTAATTCAGTGAACACTCCACACGATCCGAATCAGCGGTTGTCAAAAGACATGTGTCCAAAAAATGACGCGGAGTGACAGAAAATGGGTTCAGTTCCATATCAGGAAGCGATTGACTGCATTATGTATGCTGCACAAATTAGCCGACCAGACATTGCATATGCGGTAAGTGTACTAAGTCGTTACAATACAAACCACGGAAAATCACACTGGTCTGCAGTTAAAAGAATTCTTCGGTACCTGAAAGGCACCATTGATTTAAAACTTACATATCAAAAAGACACCAAAGGGGAAGTTGTTGACTATTGTGATGCAGATTGGGCTGCCGACCAAGACGAGCGACGTTCAACAACTGGGTACGTTTTTGGATTGCAGGATGCACCAATTTCATGGGCTACGCGAAGACAACCGACGATTGCACTTTCATCGACAGAAGCGGAATTCATGTCTATGGTGACGGCTATACAAGAGGCAGTATGGCTCAAGCGATTTGAATGCGAAATTTTGCCAATGGCACCAAAATCGATGGTGACAACCAAGGAGCGATTTAATTGGCTATGAATAGTAACTACCAGGCACAAACCAAACACAGATGTGAAGAATTACTTTATGTGAATGAAGCTGGCTAAAGGCACCATCAAATTAAGCTACCAAAGTATAGATGAAATGGTTGCTGATATCATGACGAAACCCGTAAACCATTCGAAGCTATCCCATTTTATATGGTTTGAACTAATTTAAAATAACTTTCTGAATTTCATATATTTATGGACTATTTTTGATATGTAAACATATAACAATAAAGTTGTAGCTCTAATGAGGGTGTTGTAGTTAAATATATATATCCAGGGAATATTGTACATAATATATATGAGCTACAACTTAATGTGTCACTTTGACACTTGCAACATGTTATAACTTGTATGTGAATTACATTACATAAATTGTCAATAAACATTTTTTCTCTTCCGTTTTAACTATTAATTCTTTTTCTATACGGTTTTTCTATCCACTAACATCATGAATAAGTAGGGATACCCGTATTTGAAAAAATCAAAATAGATAATGAAAGGTTTCTGTAATAAAACTTCTTAATCATTACGATTGTTTAATATATACTTAAACCACTATAAAACTAACTTTATTTAAATAAATGTACTGAATAAATCTATCTTAAAAAAAAAAGAGTTAAAAGATGAGTTGCAAAACAAAAAAAAAATTAGCTAATAAATCAATATTTAGTGACGAGCAATCAAAATGTTACGTACAAAGTAAATGATTTCAATAATATCGGACCAACAAATTCGAATCCAATACTTTAATTCAAAAGGAATTATAAAAAACAGCAATTAATATTCTCTTAAGAAAACACAAATTTATTTTTCACAAATACTTTAAAACATAAAATTAGGACCGTAAACAACGACCAATATTTACAAATTCTTACTGATATTCTTATATATTCAATATAATTAGAAATAGAAATTACCTTATCCAGCCCCAATCTGGATCATGTCAAAGCTAGTGGAAAAGCCAAATGGAGATTCGTTGCCACTAATTTAATGAGGTAAGCATTGATTATGTGTCCGATATCAAACATGGATGAAATACACGGTAAACTTGAAATATTGAATTTTCAACCCTTGACCTTGCAAAAGGGTTTCATCAAATTGAAATAGAGGAAGAATATTCATTAGACAACTTACAGTATTGGAGAAGGTCATTGTGAGTGCTAGAGATTCGCGTTTGCTATGAAGACAGCGCTGGTTCAACGATTGATGAATACCATACTTAACGACTATAATACTCTTCTGTACATCGTTTCAGGATTAGCTAAACTCTATTAGATCAATATTCGCAAGACTAAAGGAAGCCATTTATATAAATTTTTTAATTCAACTGGATAAATCGGAATCCTTATGAAAAAGTAACTTTTCTATTCCTTAAAAGAGCGACAATGCTATCTAATAAATGATGCACAAAAAATGAAGAAATAGTTCGCAGTTAAATGACAGCTAAAATAAATGATGTTTCCCAAAATTCACTCAGTCTGACAGTAAATTTTTGCACTCATGAAAAAAAACTTTTAGAAAATCGACGATCGATTTACATAAGTTCGGTTAGTGCACTAGTGAATGTATAATCCTTTAAAGTTTTTGTCTAGCCTGTATCACATCTTCACGGTAAAAACAGTTTTTTCAATTAAAAAAGGAAATTCATAGATAATAGTTATGTTCTCAGAACTATGTGTACCTTTTAAGCGTTTTTTTTGCAAAAGAAACACAAGAAGTTTATATGAAAAGAAATTTAATAACACTTTAAAATTGGTTTTCTCAGTTTTCGATGCCTATATATAATTTGATTTTTATTCGGTAAATGAAATGCTAAAATTAAGTGAATTTGACATATTCAGTACAATTTGAAATTTACTTTTACATTTGAAAGAACGTGGTCATTTTGACTTCATGAATGAACTTATTTAGTTCTTTTTGTCAACGATGACATCATTAAAGCGAACAAACAAGTCAGTGACTGTCATGTTTGAAAAAGCAGTGGTTAGTTCCTTTAGAGTCCCCACTTGAAGCCGCCTATCGAACGGATAGCCCATTGAACGATTGTCGGGATACAACTTGTTTTTAAGTCCACAGAATGAAGAGGAATCTGAGCATAAGTCCGATCTTTAGTCCAATTTAAATGCTTAATTATCTGCGCTTGTTACAATAAAAAGATAAACTTACTTGGTATTTGCTTGTATCACTGCGTCGCCATTATAATCGGAAATCATAACAAACAAATCGAACGGCATACCTTCAGGTTTGCCCTTGGGTAATAGCATATGTTCTGGCCATCCGCAACCACAAAACTGAAATTCAGCTAGCTTCTCCGGATTGGTTGGTTGATGGCTGGGTCCAATAGGTCTAAATGTGCGTTCATAAGGAATTGTAACACTGGACTTATTTGATGACTGACGTATGTTATTTGGCCCTGGCATTACTTTGAATTGTAAACACATTAATGCAATAAATCTGTATTATTATTTTTTAAGCGTATTTTAACAAAACTTACAATTGACTGTAAACTTGTCCATTTCAATTGCAAGTTGACGTTGTTCGTTAAGTGCCAATGGAGTGCCACGCTCATCTGACTTAGGGCAAAGAAATATGCGGCAAGTGCCTTTTTTCGGTTCATTGCCGTTATTTGTTACACTAATCACGTACTCAAAGGGTGCATGTTGCAGATGAGTAAAAGTAGCATATATATTGCCTTTAGGACCAAAGTCTAAACCAGCAGCTAAATTTACATCGGATCTTTCCATGTATGTTAATAGAGTATTAGGAATGGCTTTCAGAGACTGTATACGCACTTCAAGTTTTGTGATAATTACATCTCTATACTCTAAATCGTTACTGTTGTATGGATTTAAACGCTCTTTATGCCTGTTGAAAATGGTATCAATAAAACCATGCCATCTGTAAAAAATGGGATCTCGCATAGCAGTAGTCACATCACCCATAACACTAAAGTCTTCTAAAAATCGTGAATCTGGATCGTGACAGAAAGAAATAGCATTATGCCCTTGATTATGTAGATTTCCATAGAATTGTGGATTAACCGACAAAATTGTGCATTCTACTATATCACCCAAAATATCAATTCCGTGTTTAGAATCTAATGGGATTTGTTTACCTAGGGACTAATATATGCAGAACATTGAGATATTTAAGTACCAAAAATAAAAAGCCACATCCTTACATCAGCCACAAGACCTTGATCAATCGCAGTGATAATACGATCGGTCCAACGCTCTAAGTCCGCTATTTCTAATTTTGTATCCTCTCGATCGATGTCGCTTAATTTAGTGTTTGTAATTCTTGACGGATATGTGCGATTATTTAAACTGCTCATTATTTTTGGAAAATAACCCTCCGCTATGGGCTCACGTACATTATTTAGAACTTTTACTTTTGCTAGACCATTACAGAAGCGTTCTACGTTATAACGAGCCATAATCTGATGATGCATATAATAAAATAATTCACCACGACGATCTTTTTTGACAATATTAATAGGTCCGTTACCAGGATACACTAAATGCCAGTGCCAGTGATGACTATTTATACCAATATCTTCACGAAAATACCCCAGTCGCTGTTCTTCCTCACGATCAGAAGCCGTATAATTTCGAGGTATCTCAATATGGCGCTAATCATATTAACCGAATACATAAGACGTTTAGCTAACATATTATTTACAAAGTTTTTATTACTTACTCTATCGCCTGGATTTCGAACAACTTCTGCCTCTGCGCGGGCATCTTTAAATACAGCTGGTTCGACAAAATTTTGTGGAAATGTTTCTGCAATAGGTTTTACTGGAAAATCATTAGTATCGTTGCGATGTTGCACAGCAACGGAGAAACAATATTGGAATAAAAAGGGATTCACGCGATCCTTACAATATGCGCATGTTGCTATAAATAAATCCTCATTTGGACTACTCATAAATATATCTATTAAACGAGCGGCTATTGATCGGTGTACACTATTAAATAGTGAAAATTGTTTTCGCTTTCCTAACGGTCTGGTGAAAGTTAGATCAGGTTTTTGCTTTAGTTCCCGCAGCGGAATTTTGACGTCGACATCTTCACTAAATCTTGATTGAATTTCATCCTTGACGTCAGCATACTGTTCATTATAATAGCTTTCCGGCAAATCAAATACCGCTTTTCCATCATCTCTAGCGGTGAAAATAGGTTCAAGTGGACGATCAAATAGTAGCTCCAAAGCCTTTTTGTTTGTTGTTTGTGACATTGTTAATTAGTGTTTAATTTTTAAATGGTTGTGAAACAATATAAATTTCTACTGTTAAATTTTTTTTTTTGGCGCTGTTTATATACGATTTTTTTACTTTTACCGTTAAACCATTTTTTTATTTCATACACCACATTTTTTGTTGAAAACGTTAAATGCTTTAAGCCGCAAAAAAACAGTTGTTCCCCTATCACCAAACCCGCTATCAAATAATAAAAAAATTATCAAATATTTTTAATTAAACTTTTACAGATAATTTTAGTTATAAACTTTTATTTTTACAATGGATTATTAGTTTAACACTGTTAATTTTTTTTTTTTGGCGCTGTTTATATACGATTTTTTTACTTTTACCGTTAAACCATTTTTTTATTTCATACACCACATTTTTTGTTGAAAACATGAAATGCTTTAAGCCGCAAAAAAACAGTTGTTCCCCTATCACCAAACCCGCTATCAAATAATAAAAAAATTATCAAATATTTTTAATTAAACTTTTACATATAATTTTAGTTATAAACTTTTATTTTTACAATGGATTATTAGTTTAACACAAGTGGGTTTTAACAATGATTTATTATACAGTTAGACCTAAGTTCGTATTAAAAGTAAGTTGGTATTAAAAGTAAAGAGAGCAGCAAAAATTAGATACAAGTAAAATAATAATTTCGTTTTCAACCAATTATTGTTATTATAAATAGTGACTTTTGTAGGGCTAATGTTTTACAATATGAAAAAAACTGAAGCCTTCGTTGTTAATTTTAAATAACAAACTTAAACGAAATATTTAATACAAGAACCTTTAAAACTAGTTCATCCGCATCCAAATTATGTTAATAATGTCACAAAAGTTCCTATGCTCTCTTATGAATTAATTAATTTTTTTTTATTTTATAAATATCGATTTTTATTTAAATTTCATAATTTTATATCAATTAAATCTTGCAAAAAGACATATGAATGGAAAGGCATGTTTTTTTCTTTCCTTTTCAAGTTTATTCAAAACACTATACAAAGCAACTGGAAGCTTATCTTTTTTTGTTGTCAGTGCAGCTCACTAATACATTTTTATTTTGGGAATCTCTGCCTAAAACCCCATCCATATATATGTAATAAAAAAAAACTTTTTAAATATCAATTTTAAAGTAAATTACACTTTGTTAAGGTAAAAATAAACCTTACGAGCGATGAAGCGCAAATTGTAGACATTGCTGAACATTTAAAAAATTTTTGAAATACTTTCAAGATCGTAAAGAATGCGATTCTAGCTAAAAAAAAAATTATTTCTGCTCTTGAACGAATTTAGGCACAACAATTTTTTATTGATTTTTTGTTTTTGAGTTGGGGCAAGCTGTGGTTTTGTAGATATGATAAGAACCACATAAACATCTATTTTAAGTGGGCCACATTCTTTGAATTCTTTTTGACAGCTAATATACGAAAACATCAACATCCAACCATCTGCCATAAAAAATTGTTTTGTCATGTCAGTTACAAAAGTTGCCTTACAGTTAATATTGCAGTTAATATTACATTATGCTTCATAGTAAAATCCACGACTACTTAAAAGCTAAAGAGTTCATTGTAACTTACGATCAAAATTGTAGATTGACTAAATTCCGACAGAAGTTGTTGCAAAATCGTCACCAACGTTAAAGGTTGATGAAAAATATTTCATAGATATCTTCATATGATCAGGCTGCTATTAATTTTTTTTTGCGTTTTAACTCTATAGAGGAAATCAATTAGGTATGCTTCTACTTTAAATCTAATTAAGACCGCCTTTCCTCCAGAAAAAAGAAGTATAATTTGACCACTTCATTGCACTGGAATGCAATTAAAATAAAGTTAACATTTGGCGGAGTTTTCAAAGGCTACCAACTACGTCATTATCTACTACCATGTTCCTTGTGGCATTTCATTATTTTATATCATGTCTGAGTGCTCTTCTTATGTTTATTCAGGTAAGGATAACAAATTTTAAGTAAGTAGGAGACTTTATACATGATTTACGGTCTGGTATAGTTACAGCATTTTTCTTATCCATTCGTCCTGCTTAGACGTAGGTTTTTCTTACTGTCACATTTTAGCACTTCTAGAGAAACACACATAAAATAGGCAGTAATTTAACATAGAAGAATGTGACAAAAATTGAAGAATTTATGCTATATCATTCACGATGCAAATCTTCGTATAATAAATGAAGACTCGGATTGTAGATTTAGTCGATAGCCGATTTAAAGTTCGTGCAACTGATGTTTATTCCTAAGCGTTCGATTGTTAAGCTAATCACCGTGTTAACCATTCATTTTAATTTTAAAATAATAATTCGGCCATGAACGACGAACACAGCAGTATATAATAACAAAATTTTTATTTCCCTACAATAAATATGTAGTTGTTTAGGAAATGAAAAAGATGTGTGTTTATCTAAGGTTGCACACTTCTACATTTTATAAAAAAACATTCTGTTTACGGTTAACGTATTTTGTTATCACGTGATATTAGTTAGTTTAATAATTTTTGCATTTAAAGATTGGACTTTACTTCGATTTCTAGTTCCAAATGCAATTAAGTACTAATACAAAAATGAAATGGGAAAAAGTACAGAAAATCTGTAAATCTGATCTAAGTGATGAGAGTTATTTCTAAAGATCAAGTACAAACACGCAGCATGCGCTAGACAAAATTAAGCTTTTGCAAAAACAACCGCTTACGCGCTGGCTTAGCAGATAGCCAAAGTTATTTCAGACCGCGATTATTGAGGGTGCGAAAACTGTAAGTTGCAGCTCTATGTGATAGATACATTACAACAACAAGAACGATAAGGTAGACGAATGGCTAAAAGTTTCGATTGCGTTAAAGCTCTAAGAAAACGTTTCAGGTTTACTTTGCAAACAAAGGATAACAAATGTGTAGTTCATACATAACGGTAACGAATCCCCCCGGGGGCACAAGACTGGTGTCTTGCGGGGTAAAAGGGAGCCACTATATATCCACCGGAATCAGTGACCCGCAGAGTTCCGCTATTTGTCTCTTTAGACATTTAACTGTTCTCTGACAGCAGGAATGCATATTTTACAGTGAGCGCAGAAAATATAAGTGCAAATAATAAAAATAAAAAATCTGATGATAGCCTTTATTTAACGGAAAAACCTCTTTTTCGCACTCGATCGACGTCGTTTTCCCCGGTGCCAACTGGAGATGCTTTGTCGAATACTATTCCTGTGAATTCATTTGATAAATCATTGCGATCTTCAGCGTCAGGTTCGTATTCCTCTATAAACCAAATCACTATAGATAATAGCTTAAAACCGAAGACTCAGGTCGGAATGGACAGGTATTTAATGATTGAAAAGCACAAGCGAAACCCAAAGTCGGCTAAGGTAACGTCGGCCCCGAAAATGTATAGAGAAGACGACAGCAACTCAATTAATTGCCAGAATCGTTTTGCAATATTGCAAAACAAAACCGACCAGCTAGCTACAGCTCCACCAATTTACGTTAGAGAGAAAATTTTTAATGCTCTGATTAAAAAAATAATTATGTCGCGGTAACACCGATGAAACTAAAATTCAAATATACGATGAAAAAGATTTTAAGAAAATGGTAGCGGAATTTGAAAAAACCAAAACAAAGTTTTATACCTACCAACTGAAGAGTGCAAAAGGAATGCAGGTAGTTTTGAAGGGCATTGATTCCTACGTTGATTCAAATGAAGTGAAGGATGAACTATTGAAATAAGGTTACAAAGTGAAACATGTTATAAATATAATAAATAGGGAAAAGATCCCCCAACCACTGTTTCGAGTTGAATTGGAGCCGAATGACGTTAAATTAAAAAAGAATGAGACTCACCCAATTTACGATTTAAAATATCTACTACACCGTAAAATTACAGTAGAAGAACCACACAAGCGTGTAGGACCGGTACAGTGCCATAATTGCCAAGAATATGGCCATACAAAAAAGTATTGCAAACTACCTACAGTTTGTGTAGTGTGCGGTGAATTACACGGTACTGCCAGTTGTAATAAGCCGAAACAAGACCTAAAACAAAAAAATGTGGTAATTGTGGAGGCAATCATACTGCTAACTATAGAGGCTGTCCAGTGTACTCGTTTGTTAAACAGTCTATCATACAAAAATCAAAAATTATACCTGTCCAAGCAATAAACTCCCAACCTGCCATTCACCCACAAGTGGGCCAACGAGTCAACACACACTTTTCGTATGCTGAAGCTTTGAAGATTAACTCTGCTCCCTCTCAAAAATTGTCACTACCAGAGAATTCGTCTAATATGAACTCTAGCACCAATTTCAGTCGACTGGAAGCTACTATAGACAACTTGGTGCAAACTATAAATAGCTTTACAACGAACATTAATAGCTTGATGCAGGAAATGCATCACTCGCCCACTATTGTTACAATCTGTAACAAACAAAAGAGTGATTTACCCTACTCAAATGTGCGGATTATCAATCGTATTAACTGGCGGAAATTCAAAAGTTACCTAAGTAGTCATTGCACGGAAAATATAAGATTACGAACATACGAGGATGTTGAATCCAATTTAGATGATTTTAAAGAAAAGATTAAACAGGCTGAACATGCTACAACCACTCACATGCAGACTGGATTTAAAAAAATTTATTGTGCTGATATAGAGCGCTTAGTAACAGAAAAAAGAAGAGTCAGAAGAGCATGGTTACAACACAGATCACCTCAAACTAAAAACAGGCTTAAAGAATGCGCAAAACAACTCAAATATATGCTAGCAAGAGAAAAAACTGCATCATTTCAAAAATATTTGGAGAGTCTTGATGTCACACCAGCCTCTAATTACTCTTTGTGGCGTGCTGCTAAAAATCTTAAAAGACCCGTTGAGTTTAAACCACCTCTGCGCACCTTGACTGGAAGCTGGGCAAGAACTGATGCTGAAAAAGGTAGAATATTTGCTGAACATTTAAAGAATGTATTTACCCCCAATACAAGTACTGGTGTTTCTGAATTGCCGAACGTAGTTGCCTTACCTCCGCGACCATTAAAGTTGGAATTGCGTGAAGTACAAAAAGTCATCGGTAAACTTAACGAGAAGAAGGCTCCGGGTATCGACGGTATCAGTAACAGAATGCTGATTGAGTTACCTGTTATTGCAGTTAGAATTTTGCTATTTATATTCAATTCAATTTTAAGACTTGAATATTATCCACAAAATTAGAAGATTGCAAAGTCAAAATGATTCCGAAACCAGGAAAAGATCTTACCAGGGCTGAGTCATATAGGCCAATTAGTTTGTTGTCAACAATGTCAAAGCTTTTCGAAAAGCTCCTCATGAGTAAATTGTCGCCTATCCTAACAAATAGTAAGTGCATTCCGGATCATCAATTTGGTTTTAGAAGTCACTATAGTACCATTGAACAAACGCACAGATTGGTTCAAGTCATCAGAAGGACATTTGAACAAAAGAAGTTTTGTTCTGCTCTTTTTATAGAAGTATCTCAGGCTTTTGGCAAAGTGTGGCATGAAGGACTGCTTTTAAAACTGAAAACATATCTGCCAGTCAACATTCTGAAGCTTTTGGAAAGTTACGTTATTGGCCGGAAGTTTACTGTTACAGAAGGAAACTTCATGAGTTCAGTCGAATCTTTTGACGCAGGGGTGCCACAGGGCAGTACACTTGGTCCAGTTTTATATTTAATTTATACTTGTGATATGCCTGTAAGTAGTATTATTCACACATCTACATTTGCTGATGATGCAGCCTGTCTTAGTATACACGAAAACCCGCGCGAAGCATCTCAAAATCTTCAGAAACATATTAGCCAACTAGAAACATGGTTGAAATTATGGAGATGAAAGTGTGTTCATATAACGTTCACACTGCGAAGGGATACTTGCTCCCTCATTCGAATTAATAACGAAATTGTTCCGAAACATTCGCATGTGAAATACCTTCTACATAAATAACCAGATTCTTTAACGATAACATATAAAAAAGTAATCATATCCGATTAATCCCTTTATTTAAGAAAGAAAATAAAAAAGTGGTATCTTCAAACACAATGTTTAAATTCAAGCAACTATACACACAACTCTTTTTCCCACAAAATATAAACAAAAACACTAATGATAGTCAAGAAAGAAAATATTTGTAGATAAACATAAAAGAAAAGATTGTTAAACTTTATTTTAAAACTGAAAAAATAAAACATTAATAATTATTAAGTAGGTTAGCAAAATATTTGATTATTTGTAGATAAAGTAATGAGCACCGACTGCTACAAACTAAGAAGAACGAAATCAACATTAGCTAAAAAAACAATGCGCTTTAGTTATTTTACTACTGGCCCAAAATTGGTGAGCATTTGGCTGCTAGAAAATTTGCATAATCGAATACAGAATCCTTAATTATAACTGAAAAATTTGTTTTTTTTTTTATTAAAATCGTGAGAATTCGAAACAAATTGATAAGTATTACTTACAGGAATCTGAATAATAAAATTTCGCGGTAATAATTTAAGACATTAATATTAAGTCTTTTTTTTGACATTTAATATTTTAATTTAAGAAAAACCTGATTATTTCTACTTTATCTAGTCTAGGTCCATCCTGTTTTGCTATAACCAGCATCATGTCATATAGGATATGGCTCTTCGCTATGCAAACGGTCTTGAGTAAAGTGAAGCTAATCTTGAGTAACCATATAATCGCTACGTTTATTCCTATTATACAACTTACGCCAAACGTTTGAAACTCCGAGTTAAACCACATTACGCATTTCTGATAAGGGATGCAAACCACATAACGCTATTCTGATAATATACACAACTCCAGCTGCACATTTATTTATCAATTGCCATTTCACCTTTGTTTTATATAAACAACGTTTTTAATTTTGGTCGCAATTCATTTCATCCAAAATTTAAAATATATGTAAATTTAAAACAAAATAAAATAGCTGTCATAAACTTTGCTTATCAGATTCTTCTTCTAAAGAACCTAGTAGATTCATTTTGAATTTTGCTGCGAACCCCGAAAAAATACTGTCTTCTCTAATTTTAAAAACAAATTATCTTTTGTTTATCTTCCCTATCAAAAAGTGCAAAATAAACATCTCTACATATAAAAATAATAAAAAGTGTTGTGATGTACCGCAGAATGCGTGCAAACTTAAACTATTTAAAATGTTCAAAAATTAATATATGAAATATATTTTTTAACTAACAACTCTTTTATTCTTTAAACAATCAAAATTCGTGCGAAATTTTATAGTTAAACGTCAAAAAGAAACACCACGGTTCGCCATTGTGGTTCAGAGAACCTCATTTTGCCGTCTGAACATGGTAAAATCTCCTTTCTGGTTTTCTTTTCCCGCTACATACAGATTCACCTGTTGTCATCTTGATTTAAAAATTGGCGCAAGAATTATAAAATCCTGACAGAAAATAAAAACTTTCGGATAATTGCGACAATTTGTATAAAATTATAAAATAAAACGTTACTTTTTTTTGGGTACGGTCTTCCGTCGACCCACGTCAAATTTAGTTTGTGAACAAACCGGTTTCGGCCGTTTGCCATCTTCAGTGTTCTTTTCGTACTAGTTTCGTTCTATTGTCAGCTGTGTTTATATAGTTCGTCTTGTTCGTGTTATTGCATTCGTCACTTTCTCTTTTTTTTGCCTGTATCTCTCTCTCTTTTTTTTCGTTTGTCTCTTTTTACATAATTTGTCGCTCCCGTTTATGATGTTCTTTATGGCTTTGGTCTTGTGCACCTGCGTAACGTGTTTGTGTTGGTGTAATGTTTGTTTTCTTGTAAAGATGTTTCAATGGTCCAAATATTGTGTCCAAGGCAGTGTTTATTTGTTCATTTATTATTCGTCCGTCGAATGTTTTTTGTTTGTATATTTCCATGTTTTCTAATACATTTAGTCTCTTTCCTTTGTGCTGTCTATGAAGCAGTTTAACCGTTGTTTTTATATGTCCTGGTGTACATTTGTTGTTGAATATATGGTTCGTAAAATTTGATTCTGGAGTTGATTTTGGTTCTCGTAGTTTTTTGTTACCCGATATAGCTATAATGGCATGTACAAGTTAATTTGTACACTCCTTGTTTGTCTAGTATATTTGTCTCGGTTATTTTATTCCGTAGTATTCTGCCTAGATTGTTTCTTGTTCTGAATGCGGTATTGATGTTGTGTTTTCCAAAGAATTTTGCTAGTTTGTACGTTGATTTTCCCATATATAGCCCATTTTTTTCTTTTATTCTCCTGTTCTTTGTTCGTTATAATTTGTTTCTTGATGTTATCTACGAGGCGCTTTTTGTATCCGTTTTCCGCTATGATGTATATTGTTTCCATTTCCTTCATATACATTTGCCGTGTTAGTGGTGTTCTCTCGAGTCTTGTTATTAACTGCCTGATTGCTGCGTTTTTGTGTTGCTGGGGGTGATTTGATGAGTTGTGTATTATTGTGTCCCTTGCTGTTGGTTTCCTGTATATTTCATATTCGATTCTGTTCGATATTGTGTTCCTCTTGATCGTTAGGTCTAGATAATTTTCTCCTCCTCTTCTTTTTCCATTGTAAATTTTATGTTCATGTGTCTTCCATTCAGGTAATCTAGAATTTGCTCATCGTTATTCCTTGCATAGAATATTACTCCGAAGTTGGTTTTTAATTCCTTTACGTATTCTTCGTCTAAGTTCTGCATAAATACTTCCATGAGGATAGCAGATGTTGTATTCCCCATCCCTAGTCCTGTTGTTTGTCTATATATATTATTGTTAAATTTAAAGTAATTCTGTTCTAGTGTCGCTTTTAGTGTGCCTGTAAGTTGTATTGCCTTGTTTCCTTGTTCCTTGTTTTCCGTTTTATTTTTTACTGTCTTATGAACAATGCTTAATGTATACATTACTGGAATTGATGGATACAAGTCCTTTACGTCAAAAGAGACCAGTTTTGTGTTCTCCGTTATTTTTACATTCTCCAGTTCATCAATGAGTTCTGTAGTGTTGGCTATTGTATGCCTATATTCCACGTCTAAGGTGTCTTTTAGTATTGTTTTTATATATTTTGAAAGTTTGTAGCCTGGTGCAGATTTGTAATTAATTATGGGTCTCATCGGTGTGTTTGGTTTGTATATTTTTGGTAGTGCTATCATATATGGAGCGGATGGATTCATCTTTGTTAATATGTGCGATATGTCTGGTTTTATTATCCTTGTTGCCTTTTTTATAATCTCCTTAATTTTCGTTTGGTATTCGTCCGTAGGATCTTTACCAATTCTCCTGCACTTAGAGTCCTCTACTAACTGTTCTGTCCTTTCGATGTAGTAATATTTGCCGATGAGCACCGTTGTGTTTCCTTTGTCTTCTTTTGTGATTAAGATGTTGTTCGCTTCCAGCTTACGTTTTAGTTTCCTAATTGTATTGTGCTCTCCATTTAAGTGTTTTGTAGAGTTGGCCTCCTTCTCTATTATTTGCTTACAGATGTGCCTGGCTTGCTCCTGTTCCTCGTTTGGGATCATCGCTATTGCGACTTCTGTGTCCACAATGGTTTGTTCTATTCCCTTTTTCTTGTTGTTCTCTGTGATGTTGTGTTTTAATCCCTTTCCCAATAATTGAGCCTCTTGTCTGCTGATGGTGACCTCTGTTAGATTAAAAAATCTAGGATGAAAATTGTTGTTTTTGCGCGTTTTGTTGTTTGTTAAATGTGTTAGTGTCTCGAGTTTCCTGTTTAAAGTTTTATTTTTTCCCGTTTTCTGCTCGTATTTGGTCTAATGTGTTCATGAGTACGTCGGTTGGGAGTCGTTCTGCTAGTTTAAGATGAATCTCTAGTATTTCCGGGTTAGTAATTTCTTTTTTGGCGTATAGGTTTCTGATTACGAATTTTACAAAGTCTCTTTGTGCTCCTTTTATTGTCTTCCAGCTTGCTGTGGTGTTGATTCTAATCTGTATTCTGGCATATTTTGGTGTAACGTTCGATGCGAGGTATTGTTTGTTAAACCAAATATTTACCTTTGTTGTCATAACATTTAATTGTCGTCGTTTGTAAATTGTTATCAGTCATATTGTGTCTAAATTGTAGGCCTTACAGGCGTTTTCCGATACGTGCTTAGATTTTCCGACGGGGCTAGATTTACTTTTTTTTGGGTATGGTTTTCCGTCGAACCTCGTCAAATTTGGTTTCTGAACAAACCGGTTTCGGCCGTTTGCCATCTTTAGTGTTCTTTTCGTACTAGTTTCGTTCTATTGTCAGCTGTTTTTATATAGTTCGTCTTGTTCTGTTATTGCATTCGTCACTTTCTCTCCTTTTTGCCTGTATCTCTCTCTCTCTTTTTTCGTTTGTCTCTTTTTACCTAATTTGTCGCTCCCTTTTTCATTCGTCTTTCTTCCTAACTAAATCCTTTTACGATCATGCTTGTTGTCCGTTTGTGTTTATGTGTGAACCTATTGGGTTTTTTTATTTTTTTATGTGACATAATAATCTGTAATTGTACGTTTATGATGTTCTTTATGGCTTTGGTCTTGTGCACCTGCGTAACGTGTTTGTGTTGGTGTAATGTTTGTTTTCTTGTAAAGATGTTTCAATGGTTCAAATATTGTGTCCGAAGCAGTGTTTATTTGTTCATATATTATTCGTTCGTCAAATGTTTTTTATTTGTATATTTCCATGTTTTCTAATACATTTAGTTTCCTTCCTTTATGCTGTGTACGAAGCAATTTAACGGTTGTTTTTATATGTCCTGGTGTACATTTGTTGTTGAATATATGGTTTTTTTCATCCTGTTTGCCCGATATAGCTATAATGGCATGTAAATGTTAATTTGTACACTCCTTGTTTGTATAGTATATTTGTCTCGGGTGTTTTATTCCGTATTATTCTGTCTAGGTTGTTTCTTGTTCTGAATGCGGTATTGATGTTGTATTTTCCAAAAAATTTTGCCAGTTTGTACGTTGATTTTCCCATATATGTTAATGTAGCCCATTTTTTCTTTTATTCTCCTGTTCTTTGTTCGTTCTAATTTTTTTCTTGATGTTATCTACGAGGTGCTTTTTGTATCCGTTGTTTTCCGCTATGGTGTATATTGTTTCATTTCCTTCATATAAAACGTTACTAACTCCATTATATAAAAGATACAGATGCATACAAATTAATTTGCAAACTGTCTGGTAATAACTAAGTGGTTAATATTAATAATAGGATTTGACGGATTCAAGACGACAGGAAGTGCCAAAATTTATCAGAGTACAACACTGTATTTACTGACGAGTGACTAGTGACCTAAACCTAAATTTTCCAGTACAAAGGGATAAGAAAGCGCTCCAACGATTATTGGGTTAATATTTGTACTTTATAAGATTTGTATCCAATTTTGCCACTATCCTAAAACCACTATCAGACTTATTAAAAAAGATAATTCATTTGTTTAAAAGTATGTACACGGTTACGGCTAAGTGACAGACTGTAATGCTTTTGTCATTACAATTCAAAGGAAAGAGTTTTCAGATGGGTTATGTTTCTACAGCAGTTTGACTATACCATAGATCTGGGAATAAAATGAAACATATACACGCACTTAGCAGAGTTTCGTGTCTGTTGGTTGAAGAATCAATTAAACATGTCGAAAGAGTACAACAGTGCATCATTAATACACCACCTCGTAGTACTAAGTTTTTCCTCTTTAGAATATTAACTGGTGTAGAAATGAAAGCCGAAACACATCAAGATTTAAGAGACCTTATAAGCGATTGTGTTGTACGAGAACTAAATGAGGAAAGAGATGAAGTACGCAGGATTGCAAAGGAAAATATAGCAAAGGTCCCGTCAGAAAATAGACGCAATTTTAATAAAAAAAATACAACCAACCAAGTATAATATCAACGATCGTGTACCAATAAAACGAACGCGGTTCGGACCAGGTCTGAAATTAAAACATAAATATTTTTGATCTTACAAAACAGTAAAACAACTTATTCAGGATTGTAATGAAGTTGAGAAGGTCGTCAGTTATGAAGGTCCTGTAAGAACTAATACAGTCGCAGAATACATGAAACGGTGGAATGCGTCATTTGAGTTGAATGACAAAGCAGGACAAGAAGTGGCAACGTTTATTAGAGTACAACACTGTATTAATTGACGAGTGGCTAGTGACTTAAACGGGCGAGTAACAAGTGGGCGAGTAACAAGTGGGCGAGTAACAAGTAGGCGAAAGAACCCGTGATGATGAATAAGACAGTTGATTTGAACAGCGGAGAGAACAACTACAGAATTTGAACAATTAAATATTAACAATCTTTTATTCTATATACTTTATTTACTTTTAAATAAAACTTGAAATATTAAGATAAAACGGTGTTTTCATTATAAAAACACTACAATTATGACATTTATGTAGGTATCTAGTTATTCATCTGTGTCAGCAGCATTGAATTCTTGTTAATAATTATTTATGCCACTTATTATTTTCTTGCTGAATTCTTTCCTTACTGTCATTGTTGAAGAATCTGGTAAAGTCTGTGCCAGTAGTATTAGTAAAGCCATAATGAGTATCGCTTATTTTCATTTTTTAACATTTTAGAAAGCTACAAAAATTCTCAAAAATCATCTCTTCTATACATGTTGTAGATTAAAGTGTAAAAAGTCAATAAAATTCTTGACAAATTTTAATCTTAAAAGGACTGTTACACTGCAGCTAATTCATTGCTTTTAAATTTGAATACAGCATTCTTATGTTGTATCTTTTTTCAACTGGATGTTTTCTCACATAATAAAATGGAATAACGTTGGAAGTAAAAAAAAATAAACAACAGAAAAACAAAACAAACGAATTAAAAAAATAAAAAATAATATTTTTATTGTGTTTAATTATATTACATAAGCTTAACATAAAATATTTTTCCAAAGGAAATTTTAAATGAAAACATTATTTTTTAAGGTGTTACTGTTCAGGGAAGAAGAAGAAGGATTAGTCCACTAATTATATAAAGAACTTAAGTGTAAAAACTCGAAGTTCCACAAAAATATTTTAAGGATTTAGTCAAATTTTAAAGAAAACTAGGTCATACATAGTAAAGCAAAACACACGTTTAAGTAATTGTGTTGGTCCTGAAGAAAGAGTACTTATAATAGGAAATTATCGCTGCAGCTTCCATTTAGAATACAACAGTCAGCGATATGCCAACTCCTAAGGGAAACTTGTTTTATGTAAAATTGCAAATAATTTTTTTTAAGGGAAACCCCAACTGCATAGAGGCAATAGATAGTAAGATTGGGCTTATTGCATATATGTACGTATTATGAAGATATGAAATAATTTAGGTCAGAACTTCAACATCATTGAGTATAAAAAGACTTGTTCAACATACTTAAACTATAACGTGTTTAACTTAATTATTTTGATGGCTCTCGCTGAATTTCGTTTTTGTACGCGGACATTGGAATGAAAGGCAGAATAGGAGTTGCTGGTGTGTGGATTCGTTCTGATCTTAAATATGCGACAGCGAAAAATTAAATCAACGTTGCTCCTCCATAAAGGTTAATTTCATATATGATTAAACTTTATTTTCATCGTAAATAAACTGAGAAGGAAATATATTTTAATAAAATGCTATCACGAAATAGAAGAGTTGTAGAAAATAGTTCATGAATATTGGCAAACCGATTTAAAGTTTCGCCCCTATTCACAGAGAGCCTAGCGACCCTACAAAAATAATGTTAGTTTCTATTTGTCTTCACAACTTTGTAAGCAGTTCAAGTATAAGAAATGGCAATAATAATTATGATGAATTATCAGTGGACTAAAATATGCTAAAATATACTAAAATATATTAAAAAAACACTAAAATGTTTTAAAACACACTAAAATATATTTAAATTCTCTAAAATATGTTAAAATACAGTAAAATATATTAAAATCCACTAAAATATATTCAACTACACTAAAATATATTAAAATACACCAAAATATTGTTACGAAAGTGCCTTGCTTAAGTTTTAAAATAAAATAATTAAGCAATAAAAAGAACTACTGGTTACAAACTGCGTGGAAATATTATACACACACAACAACAATTTGATATGCTGTTCACTAGCTGCCTGGCATGCAAGAAAAACAAAACATGTATGTATATAAAGTGGCTAATAATAAAACGACGTTTCTAATCAATGGTTTTACGAAGACTAAATCTATTTTTGCTTTCAGAATTTCAAATTTCCCAAACAGAAACAAAACCTACTTACTACATTTCATAATAAGTACAGGTAGAATATCACAAAGTACACATTCACACGGCCAATCCCGACTTCTAGCGGTCTCCGATTAGATACTCCACAACTTTATTAAATCAGCAGAATTCGATGTTATGTTGGGCACTTCAGAGACTCCGATTTTCTTAACATCATACCTGTCGTTATATCTTACCGTAGTAACTGAATATGGCCCCAAAAATTTGTTCTTCAATTTCAAATTGTTTCCAAATTGAGTTCTTCTTATTGCCACTATATCGCCAACGCTATACTTATATGCTCCTTTCTTGTTTTTGTCGTATTGTCTCTTCTGCATTCTTTGGGCCTTGCCTATTTCATCTCGTATAACTATTCGTTCCTCCGTTTATCGGAAAATGCCTCTACAAGTTCTTCATGAATAATCTCGTTTATTCCTATGTCATATTCTGTTTTCATTGGAACCCCCGTAAGAACCTCATGTGGTGATTTCCTGACTACTTGATGACAGGTAGAGTTTATGCATCTTTGAACCTTATTGAACCAATGGTAAGCCATCTTTGGGTATCGGATACAAAAAACCTTCTTGTTTACCACGTTAACGATTCATGATTATACACTGAATGCAACTCTGAATCACTTTCTCTACCTTTGACTTCAAATCATCTATAAAATATTCTCATTCTATTACATCAATAGTCTTTTGGACACCAAATTTCCTTCTTCGTGTGATCTTTTGATAATATCTCTTTGTAACAAATCAGGAACAACACAAACCTCTCCACTCTTTTCACCTGTCATTAAAATTCCATCACACAAGAAGTAATTATTATAAGGCTCTCTTTACAAAACTTTCTTTAAAGCAACTATTTTCTGGTCTTCGTTCTGTTTTCTCTTTATAAATGCTCTTAATGTTGATTCAATTACATTGGACTTCGACTGGGAGCATCGATATGCTTCATTCTCGTTCCCTTTCTGTGTTCCATTATGTAATCGTATTCCTCCAGATATAACATCTGTAAAGGATGATAGTGTTAAATCGCCATGTGAAGGACGAAATGTTGAATGATCGCCATGTAGACGATTACCATATGAAAGACAATTAATAAAAAAATTGTAATTAAATTCCCTAACGTCCTCGATTATTTTTACCCAGCTGTCGAGGATAACAGCTGCACAAGTAGGCATTCGAAAGAACTGCCAACAGTTAGTTTGAAAATTAAAAAGTGCTAGGCACGTTGATGCCACGGAAGTATTCAGTTTAATTCTAATTTTATTTACAATCTTAACCTAGCTTATATACTAATGTCTTATTTCCTAAATTGAGTGACTTTTACTTTCACTCAAATTTTATTCCTATTTTTGTTACTAATAATTTAATTTATTTAAAAATACATATGTCAGCAACATGTAAGCGGACAACCACAAAGCAAATCAAAAGTGTTTCATAAATTTGACACTTTTGTTCTGATTTACTTTGGTGGTCTTTGCCACACTCCAACAAGTGTAATTCAAGTAGTTGTTGCACTACACTGTTGAAGTTGGTATGTACACACTTACATGTCACATGACGTTTTGTGCACACTACACCCTCACCCTTAAAAAAAATCTTACTGTTTTTAAAATAAACAGGGTGATTTTTCCTGTGGTGTAGTCGTGGATAAAAATTTATTTTTTTACAATATGTTATCTAATTATTTTGTACTAGTGATATTTATATAATTCATTTTTCTGATTAATATTTGTCTTATAATTTATAAAATATTATTTTAAGTAATAGTTATATCTATACAATTTACTATACTTATAGTTGCTTAAAAATAAATTTTATATATATATATATATATATATATATATATATGTGTAAGTAGTATTTATTGAAATATTGATATATTTTTACAATTTATTGTAAGACTTTAAATTGTTGTTATGTACCTCTTTTTCCATACCATTATAATCTATTATAGTATTTACATTGTTTTTTCTTATGATTGTATATGGACCTTTATATGGGCTTTGGTTCTTTTTCTTATTTTCTACTTTGAGTAACACCAAATCTCGTATGTTGAGATGTAATTTATTAGTGTGATTTTTTTTATCATTTATGATTCTATTCTGTTTTGATTTAACTAACAATTCCTTTGCTTTGTTCAAAGAGAATTTTAGTCTGTTTTTTAATTCATGTAAATAATCATCATAGTTGTAAAATATTCTATCGTTTTCTAAACTATCTGTTGGTAAAGTTGGTAATTTTCCATAAACTAACTCATATGGTGTATATACTGTATCTATGTGTGGTGCGGTGTTGTATGCAAAAGTGAAATAAGGAATCCACTTGTCCCATTCATGATCAGTAGCTGTTGTAAGTAAAAATTCATTAAGAACCCTGTGGTTTCTTTCAATAGCTCCTAAAGTCTCATGATGATAAGGGGTTGAAAATGTTTGTTTTATCCCTAACAATGAACATATGTTACGCATGATCTCATTCGTAAATTCTGTTTCTTTGTCTGATTTGAGTACTTTAAATTGGCCGTATTTCATAATGAATTGTTCGACCAATGTTCTCGCTGTAGTGACCGCATCTTTCATTGGCATGGGGTGTGCGATGACAAATTTTGTCAACTCACATTTCATGGTTAAAATGTATCTATTTTCATTTGAGATGCGAAGAGGACCTACGGTGTCAATTGAAATTATTTCAAAACTGTTATTTGGTGTATCTGTAAGTGTAAGTGGCTCTTTTATGTGTTTTGTTTGTTTGTTTTTATTACATGTGTCACAATGTGCTATGAATAGTTTAACCATTTTTTGTCATATTTTTCCAAATATAACTTTGTTTTAGTTTTATGTTTTCCGAATTCCTAAGTGGCCTGCATAAGTGGTATTATGGAATTAATTAATTAATTTATATTTAAGGATATCTTCTTTAATTATTTTTGGGGCATTGTAAATTATTATTTTTAGTTGAGGACTTTCATTATTTATCTTTATGTTTGCATATGCTTCTTTTATATTTTCTTTTGTGTACACTTTAAATATTTCATCATTTGTTGGTAGCGCTACTTCTTTAATATTCTCTTTTCTCATCTTAGATATCAGTTTTCTCAGAATCGAATCTAGTTTCGCTGAGTTATCACTGAATCTTGCACGTATATTTTCTCTATCATATTTATCATCCTCGGCATGTAATTTCCTCATTGAATCTGGTTTCAATGATCTATCATTACATCTGTTTCTTCTTGTTTGCGTACGCAACTTCCTCATGTTCGAATCTAGTTTCGATGAATTATCATTACGTCTTACGTGCACAATATTATCTTTAATACTTATATCTTTTTCTTCTATATTCTCTGTTTTATTAAATTGCAAAATCTTCATATTCTTTATATCATTAATAGATATGCATTCCCATATGCGAAGTTGATCAGATTCCTAAGAATTGCATTCTTCCATATCGTTCTTCCTTATACGCGTATTATTTTCTTCTTTAATATTTTTATTATATTCTTCCTTGTTTTTATCTGCCTCATTATTTCTAATTTCATTATTTTTATCTATATTTGCCTCTTTATCCTTATTCTTACTTTTATTTGCCTCTTTATCCTAATTCTTATTAGTTTCAATGTTCTGTTTATTCATGGCCCGTGTGATTATTAAAACTTTTCTTTCTTTTTCATTAATTTCTTTTGGTATCAGTTGTTTTAGTATTTCTGAATCTAGATCTATCCTAGAAAGTGCATCTGCATTTGTGTTCGTCTTTCCTTTTTTGTAAATAATTGTAAAGTCATAATCACTCAAATCTAATCTAATCCTTGCCATTTTTGATGAAGGATTGCTGTGGGAAAACAGCGAAATTAACGGTCTGTGGTCTGTTACCACTATGAATATTCTTCCGTGTAGGTATGGTCTAAAGAAGTTTATTCCCCAATGTATGGCTAAAAGTTCTTTTTCTATTACTGGTTTGTTTAGGTCATGCTTCTGTAGTGATTTACTCTCGTATGAAATTGGTAAATCTTGACCAATTTCACCTTGTGAAAGAACCGCCCCTAACGCGTAATTTGAAGCGTCAGTTGTTAATATGAAAGGTTTTTCAAAATTTGGGTATTTTAGTATAGGAGGGTTAACAGTTTTTCCTTTAATACGTTGAAGGCAAGTTGTCATTTCTCTGTCCATATAAATTTTGTTGATTTCTTCAGTAAGTTGTTTAGTTCTTTGGCGATGTCAGCAAAGTTAGGTATAAATCTTCTATAATAATTACTGAATGCAACAAATCTTCGTACTTCGTCCGAGTTTTTGGGTATCGGATAGTTTTTGATTACATCATATTTAGATGGATCTGTTTTTACACCGTCTTTCGTTATTAGATGTCCTAAATAAACTACTTCAGATCTTAAAAAGCAACATTTCTTTGGGTTAAGCTTGAGGTTATACCTTTCTAATCTGTCTAAAACTTTAATTAAATTTTGATTGTGATGAATCAAGCTACATCCATAAACAATTATGTCGTCTACATAAAGGAATGCTTCTGATTCTAAGCCAGAAAGAGCTATTATTAGCATTCTTTGAAAACTATTTGAAGAAATTTTAAACCGAATGGTAATCGTTTGAATTGAAAATGTTCTTGTGGGGTTGAAAATGCTGTAAGTGGTCTAGATTCTTTTTCTAATTTAATTTGATGAAATGAGCTAGTCATGTCAAGAGTTGAGAACCATTTGGCTCTGCCTAGTTTGTCTTAAATATCTTCTAACCTGGTTAAGGGAAATTTGTCACTAACTATTTTGTCATTTAATTTCCGAAAATCTACCACGAGTCTCCATTTCTTTTTCGCATCAGTTCCTTTCTTTGGCACCAAAAGGAGTGGAGCATTGTAGCGGCTTACCGAAGGTGCTATTATGTCGTCATCAAACATTTTCTGTACTTGTTCATTAATGATTTCGGTGTGTGCATGTGGTAGTCTGTAGTTTTTAATGAATACTGGGTTATTGTCTAAGGTCGTGATTTTTTGGTTATAAAAATTGTTTACTGTTAATTTTTCGTCTTCTAGGTGAAAAGTATTTTGATACTTTTTGAATATTGCTATTAACTCTGTTTTTGCCTATTCGTCATTAATGTCTAACTGCAAGTCATTAAGTATTTGTTCAAAACGTGTGTCATTGTTTTTGTTTTTTCTTTTGTAACAATTGTAGGGTAATATGTCGTAGTTTTTAAGTGGGTCAGATTGGAGTTTAATACCGTTTAAAGTTATTTCATTGTTCGTTGTATTTAGAAGTTTTAAGTAAGTCATACCATTTTTGGGGGCTATTGAATTACTTAGAAATACACCTGGTTTTAATTCATTATTAAAAATTTCGCTATCTTCAGTTAGATTTAATTTAAATGCTTGTATCATTTCTGTTCTTGGAGGTATTTTTATATGTAATAGATTCAAAGATTTTGTTAGCATTGGAAGAATTATTGTATTATTGTTTAAAAATATTGATATTGTGAAAGTTTCGTAGTCTATTTTACATAGATGTTTTTTTTAGAAAGTCTCTACCTATTATACCGTCTGTTTCAATGGGGAAATCTGTTTTTACTAATTGGAAAGAGTGATTACAAACTTCATCAGCTAAATTCAGTTGTAAGTCTATTCTTCCTAAGGAATCAATTTCCTCTGTACCAATGCCTGTTAATTTGCATTTTTCTTCTGGTTTGAATTGTTCACCTGTAAATTCGTTTTGCATTCGACATAGCGATATGTCGGCACCTGTGTCTATAAGGAAGTTTAAAGTTTTTCCTTTGTATGTGACACTAATGTAATTGGAATTATCATTTGATATTGTGTGAATCTTTATCTTTAGCACTGCGGGATGTTTTAGTGTCCCTGGCCTGATTCGTTTCCCAAATGTGTTGTGTATATGTGTTTTTGTTGGTGTCTGTTGTTTTGATTATAGTTATTTATGTATTATTTCTGTTATTGTTAGTATTGAATCTGTTGTTATTGAATCTGTTTTTAATGTTGTTGTTGAATCTATTGTTTTTATTGTTGAATCTATTATTGGTATTATTGTATCTGTTATTGTTAACATTTTCGTAGTTCCTAGTGAAAGTTGTGTTAACTCTATTATTTGACGTGTTGTTGTGGTTAAAATTATTATAAGGCCTATTGTTGTTTATGTTGTTATTCCTATTGTAGTTAGTGTTATTTGTGTATTTGGTGTTGTTTCTGTAGTTGGTGTGTGGGTTTGGAGCAAATGTGGTTTTGTTGTGCTTTTTGAAATGATATTGCATTGGTTCTCTTCTGAAATGCAAAATTGAATTCAAATTTGTCTTATTCTCGTTTTCTAATTCCACGGCAAGTTCTGATGCTTCTTGCAAGTTAATTGGTCGAGCTGCGTATACGGTCAATTTAAAGTTCTCATTCAATTCTTTTTTAAATGTATCTAGGGCTAGCTTGTTATTTAACTTTATTATTAAATTTTTTTCTGCTTGTGTCGCCTCATTTCCTAGTTCTTTAATTCCTAATTTATTCAAATTATCTACTAGTGCTGTGATTTTATCTCTGTATGCGTTTACTGTCATTCTTCCTTGGAATAATTAGTTTAATTTGTTTTGAAGTTCTGGTTGTGGTGAGCTTTTATCTTTGCTGAAGTAACTCTTTAAGAGTATTGAAGTTATCTGGTTCTATACTAGTACATATTGCTGTTCTTTAATTGGAAGTTAATTTTGCATAATATACATATTGGAAAAAATCTAGTTGTGCTGATTCTGAAAGTGTTTTGTATATAAGTTCTGCTGTGATTAGGAAACTATCAAGTTCTGCATGATTACCAGAAAATAAAGGTAATGCTTTTGAGACAGTTTCTACGCTAAATGATGCCATGTTTGTATTATTATCTGTTTCCTTTGTATTTCTGCGTAAGTAATCTTCTATAGTCTTGTAAATTTGGTTGAATTCTATTCTTAATGCTATTTTCTCACTAGTTTCACCTTCTTCTTTAAACTTTTCTAATTCAAAATTTTCTCTTATACCTTCAATATATTTTAATATTTCTTGTATAGTTCTAGGGGTATGTGTTCTTCCTGGATTCTTTTTTTAGCATTCTTAATAGTTCTTTCAATTTTTCTAAACTTTCCTCCATTTATAATTTTAATTATTTATTTACATGCCAGTATGTATTCTTATAGCTATGAACATTATTGTTTCTTTAGATATCATGATTGGTTTTTTGATAATCTTGTTATTTTTATGATGCCTTAAAATTTTGCTTATAACATAAGTTAAAAGTAGTAATGATATTAAAAAAAGAACAAAACTCATATAATCAGTGGGTTTTTCCGTCTTATTATCATTTTTATTAATTAACTTTGGTTTTTTATTTATTTTTATTTTTTTCTTGTTTATATTTCTGCTATAGCGTTGTTCTGATTGCTCGTATGTTTTCTAACATATTGTTTGAAGTAATTATTTATTCTATGCACATTATTTATATGTGTTTCGTTAATATAACAATAGAGAGTATATCAAAAAAAATTTGCTTTTTTTTTATTTTGTATATTAAGAACATCTAAGTTATATTATGTAGAGGTGAAAAATTTGTACATTGTTACTACATAATTGTTACTACTCTCCTCTTATTTCCATTCTCCATGTTCTTTTTTTTGCTAAAAAGAGTGGAGTTGTGATATCCGTTAGAGTTATTGTGTCCCTAGGTTAATTTAGTTTATAATTGGTCCGCAGGATTGTCCGCAGGAACGTCCGCAGGATCGCCATGTAAAGGATGATAGTGTTAAATTGCCATGTGTAGGATTAAATGTTGAATGATCGCCATTTAGATGATTACCATATGACAGACAATTAATAAAAAAATTGTAATTAAATTCCCTAACGTCCTAGATTATTTTTTACCCAGCTGTCGAGGATAATAGCTCCACAAGTAGGCGTTCGAAAGAACTGCCAACAGTAGGTTTGAAAATCAAAAAGTACTAGGCACGTTGATGCCACGGAAGTATTCAGTTTAATTCTAATTTTATTTACAATCTTAACCTAGCTTATATACTAATTTCTTATTACCTAAATTGAGTGACTTTTACTTTCACTCAATTTTTATTCCTATTTTTCTTATTAATAATAATTATTTAAAAATACATATGTCAGCAACATGTAAGCGGACAACCACAAAGCAAATCAAAAGTGTTTCATAAATTTGACACTTTTGTTCTGACTTACTTTGGTGGTCTTTGCCACACTCCAACAAGTGTAATTCAAGTAGTTGTTGCACTACACTGTTGAAGTTGGTATGTACAGACTTACATGTCACATGACGTTCTGTGCATCTTCCATCTCCTCATCCTCGGCGGAGTATCTTTTTTATTAATAGTTCTTTGAAATGCTGCATAATCTGTTACTATCCTAAATTTAATAACCAGCAGTTAAGGACTTAGTTTTTTCACCGCTTCTACAATTGCAAAAACCTCTAACTCATAGAAATGATAGTTCTGCACTTACTCCAAAAATATACCGGATGAAATTCACCTTCATACTGCCGTTGTAACAATATTGCACCTAACTCTACCTTACTTCCATCGGTCCCCCCAGGGGCATATAAATATGGTCTTTATAGAATTCCACTATCTAGACACAGTGCAACTGGGAAAAAAGGGAGCCCAGTCCCCTGAAGACAAGCAGGGAGTCAACTGGAAGCTCCACTTATTTCCACGGGGATCAGTGACCCGCAGAGTTCATTATTTGTCTCTTTAGACATTTAATAGTTCTCTGACTAATCATTGAGGTTACCCCCTATATGGGAGTAACGTGGTGGTTGTGGTTTCGCGGCCCCATAACAGTATAATGGTTATTATGTTTTGGACAGGAGTTTAAAGTCTCCAACTCTTTAGCAAGGTGTGATGGTTTGCAGCACTGCCCTGGAATCATTAAAGTTGCAACTAGGTGGTTCTGTTGCTTAGAATTATGTCTTCGGCTTCCTAGGACGCATGTATGACGTTCCGAATTATACAATTGTGGTTTGTCCACCATCTGATTAAGGCTACATAGCCAAGTGCGGTTGTAAAACGAATCACACTATCTTACTTCCATCGGTATGTAGTTCAGTTATAGCCAAAGGATCATAAATCTGCAAAACAGGTTTACTTAATAGTTTCTCTCTTATTAATTCAAGTGAATTCAGCTGTGCGCTGTCAGACACTATATTCACTGCGCTCTTCTTTAAAAGCTTAGTTAGTGGAGCAACAATCATGCCATTATCCTTTACAAACTTCCTAAAGTACCCAGTTAATCCAAGAAAACTTTGCAGTTGTTTTTCGATTGTAGGTATTGGGAAATTTTTCACAGATTCAAATTTTACCACTGAAGGATAAATATGGGAGTCCGATATAGTATACCCAAGATACTCAACCGTCGTTTTTAAAAACTGACTTTTTTTCCAATTGATTTCCAAACCACCGTTAGCTGCAACTACCAAAACTTTCCTTAGCCGCAAAATCCCCTCTTCGTAACATTTGGACGGTATAATTATGTCATCTACATATTGAATAACAACTCTTTGCTTTTTAAGATTCGAAAAAACATGGGATACAAATCTATTAAAACTTGATGGAGAACGTGAAGAAACCCATTTTCCATATCAACTGTAGAAAAAACTTTTGCATTAACCAATTTATCAACCTGATCGTTAATTCTCTGCATAGGAAATCTATCCTTTTGTACTACCTTGTTAAGTTTACGATAGTCCACGCATAAACGATAGCCACCATCTTTTTTCTTCACCACTACAACTGGACTCGAAAACTATGTTTCGCACGGACTTATGATATCATTTTCTAACCATTCCACAATTTGGTCTGAAACAACTTTTACTTTTAAAGGTGATAATCTTCTTGCTTGTTGATATATTGGCGACTCATCATTTAAAATAAGCCGAGTTTTTATCGGAAAACTCATTCATTTTTTTTGGAATGTAATTACTGTACATGTCATAAACTATACTCTTGAACCGACTATCCACATCCAATTCGACGTCATCTTCTACAACATTAATTCCATCAAGAAGTAATTTACCACAAGCTTGAGGCTTTACTTGTGACGCTTGCTTCAAGAATAATTCTCCATTAACCATATGCAATTCGCACTGTTTTAAAAAGCACATATTGTTGTCAGACATAACGTAAAACGCAACTTTGTAGTTTCCTTTGCCAACTTTTATTTCAGTCTCAAATCGCCCCACCGGAGAAACTTTCTTCTGAATAATTCCAACAAAAGTTCGAGATGTTTCAACACATTTTGGCTCTCCAATATCACGGTATACTTTCTTTTTCAACAAATTAACGCAACTAC
Source organism: Trichopoda pennipes (assembly GCA_030448955.1). NCBI lineage: Eukaryota > Metazoa > Arthropoda > Insecta > Diptera > Tachinidae > Trichopoda > Trichopoda pennipes. Next base: position 576,506 of record JASKUP010000090.1, read on the forward strand.
CAGCATCCACTAATGCTTTAAACTAATAACGTTGTATCTGTGCCATAACAACAGGGACGTCTCTTAAAACCATATTCACATTAGAAACACTACCGTCTTTAAAACCATCCGATTTAACCTCCGAATAATTCTTTGAAATATGTTCAAAAACATTACATTTGAAACATTTTATACCTCGATTTGCATTTAGACACTTATTTTTATTATGACCATCTATCCCACAATTAAAGCATTTTCCTTGCAATTTGTTACCAGCTCTAGACGCTTTCAAACGTTCGTATTCAACAAACTTGATTTTAAGATGCTCCAGGCTTGTAGCTCTATACAATATCATCTTCTCAATCGATTGATCCATTGTAGATGAGGTATCCAAATTTATTGAAACTGCCAGTTCGGTCATACTGTAAAAATAACTTCTCCATGATTCAGTGTACAGTTTCCTCTTACCTCGAAGCTTTTCATGCACACTCTTTCTGTTGACCTGTAAAGGAAACTCATTAATCGACTTTTCCTAAAACATTAACCATGAATGAATATTGGCTTGTTTCAATAAGTAAGCCTTCGCAGCTCCTCGTAATTGCCTTCGTGCAAAAAATATTGCTTCTGGATCAGACCATTTACACATTTTTACCATATCATCTACTGCAGTCAACCAGCTGTCAATAGGTTCTCCAAAATCTTCCCCATTGAACGTTTCCAACAAGCCTTCAACATCCTTAAAACTTAAAAAACAATTCGGTCCTCTTCCCTAAAACATTGTTGACGTTGACTGATTCTCACGTATATTCTGCTTACCAATTTCCACTGAACCCTGACTATTTGCAGAAAGTTCATTTTCTTCATCCTCTATTGCTTCGACTTCATCTTCAATAATCTCTATTTCTTTCGCGACAATATTCATTAGCCGAAATTTAAGAACAGCTTTCGACCAAATTACTGAAGCCTCACGTCTCTCTAGTTCTTCCCTAAGTTGTCTTATCGACATCTTGTCAACTACAGAAAGCAGAAGATTCCTATTCTCCATAATTAAACGTCTTCTTCCTCCAATTTATAGCGTCTTATCCGTCTTTAGGTTGAGCCCCCAAATGTATAGTTGCTAATAATAAAACGACGTTTATTATCAAAGGTTTTACGAAGACTAAATCTATTTTTATTTTCAAAACTTCAAATTTCCCAAACAGAAACAAAACCTACTTAATACATTTCATAACAAGTACAGGTAAAACATCACGAAGTACACATTCACATGTATGCTGTTTACCATCTAAACGCGCAAGACAAAAACTTATTTTACAACAACAAACATACATGTTGTTTACCATGTGCGTAGTTTTCTAAGAAACCCTTTTCTACAAGAGGGAACAACAAATATTTTGAAATAAATCCCAAGCAGAAACCTTATCAGCATAAAAAGAGAAATACACACAGACATGCAGGTGCATATACATCGAATAAAAAACATAAAAAAACAAAATGTGATACATGCAAAAGGGAGTAGTAGATTCTTAAATCTTCTAGAGTTTAAATGGACAAATATAAATAGGCCAGCGTCTGAGTGGATAATCAGTCAGTGTAAAATTAAACCTCATCAAGTAAAGACGTGCATTTTTAAGTAAATTGTTCTGAAGTGTCAACTTTGTGGATGTAAATAAAATTGTTATAAATTTAAAAATTCTAAAAACCGGTGTTATTTATTTTGCAATAAGGAACTCACAACAAAACGTTTATAAATTGTATAAAGGTAACAATTGGTGTCAACAGTGAAATTGCAAAAAAAAAAAAATAAATCAACTACAATGAAGTTGGAAAAACTGAAAGTTAAGCAGCTAAAGAAGGAGCTGATAAGTTGGGAAAATTTATGCAATTCAAGAAAGCTCTAGAGCCAACGGAGAAAAACTCGTTAGTCAGGTAAACAAGAAATTTCAAGAAATATCAGAAATATTTAGCAAACGAGTGGATGCTGTGGAACAAAAAGTCAGCGAATTTGACGAATAATTGTCTAGCCTGGAGAAAAAAATGGACGGAGAATTTCATGAATTAAAAACGAAAATGGACGACCTCCATATTCGAGAAGGATCGGTGAGAGTCGTCTCTGAGCACTCCAGCAAGATAAACAACCCGAGCAATGTATTAAAGTTCCAGTTCGAAACAGTGGCCACCAAAAATAGTTCGAACAATGAAGAGAAAGCTATTGAGCTAATTATGGCCTTAAAAGGTGCAGGTGCCGGAATCCTCGAAAGCTTACCAGGAGCCTATAGAAACAATTACGAGGATATAATGGTGGCCTTACAACGCAAGTACGGCGGCGAGCATAAGAGAGAACTATATAAAATGGAGTTACGAGGCAGCGTGTAGAAGGCAAATAAGACGCTGCAAGATTTTGCCATGGAGATTGAACGTTTGATGCAGCTTACTTATCCAGGTGAATATCATCCATTCCTGGGTTAGTTTATATCTGATGCATTTGTGAATGGCATAAGGGACCCAGATATTAAATATGCAGTTTATGCAGCGCAAAAAGCGTTCTTCACAGAAACTATCTCGTACGCGCTGGATTAGGAGACCGCCAAAGTTATCGTAAAGCCAGAAGTTTAAGAGGTACGACGTCTTGAGGCTGATACGGAAATTTTCGGAGTTAAAAGAAGCGAGATAAAAGAGAAGCTTGAGCAGCTACTAGAAGAAAGAAGTAAATCGCGTGCAAAATGCTTTAGATCCGATAAGGTCAGACATTTCCAGCGCAACAGCAGATCTGTTAAGAACACGTCAAGATCTGCAAAAAACAAAAAAACCTTTCAAGGCGCCCATGCAACATAGAAGGAGTCCATCATTTTGTCTCTGGACATTTTAATGCGATGGCAAAAAAATTTATGATGCTCGTGCAGGTCTTCTTGTATCTGAGGAACATTTTCATTGTCGTCGTGTGCAGGAATCGGTTTAACGCCAAATTCTAAGTCAGATGGTACCTCTGCCCCAAACACGATTTTTGCTAAACTGCATCATGATAGCTGATTGGTGTGCCAGAAGAAACTTTGGTACTTTTCTGAGATATTCTTTCAGGTTGCGGTTGAAACTTTTTATCATGCCATCAGACTGTGAATCTAGTGGTGTCGGTCTCGTCTTTCTGATCCCATAGATGCGGCACATATCCTTACATATGGCCGACTCAAAATTTCGTCCCTGATCGAAGCGAAATTCTGTTGGAACACCCTACTACACACATTTGTACACAAATACATCTACTCTTGGCTTGGAATGGGATACGCTTCGGGCCATTTGCTGAAATAATCTATTACTACTAGCATTACTGACGGGGAATCGGCCTGCGATATCCATTGCTATTGGCTCAAAAGGGGCGCCTGCGTTGTACTGTTGTAGGTTGCCATGACTTTTCCTTTTTGTACCCTTGGCTGCAATGCACTGCTCCCAATTAGTTATCCATTCGGCTACAAATTGTGAGCAGCCTACCAACTAAAAACGCTATTTTATCTTTTCCAGTGTTTACCCACATGGCCCCCCCCCCCCTGGGATCATTATGCAACTGCTTCATTACATCTTTTATCTGGGAACTTGGCACGACGATCCGTCCATTGTAGTTTTTCCATCTGTACTTTCCCAACCTCGATGTAAGCAACCATTTACCACTTTAAGGCTATTCCACTGAACCCAGTACAATTTTTCCAGTGGGCTTTTTGCCGATGTTTCGTTACTGTCCGCTCTTATGTTCTCCAACTTGGCCGATATAATTTTGGCAAAATGGGATCCTCCTTGTAGGCCTCAGACCAGTCTTCTTGTGTGCCAATTTTGATACGTCTCATATCAATGATGGACTTCATTTCCTTTTGTACAGTGCCTGCATTCTGCGTTGCATGGCCATCTTGAAAGGACATCTACATTATTGTGTTTTCCGCCTGTCCTGTGCTCAATGCTGAAGTCATAGCTTTGCAGACGTTCAACCCAGCGTGCAAGCTGCCCTTCGGGGTTTTTATACAGTAGCAACCACCGTAATGCGGAGTGATCCGTCTTTATAGTAAATTGTTGGCCATAGTATTTGTAGTAATGTTTAACACATTCCAGTACGGCTAAAACCTCTCGTCGTGTTACGCAATAATTTTTTGGGTTTAAAATTTACTCTGCTGTAGTAACCAATAACTTTTTCCGTCCCATTAATCGCCTGAGAAAGCAATCCTCCTATTCCGTAGCCGCTTGCATCTGCATCCAATAAAAATTCATGTCCAGCTATCAGATAGGCAAGGACTGGTGCTGTACACAAAAGCTTCTTTAGCCTCTGAAACGCCTCTTCTGCTGCGCCACTCTAGTAGTATGGTTGCGATTTTCTGGTCAACTCATACGCTGGCAGCCACTTCAGCAAAGTTCGGCACGACTCGCCTGTAGTATGTGCAAAGCCCCAGGAAACTACGTAGCTCATGAAGATTTTGTGGACGAGGCCAATTCTTTACTGCCAATATTTTATCCTCGTCAGTTGATACGCCCTCTGCTTTTCACGATGTCCCAAGTATTTAACCTCTTTTTGAAACAGTGCACATTTCTAAACACTTAATTTGAGTCCTGCAGCCGATATACGCTTGGGAACTTCATCCAGGTTTTTAAGTTGTTAATCAAAAGTCTTTCCCATCACGATTATGTCATCCAGGTATTCTAAACAAGTCCTCCAGTTAAGCCCCTTAAGCACATGTTCCATTAAGCGCTCAGAAGTAGCTGGAGCATTGCAGAGCCCAAATGGCATCACTTTAAACTGCCACAAACCATTGCTCGCGCCGAAGGCAGTTTTCTACTTGTCTTCATCGGCTATCTCCACTTGCCAGTAAGCACTCTGCAAGTTCAAGGTAGAGAACTATTTCATTTCGGACAACATGTCTAAGGTGTCGTCAATTCTTGGTAGCGGATAACTGTCTTTCTTAGTGACATCATTGTGTTTACTATAGTTAACGCAAAATCTGGTGCTGCCATCTTTCTTCATTACTAGCACTATCGGCGAGCTCCATGGACTCGAATATGGCTCAATCACTCCGTTCTGCTCCATTTCGTTAATCAGTTCGTTGACCTCGTTTCGTTTTGCAAGGGGAACACTTCTGGGTGCTTGTTTTATGGGCCTCGCTTCGCCCGTATTTATTTCATTTTTCACCACTGCTGCTCTACCTTGGGGTTTGTTATTTAGGGCGAAGACGGCGGTATGTTTTCTTAGTAACTGCTTCCGTCTATTTCTGTCGGGTGCTTTTAGTTCTGCTACCCGTTTATTCACCTGTTCTGTTAGCAAATCCCGTTCTTTAGCTGTTATTTTGGGGCATTCTGAATATGTCGCACAATTAATTACGGCTCCTGCTGGCTCACATCGACCGATTTCAGCATTTTCGCCAATTGTCTTTTCGCTGCTGGACAGATTTAGTACTCTCACAAAAACTTTCCCATTGTTGCAGCTTTTCACTAGATCTTTAGCTGTTATCACATCATTCCTTACGTCTTCTGGTTGTACCACCCACAACCGGTTGTCCACACAATCTGCCTCTACACGTGCCGAAACTATAGTTTCCGCCAGAGGTGGAAATTTTTGGCATTTGATGGCAAATAGTTTCCTTACTGCGTCCCTGCTCTGATATCCAACATTTAAGGGGATCTCGGCATTGCGCCAGATCATTGTTCATTTTTAAAAATTTTTTATTAAAATCCAACATATATCGACATAAAATTAAAAAACACAAAACTGAAAAGAAAAAAAAAGGAAAAAGAAAATTTTCCAATTATTAGTGAACAGTATGTGACAAAGTTTGGTAACGTACTCAAAAGTTTTTTAACATGGAAAATTTTTTAAAATGTAAATATTTTAAGGTTTTTGATTAGTCATAATTATTGTTGTTAATGTTTATTGTAGAGAAGAGAAAAAAAAAGCCCTGAGGATGACCAACAAAGTTGGCCGAAATATTGGATTTTAATAAAAAATTTTTGAAAAATTAAAAATTAACAATAAATTGTTTTAAACTTAAATAAATGTTTTAATTTTTTAATTTATTGAACAATACCTTAAGCCGAAAGAAAAAGAAAAATTTACAATAAAAAAGGTCTACAACTTAAAAAGATTATTTAATTATTTTAAAACTTAAGCAAGACACATCCTTAACAATATATTAAAATATACTAAAGTATGTTAAAATACACTAAAAGACATTAAAATACACTAAAATTTACTAAAATATACTAAAATATGCTAAAATGTACTAAAATATATTAATACACTAATCTTTATTAAAATACACTAAAGTATATTAAAATATACTAAATTATAAGTAATTTATAATTTACTAGCGTGCCCGTGACTGCTTTGCAAGTCATTTCTTCGACATTCTTGGCTCGATTTTGGTTCGCGGTGTAGACAAACAACGCACGTGAACATGATACACATAATTGACCGTGCGAAAAACAGGGATCATTGCAAAAGCAACACGTACGGGGAACTGAAGCCGTTTAAAATCAAATGGCCAATCTGGAGGAATCGTAGTAATGCGTAGTATCACACATCCTCGCCCTTATATTTTCCTTTTAAAATTTTTGCTTCAATCACATTTTTAATGATTGTTTTAACTAAACGTGTTCCATTGCAAAGTCGTGACTGGCAGATATTTCTAAGCAAAGTAATTGGTACACCAAATTTCACTTGTAGGCGGTGGGGCGGCAGTTCAGGTAACTCAAGCGAATTTTTAAATTCGACCGGATAATTTACAACATCGTCTTGATTGGTAACAGAGTCAACAGATTTGTGTATTTTAAAGTATTTTAATGTATTTCAGTGTATTTTAGTTTGTTTTAGTGTATTTGAGTGTATTTTAGTTTGCTTGGTGTATTTTAATATATTTTAGTGTATTTGAATTTGCTTTAGAATATTTTAGAGTATTTTAGTGTGTTTTAATACATTTTAGTGAATTTTAGTGTATTTAGTGTATTTTAGTGTATTTTCAGTGTATTTTAGTGTATTTTAGAGTATTTTAGAATATTTAAGAGCATTTTAGTGTATTTTAATTTGTTGTAGTGTATTTGAGTGTATTTTAGATTGCTTTAGTGTATTTTAGGGTATTTTAATAAATTTTAGTGAATTTTAGTGTATTTTTAGTGTATTTTAGAGTATTTTAGTGTATTTGATTGTGTTTTACTGTACTTAAGTGTATTTTAGAGTATTTTAGTGTATTTTAGTGTCTTTTAGAGTAGTTTAGTGTATTTTAGTGTATTTCAGTATATCTTAGTGTATTTAAGAGTAATTTAGTGTGGTTTAGTGTATTTTAGAGTATTTTAGATATTTTAGTGTATTTTAGAGTACTTTAGTGTATTCTATTGTACTTTAGAGTATTTGAGTGCATTTTGGATTATTTTAGTGTATTTTGGTGTGCTTTAGTGTATTTCAATGTATTTTAGAATATTTTAGAGTATTTTAAAGTATTCCAATGTATTTTACTGTATTTAGTTTCTTTTAGTGTATTGTAGTGTATTTTAAGTATTTTAGTGTATTATAGTGTGTTTCAGTGTATTCTAGAGTATTTTAGAATATTTAAGAGTATTTTAGAGTATCTTAATTTGTTTTAGTGTATTTGAGTGTATTTTAGTTTGCTTTAGTGTATTTTATGGTATTTTAGTGTTTTTTAGAATATTTTAGTGTATTTTAGTGTACTTTAGAGTATTTAGTGTGTTTTAGTTTGTTTTGGTGTTTTTTACTGTACTTTAGTGTATTTTAGTGAATTTTAGTGTATTTAGTGTATTTTAGTGTATTTTCAGTGTATTTTAGTGTATTTTTGAGTATTTTAGTGTCTTTTAGTTTGTTTTAGTGCATTTTAGTGTACTTTAGTGTATTTTGGTGTATTTAAGAATATTTTAGAATAATTTAGTGTATTTTAATTCGTTTTAGTGTATTTGAGTGTATTTTAGTTTGCTTTAGTGTATTTTACGGTATTATAGTGTTTTTTAATATATTTTAGTGAATTTGAGTGTATTTTATTGTATTTTAGTGTATTTTAAAGTATTTTTGTGTATTTTAGTGTCTTTTAAATTATTTTAATGTATTTTACTTTATTTTAGAGTATCTTAGTGTGTTTTAGAGTATTTACTGTATTTTGATGTAGTTCAGTATATCTTAGCGTTTTTAGTATATTTTATTGTATTTTAGAGTATTCCAGTTTATTTTCAAGTATTTTAGTGTAGTTTAGTGTATTTTAGAGTATTTTAGTGCATTTTAGAGTACTGTAGTGCATTTTATTTGTTTCAGTGTATTTTAGTGTATTTTGGTGTAATTTACTGTTCTTTAGCGGATTTTTGAGTATTTTAGTGTATTTTAGTATATTTTAGTGTGATTTAGAGTATTTTAGTGTATGTTAGAGTATTTCAGTATATCTTAGTGTATTTTAGTGCAATTTAGTGTGGTTTAGTGTTTTTTAGTGTATTTTTGCGTGTTTTAGTGTGTTTTAAATTATATTAGTATATTTGGGATTATCTTAGTTAATTTTAGTGTATTTTAGTGTGTGTTAGTGTGTTCTATTGCATTTTGAGTATTTCAATTTATTTTAGTGTATTTTAGAGTATTTGAATGTGTTTTAGAGTATTTTGGTGTATTTTGGCGTATTTTAGTGTATTTTAAAATTTGGTTTGTGTATTTTATTGTATTTTAGAGTATTTGAGTGTATTTTGGAGTATTTTACTGTGTTTTAGTGTGTTTTAGAATACTTTAATGTATTTTACAGTATTTGAGTGTGTTTTAAAAATTTTTAATGTATTTTAGTTTGTTTTAGTGTATTTTAGAGTATTTTAGTGTATTTTAGTATATTATAAAATATTTGAGTGTATTTTAGTATGTTAGAGTATTTTTGTATATTTTTGAGTATTTTGTGTATTTTAGTGTGTGTTAGAGTATTTTAATGTATTTTACTGTATTTAAGTTTGTTTTAGTGTATTTGAGTGTGTTTTAGTGTATTTTAGTGTATCTTAGAACAATTTAGTGTGGTTTAGTGTATTTTGGTGTATTTTAGAGTATTTTAGTGTATTTTTATGTGTTTTAGAGTATTTTAAATTATTTTTGTGTACTTGAGTTTGTTTTAGTATATTTGAGAGTATTTTATTGTGTTTTAGAATATTTTATTGTATGTTAGAGTATTTTAGTGTATTTTAAAGTATTTTAGTATATTTTATTGTATTTTAGAGAATTTTAGTGTATTTTAGAGTATTGTAGTGTATTTTAGTTTATTTCAGTGTATCAGTGTGTTAGTGTGTTTTAAATTATATTAGTATATTTTGGATTATTTTAGTTTATTTTAGTGTGTTTTAGTGTGTGTTAGTGTATTTTATTGTATTTTTGATTATTTCAAAGTATTTTAGTGTATTTTAGAGTATTTGCGAGTATTTTAGAGTATTTTACTGTATTTTAGTGTGTTTTAGAGTATTTTAATGTATTTTAAAACATTTTAGTGTGTTTTAAAGTATTGTTTTAATGTATTATAGTGTATTTTAGTATCTTTTAGTGTAGTTTAGAGAATTTCAGTGTATTTTAGTGTATTTTAGTATATTATAGAGTATTTGAGTTTATTTTAGTGTATTTTAGAGTATTTTAGTGTATTTTAGTTTTTTGTTAATGTATTTATGAATATAAAAAACACTTACCAAATATGTGCACAACTTCATGACTAATAGGAAAATAACCACCAGGGTAGGAAACAATTACTCTACACAGTGCCCTATACAGAATGGAATACCACAGGGATCCTCTACTTCTGTAATATTATTCCTTATAGCATTCAACAAAATATATTCCTGTATCACATTGGACCGAAGCATTGGTCTCACCGCATACGCGGACGATCTCAACATTATTATAAGATCTGAAGAAAAAAATCCAGTTTTGAATCTTAACGGTCTTTTTGAAAAAATAAATCAATGGTGCAGATTTTCTGGAGCATCACTGTTGCAAACGAAATTTAAATACTTACACATATGTAGGTGAAAATAACCAAAGCAGACGAGCTAAAAATACTAGGTTTTTATATCAACAAAAGATACAACTGGAAAACCCATATATCTTATTTAACCTCCGCTTTATCTAATAGACTAAAAATAATCAAATGCCTATCTAGCTTCAAGCTTAACTGCAACTCTAAAACTTTAATGGATATTGTTAAAGCAATTTTATTTTCCAAAATTAACTACATGTTACCTATACATGGCTATGCAGCATGATCAGATCTAAAAAAATTGTAAGCTAAATGAATTCTGCGATATGCAGTGCACTTGGTGCTTTCAGAACTACACCAATAACAAATCTTCTATTCGAAACCAATATACTGCCACTAGCAGCTCAGAGAAACATTCTAACGGCCAATCTTTTCAAAAATGTCATATACGACAATTCCTCACCCTTAAAACAAATAATAAATAAACTTCTCAAATCAAAGAAAGTTCCCAAGACTCCGTGCACAATTTACCGAGCAATGCAAATATGGCTTTCATTAGACATACCTCTTAAGATAAACTTTTCAAATAAAATTAAGCACCCACCTTGGAAATGGAACGATAATATATGCAACATATCTATGACCAAATACCCACGAGATTTCACCAACCCACTCCAATTTAGGTCATTATTCAATGATATAAAAAACAAGTTTAACGCATACACATTTATTTATACGGATGGCTCAAAAACACATAACTCGACATCGATATGTGCTTGGATTCTCCGACATCCTTCTCTCGACATCCTTTAGCATTACTACAGAGAATCAAGTTATAAAGACTTCTCTTTTGCCTACGTTTAGCTCGGTATACTCAGCCGAACAAATCGCTATCTATAAAGCACTATTGAACATTTCAACTCAAGCAGCTTAATTTATAGTTTGTACAGACTGCCTATCATTAATAAAGTCCATCACAAATACCAGCAATAACAATACACTAAATACTCTAAAACAAACTAAAATATACCAAAATACACTATAACAAACTGAAATACACAAAAATACAATAAAACAAAGTAAAATACACTAAGGTACACTAAACCAAACCAAAATACACTAAAATACTCTAAAATACACTAAAAAACTCTAAAATACACTAAAATACGCTAAAATAAACTAAAATACACCAAACTACAATAATATACACTAAAATACACTAAAATAAACTAAAATACACTAAAATACAACAAAAAACACAAAAGAACACTAAAATACGCTAAAATACTCTAAAACAAACTAAGATACACTAAAATACACCAAAATACACTAAAAAACTCTAAAATACACTAAAATACACTAAACTAAACTAAAATACACCAAACTACAATAATATACACTAAAATACACTAAAATAAACTAAAATACACTAAAATACGCTAAAATAATCTAAAACAAACTAAAATACACTAAAATGCACCAAAATACACTATAACGAACTGAAATAAATACACTAAAATACATTAAAACAAAGAAAAATACACCAAAGTATACTAAAGTACACTAAAACAAACTAAAATACACTAAAATACCCTAAAATCCACTAAAGTACACGAATATACTCTAAAATACATTAAAATACTCTAAAGTAAACTAAAATACACCAAACTACACCAAACTACAATAAAATACACCAAAATACCCAAAAATACACTAAAATACGCTTAAATACACTAAAACACACCAAAATACATAAAAATACACTAAAATACGCTAAAAATACACTAAAATACTCTAAAATAATCCAAAATACACTAAAATTCACTAAAACAAACTTAAATACACTAAAATGCTCTAAAAAAACTGAAATAGACTAAAATACACTAAAGCAAACTAAAATATACTAAAACAAACTAAAATACACTAAAACAAACTGAAATACACTAAAATGAACTAAAACAAAGTAAAGTACACCAAAATACACTAAAACACGCTAAAATACGCCAAAGTACACTAAAGTACACTAAAATACTCTAAAACAAACTAAAATACACCAAAATACACTATAACAAACTGAAATACACTAAAATACACCAAAACAAAGTAAAATACACTTGGGTACACTAAAATACACTAAACCAAACCAAAATACACTAAAATACTCTAAAATACACTAAAATACACTAAAAAACCCTTAAATACACTAAAATACGCTAAAATAAACTAAAATTCACCAAACTACAATAATATACACTAAAATAAACTTAAATACACTAAAATACAACAAAATACACAAAAGTACACTAAAATACGCTAAAATATTTTAAAACAAACTAATATATACTAAAATACACCAAAATACACTATAACAAACTAAAATAAATTAAAACAAAGAAACATACACTAAAGTACACTAAAATACACTAAAACAAACTAAAATACACTAAAATACTCTAAAATACACTAAAATATACTAAAATATTCTAAAATACACTTAAATACACTAAAGTAAACTAAAATACACTAAAATAAACTAAAATACACAAAACAACACCAAACTACAATAAAATACACTAAAGTACACTAAAATAAACTAAAATACACTAAAATACACCAAAATACACAAAAATACACTAAAATACGCTAAAAATACACTAAAATACTCTTAATTAATCCAAAATACACTAAAATGCTCTAAAACAAACTGAAATACACAAAAATACACTAAAGCAAACTAAGATACACTAAAATACATTAAAATACATCAATATACACAAAAATATTCTAAAATACACTAAAATACACTAAAACAAACTAAAGTACACTGAAATGAACTAAAACAGAGTAAAGTACACTAAAATACACTAAAACACGCTAAAATACACCAAAATACCCTAAAATACGCTGAAATACACTAAACCAAACTGAAATACACTAAAATACTCTAAAATACACTAAAATACACCAAAATACACCAAAATACAATAAAACAAACTAAAATACACTAAAACACTCTAAAATACACCAAAATACATTAACATACACTAAAGTACACTAAAGCAAACTGAAATATACTAAAATACTCTAAAATACACTAAAATACACTAAAAAAACTCTAAAATACACTAAAATACTCTAAAATACACCAAACTACAATAATATACACTAAAATACAGTAAAATAAACTAAAATACATTATAATACGCTAAAATAATCTAAAACAAACTAAAATACACTAAAATATACCAAAATAGACTATAACGAACTGAAATACACTAAAATATATTAAAACAAAGAAAAATACACCAAAGTACACTAAAACAAACTAAAATAACTAAAATACTCTAAAATACACTAAAACACACTAATATACTCTTGTAAATTTAAATACGCCCACAGCGTTCAATGGTTGAGAGCAGACTGCCCATCATATATTTATTTTGTACATTCAAAGCTTAGAAGTATATTACAATTAGGCTTATCATGTAATTACATTATAATTAGTAAAGGGTTGCCTTACACCTCCCTTTTATTAAAAAAGAAAGAAGTAAACAAGGGGTACCAGACTTGTTTAATTCTTGCTTTTCATAAGCTTAAAACTACTTTAATTTTTTAATTATTTTGGTGAATATATACGTTTGTAAATTATTTAAATTTGCAGAAGCGTTTACAATTTTGTTTTTTAGAATTATTTCAATCATTTTGTTTTGGTTTTTTAGAACTGATTTAATTATTATTTTACAATTTGAGTTATCCTTCCTCTTTTTTTTTTTATAACTACAATTAATTAAAACTTTTTAACAATTTGGTAAATAACTGAATGTGTAAAATTACTTACTCCTTGTTAAGCTTTTCGAATTCTATTTTTGTGAATTTTCCTTTTTTTTTTTGTTTTTTTATCATACACTATCACGTTACAACCATCAATGCTTTTAACAACATACGGCCCATCGTAGATGCTTTTATGTTTATCGTAAGGTTGTTTTTGCATTAATACACTATCGTTTATTTCTAAAATCAAAGGATTTGCCTGTTTATCATAGAACTCCTTATTCCGAAGTTTATGTTTTTCAATTAGACTTTTTGCTAAATTGTGTGTTTTCTGTAAACGGTATTTAACTTCCTTACTGTAATTTTCAATATTGTAAATTGGATCTATCATTCCTGATACGACTTCTGAATGTATCTTTACATCCTTACCAAAAACTAACTCATATGGGCTAAATTTATTATTAAAAACTGTATTCGAAGTAGTATTGTGAAAGAATGTAAAATATTTAAGATATGTGTCTCACTCAGAAATATTTTCATCTATGTACGCTCTAAGGTATTCGTTGAAAACTCTATGGTTTCGCTCAACCGTGCCCAATGTTTCGTGGTGATACGCTGTGGAAAAATTTAATTTAATGCGTAAAAGCTTACAAATTTAGCTAAACACTTCGTTTTTAAACTCTGTGCCTAAATCTGATTTTATTGAGCTGACAGGACCGTAAATTAAAATGAAGTTTTCAAAAATTGCACGAGCACATGTAACTGCGCTTTTATCTGGGATGGGAATCGTTACAAGATAATTTGAAAAATCACACATTACGGTTAAGGCATATTTATTACCAAACTCTGATTCTGGCAGTGGACCTAATGTGTCCAAAACGATAATGTCGAATGGTTTCATAGGAGTAGGTGTTAAAACGAGTTTTTCTTTATATCCGGGTTTTACTTTGTTTACGTTACATTTTTTACAATTTTTAACAAAAATTGCAATGTCTTTGGTCATGCTTTTCCAATAGTATTTGGTTTTCAGTTTTGTATATAATTTCTTTCGTCCACAATGGCCTCCCAAGAGCGGATCATTGTGATAGGCGTTCATAAGTTTCTCTTTTTAATTTTTATCTTTTACTAATGTTATTGGATCGGATAATATTATTTCCAAATTTGTTAATATTTTTATGGCTTGGTTTTTTAAATTTTGTATTGTACAAACTGTGAAAAATATATCGTTTTTCTGCTTCTAATTGAGGAATATTATTCCTTTTCAAGCCTCAAAAGCATATCATCTAAACTCAATGTTTTGTTATCAATCAAAATATTCACGTAATGTACTATGTTAAATTTCTAATAAATGTTAACACAAAATTTAATAAATTTATCTGTTTTGAATAAGATTTCAGTTTTGATTTTTGGAATATTTTTATTAGTCTCTCCAGAAAATTTGTCGTATATTGGTAATTTGTCTACGCTATGTGATTTTAATGATGTACTAACATTCATTGGTCTCCGATTAAGTTGCCTTGACATTGCTCGAGTTGTCATAGCAAGGATTTCCTTATTAGCGTTTTTCAATTCGTCAATTGAAATGCGCGAAAGTGCATCTTCGACCACATTGTTTGGTCCTTTTATATACTCTACTGAAAAGTTGTACTCTGATAGCTCTAATCTTATTTTGGTTAATTTTGAAGACGGATCCTTTATACTAAATAGGTATACTAATGGTCTATGATCTGATCTGATAGTAAATTCAGTACCAAAAACATACGGTCTAAATTGTGTAATTGCAAAATGTATTGCTAAAAGTTCCTGTTCAATTGTAGGTTTTTTTTGCTCTGCAGCATTGCATGATTTTGATGCGAAATATATTGGTAAGTCGTTCCCGTCAAAATCTTGACTCAAAACTGCACCACATCCAATTTTAGATGCGTCTACTGTTATTAAAAACTTTTTGGTAAAATCTGGGTATTGCAATACTTTTGGAGACATTAAACTTGATTTTAGGTCTGTAAAAGATTTTTGACATTTGTCATCCTAATTAAAGCTAACTGCTTTCCTAGTTATATAATTTAATGGTGCTGCTAGTGAAGCAAAATGTTTAATAAAGCGTTTATAATAATTAGCAAACGCTACAAATCTTTTTACAGCATCTTTTGAGTCTGGTATTGGGTAATTTCTGATAACTTCTATTTTCGAATCATCTGGTAAGAGACCCTTTGAAGTGCATTTATGACCAAGAAATGTCACTTCAGATCTAAAGAAATTACATTTGTACGAATTAAGTTTTAAATTAAATTTTCTAAATATATCAAAAACAATTGACAAATTCTGTAAATGATGCTGCTTACTACAACCGATAACAATAATATCGTCCACGTACAAAAATGCTTGGTTAGGTGGAAGACCTGAAAAAGCTATAGCCATCATACGAGAAAAAGAATTTGGTGCAATGTTTAATCCAAAAGGTAAAACTTTTTATCTAAATGAACCACGATCTGTACTAAAAGATGTTATATCCCTTGAATCTGGGTGCAGAGGTATTTGGTGAAAACCAGAAAATCAATCTAAAATCGAAAAATATTTAGCTCTTCCAAGATTATCTAAAATATCGTCGATGCGCGGGAGTGGAAACTTATCTGCGATTAACTTTTTATTAACCGCTCTAAAATCGAAACACATTCTGAAAGATTTCTGACCATCGACGCCCTTTTTCGATACTAGAATTAATGGACTGTTATAGTTTGACTGACTTGGTTCAATTAAATCATTTTGCATTAAATTTTGAACTTGTTTATCGATTTCGGTTTTCTGTGAATATAGAAGACGATAATTTTTAATATAGACTGGCGAGACATCAATCAATCTGAGTTTGTGCTCATAAAAATTGTTAATTGTCATTGGATCCTCTTTCAATGCGAATATATCTGCATACTGTTCGCATAAAGGCAATAAATAATTTTTTACATCCTGTGGCATTTGATTTACTAGCAAAGACTTTAATTTTGTAATGCGTTCATTACTTGATTTAACTTTGTTAATGGAGTAAACAGAAAAGTTTTTAAGGTTTTCGAATCTAATATTGTAATTTTGAATGCATTTAAATTCATCAGTAGTGTTTACTACACGCAGAATTGGTGTATTTGAATCTACAATGCATTTACCAATAAAAACACCATTACAGACTTCTTGAGCATCTATAAAAATCGGTTCTGTAATGTTTTTCAATTTAAAAATTCTAAATACTTCACAACGAGGTGGAATAATACAATTTTTATTATTAGTTCCGTTTATGATAGGTATAATTAGTTTTCTACTACCATACCAAAATGAAATTGACATAGTTTCATAATTAATTTTGCATTTGTTCGCTTTCAAAAAGTCTTTACCAAGTATTTCTTCTGACGGAATATTAAAATTATCCTCTACAACATAAAAGACTTGGGAAATTAAAAAATTTTGGATAATGAGGTCCATTTGAACTGTTCCTAACGTTACAATCGAATTAGTGGTTATGCCTGTTATGCTTATAATATCGTTTTTATTAAAATTAATATTGGGTTGTAAACAAGAAATTTTTATCAAAGATATATCAGCTTGCGAATCGACTAAAAAATTACAGGTATTGTTCGTAACTGAACAGTTCAAATTGACAAAGTCTGTATAATTTAGATTCAAAGTATAGACAGAATTTCCGTGTTTATGCTGAGATTTTGGGGTCAATTTTGATTGTCGTCCCCCAACATTTCGAGCTGAGGGACCTCTGAGTTTAAAGTCAGAGTCCGAGCATTTCGGTAATTAAATTTGCTTCTATTTTGATTATTGCTGTTATTTCTGAACTGATTTGAGCCATAATTTGAATTAGAATAATTTTTGCTTTGGTTATTATTGTAATTATTATTTGAAAAACTTCGTGAATATTAATTACGGTTAAAGTTGGAATGCTGAAAGTTATTGCCACGATGAAAATTGTTGTAGCGATTATTGTAGTTATTACTATACTGATTGTTATAGCGTCTATTTTGCGAAGAATTTCCACGTGATTGGAATGAAAGTACCTGATTTTCCCTTATCTCATTTTTCTGTTCAACAATAAGCTTAGAAACAACATCTTTTGGGTCAGTGAACGCTGTTGAGGCAAGAATTGATTTTACTAAATCTGATTTGGTATTAAGTCTGCAAACGCTCACAGTTTGCTCGACTGCCATTTCATGAGCTTTATTTCTAGTTATGCCCTCAACAACAAGAGATCTTTCAAGCGCATCTGCAAGCTCTTCACTTTGCTTTGCAAAATCTGCATAATTATCATTTTTGATTTGCAATGCCGCAATTTTCCCAGCAACTACTTTCGAATTATCAGGTTTGATTTTATTTCTTAAAGCAGTTTTTGTTTCAGAGATTGAAGCTACATTTTCCGGTAACGATTCTCGAGCTTTCCCTTCTAGCTTTGATTTAACAAAAGAAATTAAAGTTTTAGATAATTTTGTATCTGTTAAATCTTCTATCAACTCAATATTATCAAGAAATTACTCTAAAGCAAGTGGGTTTCCGTTATAATTTTCCCGAATTATATTGGCACACATGCTTATAAAAGCTTTCTTTTCATCTACCGTAGCTGCCATTTTCAACTTTAAACTAAATTCTATTTCCTCGTTTTTTTCGAAACTGCTATTTCCCCACTCAGGGTTACTTTCTTCTAAAATATTTTCCTCTAATTTGCCTACTTTCCGATTTAATGCACTGTTATCTTCTGAATCCGATGAACTTTCTGTCAAAAATTCCCTATCAATTAACTCAAACAGCCTTATGTTTTCCGGTACCCTTATCTTGCAATTGAGTTTGCCAAAGCATTTCACTAACAGTTCACGACAGTGTTTTAATTTGGGAAAAATTTGTGTTTCCGCGGCAACTGATAAATTAGATGAATTTGTCTTCATATACTGTAAAATTGAATTGTAACCCTCGATCAATATTTCAATATATTCATTGATTTTAGTTGTCTTGGTTGAAACTGGCCGATTTTGTAAAATCCTCTTTTTAATTTTACAAAATTGATCAACTAGAGCGACAAATTTGTCGGTATCAAATTCGGACATGTGTTAAATTAATTTAAGATGGTTTTAGTTACTTCGGTTTTGTTCTGATTTACATTACTTTTCTTTCAGTATTTATAAAATGTTTAATTTTCTTTGTATTTCATTCTACAGTGTTTTGCATGAGTTGTAATAGAAATAGATATTAATTAGCTTTTAAGTTAACATAGTTAATAATATTAACTTAAGTCTAAAGCTAGATATGTAAAATTAATAATTAGGAGTAGAATAGTAGTAATTATATAATACATAGTTATTTTATTTTTAGAGATATATACTAAAAATAACTCCTAAGAAATATGGTTTTATTAAATTGTAAAATAAATTGTAATGTTACGCAAGAATTTATACATCTGTTATCATTACTGTATGTGAAATGTGCAAAATTTTAGAGTACAATGTATAAATATATTATGTAATATAATACAGTATATAATATATAGTCATGTGTTACTTATGTCTCCATACTGTTCAATTTTTCCCCTCTTCTATAGGCTAATGTATGTTATTTTCATCGTCTTTTATAATATATCCTCTATTTTCTCCTTTTTCCCCTCGTTTTGCTGCATTCATTTCCTTATGTTGATTATTTTAGCACTGCTTCACTATTATAAAATTCATTATATCTTTTGTTTTTATTTTTAATAAAAAATAATTTATTTTTGTGTTTTTGTTTAATATTGCTTTGTACATATATAAAAAAAAAAAAAAAAAAACTTTTTTGTATTTGTCCGTTCCTTTCCAAGTTACAAAACTTTTCAAGGTCTTTCAATTTCTTTTGTGTTTTTTTCCCAATTGTCTGTGTTTTGTTTAAACCGTGAAACTGAACTTGAAGAAAAGTTTTTATTCCTAATAAAAAACAGTTTTTTTTGTTTTTTTTTGTAAATGATTTCATGTACTGCCTTCTTTTTTCCCCACACATAGTTTATCATTGTTCCTCCCTTTTTAAAAAGGTAACATACTCCAGTTTTAATTTTAATAAATAGTTGCTTGTTAAAAACTGTCTCATTTCTTGTAATTTTTAAGTTTTTTTTGTATTCGATTTTATAATTTGTAACAAAAGCACTTTTTTGTCGTTGAATTTTTGTTTTTTTTTTTGTTTTTGTTGGAGCAAAAGTTTTTAACTTAGTTTAATTGAATTTCATTATACTTTCCATTTCTATAATTGTGAAATTACCCGTTTGTTTGTTTATTTCTGTTCTTAGCCGGTTTAATTTTTGCTTAATTCACATTTAATTTACTTTTTTCTTATTTGAATTTTTAATAATTTTTTGTTTTTTTTTTCTTCTTTTTTTGTTTTTGCTTATTTTGTTTTGTTATTTTTATTATTTTTTGTTTTTTTGTTTGTTTTTTGTCTTCTCTTAAATTTTTATAGTTATGTTAGGCACTGTTATTCCTTAAATATTAGTTTTCTAAAAACCTTATTAATTTGTTTCATTTGTTATTAATTCTTTATATATTTATGTTCTGTTCATTTATTCCTAAATTTAAGTATTGCTTATTTTCTACAGGGTTCAATTTGTTTTTAATGAGGTTGACATTCTTAACATCTAATTTAGGTAAACAGTTTTGTTTTTTTTTTCTCGAGCACCTGTCACGGTCGCCATGTAAATTTAAATACGCACCACAGCGTTCAATGGTTGAGAGCAGACTGCCCATCATATATTTATTTTGTACATTCAAAGCTTAGAAGTAGATTACAATTAGGCTTATCATGTAATTACATTATAATTAGTAAAGGGTTGCCTTACACTCTAAAATACACAAAAGTAAACTAAAATACACTAAAATACACTTAAATACATTAAAGTAAACTAAAATACACTAAAATAAACTAAAATACACTTAAATACACTAAAATACACAAAACTGCACGAAACTACAATAAAATACACTAAAAGTACACTAAAATAAACTAAAATACACTAAAATACACCAAAATACACAAAAATACACTAAAATACGCTAAAAATACACTAAAATACTCTAAATTAATCCAAAATACACTAAAATTCTCTAAAAAAAAATTGAAATACACTAAAATACACTAAAGCAAACTAAAATACACTAAAGCAAACTAAAATACACTAAAATACATTAAAATACATCAAAATACACAAAAATATTCTAAAATACACCAAAATAAACTGAAGTACACTGAAATGAACTAAAACAAAGTAGAGTACACTAAAATACACTAAAATACGCTAAAATAAACCAAAATACACTAAAATACGCTGAAATACACTAAACCAAACTGAAATACACTAAAATACTCTATACTACACTAAAATACACCAAAATACACTAAAACAAACTAAAATACACTAAAACACTCTAAAATACACCAAAATATGTTAACATACACTAAAGTACACTAAAACAAACTGAAATATACTAAAATACTCTAAAATACACTAAAATACACTAAAAAACTCTAAAATACACTAAAATACTCTAAAATACACCAAACTACAACAATTAACACTTAATACACTAAAATAAACTAAAATACACTAAAATACGCTAAAATAATCTAAAACAAACTAAACTACACTAAAATACACCAAAATACACTATAACGAACTGAAATACACTAAAATACATTAAAACAAAGAAAAATACACCAAAGTACACTAAAGTACACTAAAACAAACTAAAATACACTAAAATACTCTAAAATACACTAAAACACACTAATATACTCTAAAATACACTAAAATACACTAAAGTAAACTAAAATACTCTAAAATACACTTAAATACACTAAAGTTAACTAAAATACACTAAAATAAACTAAAATACACTAAAATACACAAAACTACACGAAACTACAATAAAATACACTAAAGTACACTAAAATAAACTAAGATACACTAAAATACACAAAAATACACCAAAATACACAAAAATACACTAAAATACGCTAAAAATACACTAAAATACTCTAAATTAATCCAAAATACACTAAAACAAATACACTAATACAAAATGCTTTAAAACAAACTGAAATACACTAAAGTACACTAAAGCAAACTAAAATACACTAAAATACACTAAAATACCTCAAAATACACAAAAATATTCTAAAATACACTAAAATACATTAAAACGAACTGAAGTACACTGAAAAGAACTAAAACAAAGTAAAGTACACTAAAATACACTAAAACACGATAAAATACAGCAAAATACACTAAAATACGCTGAAATACACTAAACCAAACTGAAATACACTAAAATACTCTAAAATACACTAAAATACACCCAAATACACAAAAACAAACTAAAATACACTAAAACACTCTCAACTACACCAAAATACATTAACATACACTAAAGTACACTAAAAAAAACTGAAATATACTAAAATACTCTTAAATACACTAAAATACACTAAAAAACTCTAAAATACACTAAAATACTCTTAAATACACCAAACTACAATAATATACACTAAAATACACCAAAATAACCTAAAATACACTAAAATACGCTAAAATAATCTAAAACAAACTAAAATACACTATAACGAACTGAAATACACTAAAATACATTAAAACAAAGAAAAATACACCAAAGTACACTAAAGTACACTCAAACAAACTAAAATACACTAAAATACTCTAAAATACACTAAAACACACTAATATACTCTAAAATACACTAAACTACACTAAAGTAAACTAAAATACACCAAAATACACCAAACTACACCAAACTACAATAAAATACACCAAAGTGCACTGAAATACACTAAAATAGACTAAAACAAAGTAAAATACACTAAGGTACACTAAAGCAAACTAAAATACACTAAAATACTCTACAATACACTAAAATACACTAAGAAACTCTAAAATACACTAAAATAAACTAAAATACACCAAACTACAATAATATACACTGAAATACACCAAAATACACTAAAATACGCTAAAAATACACTAAAACAAACTAAAATACACTATAATTTCTAAAATAACCCAAAATACACTAAAATTCACTAAAACAAACTTAAATACACTAAAATACTCTAAAATACACTAAAATACACTAAAAAACTCTAAAATACACTAAAATACACTAAAAAACTCTAAAACAAACTAAAATACACTAAAATACACCAAAATACACTATAATGAACTGAAATACACTAAAATACATTAAAACAAAGAAAAATACACCAAAGTACACTAAAGTACACTAAAACAAACTAAAATACACTAAAATACCCTAAAATACACTAAAAAACACGAATATACCCAAAAATACACTTAAAAACACTAAAGTAAACTAAAATACACCAAAATACAACAAACTACACCAAACTACAATAAAATACACCAAAATACACAAAAATACACTGAAATACGCTAAAATACGCTAAAAAACACCAAAATACATAAAAATACACTAAAATGTGCTACAAATACACTAAAACAAAGTAAAATACACTAAAATATTCTGAAATAATCCAAAATACACTAAAATTCACTAAAACAAACTTAAATACACTAAAATGCTTTAAAACAAACTGAAATACACTAAAATACACTAAAGCAAACTAAAATACACTAAAGCAAACTAAAATACACTAAAATACATCAAAATACACAAAAATATTCTAAAATACACTAAAATACATTAAAACAAACTGAAGTACACTGAAAAGAACTAAAACAAAGTAAAGTACACTAAAATACACTAAAACACGCTAAAATACACCAAAATACACTAAAATACGCTGAAATACACTAAACCAAACTGAAATACACTAAAATACTCTAAAATACACTAAAATACACCCAAATACACTAAAACAAACTAAAATACACTAAAACACTCTAAACTACACCAAAATACATTAACATACACTAAAGTACACTAAAAAAAACTGAAATATACTAAAATACTTTTAAATACACTAAAATACACTAAAAAACTCTAAAATACACTAAAATACTCTTAAATACACCAAACTACAATAATATACACTAAAATACACTAAAATAAACTAAAATACTCTAAAATACGCTAAAATAATCTAAAACAAACTAAAATACACTAAAATACACTATAACGAACTGAAATACCCTAAATACATTAAAACAAAGAAAAATACACCAAAGTACACTAAAGTACACTAAAACAAACTAAAATACATTAAAATACTCTAAAATACACTAAAACACACTAATATACTCTAAAATACACTAAACTACACTAAAGTAAACTAAAATACACCAAAATACACCAAACTACAATAAAATACACCAACGTGCACTGAAATACACTAAAATAGACTAAAACAAAGTAAAATACACTAAGGTACACTAAAATACACTAAAATACTCTACAATACACTAAAATACACTAAGAAACTCTAAAATACACTAAAATACACTAAAATAAACTAAAATACACCAAACTACAATAATATACACTGAAATACACCAAAATACACCAAAATACACTAAAATACGCTAAAAATACACTAAAACAAACTAAAATACACTATAATTTCTAAAATAATCCAAAATACACTAAAATTCACTAAAACAAACTTAAATACACTAAAATACACTAAAACAAACTAAAATACACTAAAATACTCTAAAATACACTAAAATACACCAAACTACAATAATATACACTAAAATACCAAAATACACCAAAATACGCTAAAATATACTAAAACAAACTAAAATACACTAAAATACACCAAAATACACTATAATGAACTGAAATACACTAAAATACATTAAAACAACGAAAAATACACCAAAGTACACTAAAGTACACTAAAACAAACTAAAATACACTAAAATACCCTAAAATACACTAAAATACTCTAAAATACACTAAAGTAAACTAAAATACACCAAAATACACCAAACTACAATAAAATACACCAAAATACACAAAAATACACTGAAATACGCTAAAATACACTAAAATACACCAAAATACATAAAAATACACTAAAATATGCTACAAATACACTAAAACAAACTAAAATACACTAAAATATTCTGAAATAATCCAAAATAATCCAAATACACTAAAACAAAATTAATTACACTAAAATGCTCTAAAACAAACTGAAATACACTAAAATACATTAAAGCAAACTAAAATACACTAAAATACCATAAAATACACTAAAACAAACTAAAATACACTAAAACAATCTGAAATACACTAAAATGAACTAAAACAAAGTAAAGTACACTAAAACACGCTAAAATACACCAAAGTACACTAAAGTAACTAAAATACTCTAAAACAAACTAAAATACACCAAAATACACTATAACAAACTGAAATACACTAAAACAAAGTAAAATACATAAAGGTACGCTAAAATACACTAAACCAAACCAAAATACACTAAAATACTCTAAAACACAAAAATACACTAAAAAACTCTAAAATACACTAAAATACGCTAAATTAAACTAAAATACACCAAACTACCATAATATACACTAATATACACTAAAATACACTAAAATACACTAAATTACAACAAAATACACAAAAGAACACTAAAATACGCTAAAATACTCTAAAACAAACTAAAATACACTAAAATACACCAAAATACACTAAAAAAAACTAAAATACACTAAAATAAACTGAAATAAACTAAAATACACCAAACTACAATAATATACACTAAAATACTTTAAAATACACTAAAATACGCTAAAATAATCTAAAACAAACTAAAATACACTAAAATACACAAAAATACACTATAACGAAAAATACACCAAAGTACACTAAAGTAAATAAAATACACCAAAATACACAAAAATACACTAAAATACGCTAAAATGTACTAATATAAACCAAAATACATAAAAATAGACTTAAATACGCTAAAAATACACTAAAACAAACTAAAATACACTAAAGTACTCTAACAAAATCCAAAATACACTAAAATTCACTAAAACAAACTTAAATACACTAAAATGCTCTAAAACAAACTGAAATACACTAAAATACACTAAAGCAAAGTAAAATACACTAAGGTACACTAAAATACACTGAACCAAACCAAAATTCACTAAAATTCTCTAAAATACACTAAAATACGCTAAAAAACTCTAAAATACACTAAAATACGCTAAAATAAACTAAAATACAGCAAACTACAATAATATACACAAAAATACACTAAAACAAACTAAAATACACTAAAATACCCAAAATACACCAAAATACACTAAAATACACTAAAGTACACTAAAACAAACTGAAATATACTAAAATACTCTAAAATACACTAAAATACACCAAAATGCATTAAAATACGCTAAAATACACTGAAACAAACTAACATATACTAAATGTTATAATTGCATATAAGTACACACTGGCAACCCCGGACACTTAGTTGCTCGTGGGTTGTAAACTTCACTCGCGTTTTTCTGGTAAGAGGGTTTTTTCTCGACATTGAACTCTATCTTTTGTTTTGGATAACACGCGTGTAACTTTCATTCTGAATGTAATTAATTAGTAATAAGTTATGTAATAAAGAATATCGAATTCAACCTAAAAGTCGTGCATTAATTTCAATACGGACAACAAGCAGGTATAGTCCACGATACAACAGTTTTGCGACAAGGATCAAGCAGAATATTATTGAAACAAAATGGATACCGAACAGTTCACAAAGTTTATGAAAGTGCAACAACAGCTAACGGAGCAATTATCAAAGTTGTCAATTGGGGCGTCTACTTCAACTCCTGTACAAAACAGTAACAGCATTAATACTATGCTCGTCCCCAATTTCGACAATTTCGATACGGCAAAAGAATCATACTGAAATTACATACAACGTTTTACAAATTACATTAACATGAAGGGAATTGATGCTAACAAAGCATATTGTGCAAAGCTCCTTCTGAACTCTATTGGAGCCAAACATTTTAATAAGGTTACGGCACTGGCCGCACCAAAATTAGCAACAGAGCTGCAATATGATGAATTATTACAGCTACTAGGAGATTATTTAGCGCCGAAAAGGAATGTGCTAGTGGCGCAGCACAAATTTCTTTCAAAATACCAAAACGAAGGGCAGTCTGTGGCAGATTTTGTTGCAGTTCTTCGAACAGACATCAACGAGTGTGAATTTGAATCTGAATGTGAATGCGGGAAGTCCATCGCCAATGTGTTTTTAAGGGCACAATTCATACGGGGCGTGAATGATAGTAGCATTCGTGAACAACTGCTTCAATCAGGGCCACAAAAGTTTGAAGAAATTGTGTCGAAGGTTTTGACTCTTGAGGCCGCAAGAACTGATGCAAAAGAGCTGTCCCAGGCCAGAACAGGTGTTACGGATACAACAATTAATAAAATTTTTAACAAGAAGAAACTGGGTAATCGTTCTAAATAACAGGGCAGAGCTATAATAAACTACGAACAACTGGGCATTGAAGGGTTGTGTTTACGTTGCGGCAGGAGCGATCATTTTGCGCGAGAATGTCGCTCTAAGGCAAAGTTAAAGTGCAGTTTGTGTAAAAAGCACGGCCATGTAGCAAGGGTCTGCATTGCTTCTCTTTTGGCAAATAGTCCTAAAGCCGGACCTAAAAATAAACCCAGTACGCGGGTAAATTCAACTAAGTAAGTGAGTTGTAAAAATTCTGACTAAGGGATTTATAAAATTGTTGATGTTTACAACCGTAATTATGTGAATACAAATTCTGAACGCTATTATGCAAACATTTTGGTGGAAGGCAAAAGCGTGAAATTCGAAGTTGATTCTGGCTCCGGATATTCATTTTTACCAAGTGTTTGTGTATGGCAATAGTAGATTCCAATTCAAGCGCATTAACTTGAATCGGTACTATTTTGTTTTGCCTAAATTTCCTTCAAGCACTTGGAACTGGCTTCATGATGTTTATGGTCGAGTCAATTATTGAAGACTGATTTTTTAAGAGGTTAAGTAGATGCGCTTCATTTTCTTTGACTTGTGAAATTGTAAGGTCTATGTCCTTGGCGTATTCGGAATCTAAGACACCAAACAGTGAGTGTGCGATATTCCCCACTAGATCTATCGCTGCTCTCTTCTGCCTCCGTCCAGAAATCAGCGTGCTGTCCATAGTCAATTCTGCATCAGTGTACTCAAAGTATTTAACCAAATTTTTGCATGTCGCCTGATCCTGCATTTCTTTACATAAATAGTTAAGTGTTTTTGTACCTTGTGAGAAAATTATTGATTCGGACCAGAATTCTGTTAAGTTGTAATAGACCAAGAGTTGCCATTCTGCAGATGATACAGCTGCTGATCCCATCCCTTCGAAATGTATACCTAATCGCTTTCCAAAGTGCTTATTGTGTACTTGCGTTCCCAATACAAGTGGTAATACGATAAGAGCCATCATGACTGTGAATACGTTGTGATTGATAGATGTACGTCTTTTCTTTTTCGGGGTTTCATTGTCAACATTTTGATTTGGATTGAGACCTTCGGAGTTCTCTTGGCATGAGGTCGCACCTTTCTCCTTGTTTTTGACTGCTATTGATTCAAAAGATTCTTCTTCATTTTCTTGCAACAATGGAGCTAATCTGTGAATAGGCCGCTTGAATACTCCCGTTGCTGTTTTTACTTCGACCACTCTAACAACACCGTCGTCACCTGTGAACACGTTGATGACTCTACCCAGGGGCCACTTCATAGTAGGTAAGTTATCTTCTTTGATGATAACCATATCTCCTATTTTTAAATTGTTGGACTTGTATTTCCATTTGTAACGTTGTTGTAGTTCATTTAGGTATTCTGTAGACTATCTCCTCCAGAATTGATGTTTTATGTGTGAGACCAATTCCCAATGAGAGATGCAAGATGTCTTTAGAGCCTCTGCTCTACTGTCTACTTGTGAAGTCAGCGCCTCCCCGATGAGAAAATGACCAGGTGTCAATGCTTCAAGACTGTCTGGGTCGTTCGAGAGTGGTGTAAGTGGACGCGAGTTCAAAATTGCTTCAACCTCTGTAACTACTGTTTCCAGTTCTTCATGGGTTAGTGATTCAGTTGATACACTGCGTGTCAACAGATGTTTTGCAGACTTAACTGCAGCCTCCCATAAACCCCCGAAATGAGGTGCTCTTGGTGGTATGAAGCGAAAATGTATTCCCCTAGAACTGGACGCAGCAGTGATTTCTTCCTGTGCCTTGTCTGAATAAACAGTTTCATATAATTCCGCTAAGTTATTTTTGGCTCCGACGAAATTTGTAGCATTGTCACAAAATATATTCTGACAATGGCCACGACGAGCAATAAATCGCTTAAGAGCTCCTATGAACGCGTCCGTTGATAAGTCGGTTACAAGCTCTAGATGAACTGCCTTTGTTGCAAAACAGCAAAACACTGCTATGTAAACCTTGGTAGGTTTTTTACCCCTGACCTTGTAGTGTACCCAAAACGGACCACAATAATCTACACCGGAATTTATAAATGGTCTAGCAGGAACTACTCTTTGCTCCGGTAAATTGCCCATTACCTGCAGATATAGTTGTGGTCTCGCTCTAGTGCACTTAACGCATTTTTGGGTAACTGAGCGTGCTGTTACCTTTCCTTTTATTGGCCAAAATTTTTGTCTAATTATGCTTAGAAGTGCTTGAGGTCCACAGTGTTTGAATTCATTATGAGTCTGTATAAACAATAGTTTTACCAAAGGATCATTATATGGCAATATTATTGGGTGCTTTGCATCTGGGTGTAGGTTCGAATGTTTTAAACGTCCTCCTACGCGGATGATACCTCCTTCATCTAAAAATGGTGTTAGACTGCTTATCGGGCGGCGGTTATTAATTCCTTTGTCTTCTTTCAGTTGTTTTATTTCTGCTGCGAATTCAGATACTTGTATAGCCTTTACGATAAGAAGAAGTGCCTCATCTAGCTCTTTAGGAGTGAGGGCTAAATACCTTGGTCGATGCACGTTTGTCACCTTAGAGTTTCTTGTAAATCTAAGTACATATGCCAACGTCCTTTGCAAAGTTTTAAACGAATTTTTGTGCTGGATTTTATATATGAACTCGGTATCAGCTACCACTGCTGCTATACTAACAGCCTTTTTCATCTCTAGGTTATTGAGAACAGAGAGTTGAGGTAAGCATTTTGGCGGCCACAGCTCTTCCTTTCCATGCAGAAATATTGGCCCATGAAACCATAACCCACATGTAGTCATATCTGTTGGTTGAAGTCCGCGGAATAGTAGGTCTGCAGGATTATCCTTTGATTGCACATGTCTCCATTGTTCCGGCAAAGTTAAAGATTGGATGGTTGATATTCTGTTAGCCACAAATGTTTTATATGATGTGGATTGAGACCTTATCCAGGATAGCACAATTTCAGAGTCGGACCATAGAAACATAGGTTGATGTTGAAGCTTTAAGTCAACCCTTACTCTATAAGCCAGCTGGGCTGCGGTAACTGCGGCACATAGTTCTAGTCGAGGAAGCGTTTGTTGTTTCAAGGGAGCCACTCTTGATTTTGCACAGAGCAATCGTACTGCCATCCGTCCGTCCTTTGTTGTTGAACGAATATACGCTGCAGCACCAAACGCCTTTTCAGATGCATCTGCAAATACGTGTAGTTCCGTTTTTTCTGCAATTTCATTATAGAATATATGTCGCGTTATTTTGAAATTGTTAAGGCCTTCTAAGTCGGTTCGAAAACGTTCCCAAGTATCCTGTAGGTTCCGAGGTAATGGTTCATCCCAATCGAGTGTCTGCAACCACAGTTGCTGAATAAATATCTTAGCCTTCACCACCACAGGAGCAAGAAGACCAAGAGGATCGAATATTTTTGCGAGCTCAGATGTAACGGATCGTTTTGACACCACTGGAAAGAGACTGGTTTTTACCTTAATGCAAAAATGATCGGTTTGGGGCATCCAATATAATCCCAATGTTTTTATTGTTTTCCCAACAGTATCATTGAAATCCAAATCTACTTCCCGATCACTATGAGGTATGTCATTCAATAATTTTGGACTATTTGAACACCATTTTTTCAGATTAAAACCATGCTTTGACAAAATAGTTATTAGTTCTTTCTGAGTTTCAACTGCCATATTGAGATTATCTGAACCACCAAGACCGTCATCCATGTAAAAGTTTTCCTTCAGCATTTGAGATCCAAGCGGGTAGCGAGCCATGTTTTCTTCTGCAATTCGTTGTAAGCATTTTGTAGCCAAGTATGGAGCTGCTCGTGTACCATACGTAACTGTGTTGAGCTTGTAGTAATTAATTGGTAATGATGGATTTTCTCTCCATATGATTAGCTGGTATTGATGGTTGTCTGGACTAATAAGTATCTGTCTATACATTTTATAGTCGTTTTTAGTAAGCATATCGTGTTTTATTATTAACGGCTTCTTTCAAGTTCCAAGTGCTTGAAGGAAATTTAGGCAAAACAAAATAGTACCGATTCAAGTTAATGCGCTTGAATTGGAATCTACTATTGCC
The DNA here is from genome assembly GCA_030448955.1 of Trichopoda pennipes. Lineage (NCBI taxonomy): Eukaryota > Metazoa > Arthropoda > Insecta > Diptera > Tachinidae > Trichopoda > Trichopoda pennipes. Next base: position 607,779 of record JASKUP010000090.1, read on the forward strand.
ATACACAAACATTTGGTGACCCCTAGATTTTTTCGATATTGGAGTTTCCCCCCACCAGTGGTAAGGAACTCCAAATATCCAAAAAAAAAAACAACGCATCCTTCTGATCCTGGAGACGCAAGAAGGTTCACACAGCGGCATCCACCAAAAACAAACAATTTGGTTACTCCTAATTTCATAATTGTGAAAAAGTTTCCCCCACCAGCGGTAAGGGACTTGAAAATATTGTGAAAAATACGCATCCAGTCGTCAGGACAACAGTCCATAAACCACAACACAAACGTGTGAACATCAGTTCACAAAGGGAGTTGAAAATATTGTGAAAAATACGCATCCAGTCGTCAGGACAACAGTCCATAAAGCACAACACAAACGTGTGAACATCAGTTCACAAACTTTAATGTACATCTTTGATAGGTAGAACTTGGATACGGCGTCTAGGCGAGTTAGATGAAAGGAATGGACAATGGACAGTAAAAAATTCTGTAACTTGTTCATTTCAAATCGAGGACTTAAAGTCTGAATTTGCTTCTGTTTTCGAGCAGAAAATTGGGTGTCTTCCTAACTATAAGGTTTCCTTACAACTACGCGACAATGTCAAGCCTATTTACATCAAAGAGCGGCAAATTCCGTACGCCTTAACGAAAAAAGTAAACAAGGAGTTAGACGTTCTAGAAAGAGGCGGTATCATTACTAAGGTAGCCAATAGCGACTGGGGTTCACCTCTGGTGGTCATTCCAAAGGCTGATGGCGGCGAAAGACTTTGCGTAGACTACAAAGTAGGCGTTAATCAAAGATTGGTAAATGCGCACTACCCAATACGTAAGGTAAATGGAATTTTAAACAGCCTCAGGGATTCAAGGTATTTTTGTCGCCTTGATCTGTACAAGGCATATCTACATGTGCCAGTCGATGAATCTTCATCTGTTATTCAAACAATTTCAACACATCGGGGAACATTTCGTATGAATCGCTTGTCATTTGATATCAAAACGGCGCCAGCTGAATTTAATAGAATTATAGACCAGATTGTGAGAGAAATTCCAAAGACAGAAGCCTACTTTGATGATATTGGTAGGCTTTTCAAACTCGTAACGGACAACCAGCCATTGTCGCGAATATTTCACCAGCATTCGAAATTGCCACAAATGAGCTCGTTAAGACTCCAAAGGTACGCAGCGTTTCTTACTAACTACAATTACGAAGTAGTAACAAAAAGAAGCGAAGACAATATTGATGCTGACTGCTTATCACGAGCATCCTTACCGTCGGATAATACTGTGACGAATTTAGTCACAACACAATTAAATTTCAATTTAATCCAAAAGGCAACAAAGGAAGATGAGAAACTGTCCAAAATCATTACAGAACTACGCAATTCAAACTTTACCGACTCTGAATACACAATTGAATCAAACATCTTATTCAAAGGCAATAGAATCATGGTTCCAAGTTCACTTCAACAAGCGGTGCTAAATGAGCTACATTTTACGCGTATCGGGATAACCAAAATGAAGCAGTTGGCCAGGAGGTATGTATTTTGGGCCTCAATCGACAAAGATATCGAAAGACATGTGCGTTCCTGTACCGCATGCTCTTCTATTCGAAATAGTCCTCCAAAAATATGTCTACACCCCTTGGAGGAACCGGACGGGAATTGGCAACGCATACATATCGATTACGCCGGACCCTATCATGGATATCAGTTCCTGGTGGTCATCGATGCCAAGTCCAAATGGGCCGAAGTAGGGGTATGCTCCTCTGCACCTACGTCGACATTAACAATCGAAATACTGTTAAACATATTTGCTAGAAACGGGTTCCCAAATGTTATGGTATCGGACAACGCAACAATTTTCAAAAGCGAAGAATTTCAGGAATTTTGTCGTGATTCTGGAATTTTTGAAAAATTCATTGCACCGGGACATCCAGCGACTAACGGGCTGGCCGAAAGAAATGTCCAAACCCTAAAGAAACGCCTGGCCGCAATGGCAGACGATCCATCACCCATGTCAAAGAAAGTTCGAGACATAGTTTTCCGATACAGAGCACCGCCTTTACGAAATGGGAAGTCGCCAGCGGAAGAATATCTGGGACGACAGTTAAGAATTAGCCTGGATGCATTAAAGCCAATAACATTGGGTAAAGCTCCTGTTACAGAGGAAAAAGGTAGACAGTTAAGTGAGGGAAACCGAGTGCAGGCCAGATACTACACTGTGAACAAGCTATCTTGGAAGCTTGGCACAATAATTAAAAAGTTAGGTCGCCTTCATTATATTGTTCGCCTTGACAACGGGTTCATTTTCAAACGCCACATAAACCAGTTACATCGCACTAATATACAACGGCCTGACACGACCCCGGATTTACAGTCCGACTCTGATTTCGAAATATATACGAAGGATCAACAAAATATTCAACCATCAGTCCTTTGGCCTCAACTGGCAATGCCGGCATACTCTGAAGACAATGCCGCCACAGAGCAACCACCAGCGGATGTTCAAAATGGTGAAACGGGAAATGAAGCAGCACCAAACCAACGTACCTCTAGTCGACAGCGAAGACCGCCTCGGTATCATGACGATTATGTAAGGCACTGATCTCTCGTCCTTCTTAAGTGGGGGAGAATTGTTATAATTGCATATAAGTACACACTGGCAACCCCGGACACTTAGTTGCTCGTGGGTTGTACACTTCACTCGCGTTTTTCTGGTAAGAGGGTTTTTTCTCGACATTGAACTCTATCTCTTGTTTTGGATAACACGCATGTAACTTTCATTCTGAATGTAATTAATTAGTAATAAGTTATGTAATAAAGAATATCGAATTCAACCTAAAAGTCGTGCATTAATTTCAATACGGACAACAAGCAGGTATAGTCCACGATACAACACTAAAATGTATTAAAACGAACTAAAATACAGTAATATACTCTAAAATACACCAAAATACTCTAAAATGCGCTAAAATACACTAAAAAATACTGAAATACACTAAAATACTCTGACATACACTAAAATACACAAAAAAATCACTAAAACAAACTGAAATACACTAAAATACCCTAAAATACACTAAAATACACTAAAATAAACTAAAAAACACTAAAATACTCTAAAATGCACTAAAACAAGCCAAAATACACTATAACACTCTAAAATACACTAAAATACACCAAAATACACTATAACAAACCCAAATACACTAAAATACACTAATACAAAGAAAAATGTACTAAAGTACACTAAAATACACTAAAACAAACAAAATACACTTAAATAAACTAAAATACACTAAAATGCACTAACATACACCAAAATACACAAAAATACACTAAAATACGCTAAAAATACACTAAAAAAACTAAAATACACTTAAATACTCTAAAATATTCCAAAATACACTAAAATTCACTACAACAAACTAAAATACACTAAAATGCTTTAAAATACATTAAAATACACCAAAATACACGAAAATAAACAAAAATAAAGTAAAATAATCTAAAATAGACCAAAAAACACAAAAATATTCTAAAATACACTAAAACAAACTAAAATACACTGAAATAATCTAAAATACACTAAAATACTTAAAAATACACTAAAATACGCTAAAATACACTAAAACAAACTAAAATACACTTAAACACTCTAAAATACACTAAAATACACCAAAATACACTAAAATACGCTAAAATACAGTAAACTAACTAAAGTACACTAAAATACCCTAAAATACACTAAAATACACCATAATACATTAAAATACGTTAAAAGACACTAAAACAAACTAAAATACACAAAAATATTCTAAAATACACTAAAGTACACTAAAACAAACTAAAATGTACTAAAACACTCTAAAATACACTAAAATACCCCAAAATACACTAAAATACGCTGTAACGACACGTTTGCGCTGGTTGCTGGTTGCTGCACTTAATGTTCGAATGTTAATGTTATAAAACGTATCACCAAGTTTATTGATTTACTAATTTTTACAAGGAGGTTGGTTGCTACAGGTGCGGTCGGGAATTGCAGTCGAGGGACGGGGAGTCAGCCCGTGAAGATGGATGGCAACGGTACAGATGGCAGCGGTACTGGCGGCAATGACAAAGAGGGCTGTGATACAGGCGTCAGTAGTAAAGATGACTGCGTTATAGGCGGCAGCAGCAAAGATGACTGCGGTACAGACGGCAGCAGCAAAGATGTCGTCAACAGTAGTACCTGGCAGCGGTACGGACGACAGCAGCAAAGATGGCTGCGGTACTGACGGCAGCGATAAAGATGGCGGCAGCAGTAGTACCTGGTAGCGGTACGGACGTCAGCAGCAAAGATGGCTGCGGTACAGACGGCAGCAGCAAAGATGTCGGCAGCGGTAGTACCTGGTAGCGGTACGGACGTCAGCAGCAAAGATGGCTGCGGTACAGACGGCAGCAGCAAAGATGTCGGCAGCGGTAGTACCTGGCAGCGGTACGGACGTCAGAGCAGCAAAGATAGCTGCGGTACAGACGGCAGCAGCAGAGATGGCTGCGGTACAGACGGCAGCAGCAAAGATGGCTGCGGTACAGACGGCAGCAGCGAAGAAAACGGTCTAACTCCACTTACGGCGACAAGCTGCGTGCTAGCTAAGGGTAAGAAGTTGTTGCGGAATATTAAATTCCTGTCCAACAGGCTTCTTCTCCTTCAGGCGATCGGCAGACAAGAATCTATTGCGGAGTATTAAACTCCTGTCCAAAGTTCCTATCTGTAGGCGATATGCTTGCCTTCTGCTAATAAGAAGTTATTGCGGAATATTAAATTCCTGTCCAACAGACTTCTTATTTACAGGCGATCTACTTGCAGTATACTGATAAGAAGTTAATGCGGAATATTAAATTCCTGTCCAAAAGACTTCTTACCTGTAGGCCAGCTGCGTGCCAATTGATTGATTTAATAAAATATTCCGCTTTTTATACCAGTGCGTGGGTACACACATTCACACACACACACACCCATATTATCCGTCATAGTTGCTTGTCAACCCTCAGTGGTGAGTTTTGATCTGTATCACAGCTGATTGTATTGTTGATCATGTTGTTTCTGACTCACAGGTGGCGCTCTTACGTTCCCGACCGTTGATTTAAATAATATAATAATTAAAATATAATAATTCATAAATCTTACATTAATGAATGAATTCAACAATAATAATAAAAATAAGGAATAACAATGAGTAATAATAATACTATGATACAATGATAATAACAATAAGTTATAATAATAAAAATAATTCATTTTAAAATTAAGAAAAGAATTAATAAGGTGGTGATTTTGTGAAGGTGAAAACGAGGTACGACTTTCACCGTTACAACGCTTAAATTCACTAAAACAAACTAAAATACACTAAACTATACTAAAACAAACAAAAGTACACTAAAATACTCTAAAATGCACTAAAACAAACTAAAATACACTAAAACACTCTAAAATACACTAAAAAACTCTAAAATACACTAAAATAAGCTAAATTAAACTAAAATACACCAAACTACCATAATATACACTAAAATACACTAAAATAAACTAAAATACACTAAAATACACTAAATTACAACAAAATACACAAAAGAACACTAAAATACGCTAAAATACTCTAAAACAAACTAAAATACACTAAAATACACCAAAATACACAAAAATACACTAAAATACGCTAAAATATACTAATATAAACCAAAATACATAAAAATACACTTAAATACGCTAAAAATATACTAAAACAAACTAAAATACACTAAAGTACTCTAACAAAATCCAATATACACTAAAATTCACTAAAACAAACTTAAATACACTAAAATGCTCTAAAACAAACTGAAATACACTAAAATACACTAAAGCAAACTAAAATACACTAAAATACTATAAAATACACTAAAACAAACTAAAATACACTAAAACAAACTGAAATACACTAAAATGAACTAAAACAAAGTAAAGTACACTAAAATACACTAAAACACGCTAAAATACACCAAAGTACACTAAACTAACTAAAATACTCTAAAACAAACTAAAATACACCAAAATACACTATAACAAACTGAAATACACTAAAATACACTAAAACAAAGTAAAATACACTAAGGTACACTAAAATACACTAAACCAAACCAAAATACACTAAAATACTCTAAAATACACTAAAATACACTAAAAAACTTTAAAATACACTAAAATACGCTAAAATAAACTAAAATACAGCAAACTACAATAATATACACTAAAATACACTAAAAAAAACTAAAATACACTAAAATACACTAAAATACAACAAAATACACAAAAGTACACTAAAATACGCTAAAATAGTCTAAAACAAACTAAAATATACTAAAATACACCAAAATACACTATAACAAACTGAAATACACTAAAATAAATTAAAACAAAGAAAAATACACTAAAATACACTAAAACAAACTAAAATACACTAAAATACTCTAAAATACACTAAAATATACTAAAATACTCTAAAAACACTTAAATATACCAAAGTAAACTAAAATACACTAAAATAAACTAAAATACACTAAAATACGCTAAAATACACCAAACCAAACTTAAATGCACTAAAACACTCTAAAATACACTAAAATACAACAAAATGCACTAAAATACACTAAAACAAACTGAAGTACACTAAAATACTCTAAAATCTACTAAAATATACCAAAATACACAAAAATACGCTAAAATACACTAAACCAAACTAAAATACACTAAAGTACACTAAAACAAACTGAAATATACTAAAATACTCTAAAATACACTAAAATACACCAAAATACACTAAAATTCACTAAAACAAACTGAAATACAATAAAATACCCTAAAATACTCTAAAATACACTAAAATAAACTAAAAAACACTAAAATACTCTAAAATGCACTAAAACGAACTAAAATACACTAAAACACTCTAAAATACACTAAAATACACCAAAATACACTGTAACAAACTGAAATACACTAAAATACACTAATACAAAGAAAAATACACTAAAGTACACTAAAATAAGCTAGAATACACTAAAATAAACTAAAATACACTAAAATACACCAAAATACACCAAACTAGAATAAAATACACTAAAATACACAAAAATAAACTAAAATACACTAAAATACACTAAAATACACCAAAATACACTAAAATACGCTAAAATACAATAAAACAAACTGAAGTACACTAAAATACTCTAAAATCCACTAAAATATACTAAAATACGCAAAAATACACTAAAACAAACTTAAATACACTAAAATACCCAAAATACACTAAAGTACACTAAAACAAACTGAAATATACTAAAATACTCTAAAATACACTAAAATACACCAAAATGCATTAAAATACGCTAAAATACACTGAAACAAACTAACATATATTAAATGTTATAATTGCATATAAGTACACACTGGCAACCCCGGACACTTAGTTGCTCGTGGGTTTTACACTTCACTCGCTTTTTTCTGGTAAGAGGGTTTTTTCTCGACATTGAACTCTATCTTTTGTTTTGGATAACACGCGCGTAACTTTCATTCTGAATGTAATTAATTAGTAATAAGTTATGTAATAAAGAATATCGAATTCAACCTAAAAGTCGTGCATTAATTTCAATACGGACAACAAGCAGGTATAGTCCACGATACAACAGTTTGGCGACGAGGATCAAGCAGAATATTATTGAAACAAAATGGATACCGAACAGTTCACAAAGTTTATGAAAGTGCAACAACAGCTAATGGAGCAATTATCAAAGTTGTTAATTGGGGCGTCTACTTCAACTCCTGTACAAAACAGTAACAGCATTAATACTATGCTCGTCCCCAATTTCGACAATTTCGATACGGCAAAAGAATCATACCGAAATTACATACAACGTTTTACAAATTACATTAACATGAAGGGAATTGATGCTAACAAAGCATATTGTGCAAAGCTCCTTCTGAACTCTATTAGAGCCAAACATTTTAATAAGGTTACGGCACTGGCCGCACCAAAATTAGCAACAGAGCTGCAATATGATGAATTATTACAGCTACTAGGAGATTATTTAGCGCCGAAAAGGAATGTGCTAGTGGCGCAGCACAAATTTCTTTCAAAATACCAGAACGAAGGGCAGTCTGTGGCAGATTTTGTTGCAGTTCTTCGTACAGACATCAACGAGTGTGAATTTGTATCTGAATGTGAATGCGGGAAGTCCATCGCCAATGTGTTTTTAAGGGCACAATTCATACGGGGCGTGAATGATAGTAGCATTCGTGAACAACTGCTTCAATCAGGACCACAAAAGTTTGAAGAAATTGTGTCGAAGGTTTTGACTCTTGAGGCCGCAAGAACTGATGCAAAAGAGCTGTCCCAGGCCAGAACAGGTGTTACGGATACAATAATTAATAAAATTTTTAACCAGAAGAAACTGGGTAATCGTTCTAAACAACAGGGCAGAGCTATAATAAACTACGAACAACTGGGCATTGAAGGGTTGTGTTTACGTTGCGGCAGAAGCGATCATTTTGCGCGAGAATGTCGCTCTAAGGCAAAGTTAAAGTGCAGTTTGTGTAAAAAGCACGGCCATGTAGCAAGGGTCTGCATTGCTTCTCTTTTGGCAGATAGTCCTAAAGCCGGACCTAAAAATAAACCCAGTACCCGGGTAAATTCAACTAAGTTAGTGAGTTGTAAAAATTCTGACTAAGGGATTTATAAAATTGTTGATGTTTACAGCCGTAATTATGTGAATACAAATTCTGAACGCTATTATGCAAACATTTTGGTGGAAGGCAAAAGCGTGAAATTCGAAGTTGATTCTGGCTCCGGATATTCATTTTTACCAAGAACGTTATTTAACGAACTTTAATTACCTAACAAGATAACACCAACAAATATTGTTTTCCGCTCGTATACAAACAATACATTCTCTCCGCATGGCAAGGTCAGAGTCAAGGTCACATTCAACAATGCATCTATTGCAGATGACCTTTATATTGTTCCAGATGGGTGTACATCTTTAATAGGTCGAACTTGGATACGACGTTTAGGCGAGTTAGATGAAAGGAATTCACAATGGACAGTAAAAAATTCTGTAACTTGTTCATTTCAAATCGAGGACTTAAAGTCTGAATTTGCTTCTGTTTTCGAGCAGAAAATTGGGTGTCTTCCTAACTATAAGGTTTCCTTACAACTACGCGACAATGTCAAGCCTATTTACATCAAAGAGCGGCAAATTCCGTACGCCTTAACGGAAAAAGTAAACAAGGAGTTAGACGTTCTAGAAAGAGGCGGTATCATTACTAAAGTAGCCAATAGCGACTGGGGTTCACCTCTGGTGGTCATTCCAAAGGCTGATGGCGGCGTAAGACTTTGCGTAGACTACAAAGTAGGTGTTAATCAAAGATTGGTAAATGCGCACTACCCAATACGTAAGGTGGATGGAATTTTAAAAAGCCTCAGGGATTCAAGGTATTTTTGTCGCCTTGATCTGTACAAGGCATATCTACATGTGCCAGTCGATGAATCTTCATCTGTTATTCGAACAATTTCAACACATCGGGGCACATTTCGTATGAATCGCTTGTCATTTGATATCAAAACGGCGCCAGCTGAATTTAATAGAATTATAGACCAGATTGTGAGAGAAATTCCAAAGACAGAAGCCTATTTTGATGATATTGGTAGGCTTTTCAAACTCGTAACGGACAACCAGCCATTGTCGCGAATATTTCACCAGCATTCGAAATTGCCACAAATGAGCTCGTTAAGACTCCAAAGGTACGCAGCATTTCTTACTAACTACAATTACGAAGTAGTAACAAAAACAAGCGAAGACAATATTGATGCTGACTGCTTATCACGAGCATCCTTACCGTCGGATAATACTGTGACGAATTTAGTCACAACACAATTAAATTTCAATTCAATCCGAGAGGCAACAAAGGAAGATGAGAAACTGTCCAAAATCATTACAGAACTACGCAATTCAAACTTTACCGACTCTGAATACAAGGCAATAGAATCATGGTTCCAAGTTCACTTCAACAAGCGGTGCTAAATGAGCTACATTTTACGCGTATCGGGATAACCAAAATGAAGCAGTTGGCCAGGAGGTATGTATCTTGGGCCTCAATCGACAAAGATATCGAAAGACATGTGCGTTCCTGTACCGCATGCTCTTCTATTCAAAATAGTCCTCCAAAAGTATGTCTACACCCCTTGGAGGAACCGGACGGGAATTGGCAACGCATACATATCGATTACGCCGGACCCTATCATGGATATCAGTTCCTGGTGGTCATCGATGCCAAGTCCAAATGGGCCGAAGTAGGGGTATGCTCCTCTGCACCTACGTCGACTTTAACAATCGAAATACTATTTAACATATTTGCTAGAAACGGGTTCCCAAATGTTATGGTATCGGACAACGCAACAATTTTCAAAAGCGAAGAATTTCAGGAATTTTGTCGTGATTCTGGAATTTTTGAAAAATTCATTGCACCGGGACATCCAGCGACTAACGGGCTGGCCGAAAGAAATGTCCAAACCCTAAAGAAACGCCTGGCCGCAATGGCAGACGATCCATCACCCATGTCAAAGAAAGTTCGAGACATAATTTTCCGATACAGAGCACCGCCTTTACGAAATGGGAAGTCGCCAGCGGAAGAATATCTGGGACGACAGTTAAGAATTAGCCTGGATGCATTAAAGCTAATAACATTGGGTAAAGCTCATGTTACAGAGGAAAAAGGTAGACAGTTAAGTGAGGAAAACCGAGTGCAGGCCAGATACTACACTGTGAACAAGCTATCTTGGAAGCTTGGCACAATAATTAAAAAGTTAGGTCGCCTTCATTATATTGTTCGCCTTGACAACGGGTTCATTTTCAAACGCCACATAAACCAGTTACGTCGCACTAATATACAACGGCCTGCCACGACCCCGGATTTACAGTCCGACTCTGATTTCGAAATATATACGAAGGATCAACAAAATATTCAACCATCAGTCCTTTGGCCTCAACTGGCAATGCCGGCATAGTCTGAAGACAATGCCGCCACAGAGCAACCACCAGCGGATGTTCAAAATGGTGAAACGGGAAATGAAGCAGCACCAAACCAACGTACCTCTAGTCGACAGCGAAGACCGCCTCGGTATCATGACGATTATGTAAGGCACTGATCTCTCGTCCTTCTTAAGTGGGGGAGAATTGTTATAATTGCATATAAGTACACACTGGCAACCCCGTACACTTAGTTGCTCGTGGGTTGTACACTTCACTCGCGTTTTTCTGGTAAGAGGGTTTTTTCTCGACATTGAACTCTATCTCTTGTTTTGGATAACACGCGTGTAACTTTCATTCTGAATGTAATTAATTAGTAATAAGTTATGTAATAAAGAATATCGAATTCAACCTAAAAGTCGTGCATTAATTTCAATACGGACAACAAGCAGGTATAGTCCACGATACAACACTAAAATGTACTAAAACAAACTAAAATACAGTAATATACTCTAAAATACACCAAAATACTCTAAAATGCGCTAAAATACACTAAAACATACTGAAATACACTAAAATACTCTGACATACACTAAAATACACTAAAAATTCACTAAAACAAACTGAAATACACTTAAATACCCTAAAATACGCTAAAATACACTTAAATAAACTAAAAAACACTAAAATACTCTAAAATGCACTAAAACAAACCAAAATACACTATAACACTCTGAAATACACTAAAATACACCACAATACACTATAACAAAATGAAATACACTAAAATACACTAATACAAAGAAAAATGTACTAAAGTACACTAAAATACACTAAAACAAACTAAAATACACTTAAATAAACTAAAATACACTAAAATACACCAAAATACACTAAAATACACTAAAATAAACTAAAATATACTAAAATGCACTAACATACACTAAAATACACAAAAATACACTAAAATACGCTAAAAATACACTAAAAAAATAAAATACACTTAAATACTCTAAAATATTCCAAAATACACTAAAATTCACTACAACAAACTAAAATACACTAAAATGCGTTATAATACATTAAAATACACCAAAATACACTAAAATAAACAAAAATAAAGTAAACTACACTAAAATAGACCAAAATACACAAAAATATTTTAAAATACACTAAAATACACTAAAACAAACTAAAATACACTGAAATAATCTAAAATACACTAAAATACTTAAAAATACACTAAAATACGCTAAAATACACTAAAACAAACTAAAATACACTAAAACACTCTAAAATACACTAAAAAACACCAAAATACACTAAAATACGCTAAAATACACTAAACTAACTGAAGTACACTAAAATACTCTAAAATACACTAAAATACACCAAAATACATTAAAATACGCTAAAAGACACTAAAACAAACTAAAATACACAAAAATACTCTAAAATACACCAAAATACACTAAAATACACTAAAACAAACAAAAATACTCTAAAATACACTAAAATACCCCAAAACACACTAAAATATGCTGTAACGACACGTTTCCGCTGGTTGCTGGGATAGCGACAGCGGCGGCCAGGGTCGTTGCAAATTTTCTTTCTATTACCTACCTGCTCTGTTCTTGGAAGGAGTGACACTTAATGTTCGAATAACGTTATAAAACGTATCACCAAGTTTATTGATTTACTAATTTTTACAAGGAGGTTGGTTGCTACAGGTGCGGTCGGGAATTGCAGTCGAGGGACGGGGAGTCAGCCCGTGAAGATAGATGGCAACGGTACAGATGGCAGCGGTACTGGCGGCAATGACAAAGAGGGCTGTGATACAGGCGTCAGTAGTAAAGATGACTGCGTTATAGGCGGCAGCAGCAAAGATGGCTGCGGTACAGACGGCAGCAGCAAAGATGTCGGCAGCGGTAAAACCTGGTAGCGGTACGGACGTCAGCAGCAAAGATGGCTGCGGTACAGACAGCAGCAGCAAAGATGTCGTCAACAGTAGTACCTGGCAGCGGTACGGACGACAGCAGCAAAGATGGCTGCGGTACTGACGGCAGCGATAAAGATGGCGGCAGCAGTTGTACCTGGTAGCGGTACGGACGTCAGCAGCAAAGATGGCTGCGGTACAGACGGCAGCAGCAAAGATGTCGGCAGCGGTAGTACCTGGTAGCGGTACGGACGTCAGCAGCAAAGATGGCTGCGGTACAGACGGCAGCAGCAAAGATGTCGGCAGCGGTAGTACCTGGCAGCGGTACGGACGTCAGAGCAGCAAAGATAGCTGCGGTACAGACGGCAGCAGCAGAGATGGCTGCGGTACAGACGGCAGCAGCAGAGAAAACGGTCTAACTCCACTTATGGCGACAAGCTGCGTGCTAGCTAAGGGTAAGAAGTTGTTGCGGAATATTAAATTCCTGTCCAACAGGCTTCTTCTCCTTCAGGCGATCGGCTGGCTATCGGCAGACAAGAATCTATTGCGGAGTATTAAACTCCTGTCCAAAGTTCCTATCTGTAGGCGATATGCTTGCCTTCTGCTAATAAGAAGTTATTGCGGAATATTAAATTCCTGTCCAACAGACTTCTTATTTACAGGCGATCTACTTGCAGTCTACTGATAAGAAGTTAATGCGGAATATTAAATTCCTGTCCAAAAGACTTCTTACCTGTAGGCCAGCTGCGTGCCAATTGATTGATTTAATAAAATATTCCGCTTTTTATACCAGTGCGTGGGTACACACATTCACACACACACACCCATATTATCCGTCATAGTTGCTTGTCAACTCTCAGTGGTGAGTTTTGATCTGTATCACAGCTGATTGTATTGTTGATCATGTTGTTTCTGACTCACAGGTGGCGCTCTTACGTTCCCGACCGTTAATTTAAATAATATAATAATTAAAATATAATAATTCATAAATCTTACATTAATGAATGAATTCAACAATAATAATAAAAATAAGGAATAACAATGAGTAATAATAATACTATGATACAATGATAATAACAATAAGTTATAATAATAAAAATAATTCATTTTAAAATTAAGAAAAGAATTAATAAGGCGGTGATTTTGTGAAGGTGAAAACGAGGTACGACTTTCACCGTTACAACGCTAAAATACACTAAAACAAACTAAAATACACTAAACTATACTAAAACAAACAAAAGTACACTAAAATACTCTAAAATGCACTAAAACAAACTAAAATACACTAAAACACTCAAAATACACTAAAAAACTCTAAAATACACTAAAATACGCTAAATTAAACTAAAATACACCAAACTACCATAATATACACTAAAATACACTAAAATAAACTAAAATACACTAAAATACGCTAAATTAAACTAAAATACACCAAACTACAATAATATACACTAAAATACACTCAAATACTCTAAAATACACTAAAATACGCTAAAATAATCTAAAACAAACTAAAATACACTAAAATGCACAAAAATACACTATAACGAACTGAAATACACTAAAATACATTAAAACAAAGAAAAATACACCAAAGTACACTAAAGTAAATAAAATACACCAAAATACACAAAAATACACTAAAATACGCTAAAATATACTAATATAAACCAAAATACATAAAAATACACTTAAATACGCTAAAAATATACTAAAACAAACTAAAATACACTAAAGTACTCTAACAAAATCCAATATACACTAAAATTCACTAAAACAAACTTAAATACACTAAAATGCTCTAAAACAAACTGAAATACACTAAAATACACTAAAGCAAACTAAAATACACTAAAATACTATAAAATACACTAAAACAAACTAAAATACACTAAAACAAACCGAAATACACTAAAATAAACTAAAACAAAGTAAAGTACACTAAAATACACTAAAACACGCTAAAATACACCAAAGTACACTTAACTAACTAAAATACTCTAAAACAAACTAAAATACACCAAAATACACTATAACAAACTAAAATACAATAAAATACACTAAAACAAAGTAAAATACACTAAGGTACACTAAAATACACTATACCAAACCAAAATACACTAAAATACTCTAAAATACACTAAAAACTCTAAAATACACTAAAATACGCTAAAATAAACTAAAATACAGCAAACTACAATAATATACACTAAAATACACTAAAATAAACTAAAATACACTAAAATACAACAAAATACACAAAAGTACACTAAAATACGCTAAAATAGTCTAAAACAAACTAAAATATACTAAAATACACCAAAATACACTATAACAAACTGAGATACACTAAAATAAATTAAAACAAAGAAAAATACACTAAAGTACACTAAAATACACTAAAACAAACTAAAATACACTAAAATACTCAAAATACACTAAAATATACTAAAATACTCTAAAATACACTTAAATATACCAAAGTAAACTAAAATACACTAAAATAAACTAAAATACACTAAAATACGCTAAAATACACCAAACCAAACTTAAATACACTAAAACACTCTAAAATACACTAAAATACAACAAAATGCACTAAAATACACTAAAACAAACTGAAGTACACTAAAATACTCTAAAATCTACTTAAATACACCAAAATACACAAAAATACGCTAAAATACACTAAACCAAACTAAAATACACTAAAGTACACTAAAACAAACTGAAATATACTAAAGTACTCTAAAATACACTAAAATACACCAAAATACACTAAAATTCACTAAAACAAACTGAAATACAATAAAATACCCTAAAATACTCTAAAATACACTAAAATAAACTAAAAAACACTAAAATACTCTAAAATGCACTAAAACAAACTAAAATACACTAAAACACTCTAAAATACACTAAAATACACCAAAATACACTGTAACAAACTGAAATACACTAAAATACACTAATACAAAGAAAAATACACTAAAGCACACTAAAATAAGCTAGAATACACTAAAATAAACTAAAATACACTAAAATACACCAAACTACAATAAAATACACTAAAATACACAAAAATAAACTAAAATACACTAAAATACACCAAAATACACTAAAATACGCTAAAATACAATAAAACAAACTGAAGTACACTAAAATACTCTAAAATCCACTAAAATATACTAAAATACGCTAAAATACACTAAAACAAACTAAAATACACTAAAATACCCAAAATACACTAAAGTACACTAAAACAAACTGAAATATACTAAAATACTCTAAAACACACTAAAATACACCAAAATGCATTAAAATACGCTAAAATACACTGAAACAAACTAACATATACTAAATGTTATAATTGCATATAAGTACACACTGGCAACCCCGGACACTTAGTTGCTCTTAGTCGACAGCGAAGACCGCCTCGGTATCATGACGATTATGTAAGGCACTGATCTCTCGTCCTTCTTAAGTGGGGGAGAATTGTTATAATTGCATATAAGTACACACTGGCAACCCCGGACACTTAGTTGCTCGTGGGTTGTACACTTCACTCGCTTTTTTCTGGTAAGAGGGTTTTTTCTCGACATTGAACTCTATCTTTTGTTTTGGATAACACGCGCGTAACTTTCATTCTGAATGTAATTAATTAGTAATAAGTTATGTAATAAAGAATATCGAATTCAACCTAAAAGTCGTGCATTAATTTCAATACGGACAACAAGCAGGTATAGTCCACGATACAACAGTTTGGCGACGAGGATCAAGCAGAATATTATTGAAACAAAATGGATACCGAACAGTTCACAAAGTTTATGAAAGTGCAACAACAGCTAATGGAGCAATTATCAAAGTTGTTAATTGGGGCGTCTACTTCAACTCCTGTATAAAACAGTAACAGCATTAATACTATGCTCGTCTCCAATTTCGACAATTTCGATACGGCAAAAGAATCATACCGAAATTACATACAACGTTTTACAAATTACATTAACATGAAGGGAATTGATGCTAACAAAGCATATTGTGCAAAGCTCCTTCTGAACTCTATTAGAGCCAAACATTTTAATAAGGTTACGGCACTGGCCGCACCAAAATTAGCAACAGAGCTGCAATATGATGAATTATTACAGCTACTAGGAGATTATTTAGCGCCGAAAAGGAATGTGCTAGTGGCGCAGCACAAATTTCTTTCAAAATACCAGTACGAAGGGCAGTCTGTGGCAGATTTTGTTGCAGTTCTTCGTACAGACATCAACGAGTGTGAATTTGTATCTGAATGTGAATACGGGAAGTCCATCGCCAATGTGTTTTTAAGGGCACAATTCATACGGGGCGTGAATGATAGTAGCATTCGTGAACAACTGCTTCAATCAGGACCACAAAAGTTTGAAGAAATTGTGTCGAAGGTTTTGACTCTTGAGGCCGCAAGAACTGATGCAAAAGAGCTGTCCCAGGCCAGAACAGGTGTTACGGATACAATAATTAATAAAATTTTTAACAAGAAGAAACTGGGTAATCGTTCTAAACAACAGGGCAGAGCTATAATAAACTACGAACAACTGGGCATTGAAGGGTTGTGTTTACGTTGCGGCGGAAGCGATCATTTTGCGCGAGAATGTCGCTCTAAGGTAAAGTTAAAGTGCAGTTTGTGTAAAAAGCACGGCCATGTAGCAAGGGTCTGCATTGCTTCTCTTTTGGCAGATAGTCCTAAAGCCGGACCTAAAAATAAACCCAGTACCCGGGTAAATTCAACTAAGTTAGTGAGTTGTAAAAATTCTGACTAAGGGATTTATAAAATTGTTGATGTTTACAGCCGTAATTATGTGAATACAAATTCTGAACGCTATTATGCAAACATTTTGGTGGAAGGCAAAAGCGTGAAATTCGAAGTTGATTCTGGCTCCGGATATTCATTTTTACCAAGAACGTTATTTAACGAACTTTAATTACCTAACAAGATAACACCAACAAATATTGTTTTCCGCTCGTATACAAACAATACATTCTCTCCGCATGGCAAGGTCAGAGTCAAGGTCACATTCAACAATGCATCTATTGCAGATGACCTTTATATTGTTCCAGATGGGTGTACATCTTTAATAGGTCGAACTTGGATACGACGTTTAGGCGAGTTAGATGAAAGGAATTCACAATGGACAGTAAAAAATTCTGTAACTTGTTCATTTCAAATCGAGGACTTAAAGTCTGAATTTGCTTCTGTTTTCGAGCAGAAAATTGGGTGTCTTCCTAACTATAAGGTTTCCTTACAACTACGCGACAATGTCAAGCCTATTTACATCAAAGAGCGGCAAATTCCGTACGCCTTAACGGAAAAAGTAAACAAGGAGTTAGACGTTCTAGAAAGAGGCGGTATCATTACTAAAGTAGCCAATAGCGACTGGGGTTCACCTCTGGTGGTCATTCCAAAGGCTGATGGCGGCGTAAGACTTTGCGTAGACTACAAAGTACGTAAGGTGGATGGAATTTTAAAAAGCCTCAGGGATTCAAGGTATTTTTGTCGCCTTGATCTGTACAAGGCATATCTACATGTGCCAGTCGATGAATCTTCATCTGTTATTCGAACAATTTCAACACATCGGGGCACATTTCGTATGAATCGCTTGTCATTTGATATCAAAACGGCGCCAGCTGAATTTAATAGAAATATAGACCAGATTGTGAGAGAAATTCCAAAGACAGAAGCCTATTTTGATGATATTGGTAGGCTTTTCAAACTCGTAACGGACAACCAGCCATTGTCGCGAATATTTCACCAGCATTCGAAATTGCCACAAATGAGCTCGTTAAGACTCCAAAGGTACGCAGCGTTTCTTACTAGCTACAATTACGAAGTAGTAACAAAAAGAAGCGAAGACAATATTGATGCTGATTGCTTATCACGAGCATCCTTACCGTCGGATAATACTGTGACGAATTTAGTCACAACACAATTAAATTTCAATTCAATCCGAGAGGCAACAAAGGAAGATGAGAAACTGTCCAAAATCATTACAGAACTACGCAATTCAAACTTTACCGACTCTGAATACAAGGCAATAGAATCATGGTTCCAAGTTCACTTCAACAAGCGGTGCTAAATGAGCTTGTAGTGTGATTAACCAATTGGCATGATTGACACATAAGTAGAGAAACAAAGAGACCTTAATTGCCAATACATTTGTGTTAATAAATATTATCGAATAACTTATAGTAACCAATTTATTGATCATCAGCATAATTTAATTATACTGTATTGTTGTTGTTACTATATTATGCATGGGCATTAATGGGGACACTTCATGCGGAAGTATTTTTGATGACGCTGAGTTTCTCTATATTTGTAGGTCAGTTTTGTTAATGGTTACACTAAATACATTCATGTCATTGTACAGTATTTTATGATAACCTAGTAATATTTATATTAATGTATGTAGTTAAGTATAAGAATATGAAGTAAGAATGGAGTGACGTCACTCAAACCTAGAATCTAGATTATTTTCATTGTTAGTATATAAGCTGTAGAAATTAAGAATAAAGCAATCATAATCATAATTATAAGCATTAAACATTCCTTCGAGCTCTAATTGAGGAGCTCAGGAATAAACTTTTAAAAATAAAGACAAGTAAAACAATTCTTTTCATTTTTTGATTTATCTTCGCTACATGGCGATCCTGCCAGATCTTCGCTACATGGCGATCCTGCCAGTTCCTTGGAGTGCTCAAAAATAAGCACCTAAGGCAACTGTATTGTAAGGTGGTGAAGCTAATACCACCGAAGGAAGATCCGCCTGGCCAAAAGGCAAGAAGCAAACTATAAAGGAAGATCCGCCTGGCCAAAAGGCAAGAAGCAAACTATAAAACCGAAGGAAAATCCGCCTGGCCAAAAGGCAAGGAACAAATGAGGAAAATAAATTCTGTTTACCAAGAATAAATAAATTTTAGCAGTGCGACTTGTTTGCACGCTTAGGGCCTGTAAGCGGTAACCGCTCGAGGCAAAATGTCCTTTCTAATAAAACGGGGCAATAGAAACAAATTATAATTTAAAGAAATGGCTCATACTATGGATATGGTTCATAGATCAACTGGTGGTAAAACCTCTCGCAGGTAATTAGCCATCACAGCTTCCCGTAAATCGGTACGCTACACCGGTGGTGTTAAAAACCTCACCGTTACTGAAGGATATGCAATTGACTCGCTGCAGTCGAGATGAACGAATTATTTATAGATATTTATACATGCAACAAAATATTTTGATAAGCAAAATAAAATATTTAAAGGAGAGAAGTTTTTTTAAGCTTTATTTTAAATAAATTTAAGCCATATGTATAAGAAAAATTATAAATTGTTTTAAGATATACAAGACAAAAAGTAGTAGTAGTCTTTGTAATATAATAATAAAAACACGAAATTATTAATAATTAAATTCCTACAATAATTTTTATATATGTAATGATAGAACTACAAGCCTAAGGAAAATAAATTTTAAATGGAATGAAAAAAAAAATTTTACAAAAAGTTAGAAAAGAAAAATTAGGAAGTTGATAATAAGAATAATAAAAATAATAATAACAATGGGAGGAAAGGAATCCAAAATTGAAAATCCGAATGCTAATGTAGTAAATAATGTAGAGATTGTAGATTATACTGCTCACCTAAACTCAGTATGGGTTTTATTGCTAATAATAGTATTAATAAATACGGTCAATTTACTGTTAAGAATATATATTCTACACAAAAGATCCCTGCGAAAGAAGTACACAATCAGAACGATTTAAATAAGGTATAGAAAGTAAATATTTTTTTTTAAATGAATTGGCAAGATATACTCAATAAAGTAAGACTAATAAAAGAAAATTTCGAACGCCCATACAAATGTTTAAATATCGACAGACCAATTAGGGATGAGACCATAAAAACTCATTTTCAAAACCTTCTGCAATATTTTGAAGAAGTAAGAGTTTTGTTGAACGTTCACTACAGTAGATGAACACCAGCTCATAAAAGTGCAGCTGAGGCATTTTTTCCGATTTAAAAAAATAGGGTCATAAAATTGGCAGAGAAAAAGTCAATTAGGGTAGAATTGCCAGACTCAATACATCAAGAATCAACCTATAGAGTAACATATACAAACAGCGATACAATAATGGCCCAAACAGTAGTCGATTTTTTGAATACAGCTTCAAAGCTGATCACGGAATTCGACGGGAAACCTGAAAATTTGCGCACCTTCTTGGACTCATTGTCAATTGTTGACTCAATAAAAGGAAACCATGAATCTGTTGCGGTTTCACTGATAAAGACAAAATTAAAGGGTACTGCTAGGAACTTAATAGGAGAGGAATCTACTATTGCAGATATCCAAACCAAACTTAAAAGTAGCGTCAAGGGAGAATCAGTAGAGGTACTGTCGGCAAAAATTCTGAACATAAGACAGAATAATAAAACTGCCACCAACTATTGCAGTGAGATTGAAGGATTAACAAAGTCGTTGGAAAGTGCCTACATTTCAGACGGACTACCATTTGAATTAGCCGCAAAGTACTCTACTCAAGTCGCGGTTAAGGCTATCACCAAAAACTGCACAATCGATAAGGTAAAACTTATCATGGAGGCAGGAAGTTTCGCGACAATGAACGATGCCATCAGTAAATTTGTTAACAGTTGCACTGAAGCAACTGGACAACAGAATACTGTACTCTATTATCGACCTAGACGGAATTTTAATACTTTCCAACGGACTAAAAGAAATTTTAGTAATGGAAATTCGTTCCAAGGGAACAACAGAACTATGAATAATTACAGCTACAATAATAACAGAAATCGCAATAATTTAGATAAAAATCGTAATTCCAACAGGAATAAACCATTTTATAGTACCAATAATAGGAATAGGAACTACGTTAAAGCAACTGACTCATATGAGTCGGAAAACTCAGAAGTCCCCCTAAGATCAATTCAGTAGGTAATAAAGTGTATAATCTAAACCTCAACTTATGTTTTTTCATAAACATCCAAACCCAAATCAACAATAACATAATAACACTACTAGTAGACACAGGTGCCGATATTTCAATAATAAAATTTAAACATATAAAAATTAATCATATTAATATTAACAAAACAACAACACTAAGTGGAATAGGACAAGGTAAAATCAAATCAATAGGAAGTACATTTTTAGATTAAAAATTCGAAAATTTTCTAATACCTCACAATTTTCAAGTAGTACATAATAATTTTCCGATTCCATGCGATGGAATCATTGGAATGGATTTCATAAAAAAATACAACTGCATATTAGATTTTAACGAAGATTATAATTACCTTATCCTACGCCCTTATAATTTGCCATAGCCAATAAAAATACAAATAGCGAATAACTGTTCCGATATAACATTACCTCCCAGATCTGAAGTCATCCGTGAAATAAAAATTCACAATTCAGATACAGAACTTTTAATTCCTAACCAGGAAATTGTGAAAGGTGTTTTTATTGCAAACATGTTGGTGAGAGCGAACAGAGCATTTATTCGTATTCTAAACACTACCAGTAATATCACAACAATTAAACAAAATAAAATCAAAACCGAAAGCATCTCTGATTATCACATACTAGCAAACAAAACTAATAATGGAAACACTGAGCATAGAAAAACTAAAGTATTAAATATATTAAAACAAAATTTTCCTCATCAATTTCAGGAAACATTAACTAAGCTTTGCTCAACATACACAGATATTTTCGGTTTGGAAACAGAAACAATTACAAGTAATAATTTTTACAAACAAAAGTTGAGAGTTAAGGATAAACACCCGGTATATATTAAGAACTATCGTATACCACATACACATAAGGAGGAAATAGATAAACAAGTAAGGAAACTAATTGATGATCAAATAGTCGAACAATCACAATCGGAATACAATAGTCCAATATTATTAGTACCGAAAAAATCACTGCCAAACTCGGAAAACAAAAGGTGGAGACTCGTAATAGACTATAGACAAATTAATAAAAAGTTAATGGCAGATAAATTTCCCTTGCCAAGAATAGATGATATTCTAGACCAACTAGGTCGTGCGAAATATTTCTCATGCTTAGATTTAATGTCCGGATTCCATGAGATTAGTCTAGAGGAAAACTCACGAGACATAACATCATTTTCCACTAACAATGGTTCATATAGATTCACTAGATTACCCTACGGTTTAAAAATAGCTCCAAACTCTTTTCAAAGAATGATGACACTTGCTTTTAGTGGTTTAAAACCAAACCAAGCTTTTCTATATATGGATGATTTGGTTGTGTTGGGATGTTCAGAGGGACATATGCTTTCAAATCTCCAAGATGTCTTTGACTTATGTAGAAAGTACAATCTAAAATTACATCCTGAGAAATGTTCATTTTTTATGAGAGAGGTTACCTTCCTTGGCCATAAGTGTACGGATAAAGGAATATTACCTGATGATAGTAAATATTCGGTTATCGAAAATTACCCAACACCGAAAGACGCGGATAGCGTAAGACGATTTTGTTGCATTCTGCAACTATTATCGCAGATTCATTAAGAGCTTTTCAGAATATTCCAGACATTTGACAAGATTGTCTAAAAAAGGAGTACAATTTGAATGGAGTAAAGATTGTGATCGTGCATTTAGATATCTAAAACAGGCACTTATGAAACCAACACTGCTTCAATATCCAGATTTCACAAAAGAATTTTGTATAACAACCGATGCAAGTAAATATGCTTGTGGGGCAGTACTAACACAGGAGTATGGTGGAAAGCAATTGCCAATTGCATATGCATCAAAAACCTTTACTAAAGGTGAGAGTAATAAATCTACAATCGAACAAGAGTTAGCGGCCATACATTGGGCTATTACACATTTCCGGCCGTACATATACGGAAAACACTTCCTTGTTCGCACTGATCATAGACCACTATCTTACTTGTTTTCTATGAAAAATCCAAGTTCTAAATTAACTAGAATACGACTAGATTTAGAAGAGTACGATTTTACTATAGAATATCTTAGGGGAAAAGACAATTACATCGCGGACGCGTTGTCTCGAATTACGATTACTGAATTAAAAGATATAAATAGGAAATTAGATAATGTTCTTCAGGTCACGACTCGATCGATGACAAATAAGGAAAGGAAAAACAGTAGTAAAATTAATAATCAGCATAAAGTCACAAAAGATGAAAAGCCCAATATATATATACCTTTGAATAATACTGATGTCAGAAAATATATTAAATTAAGGATTACACCCGTAAAATGTTATTTTAACCGTGGAAAATCAGTTATAGCATATATGCAAATTAATGATTTGTTTACTAATAAGAAAATTGACTTAGGACAATTTTTCTTTAGGCTTGAGAAAGTGGCCGGTAAACTAAATATTGAAAAATTACAAGTGGCACCCAGTGAGAAAATTTTCGAATTTATCTCAACAAATGAGTTTAAGATTATGGGCAATAGATATTTAAAGAAAGTGAGAATAGCACTATTAAATGAGGTGACTCTAATTGATAATAAGAATGCTAAGGCAATTCTTGACATTATGCTGAAATATCACAATGATCCTATTGAAGGTGGACATTGTGGAGTTTATAGAACTATAGGTAAAATAAAACGATACTACTACTGGAAGAACATGACAAAAGATATAACTAAATATGTTAAAACATGTCACAAATGTCAGACGACAAAGGCAACCAGACACTTAAAATGTCCCATGACTGTCACACCAACACCTATAAAGGCATTCGATACGGTATACGTGGATACAATAGGACCATTCCCAAGATCCATTCGGGGAAATGAATTTGCAATCACCATAATATGTGATTTGACAAAATATTTGGTAACTATTCCTATTGCCGACAAAAATGCCAAAACGGTAGCAAAGGCGATTTTTGAAAACTTTATACTGACCTATGGTCCAATGAGGACATTCATTTCTGACATGGGGACAGAATATAAGAATTCAATACTGACAGAATTATGTAAATTGCTTAAAATTGAAAAACTAACTTCAACAGCTCATCATCACCAGACGTTAGGTACAATAGAAAGAAGTCATAGAACTTTCAATGAATATGTACGTTCACATATTTCAATAGATAGGACAGATTGGGATGAGTGGTTGAAATATTTCACTTATTGTTTTAATACAACACCATCAACCGCACATAACTATTGTCCTTATGAATTAGTTTTTTCAAGAAATCCAAATAAATTCTCAGAATTCACAGAAGTGGATACAATTTCTCCACTATACAATATAGATGACTATGCCAAAGAAGCAAAGTATAGATTAGAAATAGCTTTTAAGAGAGCTCGATTACTGTTAGATAGAAATAAGTTAAAGCAAAAACAAAATTACGATAGGAGTATATTAGATAATAATTTTGAATTAGGAGATTTAGTTTTACTTAAGAATAATTCAGGTCATATGTTAGATAATCAATATAAGGGTCCACTTAAAATTAAGAAAATAGATTTAAGAAATAATGTAACAATAGTTGATAAGAAAAATAACAAAGAACAAGTAGTTCATAAAAATAAACTTAAGATATATCATAAATAAATTATTTACAATTAAAATTATAGTAACATTCAAAGAATTATATCATAACTGAATATAAATAAATATTTAACATAATTGTAAAAGAATGTCCATAGAACTCACGTTATATGAACATTCTTATAAAAAGTGGAGGTGTAGTGTGATTAACCAATTGGCATGATTGACACATAAGTAGAGAAACAAAGAGACCTTAATTGCCAATACATTTGTATTAATAAATATTATCGAATAACTTATAGTAACCAATTTATTGATCATCAGCATAATTTAATTATACTGTATTGTTGTTGTTACTATATTATGCATGGGCATTAATGGGGACACTTCATGCGGAAGTATTTTTGATGACGCTGAGTTTCTCTATATTAGTAGGTCAGTTTTGTTAATGGTTACACTAAATACATTCATGTCATTGTACAGTATTTTATGATAACCTAGTAATATTTATATTAATGTATGTAGTTAAGTATAAGAATATGAAGTAAGAATGGAGTGACGTCACTCAAACCTAGAATCTAGATTATTTTCATTGTTAGTATATAAGCTGTAGAAATTAAGAATAAAGCAATCATAATCATAATTATAAGCATTAAACATTCCTTCGAGCTCTAATTGAGGAGCTCAGGAATAAACTTTTAAAAATAAAGACAAATAAAACAATTCTTTTCATTTTTTGATTTATCTTCGCTACATGGCGATCCTGCCAGATCTTCGCTACATGGCGATCCTGCCAGTTCCTTGGAGTGCTCAAAAATAAGCACCTAAGGCAACTGTATTGTAAGGTGGTGAAGCTAATACCACCGAAGGAAGATCCGCCTGGCCAAAAGGCAAGAAGCAAACTATAAAGGAAGATCCGCCTGGCCAAAAGGCAAGAAGCAAACTATAAAACCGAAGGAAAATCCGCCTGGCCAAAAGGCAAGGAACAAATGAGGAAAATAAATTCTGTTTACCAAGAACAAATAAATTATAGCAGTGCGACTTGTTTGCACGCTTAGGGCCTGTAAGCGTTAACCGCTCGAGGCAAAATGTCCTTTCTAATAAAACGGGGCAATAGAAACAAATTATAATTTAAAGAAATGGCTCATACTATGGATATGGTTCATAGATCAACTGGTGGTAAAACCTCTCGCAGGTAATTAGCCACCACAGCTTCCCGTAAATCGGTACGCTACACCGGTGGTGTTAAAAACCTCACCGTTACTGAAGGATATGCAATTGACTCGCTGCAGTCGAGATGAACGAATTATTTATAGATATTTATACATGCAACAAAATATTTTGATAAGCAAAATAAAATATTTAAAGGAGAGAAGTTTTTTTAAGCTTTATTTTAAATAAATTTAAGCCATATGTATAAGAAAAATTATAAATTGTTTTAAGATATACAAGACAAAAAGTAGTAGTAGTCTTTGTAATATAATAATAAAAACACGAAATTATTAATAATTAAATTCCTACAATAATTTTTATATATGTAATGATAGAACTACAAGCCTAAGGAAAATAAATTTTAAATGGAATGAAAAAAAAAAAATTTTACAAAAAGTTAGAAAAGAAAAATTAGGAAGTTGATAATAAGAATAATAAAAATAATAATAACAATGGGAGGAAAGGAATCCAAAATTGAAAATCCGAATGCTAATGTAGTAAATAATGTAGAGATTGTAGATTATACTGCTCACCTAAACTCAGTATGGGTTTTATTGCTAATAATAGTATTAATAAATACGGTCAATTTACTGTTAAGAATATATATTCTACACAAAAGATCCCTGCGAAAGAAGTACACAATCAGAACGATTTAAATAAGGTATAGAAAGTAAATATTTTTTTTTAAATGAATTGGCAAGATATACTCAATAAAGTAAGACTAATAAAAGAAAATTTCGAACGCCCATACAAATGTTTAAATATCGACAGACCAATTAGGGATGAGACCATAAAAACTCATTTTCAAAACCTTCTGCAATATTTTGAAGAAGTAAGAGTTTTGTTGAACGTTCACTACAGTAGATTAACACCAGCTCATAAAAGTGCAGCTGAGGCATTTTTTCCGATTTAAAAAAATAGGGTCATAAAATTGGCAGAGAAAAAGTCAATTAGGGTAGAATTGCCAGACTCAATACATCAAGAATCAACCTATAGAGTAACATATACAAACAGCGATACAATAATGGCCCAAATTATAGTAACATTCAAAGAATTATATCATAACTGAATATAAATAAATATTTAACATAATTGTAAAAGAATGTCCATAGAACTCACGTTATATGAACATTCTTATAAAAAGTGGAGGTGTAGTGTGATTAACCAATTGGCATGATTGACACATAAGTAGACAAACAAAGAGACCTTAATTGCCAATACATTTGTATTAATAAATATTATCGAATAACTTATAGTAACCAATTTATTGATCATCAGCATAATTTAATTATACTGTATTGTTGTTGTTACTATATTATGCATGGGCATTAATGGGGACACTTCATGCGGAAGTATTTTTGATGACGCTGAGTTTCTCTATATTTGTAGGTCAGTTTTGTTAATGGTTACACTAAATACATTCATGTCATTGTACAGTATTTTATGATAACCTAGTAATATTTATATTAATGTATGTAGTTAAGTATAAGAATATGAAGTAAGAATGGAGTGACGTCACTCAAACCTAGAATCTAGATTATTTTCATTGTTAGTATATAAGCTGTAGAAATTAAGAATAAAGCAATCATAATCATAATTATTAATAAGCATTAAACATTCCTTCGAGCTCTATTTGAAGAGCTCAGGAATAAACTTTTAAAAATAAAGACAAATAAAACAATTCTTTTCATTTTTTGATTTATCTGCGCTACAAGCTACATTTTACGCGTATCGGGATAACCAAAATGAAGCAGTTGGCCAGGAGGTATGTATCTTGGGCCTCAATCGACAAAGATATCGAAAGACATGTGCGTTCCTGTACCGCATGCTCTTCTATTCAAAATAGTCCTCCAAAAGTATGTCTACACCCCTTGGAGGAACCGGACGGGAATTGGCAACGCATACATATCGATTACGCCGGACCCTATCATGGATATCAGTTCCTGGTGGTCATCGATGCCAAGTCCAAATGGGCCGAAGTAGGGGTATGCTCCTCTGCACCTACGTCGACATTAACAAGCGAAATACTATTAAACATATTTGCTAGAAACGGGTTCCCAAATGTTATGGTATCGGACAACGCAACAATTTTCAAAAGCGAAGAATTTCAGGAATTTTGTCGTGATTCTGGAATTTTTGAAAAACTCATTGCACCGGGACATCCAGCGACTAACGGGCTGGCCGAAAGAAATGTCCAAACCCTAAAGAAACGCCTGGCTGCAATGGCAGATGATCCATCACCCATGTCAAAGAAAGTTCGAGACATAATTTTCCGATACAGAGCACCGCCTTTACGAAATGGGAAGTCGCCAGCGGAAGAATATCTGGGACGACAGTTAAGAATTAGCCTGGATGCATTAAAGCCAATAACATTGGGTAAAGCTCCTGTTACAGAGGAAAAAGGTAGACAGTTAAGTGAGGGAAACCGAGTGCAGGCCAGATACTACACTGTGAACAAGCTATCTTGGAAGCTTGGCACAATATTTAAAAAGTTAGGTCGCCTTCATTATATTGTTCGCCTTGACAACGGGTTCATTTGCAAACGCCACATAAACCAGTTACGTCGCACTAATATACAACGGCCTGACACGACCCCGGATTTACAGTCCGACTCTGATTTCGAAATATATACGAAGGATCAACAAAATATTCAACCATCAGTCCTTTGGCCTCAACTGGCAATGCCGGCATACTCTGAAGACAATGCCGCCACAGAGCAACCACCAGCGGATGTTCAAAATGGTGAAACGGGAAATGAAGCAGCACCAAACCAACGTACCTCTAGTCGACAGCGAAGACCGCCTCGGTATCATGACGATTATGTAAGGCACTGATCTCTCGTCCTTCTTAAGTGGGGGAGAATTGTTATAATTGCATATAAGTACACACTGGCAACCCCGGACACTTAGTTGCTCGTGGGTTGTACACTTCACTCGCGTTTTTCTGGTAAGAGGGTTTTTTCTCGACATTGAACTCTATCTCTTGTTTTGGATAACACGCGTGTAACTTTCATTCTGAATGTAATTAATTAGTAATAAGTTATGTAATAAAGAATATCGAATTCAACCTAAAAGTCGTGCATTAATTTCAATACGGACAACAAGCAGGTATAGTCCACGATACAACACTAAAATGTACTAAAACAAACTAAAATACAGTAATATACTCTAAAATACACCAAAATACTCTAAAATGCGCTAAAATACACTAAAACATACTGAAATACACTAAAATACTCTGACATACACCAAAATACACTAAAAATTCACTAAAACAAACTGAAATACACTAAAATACCCTAAAATACGCTAAAATACACTTAAATAAACTAAAAAACACTAAAATACTCTAAAATGCACTAAAACAAACCAAAATACACTATAACACTCTAAAATACACTAAAATACACCACAATACACTATAACAAAATGAAATACACTAAAATACACTAATACAAAGAAAAATGTACTAAAGTACACTAAAATACACTAAAACAAACTAAAATACACTTAAACAAACTAAAATACACTAAAATACACCAAAATACACTAAAATACACTAAAATGAACTAAAATACACTAAAATGCACTAACATACACCAAAATACACAAAAATACACTAAAATACGCTAAAAATACACTAAAAAAATTAAATACACTTAAATACTCTAAAATATTCCACAATACACTAAAATTCACTACAACAAACTAAAATACACTAAAATGCGTTAAAATACATTAAAATACACCAAAATACACTAAAATAAACAAAAATAAAGTAAACTACACTAAAATAGACCAAAATACACAAAAATATTCTAAAATACACTAAAACAAACTAAAATACACTGAAATAATCTAAAATACACTAAAATACTTAAAAATACGCTAAAATACACTAAAACAAACTAAAATACACTATAACACTCTAAAATACACTAAAATACACGCTTGTCACAGGTGGCGCTCTTACGTTCCCGACCGTTAATTTAAATAATATAATAATTAAAATATAATAATTCATAAATCTTACATTAATGAATGAATTCAACAATAATAATAAAAATAAGGAATAACAATGAGTAATAATAATACTAGTAATGATAATAACAATAAGTTATAATAATAAAAATTATTCATTTTAAAATTAAGAAAAGAATTAATAAGGTGGAGATTTTGTGTAGGTGAAAACGAGGTACAACTTTCACCGTTACACTGCCTCCTCTCGTTCGCCGATCAGCGGCTTTGGCTTCGATGAACAGTCAATCTAATAGAAGAGAGAAAAAAAAACGTAGAACGAGTTAGTGGACTATCCGCGCACTTTCACAATTATGGGGGATACGAATTTAACCACGGTATACGGCCCTCCATATTTTGGAGCGAGCTTAGCAGCAAAATTTTAGTTGGCTTTTGAGAGTGGGTGCTGTCGAATTAACACCTGCGTTCCTATCTGGGGTCGCCAGGGTCGTCGTCTCAAATTATAGTAGCGTTGTTGTCGTTGAGAGGCTGCCTCCAAATTCCTTCTCACTAGTGTGAAGACCTCCTGGAGTTCGCTAGCTTGTTCACTAGGAGTTGGATTTCGCGCCCCGGTTCCCGTCGTAACCTCGTCGTACAGTGCCTTAGGAAGGCGAGGTTCACGTCCCTGTGTGAGATACGCCGCAGTGTATCCTGTGGTTTCGGATGTACTCGTATTCAGAGCCAGCATGATTTCGGGTAGAAACTCATCCCAGGTGTTGTGCCTTTCCCTCGATAGTTGCGCCATGATGGTCTTGATGGTGCGGTTTGCCCGTTCGGTGGGATTTTCTTGGGGCGTGTAGGGTGCGGTATACTCATGTCATATCCCCACTTCATCGACCCATCTCTTGAAAATTGTGGACCGTTGTCGGTGATGATTTTCTTGCGAACCCCATAGCGAGCCACGATCCGTTCCCGAAAAGCCTTGATGAGACCCTCTGCTGTGGCTTTCCGTTGGGGAATTAGTTCGCACCATTTCGAGAATCGGTCAAAAAGCACAAGCAGCATGGTATGGCCATGTTTGGTTCTCGGTAGGGGTCCCACAAAATCCGCGCATACTGAAGCCCATGGTTCCTCAGGCACTCGCGTCAGCATTTCACCGGGTGGCCTTTGTTGGTCACTTTTGTATCGCTGACAGGATTCGCATCGGCGCACATATCTGCTGACATCACGTGTCAGACCTGGCCAGAAGTATCGACTTGCAACTCTATTGACCGTCTTCCGAGTCCCCATGTGTCCAGCCGTAATACTGTCGTGATTTTCCTTGATGACCTGGTGACGAAGCGGTTTGGGGACACATAACTTCCAAGGGGTACAATCTTCGTCATTAACACTACGGCCTCTGCGCTTATATAGTTGATGGTTGTTTATGATGTAGCTTGGAAATTTTCCGGGGTGTTGTTGGACCTCTTCCATTCGGCGTTTTATCCATGGGCATTCCTGATCCCGATTGAGCTGTACCAAATGAGCGGTTTCCATTGGCTTTCGAGATAGGGCATCAGCTACGATATTCTGCTTTCCCTTTCGGTACTGTACTGAAAACTGGTATTGTTGCAGTTACAGGGCCCATCGTGCCAGCCGACCCGTTGGGTTGTCGATGTTATTGAGCCACTTCAGAGACAAGTGGTCGGTAATCACTTCGAATCGGTAACCTTCTAAGTACGGCCTCATTTTCCGAATTCCCCAGATTATTGCCAGGCACTCCTTTTCGGTGGCAGAATAATTTTTTTCGGCGCCGTTCAGATGTCGGCTCGAATATGCGATCACTCTCTCCTCTCCATCGATTGTTTGCGTCAATACTGCCCTTAAACCGTGTTCACTGGCGTCGGTTTGGAGTACAAAGGTGTGGTTAAAATCAGGGCAGGCAAGTACGGGGGCTTCCATGAGTCTAGTTTTAAGGGTGGCAAAGGCACGCTGTTGTTCGGGTCCCCATTTCCAGTGCTTTCCCTTCTGTAATAGTTGTGTCAGTGGTTTAGAGATGGTGGAAAAATCGGGCACGAATCGTCGGTACCAGGAAGTTATGCCCAGAAATCGTCGTACCTCCTTTACATTGTGGGGAGGGGGCATTTCGGTAATGGCCGCGATCTTGTCGGGGTCCGTTTGGATCCCGTGTTCATTGATCACATGCCCGAGGTACTTCGTCTCCTTTCTGAAAAACTGGAACTTCTCCACATTTATCTTAAGATTCGCTGCACGTAGCCTTCGGAAAACCTCTCTTAAGTTGTCCAAATGTTCTTGGAATGTAGCACCAATAAAAATTATATCGTCCAGGTAGGCAAAGGCTATCTAAAGCTATCTAAAGCCCTCTGGAACGTTGCTGGGGCTGAGTGTAGACCGAAAGGCATCACACGCCACTGGTACAATCCCCGTCCGCTGACCGCAAACGCCGTGCATTGCTTGCTGCTTTCTTCGAGTGGGATCTGCCAGTAACCATCCTTGAGATCCAGACTACTAATATACCTGGCGTTCCGTAGTCTATCCAGAATGGTGTCGATCCGTGGCAGTGGGTACGCTTCCGGGACTGATCTAGCATTAAGTTGCCTAAAGTCCGTACATGTCCGCCATGCACCATTCTTCTTCCGTACCAGTGTTATCGGGAAACTATATGGACTCCGAGATGGTTCTATACAGCCGCGGCGGATTAAAGTATTTATTTCCTCATCAATAATGGCCTGCATAGCAGGGTTGCGCGGAGCGTACCTTAATTTGATAGGCCGGTCATCTTTCATCACAATCCGGTGTTGAGAAATGTTGGACACGCCCTTAATTCGTTTGAATAGAGCCAGTTCGCTCTTCAAGAAATGTTCCATTCCCTCTTGTTCGTAGGGGACTTCGGCCAGGTCTCGCCTTACGTGAGGAGAACTTTCTAGAATGTGAACAACGTTAGTCATGGTGCTTACCTTAACTTTCCTAGGCCTTTTACTCCTGGCTGGGGACAGAAATCGATCGGGGCTTGGCCAACATCTGGCCATCAAGCCAGCGCAACCGAACGAGGCTTTGAGTGCCCGTAGCGTGTCCAGTCCTAGGATGAGGTCTTCCATCGCTTCCTGCATCACCAGAAAGTTACCTGACACGGTTCTGTTACCCCGGGTGACTCGAAGCTGGGTGGTTTCCGTGATACTCTTCGTTGAACCATCCGCAAGGTATACTTCAATATCAGCGGGTATCTATTCAGGCGGCTGATTTGAGTGGGTGAAATAAAACTCCTGGTGGCTCCTGTATCGATGATGACCGGGGTTAGGCGGCCCTGTAAGCACACCACGGCCTTCAATTTATCGGCTTCCCACACTAACCTGATTTGGCCTTCTCCTTTGCCCACTTGTTGCTTAGCGGTCGTTCGTTTCCCGTCGGGATTTTCTCCGCGAACCATACGGTGGTGCGCCCCATGAGGTGGTCGTGAGGCAGACGGGATACATTCGAGATCATCCGCTAGTTGGATTAATTCACCCAATGTTGCAAAGTCCTTTCGCCGAATGTACCACTGATAGTCGGGTAGGGCGTTGCGGAAAATTCTCTCGAGTTTCTGTTGTTCGGTCAAGTTGGTTGGTCGCATCAGGTTCTGGATGGCCAATAAATAGTCCTTAAAATTTTCCTTTGGGCGTTGTGTACGCTTGCAGATTTCATCCTCTAGTTTTTCGAAATAGCGAGGGGGAAGGAAGAATTTGTAAAAATCTTCCTTGAAATCCTCCCACTTCTCCCAGTGCTGGTTGTTATTCCGAAACCAGATCAAGGCACGTTCTCTTAGGATCTCCGGCATTATTTTAGGCAGCTGGTCTAAGTCCACCTGATACATTACAGCCAACTCCTTCAGTCGCTCTATAAATTCCAGCGGGCCTTTTCCCCCCGTGTATCTAAGGCTCCACTTCCGCACTACTTCGGTGGCAGTAGGCAGCTTAAGGGTAGCCTCATGTTTTCCTTGTAAGACCAGCAACTCCCTCATCTGATCTTCTTGATGTTCTGCTGCCAAAAAATTTGGCAAAACGTTTCCGCATGTCCTCCACATTGCCGGTAGCGTCCTGCTGATATTGGCCGAGATATTTTACTAAGTCCTCCCTCTTCAGGGAGTAGGCCCAGGAAGCAAGTAACATAGCTGCGGTCCGGATGATGCCCCGAGTGGGTGAGAAATCTATATTCCGTTATGCGGCAAGGATTCGAACACTAAGTGTGCTTTACAAACGGTTGGTAATAGATATTCTCGTTTTGAAAGTTGTCTTATTCTCCTATTCTATGTGTTATAGACACGACTAGGGTCCCTGCTCGGGCGCCAATGTAACGACACGTTTCCGCTGGTTGCTGGGATAGCGACAGCGGCGGCCAGGGTCGTTGCAAATTTTCTTTCTATTACCTACCTGCTCTGTTCTTGGAAGGAGTGACACTTAATGTTCGAATAACGTTATAAAACGTATCACCAAGTTTATTGATTTACTAATTTTTACAAGGAGGTTGGTTGCTACAGGTGCGGTCGGGAATTGCAGTCGAGGGACGGGGAGTCAGCCCGTGAAGATGGATGGCAACGGTACAGATGGCAGCGGTACTGGCGGCAATGACAAAGAGGGCTGTGATACAGGCGTCAGTAGTAAAGATGACTGCGTTATAGGCGGCAGCAGCAAAGATGGCTGCGGTACAGACGGCAGCAGCAAAGATGTCGTCAACAGTAGTATCTGGCAGCGGTACGGACGACAGCAGCAAAGATGGCTGCGGTACTGACGGCAGCGATAAAGATGGCGGCAGCAGTAGTACCTGGTAGCGGTACGGACGTCAGCAGCAAAGATATCGGCAGCGGTAGTACCTGGTAGCGGTACGGACGTCAGCAGCAAAGATGGCTGCGGTACAGATGGCAGCAGCAAAGATGTCGGCAGCGGTAGTACCTGGCAGCGGTACGGACGTCAGAGCAGCAAAGATAGCTGCGGTACAGACGGCAGCAGCAGAGATGGCTGCGGTACAGACGGCAGCAGAGATGGCTGCGGTACAGACGGCAGCAGCAAAGATGGCTGCGGTACAGACGGCAGCAGCAGCGAAAACGGTCTAACTCCACTTATGGAGACAAGCTGCGTGCTAGCTAAGGGTAAGAAGTTGTTGCGGAATATTAAATTCCTGTCCAACAGGCTTCTTCCCCTTCAGGCGATCGGCTGGCTATCGGCAGACAAGAATCTATTGCGGAGTATTAAACTCCTGTCCAAAGTTCCTATCTGTAGGCGATATGCTTGCCTTCTGCTAATAAGAAGTTATTGCGGAATATTAAATTCCTGTCCAACAGACTTCTTATTTACAGGCGATCTACTTGCAGTCTACTGATAAGAAGTTAATGCGGAATATTAAATTCCTGTCCAAAAGACTTCTTACCTGTAGGCCAGCTGCGTGCCAATTGATTGATTTAATAAAATATAACGCCTTTTATACCAGTGCGTGGGTACACACATTCACACACACACACCCATATTATCCGTCATAGTTGCTTGTCAACTCTCAGTGGTGAGTTTTGATCTGTATCACAGCTGATTGTATTGTTGATCATGTTGTTTCTGACTCACAGGGGGCGCTCTTACGTTCCCGACCGTTAATTTAAATAATATAATAATTAAAATATAATAATTCATAAATCTTACATTAATGAATGAATTCAACAATAATAAAAATAAGGAATAACAATGAGTAATAATAATACTAGTAATGATAATAACAATAAGTTATAATAATAAAAAAAATTCATTTTAAAATTAAGAAAACAATTAATAAGGTGGTGATTTTGTGTAGGTGAAAACGAGGTACGACTTTCACCGTTACAACGCTAAAATACACTAAAACAAACTAAAATACACTAAAATATACTAAAACAAACAAAAGTACACTAAAATACTCTAAAATGCACTAAAACAAACTAAAATACACTAAAACACTCTAAAATACACTAAAAAACACCAAAGTACACTAAAATACACTAAAATACTCTAAAACAAACACCAAAATACACTATAACAAATTGAAATACACTAAAAGAAAGAAAATACACTAAGGTAAACTAAAATACACTAAGGTACACTAAAACAAACTAAAATACACTAAAAAAAACTCTAAAATACACTAAAATACATTAAAATAAACTAAAATACACTAAAATACACCAGACTACAATAATATACACTAAAATACTCTAAAATAAACTAAAATACACTAAAATACACCAAAATATACAAAAATACACTAAATTACGCTAAAATACACTAAAATAAACTAAAATACACTAAAACACTCTAAAATACACTACAATACACCTAAATACACTAAAATACACTAAAATACTCTAAAACAAACTAAAATACACTAAAATACACCAAAATACACCAAAATGCACTATAAGAAACTGAAATACACTAAAATACACTAAAAAAAAAGGAAAATACACTAAAGTACACTAAAATACAGTAAAATACTTTGAAATACACTAAAATACACTAAAATACTCTAAAATACATTAAGATACACTAAAATAAACTAAAATATACTAAAATAAACTAAAAGACACTAAAATACATTAAAATACACCAAACTACACCAAACTACAATAAAATACCTAAAATACACTAAAACAAACTAAAATTCACTAAAATACTCTAAAATATTGCACCGGAGTCTTGCAATTTATATTCGCAATGAAGTTGTGTACCAGTGCCAGCAATCATTGGGCATGAATGATCCTGAATTAAGCTGTCTCTGGGTTAAACTCAGAATCAGGTCACACCCCTTGCATTTCGGGTTTCTTTATAGAAGTCCAAATACCGGAAAGGGTAAAACCCTAGATGGCTTCGATTTTCTTTCCGACTCCATAACGAAGATTCTTGACAGTTGCCCGAACAGTGAAATTGTTGTTGCTAGTGATTTCAATGTTCACAACTGTTCTTGGCTTCACCATTCAGACCATACAACTACAGAAGGCCAGTATGCTGAGCTATTTGCCGCGCACAATCACCTAGCGCAATTAGTGAATGAGCCAACACACATTCCTTGTGTTGATGGGCACCATAGCAATACACTCGACCTTTTTCTAACTTCACACCCCCAAAAGTATGAAGTTAATGTTTGTGCACCTCTCGGCAACTCCGATCACTGCACCATCTCCGCCTCCTTTTCATATTCAAAGCTTCACGATGTTTCGAAATCAGCTACCAAACGTCTACAATATATTTATGAGAAGGCTCGTTGGGCTGAGCTTAACGAATTTTTTAGGCAATTTAATTGGAAACTATGTTTCTTGGATAATAATGTCAATGCCATGGCGGAAATGGTTGTAAACATAATTTTGTTTAGAATGAAAACCTTTATTTCGATTAAAACCAGATCAAAGTCTTGGCTTTATCAGACGTGCAAAAATGCAGTCAGATCAAGAGAGGAAGCATTCAATATCTGGCGTAGAAACAAAACCGCAGATACTGATTTGCTACGCAAAAGGGAGAGATCTTCGTGTGCCAAATTACTAAGGCGCGAAAAGCATCTGTACGATGAGCGCCTTCGTGCTAAAGTTCTTGCTACTTCTAGGGGTAGTAAGAACTAGGGGTAGTTAAAAGAGTACGCGATAATGCTAGTTCTTCAATTCCGACTCTTTTTAAAAATGATCAAATATTCACTGACCCGGTTGATAAAGTTAACCTTTTAGCTAGTATATTTGCAAATAATTCATTTTTGCGGGAAAGCAGTCAACCACCGCCAGATCTCGACAGAGTATCAATTACTATGCCGAGGATATTTTTTCGAGCTCGAGCGGTTAAAAGGGTTCTTACAGATCTCAATATAAACAAGTCTCCTGGGCCTGATGGGATACCAGCACTGGTCTTGAAGCAGTGCTCGTCGACGCTATCGCGTCCATTAGCAGCCCTTTTCAACACATTGTACCATGTCGGAGAATTTCCGAAGTGCTGGAAAGTTGCTAATGTAACGCCGATCCCCAAAAAGGGGAGGCTAATAACCCTGAAAATTACCGCCCAATCGCAATTCGTTCTACACTTTCTAAAGTATTTGAAAGTATGATTAATTTCCATCTAGTGAGATACCTGGAGTCCAACAGCTTGCTTAGTGACCGACAATATGGTTTTCGTACGGGGCGCTCTACGGGTGACTTGTTGGCATTCTTGTCGGAACAATGGTGTAACTCCATACATCATTTTGGAGAAAGCAAGTTGGTGGCTCTAGATATTTCCAAAGCATTTGATAGAGTGTGGCATGATGCACTTCTGTCAAAACTTGTTGCTTTTGGTGTCGGTGATAATTTTTCCAGATTTATATCGAGTTTTCTCAGAAGCCGCACTATACGAGTTGTTATAGATGGGATTTCATCAGACGAGTTCATGATGAATTCAGGGGTACCGCAAAGCTCCGTTCTTTCTCCTACCCTATTCCTTATCTTCCTAAATGACCTTCTTTGTCGAACTTCCAACCCTATATATTCTTTTGCAGATGACAACGCCATTTGTCACTCATATTCATTAGGTAATAGACCAGGCCATTTGGATGTTATTTCCAAAAGGCAAAACATGAATGATACGCTTAATCACGATCTTGCGACAATCTTGGAATGGGGTCGTGTGAATAGAGTAGAATTCAATGCTCGCAAGACACAATGTTGCATGCTTACGCATAGATCTTTGTTTGGTAGTGGTGCTGCATCTGTTACTATGGGTGATATAGGTATTACGGAATCGGAAAATTCAGTGTGATGTTCGTTAGACTAAACACATTTTTCAGGTTTCTAAAGAAGCTGTCAAGTGCCTCGGTTTTCTAAAGCGGTGTAGAAGATACTTCACCCCATCTGATCTTCGTACTATCCATACCACCTACATCCGTCCGAAAATGGAATACAACTCTCATGTAAGGGCCGGCGCTCCAAAGTCTATTTTGGGGTTACTCGACCGCGTAGAGGAGAGGGCCAAGAGGCTCATTGCTGACAGTAGGGTATCCAACTCTATTGATTCTCTAGAGCATCGACGAAATGTGGGGTGCATTTCACTGTTCTATCGTTACTACAATGGTAAGTGCTCTAATGAAATTAGGGAACTTGTCCCTGATACTCACACGTCCTGTCACTTTCAATCTAGGAAAATTCAAACTGAATGTTCACAGACACTACTCCCTCTTTCCTCCTTCCCGTAACCTAATTTCCTAGTTCTGGCACAATGCATTGCATAGGTAAGGGTCATCCCCTGAGTGCTGGTCCTACAAAAAAAAAAAAAAATACACTAAAGTTCACTAAAAAAAACTTAAATTCACTAAAATGCTCTAAAACAAACTGAAATACACTAAAGCAAACTAAAATACACTAAAAAACTATAAAATACACTAAAACAAACTAAAATACACTAAAATGCTATAATATATATTAAAATACACAAAATACACTAAAATAAACTAAAATAAAGTAAAATACACTAAAATACACCAAAATACACAAAAATATTCTAAAATACACTAAAATACACTAAAACAAATTGAAATACTCGAAAATACCTTAAAATACACTAAAATACTTAAAAAAACACTAAAATTCGCTAAAATACACTAAAACAAACTAAAATACACTAAAATACTCTAAAATACACTATAGTTGACTAAAATACACTAAAATACTCTAAAATACACTAAAATACACCAAAATATACTCAAATACGCTAAAATACACTAAAATAAAACTAAAATACACTAAAATATACTAAAATACACCTAAATACACTAAAATACACTAAGGTACACTAAAATACACAAAAATAAACTAAAATACACTAAAATACACCAAAATACACTAAAATACGCTAAAATACAATAAAACAAATAGAAGTACACTAAAATACTCTAAAATCCACTAAAATACACGAAAATATAATAAAATACGCTAAAATACACTAAAACAAACTAAAATGCACTAAAATACTCCAAAATACACCAAGATACACTAAAATACGCTTAAGTACACTAAAACAAACTGAAATATACTAAAATACTCTAAAATACACTAAAATACACCAAAATGCACTAAAATACGCTAAAACACACTAAAACAAAGTAACATATACTAAAATATACTAAAACAAACTAAAATACAGTAAAATACTTTAAAATACACCAAAATACGCTAAAATGCGCTAAAATACACTAAAACAAACTGAAATACACTAAAATACTCTGACATACACTAAAATACACCAAAATGCACAAAAATTCACTAAATCGAACTAAAATACACTAAAATAGCCTAAAATACTCTAAAATACACTAAAATAAACTAAAAAACACTAAAATACTCCAAAATTCACTAAAACAAACTAAAATACACTAAAACACTCTAAAATACACTAAAATACAACAAAATACACTGTAACAAACTGAAATACACTAAAATACACTAATAAAAAGAAAAATACACTAAAGTACACTTAAATACACTAAAACAAACTAAAATACACCAA
The DNA here is from genome assembly GCA_030448955.1 of Trichopoda pennipes. Lineage (NCBI taxonomy): Eukaryota > Metazoa > Arthropoda > Insecta > Diptera > Tachinidae > Trichopoda > Trichopoda pennipes. Next base: position 648,988 of record JASKUP010000090.1, read on the forward strand.
AATAAATTAAAATACACCAACATACACTAAACTACACTAAAACAAACTGAAATATACTAAAATACTCTAAAATACACTAAAATACACCAAAATACACTAAAAAACGCTAAAATATACTAAAAAAAATTAAAATATACTAGAATGTACTAAAACAAACTAAAATACAGTAATATACTCTAAAATACACCAAAATACGCTAAAATGCGCTAAAATATACTAAAACATACTGAAATACACCAAAATACTCTGACATATACTAAAATACACTAAAATACCCTTAAATACGCTAAAATAAACTAAAATAAACTAAAAACACTAAAATACTCTAAAATTCACTAAAACAAACCAAAATACAATTAAGCACTCTAAAATACACCACAATACACTATAACAAACTGAAATACACTAAAATACACTAATACAAAGAAAACTATACTAAAGTACACTAAAATACACTAAAATACACCAAAATACACTAAAATACACTAAAATACACTACTGTACACTAAAACAAACTGAAATATACTAAAATACTCTAAAATACACTAAAATACACCAAAATACACTAAAGAACGCTAAAATATACTAAAACAAATTAAAATATACTAAAATGTACTAAAACTAACTAAAATACAGTAATATACTCTAAAATACACCAAAATATGCTAAAATGCGCTAAAATACACTAAAACATAGTGAAATACACTAAAATACTCTGACATATACTAAAATACACTAAAATCCACTAAAATTCACTAAAACAAACTGAAATACACTAAAATAACCTTAAATACGCTAAAATACACTAAAATAAACTAAAAAACACTAAAATACTCTAAAATGCACTAAAACAAACCAAAATACACTTAAACACTCTATAATACAACTATAACAAACTGAAATACACTAAAATACACTAATACAAAGAAAAATATACTAAAGTACACTAAAATACACCAAAACAAACTAAAAGACACTTAAATAAACTAAAATACACCAAAATACACCAAACTACACCAAACGACAATAAAATACACTTAAATACTAAACTACACTAAAACAAACTGAAATATACTAAAATACTCTAAAATACACTAAAATACACCAAAATACACTAAAAAACGCTAAAATATACTAAAACAAATTAAAATATACTAGAATGTACTAAAACAAACTAAAATACAGTAATATACTCTAAAATACACCAAAATACGCTAAAATGCGCTAAAATACACTAAAACATACTGAAATACACCAAAATACTCTGACATATACTAAAATACACTAAAATACCGTTAAATACGCTAAAATACACTAAAATAAACTAAAAACACTAAAATACTCTAAAATTCACTAAACAAACCAAAATACAATTAAGCACTCTAAAATACACCACAATACACTATAACAAACTGAAATACACTAAAATACACTAATACAAAGAAAACTATACTAAAGTACACTAAAATACACTAAAATACACTACTGTACACTAAAACAAACTGAAATATACTAAAATACTCTAAAATACACTAAAATACACCAAAATACACCAAAATACACTAAAAAACGCTAAAATATACTAAAACAAATTAAAATATACTAAAATGTACTAAAACAAACTAAAATACAGTAATATACTCTAAAATACACCAAAATACGCTAAAATACACTAAAACATAGTGAAATACACTAAAATACTCTGACATATACTAAAATACACTAAAATTCGCTAAAACAAACTGAAATACACTAAAATAACCTTAAATACGCTAAAATACACTAAAATAAACTAAAAAACACTAAAATACTCTAAAATGCACTAAAACAAACAAAAATACACTTAAACACTCTATAATACACTAAAATACACCACAATACACCATAACAAACTGAAATACACTAAAATACACCAAACTACAACAAACGACAATAAAATACACTAAAAAAAACTAAAATAAACTAAAATACACTAAAATAAACTAAAATACACTAAAATGCACTCAAATACACCAAAATACAAAAAAATACACTAAAATACGCTAAAAATACACTAAAATACACCAAAATATACTAAAATACGCCAAAACAAACTGAAATACACTAAAATACCTTAAAACACGCTAAAATACACTAAAACAAACTAAAATACACTAAAATACTCTAAAATACACTATAGTTAACTAAAATACATTAAAATACTCTAAAATACACTAAAATACACCAAAATATACTCAAATACGCTAAATACACTAAAATAAAACTAAAATACACTAAAATATACTAAAATACACCTAAATACACTAAAATACACTAAGGTACACTAAAATACACAAAAATAAACTAAAATACACTAAAATACACCAAAATACACTAAAATACGCTAAAATACAATAAAACAAACAGAAGTACACTAAAATACTCTAAAATCCACTAAAATACACGAAAATATACTAAAATACGCTAAAATACACTAAAACAAACTAAAATGCACTAAAATACGCTTAAGTACACTAAAACAATCTGAAATATACTAAAATACTCTAAAATACACTAAAATACACTAAAATACACCAAAATGCACTAAAATACGCTAAAACACACTAAAACAAAGTAACATATACTAAAATATACTAAAACAAACTAAAATACAGTAAAATACTCTAAAATACACCAAAATACGCTAAAATGCGCTAAAATACACTAAATCAAACTGAAATACACTAAAATACTCTGACATACACTAAAATACACCAAAATGCACTAAAATTCACTAAATCGAACTAAAATACACTAAAATAGCCTAAAATACTCTAAAATACACTAAAATAAACTAAAAAACACTAAAATACTCCAAAATTCACTAAAACAAACTAAAATACACTAAACACTCTAAAATACACTAAAATACAACAAAATACACTGTAACAAACTGAAATACGCTAAAATACACTAATAAAAAGAAAAATACACTAAAGTACACTTAAATACACTAAAACAAACTAAAATACACCAAAATAAATTAAAATACACCAACATACACTAAACTACACTAAAACAAACTGAACTATACTAAAATACTCGAAAATACACTAAAATACACCAAAATACACTAAAAAACGCTAAAATATACTAAAACAAATTAAAATATACTAAAATGTATTAAAACAAACTAAAATACAGTAATATACTCTAAAATACACCAAAATACGCTAAAATGCGCTAAAATACACTAAAACATACTGAAATACACCAAAATACTCTGACATATACTAAAATACACTAAAATACCCTTAAATACGCTCAAATACACTAAAATAAACTAAAAACACTAAAATACTCTAAAATTCACTAAAACAAACCAAAATACAATTAAGCACTCTAAAATACACCACAATACACTATAACAAACTGAAATACACTAATACAAAGAAAACTATACTAAAGTACACTAAAATACACTAAAATACACCAAAATACACTAAAATACACTATTGTACACTAAAACAAACTGAAATATACTAAAATACTCTAAAATACACTAAAATACACCAAAATACACTTAAAAACGCTAAAATATACTAAAACAAATTAAAATATACTAAAATGTACTAAAACAAACTAAAATACAGTAATATACTCTAAAATACACCAAAATACGCTAAAATACACTAAAACATAGTGAAATACACTAAAATACTCTGACATATACTAAAATACACTAAAATTCGCTAAAACAAACTGAAATACACTAAAAT